>CM051495.1:15782934-15866889 GCA_028031935.1 Paedocypris micromegethes | reverse complement strand
AAAAAAAAAAAAAAAAAAAAAACCTAATTAGGCTTCTACTAGTGTCTATTTCTTACATTTTTATCTTGTTACCTGCTTTCCTTTCGTTTCATAAACAGAATACAGACTCCCAGGTGAAGTTGTATGTGAGTAAATACAGTAGTTGCTCAAGAATGTCTTAACCCATTTCCTGAAAATAAGCCCTGGTGCATCTGCACGGAATAAAGCCCTGGAGGTTATTTCTGAGGATCTGAATTTCACGCACCTGAGGATGGTCTTGAGAAAAGCACAGGTCATGGCTTCCGGGATGTCAGGAAAAAGGCGGAAGATGGACTGACACAGGGTGAAGTCTTTCCTCTCCAGAGCCAGCGACAGCAGCTCAGGACACATGCTGCATGACAGGAAGTGACCAGTCATTATTTGCAGGGGTTTCTGAAGAAGCCACCTGGACACAGTACCTGTAGCAGAGGAAGCGACTCTCCACCAGCTGCAGGAAAGCGTCGTGTGGATAAAAGTGGACGTCAGACTGAGATCTGGACACCAGCTCTGAAGTCACAGGTCCAGCACACAGCTGAAGCTCAGTCTGAGACGTCCGACACACAAACGCATCCACCTCCGTCTGAACGGTCTCCAGCTCCTGCGTCTGCACACCACAAACATTAATGCTTCTCTACACCAGCTTTATTCTCGCTCTGTGATTCACTGTGTATTTCAGCCAATCAGACGGTTATTGGCGAGGAGGCACAGATATTGTGCAGATAAGACAGAAACTTAAACATTTTATGAATTGCATTCTATATTGATTATTGTATTTTTTAGGTCAATTATTTCAGAATTGTCAGTTCTGATGCTCATAAACGGCGCTATAAGTAAATTTGATTCAACTCGAGAATGAACCGCCTGTTCGGCGATCTTTCTCACAAACCACAGACGATGAAAACTTACAATAAAACATCCAAATCCATGTGGACAAAAGAATGCGTAGCGTTTACCTTGATGTGTCGAGTGAGCTGATCTACGTTCAGCGAAGACTTTCTATCCACGGCAATCTGCAAAGATACACAATATCTTAATAAACCCGGTAACAGAACCTGAAAAGTAATTCCTCACATGCACACACACACACACACACACAACCATATACATAAATGTCCTGATTTGATTTCGGAGAGCGAGACCGGTCCAGATAAAGCTCATTTAAAGAGTAAGGGATTTGTTCTTAAGAACTGGTCTCATTTTAAAACATTTTGACAGACTCATCTCATTCACTTACGTATATGTTTATATAATTTTTACATTAAAACACCTGCATTGGATCAGGCTCAACATTACTCAAATGCCACATACACCCGCTCCTTTCTCCGCTTTTTCTCTGTCTCACTCTCTCTCACACACACACACACACACACTTCATCACTGTGCAGAACAAACGTAACACACCGTGTGTGCACACAAGAGTCATGAGAAAGACAGAAAGAGTCTTACGGTTCGTCTTGCTGCTGGTGTGGCATCAGTCCAGGCGGATATAAGAGTACCTGAGCCGGACTCTGAGGAAACACACCACCAGTTTGTTCTGATCCTTCCTAATAAAATGAAGAAATTCTTTACCTGCTTTGCTGGAACTCTTCATTTTTCCAAGGGCTGCAGCGAGTGAGGACTTCTGACATTCAAAGGGGAAGACTGATAGCAGTTTCCCATGAACAACGAAGAGTTTCCCATGATAACACCACAACTGTAGCAGAAGTGTCAGTTTAATGCTACACACACACACATCACACATGACAGTGTCATACCTGAGAATAAAGTCTTCCAGATATTTCCTTACTTGTCTGAAGAGTTTCAAAGTGTGTGTTCCAGATACACAGGCAATCTGTGTGTGACATGACAGAACACACACATTAACAACAACACGGACGCAGTAACAGCGAGTGTGTGTACCGGTAGTTCTGATTTGGCACAACACTAAAATTTCAACACAAATCTTATTTTCAGATTTATTTTCTCGCTTTATTGCGACAGAAAAAAAAAACATGATAAATGACTTAATTACTGTAGTTTAAACTATGTGGCAGCAACAACAGGGTTCAGCTAATGAATGATGTTTGGCAAGATTAAACTTTCTTAAATGAGGACATTGATCCAAAGGGACCTAACCCATTATACAAAAAAAATATGTAATTAATTTTAGAGCATTAAAACAAATCTTTAAAAACTTTGGAAATAAATACAAAGCAGCAATGTTTTAATTTTATGTAACCGTTCATTTTTAACTAAAATACCGTTATATAGATTTTGTAAAATCATACACACACAAACATTACTCATACACAAAAAAAATTTACTCAGGTAAAACGTGTTGATTTAATATTACAATTTTGACACTTTAGAAACCATTTTTTATTTGACTTCCACATAGTTAATGAAATGATCTGGGCAAAACTTACCTTTGCTCGTTCCAGCAGTGGGATGAGAAAATCCGACCACAGCCACATGAGCCTCATCGAGCACAACAGCAGCAGATAACGAAACGTCATCTCCTCCAGGCGCTAGTTTGAGACGAAGAGAGCGAGGAAGAGTCCGAACCGCTCCATCGCTGCTCACTGCACTTTTAACAGGAAACACACTCTCGTAGATGTGACCACTGGAATCTGAAAGGCAGCACACCTTCAGAAGGTTCTCCAGGAAAAAGCTGAAGAACAGAGAGAAGTGAAGCTCACATGTGTACACTAGGTGGATGTCAGCAGCTCTGCAAGTGGCAGAAAAGCTGACTGGAGCAGAAAGACCCGGTTCGGAAACAAACCGGTACTTCACAAGTGTGTTTGGGTTCAGCGTGTGGACGTACAACCAGAGGTCTCCATCCTGGAACAGAACACACAACCCAGCTCTCAGTACACCTCTGGAAAATGATGTATACAGTTAAGAGAAACAACCACTTTATCATAAATTCTGTTGGACTTTGTTCTAGTGACAGAAGTCATTTGGAAATAAAGTGCAGCGTTTTATAAATCTGTATGGTATTTTCCGTCATCATAATGACATTTCTATGTCAAATAAAGTTGTTTGAAGTGAAAGCCAAGTCTATTCCTCATGACTTGATTTGAGAGTATAACAGTAACAATCTACTACTTCTCTTTCGGCTTTTCCCTTATCAGGGTTCGCCACAGCGAGTCGTCCCTTTCCACCTCATTCTATCCTGAGTATCTTCTACTCTGATCCCAGCCAACCTCATGTCCTCTCTTACGACATCCATATATCTCCTCTTTGGTCGTCCTCTTGTCCTCTTCCCTGGCAGCTCCATCTCCAACATCCTTCCACCAATATATTCACTATCCCTCCTCTGCACATGTCCAAACCATCTCAGTCTGGCCTCTCTGACTTTAATGCTAACACGGGTAACGTGAGCTGTTCCTCTGATGTGCTCGTTCCTTATTCTGTCCAACCTCGTCACTCCTAAGGAGAACCTCAACATCTTCATCTCTGCTGCCTCCATCTCTGCCTCCTGTCTCTTTCTCACTGCCACTGTCTCTAGTCCATAGAGCAGAGCTGGTCTCACCACTGTCTTGTACACCTTTCCCTTGAGTGTAGCTGACACTCTTCTGTCACACAACACTCCTGACACTCTCCTCCACCCGCTCCACCCTGCCTGCACTCGCCTCTTCACCTCTTTTCCACACTCCCCATCACACTGCACTGTTGATCCCAAGTACTTAAACTCCTGCACCTTCTTCACCTCCACCCCCTGTAACTTCACTCCTCCACCCTGCCCCCTCTCGTTTAGACACATGTAATCTGTCTTACAACGACTGACTTTCATGCCTCTTTTTTCCAGAGCAAACCTCCACCTGCTCTCTACTCTCGCTGCAAATCACAATGTCATCTGCAAACATCATTGTCCAGGGAGATTTCTGTCTGACCTCATCTGTCAACCTGTCCATCAGCATAGCAAACAAAAAGGGACTCAAAGCTGATCCTTGGTGTAGTCCCACCTCCACCCTGAACTCTTCTGTCTGGCCTACAGCACATCTTACCACCGTCTTACTTCTCTCATGCATGTCCTGGACTACTCTGACGTACTTCTCTGCCACTCCTGACAACCTCATACAGTACCACAGCTCCTTCCTCGGCACCCTGTCGTATGCCTTTTCTAAATCCACAAAGACACAATGCAGCTCCTTCTGACCCTCTCTGTACTTTTCCATCAACATTCTCAAAGCAAAAATGGCATCAGTGGTGCTCTTGCGGGGCATAAAACCATACTGCTGCTCACAAATCTCTACCTCCTTCCTAAGCCTGGCTTCCACGACTCTTTCCCACAGCTTCATTGTGTGGCTCATCAGCTTTATTCCCCTGTAGTTGTTGCGGTTCTGCGTATCACCCTTGTTCTTGAAAATCGGCACCAGAACGCTTTTCCTCCACTCCTCAGGCATCTTCTCACTCTCTAGAATCGTGTTAAACAAACTGGTTTAGAACTCTACCGCTGACTCTCCTAGACACTTCCACACCTCTACAGGTACATCATCAGGACCAACAGCCTTTCCGCTCTTCATCCTATTCAGAGCCTTCCTCACCTCATCCCTACTAATGTCTGCTATTTCCTGCTTCTCAACATCCACATCCTCCTCCCTGTTTTCCCTGTCCTAATTCATCAGATCCTCAAAATACTCCTTCCATCTTCTCTGCACACTCTCCTGGGTTGTTAGTACATTTCCATTTCTGTCTTTTATAACTCTTATCTGCTGTACATCCTTCCCATCCCTATCTCTCTGTCTCTCTAGCCTGTACAAGTCCTTCTCTCCTTCCTTTGTGTCTAACCTGTCATACAGCTCATCATACGCTTTCTGTTTGGTCTTCACCACCTCCCTCTTCACTCTGCGCAGCACTTCCTTGTACTCCTGTCTACTTTCCTCAGTCCTTTCTAGATCCCACTTCTTCTTTGCCAACCTCTTCCTCTGGATGCAATCCTGTACTTCCTTATTCCACCACCAAGTGTCCTTATCTTCTATCCTCCTACCAGATGAAACACCCAGCACCTTCCTACCCGTTTCCCTGATAACCTCTGCTGTAGTTTCCCAGTCATCAGGCAGCTCTTCCTGATTTCCCAGAGCCTGTCTCAATCTCTGCCTGAATTCCTCGCAAGCTCCTTCATCATCTTCATTAGAGTATAACAGTAACAATAATTATGGGAAATGGCCAATATAAAATCTTTTTATAAAGTCTCGATGAACGCACATTCAAGTAAACTACACTAAATATACAATTTCATTTCATACCAAACATTAATTTTACAGGGAGACAAGCTTTGTATATGTAACCATATGTTTCTGTATGTAACTATTAGCCCATGACAGAAATAAGTGTTTCTAGTCATGGAAACATTGCCATCTACTGAAGAGAAGTTACAAAAAAAAAAAACTTTTTGGATGTTTTTCGTCTGCTAGGTTTGACCGAACCTGCTCGGTGCTGAACAGAACCACAAGCTGTTGCTCGGCCTTGAGGATGGTGCTCCATCTGTGAAGCACAAACACAGCAGCGGTGAGAATCTGACTACACTTACACACAGATCGGTTAAATCTGAAATCTACTTTTTAGACACACCTTCACTGTATTTCACATTCAAATAAACCAAGAAGAATTACAGAAGACGTACATGAAATCAAGATCACAATGTACCAGAAAACAGAAGATTGTTTTGTTTTTCATTTAGGGAAAATTAAGAGATTGAGGTGAGTGAGTGAGTGAGTGAGTGAGGTCAGACCTGATAACGTCGTCCGGTGACAGCAGCTCCTGTATGTGTTGCTGTGGCGCAGCGAGTACAGACTCCAGGAGTCGCACAGATCCACAGGCAAACAGAAGCACGGGCTCCGAGTCTGGAGCCAGCAGCACACGCGTCACATCAGCAGACAGCTACACACAAAGAACTTATAATTATCGACGTATATTAAGAAACAAAAAAAGCCTTTGAATGCAAAATAATGTACGATAATCCCTCGTTTATCGCGGTAGATACATTCCAAGCCCGACCGCGATAGATGAAAATCCGCAAAGTAGAGGCACAACATTTACGTATTTATTTAACACTTATTCAGACTTTTAAAACATTTTTTTCACGAAGTAATCTTTATTAAAGCAATGTTTACAAACATCTCCCCACTGCACGCATCGTCCATGCGGAGATGTTAATTTTCAGAGAGTGTTTGAATGGGGGGATATGAGGCGCGAGCGAACGTTTCCCGCCGCTGGGCCTCGTGCGGTGGTCGCGGGGGGACGCAGTGGTCCTAAAAGTGTGAGGCTGGGACAGTCAGCAGAAAAACGTTGGTTATTCCATTTTTTTATTTCCTTACTGTGGGACCAATAAAAGTTGTTATTCTGCTTGAAGTGATGCAATGAAAAAATGTGCTTTTATTATTTTTGAAAGGGGTGGGTCCATAGGTTAAAATTGGGAGTGACCAATAGATTGAACACTGATTTAACATCCTCGCACAAAACAATGAATAAGAGGTTTTATTTATTATTTTATGTCAAATTACCATTTTGCACCCCAGACAGTTGGGGGTTTTAGTGAAAGAAATATTTTGTGTTTCTATCTTGATAGCCTGATGATTCTGAAAAGATTTATGTTGTTCTGAAAACACTCACTGTTGCTTTAAAAGCCTTTTCGATGCTGACATCATCTTCTTTCCAGAGTCTCAGCACCTAAAACACACACCGGTCGGTGAGCACTGTGTGTGTGAGACTTGAACACACCACTCCTTTTATATTCTCACCCTGTTGTCTGTGACCAGAATGTATTCCTGACTCTGACTGTTGAACACGGCAGGACAATTAATTGTCTGTCCCTGTTTCAGGGTCCAGCGGCCCACTGGCTTCTGATCACACACCTGAAAAAACACACGTTACATCACAGTGACCACACACACACTCTTATGATCACACGCCTGAAAACAACACACACACAATACATTTCATCTAACACAAACACATCTGATCACACACCTGAAAACAACACACGTTACATCACAGTGAACACACACGCTGGCTTCTGATCACACACACCTGAAAACAACACACATTACATTACAGTGAACACACACACTGGCTTCTGATCACACACCTGAAAACAACACACATTACATTACAGTGAACACACACACTGGCTTCTGATCACACACCTGAAAACAACACACGTTACATTACAGCTAACACACACACACACACACACACACACACACACACACACACACACAGTCTTACGATAACACGCCTGAAAACAACACATACACAATACATTTCATCTAACACACACAAACACATCTGATCACACACCTGAAAACAACACACACATTATGATACCTACATCTAACACACAAGAATGCTGTCTTCTGATCACACACATTACATTACAGCTAACACACACACACACACACACACACACACACACACACACACACACACACTTATAATCTGGAACACACTGTAAACACACAGAGATGACTTGACACACGTGTCTGTCTTGAAGCTAAACACGAGTGTAAGCGCTGCTTTATTCTACCTTGTAAACCGTGATGGATCTGGACACGTCCGTCACCAGCACATGATCCGGATCTCCGCGAGGTTCAACTCCGACAATTGCGGAATGTGAAGCGTTTTGCACCGGCGTTTCGCACAGCGTGTACGGCTCACCAAGCAGCGCCATGGCTTTTCCTGACGTTTTCTTCTTTTACGCCACTTTAAAATGTGTAGATTACCGCCGCCTTCTGGTCTGGAGAGTGACGTTACAGCGGGGAAATTACACAGGATGACGAGAAGAATTTCAGACGAGAAGCACGACCGGATTTTTTTGTGCATTGAGCACTTTTTGTTTTTAAAAACTTTTTTTGAGTCAGTCAGTCCTGGATTTGACATTTCTGAACCATCTTCCTGATGGCATCAGTTCAAAGAGTGTGTGACCAGAATGTGACTCCTTTAATTGTCTGTGCTTTTTTGTGGCTTTCTGTGACCACTAGATGACGTTTCAGCGCCAAAACAGGTAATTTATTGTGCATAACTCGACAATAAAGACTGGTACTTCTTCAAAGGCCAGAGTTTCGCAGTTGCAGACATGGCTTAAGCCTAGTCCCAGACTAAACTGCCTACTTGAGCTGACGTAACACAAAGTGACTTGCAAAGATATAAATTAAAATAGTCATGGCCTGTTTGGAATAAGGAAACATCGATTCCAGTGTTTCCAACACACTTGGTTTCAGCTCAATAAGGTCATCATTACTACAACGGTGCTGATGCTGCTGCTGTCCTGGTCCTCCAGTGGAAGATCAGGCTGAAGCAGATGTGACTGTGGCTGAGGCAGCCAATGACCACTGAGGACTTGCACATAGAGCTGCATTCACATTACAGCACTTCAGCTGGATAAGATGAATTTCAACATGGAATATGTTTACTTTTATTTTTTACTTCATTTTTTTTTTAATGTTGCTTTAATTTGGCTAATCTTTTCTCTGAAAATGTTCTGTACAAAACATAAACAGTGTGCAGAAAAAAATACCAAGTCACTTAAACAGTACTGGTTGAAAATGTAAAAGAAAATACTTTCACTCATAAATATCCAAAGTAACTTGCATTACATTACAATTTCCCTGGGAATCGAACCCATGACCTGGTGCTTCAAACACCTTGAATTCAGTGAAAATTGAAATCCAAGCGCTATTTTCCTTTATTTCACTAACAGAAGTGTGGCTTTTACTTTCAATAGCTGACAAAAATAAGTTTGTCAACATTTGTTTTAGTAGCATTTTTTTTAATACTTGCTCAAGCTTTTGAACAAATTCTTTAAGCCTCTGCCATTGTTTGTGCCAATATTTCTTCCAACAATAGTGTTTTGTTGTCCATTTCAGGTTTTATTGAACACAATCAGTCCAACAGCACTCATCCTGATCAGGCCCATCTCAGGTGTTCTAGTTTAAACTCACTTTTACTCCAGGACTTACTGTAGTCTCAGACTAACTAAGCCCGAAAGGCACTTAAATGCCCTAGATTAACTAGTCCTGATTAAGGCTGTCGCAAATATGGACTTCACTTCCCATGTTCCCGTGTTTCTGTTCGCGTCTGGTGTGTCATCCTCATCTGTTATCAGTTCCACCTGTTCTTCATCTGTGTTGTCATTTAAGTCTTCACCCGTGCCTTCGTTCTTGGTCAGTCATTAACGTTGCACTTCGTCTGTCCTGCCATTAACGTTGCACTTCGTCTGTCCTGCCATTAACGTTGCACTTCGTCTGTCCTGCCATTAACGTTGCACTTCGTCTGTACGTGAGTCTTCTGTGAGTTATCGTCTCCTGTTTTCGTCATTAAATGTCCGTTTATTGTCACCACGATCCCTGGCTCTTCGTCTCATCACCCTCACCCGTCCCGGATCGTAACAAAGGCCTACTCCTGTCTTATATTAAGGCACCCCCCAAGAAACCGCCCCCCAAGTGTATTATATTTACAGTATCATTAGCACAAAACTAACATTTCTATCAAGTTTTTTATACATTTTATTAAAAAATCCCATTTTTGCATTTCTGTGGAAAACTGCCCAGGTTTTTATTCTTAACCCTATTGTAATGTGTGTGAACTTTTTTTTATTAGTCTCTGTACAAAATATATAAAAAAAAAATCCACACAAACATAATTTTCATTAGAGTTTATGGAAATGAAGATGGAGTTAACCTTCTTTGATGGTCCAGTGTTTTCTCCCATAGCATCTGGACTATTTGACTCATTATTACTATATGATTCCTTAATATATTGACTCCTTCTAATTTGATCAGCTATCGGTGTATTGTTGAGATCAAACATGGCATTGCAGTAGTACAGTCCAATCTGGTGTTCGCCAGGGTTTTGCTCTGGTTTCATTCAGTCTACAATTCCAGCAAATGTGTTGATTGGTAAGGTCAGTCCTTTACTCATAAACTTACTCAGTCCAGTATTTATGTCCTCCTCTTCTATTGAATTTGACTTTTTATTGAAATAATATCCAGGATCTTGGCATGGAGAAACCTCAATACTGTGGAAATTACAGAGAGGATTATTGTGAGGATTAATGAAAATAATTTTTAGATAGTGATTCTTAGAATATGTCATGCCCTTCATTTCCGTCAGTGCTAAATACTGTATACATGTGTGAACTGACTGAAAAAGTTGCATGTCTTTTAGACCCTGCATTATGTTAAGAAGCAAGTATTACTTTACTTTAGTTTACCTTATTTTACTTAGAGATATGGAGTCATAATTGCTAGAAAAAAAAAGTTAGAAAGACAGAACTGCGAGTTATAAAGTCCGAATTGCAAGGGATATATTTTCTGAAATCTTAGTTAGTATATCAGAATTGCAAGATATAAAGTCAGAAATGTGAGTTATAAAGTCTTAATAAAAATTATATGGAATACTTGAATGCATTTAATCTTTGTTTCACATCACAGGGAGTTCATCCTCACCTCTCCACGTCCAGAAAGGTTCTTCGAAAGTCTTTGTCCAAACACACTGTGAATGTGGATTTGTCTGGCGTCTTCAGCTTAAAATGAGACGTTCTGACTTTCTGCTCCTTTTACAAACACAAATGCTTAAGCAGAGAACAGAAGCCAACAGAGACGGTGGAACAGCATGTCATTTCCTACCTACCGATTTGCTCTTTGAATCTGCATCAAGGAAAGAAATTGTCAGACAGTTGAGATCTAGAGAGGGAGAGAATAAACTGATCACTGTGTTTGTTCTTCTGTGCTCATTTATTTGCTTCTCTGTTTCATTTTGAGTAGATTGATGAAATATACCTTCTGATCTGCTTTCTGGTATTGCTGAAATGTGTGCAGTCGTGGTCCTCAGTGAGAAACCTCTCTCAGCCCGTCTGCTGCTTAGCAAAACCTAAACCCAACAGGAGGAGATTCAGTCTCAGGATCAGTAAAGCATCGGTGAACTGTGAATGTACCGGTATAAAAATTCAAGCACCATCTTTCCGTTTACAAACTCACTTTCAAGTAGCTGATAGAGACCAAAGCGCCGAACAGTTCGGGCTTCTTCCTTTGTTTAACAGTGTCTGGTAATAACAACAAAAAGTGTCAGAAGCGATGATATACTTTTGTGTTGTGGGATAAGAGCAAAAAACCTTGTTGATCTATATCCAACATCAGCCTAAGTCATGAAGACTATAACAAGCCAATGTTTAAACTCAACTCAGTTTGATTAAACCCTGTACTGACATGTGCTTTAACCTATGCAATATTTCACTGGTTCTTGTCACTTTATACTTTTTGTGAAAATGTATATGTATAGCCTTGTGTATAGTATTTTGACAATGTATTTTGAATGACTTTATATTTTGTATTATACGTATTTATTTATATATACGTACTGTATTTTGTAATTTTGCCTTTTGTATTATTTTTAGAAATGTTGAATTTGTTTATATTCTATTTTATCCAACAAGTATTTTGTTGCTACATTTTCATTTTTATTGTTCATTCCTTTCCACCAAATTATGTAGCAAAGTAGTATGTCTCATAAATTCACTATGTCAGGGGTCCTCAATTATAAACTTGAAGGGTCCACTTACGAAATTTCCGTTCAGTCCGAGGTCCGGCAAAATATCGATCAAGTTGCAAAAATGAACCACTATGTGAATGGCACGTCATCCGTATAGAAACAACATGCTTCAGGTTAATCTCTCGATCTCGAACCTCTCTTGTGTGAGGTTTGTAAGACCCAAAAACATCTTTAATAACATAAATTTGACACAATATAGTTCACCTCACTTTTCTTCATCAAACAATCTGAGAAAGATCATAAATTGTGAATTATCCTTTCCGTTGAGTCCCTTCAAACAGAGCAGTCACCACTTCACTCACACACTCATTGACTATTTCAGCATTAGAGAAAGGTGTTTTGTGTTGTCCCAGGACACACGTGAGACGTTCGTTGCCTGTGTGTGTGTGTGTGTGGCGTGCGTGCGTGCGTGCGTGCGTGCGTGCGTGGTGTGTGTGTGTGTGTGTGTTGTGTGTGTGGAATTTGTTCAAATTGTGCGTGCTTGGACTAATAATGGCATTTCACGATCACTTTTGATGATCGCGACGACTCGTTGCAGATTAAACACATTGGTTTTCTGCTTTGCGCGCGGATGCATATTATTCTGTCCACTTCTGTTCGTTTTCAAAGTCAACTTTTCTTTTCTAATCGACGGCCAGCTTTGAGCTCGCCATATTCTTTAAGGTTAAAACAATCTCTCGATTTACGCAAACGACAGAGCGGCTGTTCGCCTGGCTACCCTGAAGACCTGATCGAGCGACTAGCGCCGTGGCCGCGGCCGTGTTTTAAAGTAACCGAATGCCGCCAGAGCGCAGATGACGTAGTTGTCACGTTGCTCTTCAGCGGCTGTGATTGACAAATGCCGCAGCTAAAACGAGTACAAGATAATTATATACATTTATAAATATATTTGTTGCGTTCGTGTGTGTGGTGTGTTGTGTGTGTGTGTGTGTGTGTGTGTGTGTTGTGTGTGTGTGTGTGTGTGTGAGTGAGGAATAAATATTGCTGGATCCAAATTGCGTGATCGACTAAAAAAACGCCTTTGGATTATGATCACAAGAGTTGTTTGGATTTTGGATCCAACAACACAAGAGTTGGATTATGATCACATGTTGGTTTCGCCGTCGGTCCAAATATAATCGCGTCTGGGTCCGGATGCGGACCGGAGTCCGCCTATTGAGTACCCCTGCACTGTGTTCAAATTCTTTATTGTAAATTATTGTTGTACTGCTGTACACCTTGTACACTCTCCTGCAAAATACATTCATGTGATGTTTATGTTTAGTCTTTAACATTGTCTTTTAATAATTATTCTTAAATATAGATTTGACGAACTTTACTTTAATGCCACAAAACGTTTTACCGTGTTTACCGTAATTGTTTACAGTTTATCATAATTATGCACGAGAAGGTTTTTTGAACGCCTGTGAGAACATGATAAAATGTCTCTTTTTCTAACTCTTACGTTTATTTCCTGCTGGTGCTTTTCTAAACTCTGGGAAATCCACTACAACATCAGTGATGAAAACCTCTTCGACAGCTTCTTTCGAAATGTTAGAAAAACAAATCTGTTTGTGAAACAAAACAAAAATGCAAAGTGAATATTGACATTACAAGCATTTAGACAGATGTTTCTCAGCCTGTGTTCAGTCTTACCTTGATGGAGTAAACGTTGAAGAAAACCGGCTGCTGTGCCATGCGAACGTAGTAAGAGATCATGTCACCGAAGCAAACATCTTGCTTATCAAGGCTAGACTGGAGGATTAAAAAAAAGATAATTTGTATGTTACTGTAAAAGTGAACATGCATGAAGTTTATAATGAAAAGGAGTTGGATTTCCTAATGGATCCATACAAGCCATAAAGCATAAGTACATGACAAATCAATTTTACCGTAAAAAGCAACTTTCTTAAGCTGAAGATCTCACCGTTTTATGCATTTGCTCAAATCACCATTCAATTTTAGGTGACATTATAACAATCTCTTTCACCTTATCTTCAATACTACTAAAATTGCTCTCTACCATTTGCGCAAATCCAGCAATCGTCTGACCAAGACCACAGATGTTATAGTCGTACCATGAGTCCAGAAGCCCCAGATATAAGCCCAAAGAACAAAATGACTCCTGAAACAACATGCATCGCAAAATAAATCCTCTGCTTCGAGCAGCTCATCACAGAAAAACATTACTCTGCTCTAGAAATCGCCATGGTACAGTAAAGACATACACTGATCAAAGAGCCCGTTTGGCCTTTTATAGGATGTATAGGGATGTAGTACATCTGTAGATTCAGTTTTATGGAAAGAAAGCGTCTTCGTGCTTCACGTTTTCTGTAGAGCAACAAGAAAATTACTGCAGAAGAAAAGCCAAATACACAATCAGAGGAGGCATTAGGTAGGATCATGATCAACAGGGTAAACGGGTCAGTTGTTCTCCGTCCATGTTTCTGGATAGAAAGGTGCAAGTCATAATATTTGGGGAAACTTAAGAGTTTCCTTGAATAATACTGAAGACTTTTTGAACAACTCAGTGTGACCACTTCAGCCAGTCACCGGAATGCCAGCCAGCCAGCCACGCCAATAATTTTTCCGCATTTTCCAGACATGCGTGACGCATTGTTCTCTTCTCTTAGATTACATTCGCAACCTTAGCAGTTCTCTTTCAGGTCAGCCTCTCAACATTATGCTAGGGGATGTATTAAACCACACCCCGACCAGAAATACACTCAACATCTCAGTCACACCTCGTCTGGCATTTGATCTCACTAGTAAAAGCACCCATGTGAATGAAATAAATTTTAAGGCGAGGAATAAAATTTGGTTTGCTTTGACAAACAACTTTTAATGAACATTTTAAACACTTGCAAAATGTTGTACTTCCACTTACGTAAGATACCCTACGCCTGCATTCTTCTAATCCTACAGGAAGCAAGAAAAACTAGTTCATGCATTAATATCATCCAGGCTGATGCTTTGCCAAGAAACTTCAAAAACTGCAATCCAAAATAGTGTGGCTGGAACACTAAACAAATGCCGAAAAATGGACCATAACACTATCTTATCGACTACGCTGGTTAACTATCTTATCTAAGATCAAATGCAAAATTCTCAGAATTAACACAAAAAGGTATCACCGGCCACTTGGATGATTGTCAACCACAGTCCCTTATTACAGCAATTCTGAAAGGATTTTGTCAAACAAGTTCTGACTTCTCCCAGGCCGCCATGGTCCAGACAGAAGACAAAGAGTTTGGGTGTCTGCAGAACTCAGCCTGGCTGCAATATCCTTGAAGACACCACAATCTGCACCATCCTCTGGCTTCTGAACATTCATCATGGAGAAGTCCTAGTTTTCCTTCAAGATTTAACCTTTGTGAAGGATACAATTCTACAACCAATTGTGCCAGATTTTACAATTTCACAGAATGTGCAATATAATAGTTATATTGCACATTCTGTTGTTCAGGACTTTCTGTTGTTCAGGAAGCAGAGCTGCCCAAATGTATTGTCCAACCAAAATTGTACGACCAAATCAAAAACAAACTCTAACAAGAAACTATTAAACAAATATTATATACTCAACTAACTGTAATCTTAATATGAGAAGAGTTGCTAATAAAACATCATATTGAGCAGCAAGCTGTCCTATACCTTAACCACTAGATCCAATGTTAAATTCGCGTAGAAAACAAACATTCTACGTGTCTACAAACCATTCAAGCAGTGATTAAATTGTTAAATCATACCTAAACCAGTAGTATGCTCGCGCTAGCCTTCCTAGCACACGGTCATCCCCCATCACTACTATTTTAGCCATATAGTCTTGCTTCTGCTTCGGTAAAGGTGCAATGGTGCTCCCAGATTTCCTCTGTAAAGTATGTTTGCAGGTCTCAGTTTCCTCCAGCGCTTCCTGCATTAGATCCATGTTGTCTATGGCTGAAGTCCGGACTTTCATTCCTCCTCGGCGTGTGAGACGTTCGTTACTCTTTTCTGGTTTCAAGCTCTCCACATCAAAGTTCTCGCTCATGTGCATGTCTCGCTCAATCCCACTGTCAGTTGAGATGACAGAATACCTGGCCAAATCTGTCACCTCACACTCTTCCTCAGCACTGAAGCTTTGTGACGCTGAACGCATATAGTTGCTTAGTTCTTTCCCTGTAAGGGATAAAAAGTATTCTAGTAAAACCAATAACTTCTTATTAATAAGATCAACAGAAAAGGTTAGTGTTTGACCCATGATTGAGGAACAAGTTGTTTAACATGTTTTGGGACTTAAAGTATTTAGAGTACTTAGAGAAATTTCTTGTTACCCTTTACTCCACCTCTATCAAAACCATCTTTCCACCATTGAACAGTTACTGAACTGTTTCTACCTGCAGTTTTCTGCCAACTCTCTATCTTTCTTTCTCAAAATAAATGATTTGACATTCATTGGTCTGACTTGAAGAGTGATCACTCCTGGCAGTAGTGGAATCCTTGAGGGCTACGAAAACTGTTGCCTAGTTACTGTAACAGTTACAGAAATTAGTACTAAACTTTCTTGATCTTTCTGCAGCCTTGGAGACGATAAACTATCAAATATGTTCGCCGTCACTCTCTCAGTGTTGGGAATCTCTTGAACAGAGGATTATCTTTTATTTAAGATTTATTTAGGACTTTTAAAGTTTCCAGGAAATGTGTGGTGTGAGATTGTGGGTGAAAGAAAGAGAGTGTGCCACTCACAAAGTTGGTCTTCTTCCCACCACAGATGGAAACTCATCTCTGGATTAGGCAGAGGTACCATGGAGATGTTTTTTGCCTCAGAGTAACACATTTGACCTAAAAATGAACCAGTAAATGATTGACTTTGCATTTCAAAACATCAACAAGATGCTGAAATTCAGTCTGCAGCGAAACAAGATCAGAATAAGAAGATCTGCCACTGTAATTCACAAGCAGAAACACTATAACTCTTGATTCACCTGTGCCTGCGTCTTGAAGAATCTGACAGTAAATGTCCCGAAGCTTCACTCGGAGTTCCTCATTGCTGAATTGTTCCAAAGTTGCAAGTACTTTCTGGAAGTATGACTCCACGTCAAAATGATCGTCCAGATCCTATCATCGGGTAAAAGAATACACACAAATATTTGAGCAAACATCATGTCAAGACTGATTAGTCCAGACAATGTCTTCACTCATAGTTGTGCTATTTTCCTCTGAATAAAAATACGTTTTGCTTATCGGTAGTGTGTGTGTGTGTGTGTGTGTGTGTGTGTGTGTGTGTCCATAGATGGAGAAGGCGAGTAAAAGTGCAGAAGTGTACATGTCTCATCTTTCTAGAGGCTGCGAAGGTTAGTATTGGACCTGCAGCGCGTGGAGTAGCGATGGTCCATCACAGCCTGGGCCCAGCGCGGCCTGAAGCGAGTGCTGAATCACACCGCACATGATGCGCTGGGGGTCCCGTGGCGTCTCCTCAATGTCGGCCTTCAGAAGCCTGCTTACCACCTCCGGAAACAGCAGCGAGTCGGCAAACACAAACACCCTGAACACCGCACAAACAATTCAGTGCTTCACAATGCACAAACAACTGCAGACAGAAGATGTTTGCCATGACAACCATGCCTTGGGGAAACCACAAATCAAAACACGCATGGATCCAGTCAGACCAGTTTGTTCTCACGTACAGTAATTCACCAGGAAACAGAACTCTGGGAATTCCGGATCGAACGAGACATCAGTTCATGCTAAAGTGTCTACATATATGAGAGTGAGTGTGTGTACTGTCTGTGTAACTTCTAGGTTGCTCTTTTTCTGGTATTCTTCTTTTTTCGGTGTCTGCCAAGAGCCTGTGAGGACACGTAACTTGAGCACTATTAGTAAAAGTAAAGTGTCACTTACTTCTCCTGCCGAGTGTAAGATTCCGACTTTAGATTTTGTTCCGCAACAACCATTCTCCCATACAAAAGACCTATGGGAGAGAGACTAGACATCAGTTCTTTTTGCACGTGTATTTAGTTGTATATAAAGACCAAGTCCAGAACCTGGAGTGGCGTGTTCTGCTTTCACTATTGGGGCAAAAGTCTGGGCCAAGGTGCAGAATGGCTGCGGCAGAACCATTAGCTTCTTCAAGAACTGGAACACTCTGTGACAGAGCTCGTCCGGCACATACACACTCTGCACACAAATATATGTAAGTGAGGACCCTGAAATTAACTACAAAGTTCACGGCAGGTAAGGATGGCTTGACCTGCATCAGTGCATAGATGAGGATGTTCAGCAGGGGAATCAAGTGTCTCCTGCAGTCGGTTCTCTCTGCCTTGACCCAAGAACAGCGTCAGTAAGCACCTCTTCACTTACAAGTTACATAAACCATCAGGTCGATCTTAATCTCATTGCATTTTTCAGCAAAACGTTTTTAACAGTGTTACAGCTGAAGAGGAAACGTTTACACTAGTTGATTTTCAATTCAAAAGTTGATTATCTTAGCTAGTTTACTGCAACCAAACGTGTCAGTCATGTTCTGGTGAGATTAATGCAGGTCAAATCCTTCCCATCACTTACTATCTCTAGCTCCGTGACCGTCGTCCTTAACACAGCCAGATTTTTGAGGAAACTCTTCCCACTTGTCTTATGCAGGAGATGCCTCTTATGCAGGAGAATTCCTGTGAAGAGCATGATGGGAACATGATGGTCCATGTAGTGGGTGTAGAGCTCTTACCTTGTACGTCTGGCTTTTCGTTGTCGATCTCACTCAGAAGTGCCAGCAAGTCATGGTTGATGTTGCCTTCGATTAAAGCATTCTCTGTTTTCAAAGACAATTATGCTTGTGTTATTTATAATAATTGTAGCACATGAGAATGACTTCAAAGGCTATTCTAAGTATAAGTACCTGCAGGGTCCATAATATCACCATTGCATGCTCACTATTAACAGCTGGAACAATGCACGGACACACACACACACACACACACACACACACACACACACAAACTCTGCTGAACTCTGCTGCAATGAAAAAAAAAAACTCCTTAATCCCTCAAATATTGACAATTATGGAACAAAACTAGTTTTTTGTTAAAAGCCAGTTATATTTTGTCTTCTACAAAGTCTAAGCTAGAATGTAAGTCTGGAGAGTAGAAGAACTGATTATGTTAGGCTAGAGCACCTACAGTTTGACAACAACAACAACAACAACAACGTGTCTGATCGGATGGGTTAAATGCAGAGAAAAAATTTCCCCACTGAGGGACTAATAAAATAAAAAAATAAAAAAATAATGTGTTTCCAAATTGCTTACCTTGTCGTACTCTACTGCATCCTGTAGAACGTGTGGAAATGCTCTGATATTAAAGTCAATGAAGGTTGTTTATTCTGGAATTATTTCTCTCCATGATGAGACACTCAAGAATTACAACTGACTCAAGCGACAGTGAGAGAGTGAGTGAGTGAGTGAGAGAGAGAGAGAGAGAGAGAGAGAGAGAGAGAGAGAGAGAGAGAGATTGTGTTGTAACCACACCAACAGAAGGACCCTGTCTCTGCTCTTTCTGCTTTTATTAAACAGACTTATATACGTATTAACTGTGGACATGTAAGACCGAACACACTTAACTGAATATTATTAATTTGGTGACTGCTTCACGACCAAAGGGTTGTAGGTTTAAATTCCATTAGACCATTATTACACTACTGATGTGTTATTGAGCGAGAATGTGCTCCTGTGACACTGTGTTTGTGTGTGTGTGTGTGTGTGTGTGTGTGTGTGTGTGTGTGTGTGTGTGTGTGTGTGTGACTGTTTACCTATCAATTATTGTCTTAGCTGTATACGATTTATGCTTGTCATATTTGTATCACAAACTATTCAGTTTCTGATTCATTAAAACAGGTTGGAAGATTTCTGATCTGGTAAAGAGTGTGAAGGTGTGAAACAGAAAATAACTTGAGTGTATTTGGTTCTATGCTTGGTTCTATGCTTTATTTTGACTAAAAATACCGTTACCACTCAAGTCAACTTAAACTGTATTTTCTCTGCTCACAATGTTTGTGTTTCCCCAGGAGATATTGACCAACCGGTCCAATGGGCTTCTCTTTTAAGCCAACTTATAGGTACATGTGCTTGATGTAATGTCTCACGCACATTACCTCCATTGTGTAGGATGTGTACTCCACCACCAGGGGTCAGTGCTTTGATGTTAAATGTAAAAAAAAAAAAAAAAAAAAGTTAAATGTTAATCCAATAATATTTTCAAAGTGAAGGTCAAAGTTGCTTATTATTACCACTTTGTCTTTGAAAAAATTTGAAATTTCCCAATTGCATGTATAAACTTTAGTGCTTTGAAAGGATTTGTTTTCACTTGCATTAAAGCCACTTCAAAAATAGTAGCAACACCGTCACCACAACCATTTCAGTAAAGCGGAAAGCTGGTGACTAACCCTGAGTTGATTCATTTTGATTTTAGCTTCTTTGTGGCAAAAGCAAATGCATTTACCTTGAGGTTTAAACGTAATTTGGTTACAGAATTCAGATTTCAGAAATGTAATCAAAGCTCCTTGTGTTTGGATGCAATTTTCTTCTGTAAAAAGCATTACTCATACATGACATCTCAAAGTGTTAGAAACACAGTCTGGATCAGTTGATACGGCTGAAAAAAAAACAGTTTGTCAAACAGTATGCTTCAACCTCTTCAATTTATAAAAACGTAAAAAGATTGTGACATTTTTTCAATTTTCCATTATCAACAGGTGATCATAAATTAATATATTATTATAAAACAATATCAATTAAAGTAATAAATAAATAAAACTCTCCAGTGTCAGTATGTTGTGAGCAGCAGTGAACGGCATCGCAACTTCTTCACATCTGAGACGTTCCCACTTTACGTTATGACAATGTCCGCAGTACCTCAGGAGCATCAGTTCAGAAGCACCTTTTCCTTGAGTTTGGAGAGTTTGACCTGCAAATGTTCCATGTCACAGTGTCAAGCTCCTGTACCGGGGCAAAATTAAGGTCACCGTGCAGCATCCCCACAGCCGGTGTGTGTGTGTGTGTGTGTGTGGTGTGTGTGTGTGTGTTGGTGTGTGTGTGTGTGCGAGTGGTCGCGTGTAAAGGTGTGTGTTGGTGTGCATGCATGTGTGTGTGTGTGTGTGTGTGTGCGTGTGTGTGTGTCAACCAACCAATCAATCGATCAATCAATCCATTACATTTGCATCTGGAACAAAGTTTAGAAAATAAAAACTCTCTAAAATCAATATTTTGATGAACAACAGTCATTCGTGCGGTCCAGGTCAGTATGTGTCAGCATATGTTCACCTCTTACTCGTTCCTTTAGCGCTCATAGTGGCCATGCTTGGTAAATACATTTCATTTGTACTTTGTTGAAAGGACTCCACCATCAGTTCCAAACAGTCTAAAGCTAATGTCAGCTTGAATAGAAGACCCTGAGCGAGTGCATATGTTGAGAAAGGCAATGTTCATCCGGAATTAGTTGATAAAAATCAAGGTGGAGCTCCACTGAACGAAGCAATGGGAAGACAGAGCAGTGAGCAGAAGCTCGGGTTGATGGGCTGGATCTGAGACCAGAACTCCTTCCTTCTAATCCAGTCAGATGATCGATCCGGTTTACGACAAACCGACACCTCACACCTACATGCAAAAAAACCATCTGGTGATTGTTACAAAAAGTAAAGATGATTAAGAATTAGATTTCGGAATGGATGGGGAATTAATTTCAGAATTTGCAAACTAAACGGAAGTGATGAGAATTTATAGTAAAGATGAAAATTATACAATTATAATAAACAATATTTATTTATGTTAATAAAAAAATTTAAATGCTGCTTTTGTGCAAACACACTCAATAGTTACTAGTAAGTAGTAAAACATTTATATATATACTATATATATATATATATAACTATATATATATAACTACATACATACCTGGTCACACTCTGTAAAATTTTCTTTTCATCTTGGTCCAGACATACGGCAAAGGTGGTGTTCTGAGTCCCAATAACCTGGATCTGATCCACCTTTACCCGAGTGGTGGAGAGTATCTAAATGTACAAAACTGCCGTTACATAAAGTGAATTATTAATCTATAATAAATACTTGTATCTGCTTCCTGATTGATGTTTGACTGCTGTCATTGTGCAGCGTCGTGCAAGAAGTAGTTGAAAAGTAAAAACAATTAGCAAATTATGCTATGTATAATAAGTTATATTAAGAAATTCCCCACCATGTTTGTTTGTCTAGTACATTTCTGTATGCTGTTTTTTTCTATTCATATTTATTTATATTTTCTTTGTCAAAATTACCATTTGTGCTGGTGAATTAATTTAATGTAATCTTATTTAATTTAAATAATTCTGACGGCTTTGATTTTCTGATTGTGAACATTTGATCTGTGAGAAATTCTACAAATGCATCTTGAAATGAATGAAACAGAATTCTGTGGTGTGTGTGTTTTAGCACAGCTTCCTGTTCACCTGGTTAAAGCCTTTCTTTGAGCTTTGTCTCTTCAGAACTTCCGTCATAGTGAAATAAAGACACTCCATCTTACTGTCTGCACAGGAGAAAAAAAAACAAACAGCTTATGAACAAAGTTACCGTGTTCAGTAAATTTAGGAACTAAGTAGCTTAAAGAAACAGGATAAAGTATAATCTAATTATTAGTGACTCATCTGTAGTGGAAAATTAGTGAACAAACAAATACTGTATTTGTACATGTTTCTAAAATGCTTTTTAAAATGTATATTCAGCCCGGTAGATGCTTTTATAAATGCCGTTTTTTTTAATAAATCTTTTATAAAAGATCACATACACACTTCAGATCCCTTTTTGCAGTGCTTCAGCAGCCTTGCCTTGTAATAATCATAACTGTACAGTTTTTAACATTTACGTAAAAGAATGTTAAAAAAAAACGTTTTGTGTTTTTTGCATGAATGTTTACGTCTAACTAATATTGTTTTAGAGATAATATATATTTATGGGGGACAAAATATTAATAAAATATATTATTATATAATATAAGACAAAATATGAGTTTATCGGAAAAAGTTTAGAATGGTATCTATTTGTATCATTGTTTATGTTTAAAAAAAATACTGTTTAGTTTAAATGTGTTTTATAATCTTTAGCTTGTTCAGCCCCTGACTGAAAGTGCGTTTTGAGTTTTTCCTACCAAGTTCTTGAGGATTTCGACAAGCTTTCAGCAGGTTGATGGAGGTGCAGCTCTTCTCTGCTCTCCACTTCTGACTTCTGCCGCTTGTTTGTTTCTGTAAATGACAAACAAAGAGAAAAATATAGATGCAAGCAGCAATGTTAGTATCCAAGACTTAAATACGGTATTTGGTGACTGTATTTTATGTGTTTAAGTAAATAAAATACTCATGCAAATTTAAGCAAAGTATTTTTCATGTACAAAATCAAAAGAAAGTCAAAGATTAAAACAAAGGTACATCAGAATTAAAGAAAGTACATTAAAGGAATTACATTAAGTGATACATACCCTAACACACACACACACACACACACACACACATATATATATATATATACTGTATATACATATATACTGTATATATATCAGTCAGTCATCTTCTACCGCTTCATCCTTTACAGGGTCGCGGGGAGCTGGCGCCTATCTCAGCGTCTTAGGGCCGGAGGCGGGATACACACTCTGGATTGGTGGCCAACCATTCGCAGAGCGGGACACACAGACAAACACATTCACACACTCACTCATACCTATGTGGTCAATTTTCCAATTCCAATTAGCCTGAAGCGCATGTTTTTGGACTGTGGGAGGAAACCGGAGAACCCGGAGGAAACCCACGCAAGCACGGGGAGAACATGCAAACTCCACACAGAACGGCCCCGGCCGGCCTTGAACTCACACCTCAAGTGTCAAACGGAACCATCTTGCTGTTGTATATATATATATATATATATATATATATATATATATATATATATATATTTATATATATATATATATACTAGAGAGAATAAAAAGTATTTTAACTAATTGACAAAAAAATAAATTCAGAAAGACGGACCGACATGTCGCCAAACACATTTCTTACTCTGTAGTAGGTCACGTCCAAAGATAAAGGAACAGCCTCACGTTCTCCATCAAGGCCAAACCTCTTACTCGCAGCACCTAAAAAAGGACGCACACTCTAGTATGTCAAGAGCAGATCCCAGCGTACTGTATTTCATTAAAGCGAACATAGAAGACATGCAATAAGAGACCACTCCCATATACCTATCTCTCTCTCTCTCTCTCTCTCTCTCTCTCACACACACACACACACACACCTCCCATCTCCACTCACCCATGGCTCTGATGGCTCTCGAACCAGCTGCATGACCCAGCTCCAGTGAATGAACGAACACCTCTGTGATCTTCTCTCCCCCAGCCAGTGTCATCTGAGTAAGAGGGTATGACATTAGGAAGCCCAGAAAACCTTCTACATGCGTCTCAATCAACAATCTAGCATGTTATTAATTAATAAAGCCATAATAAAGTCATCATGCATTTTTCTCGTGCATGCTAACAATACTTTGTACAAGGAAAAACCGACCAACATAATGCACACTATAGATTAATATAAAAAGGTTAAGTATAATATAAAGGTTAATAAAGGTGGCAAATAAAACGCAAAACAATCATTGTGGATAAAGCATATTCTATATACTTTTTCCACTTTTTACCTGCAACAAAAGAATGTACATTTGGAACAACCAAAATCATGTTTTAGACAATGTTTGTTGTTTTATCATTCAAACACATCTTTATCTTTTTTTTTTTATATTTATATCTTGTTTTTAATCGTACTTCTATTCTTTATTTTATTTTGTTGTATTACTTTCCCTTATTCCTTTTGCATATTATGTTGTATCTCCCCCATTCCTATGTTTAAATGTTTTAACGATCAAAAACGTGTTGTACCACGTATAATTTGTATGTGACAAATAAAATTTGAATTGAATTTGAATTTAAACCGGGAGAATTTTAGAAAATAAATGAACAGTGCATGATGGAACCGGTGATGTTCACCTCGGCTTGATACAGCTGGATGAGAGCAGGACAAGAGGCCTGACGGCAGTAATACAGCAACAGATCAGCAAACAACGATAAAGATCCGTCCAAGGCATCTTCACAAGCGTCTTTCTTCAGGCTCTAGTGAGAACATTAGATTTAACCAAAACAAGGCAATAAGATGTTCTTCATTCATGTTGGATGCGTGTACTCATTGTGAATGAAATGGGTGTAAAACATCAATAGGAGAGAAGAAGTTCTGTGCTGGTCCCACCTGGCACAGGACGCTGACTGGCAGCTCCAACAAACTCAAGGTGTTTCGCTCGTACCAGGGATCCAACATGCCCAGCAGATTGGCTATGTCATTGGTGCTGCCCTCCAGCTCACTTGCACCTCCATCCTATTCACAGAATAATCACACATTGCTTCTTTTATAAAAGGTTTTTAAATGAATTCTTCACCGATAGCATACATTCAAACCGCCATATAATTACTGTATGTCACAATAAATGTAATGTATTATTCTCATACATTCAAGACAACTGCACAGTCAAGCATCATCAGCATCCCCTTTTTGATGTAGTATTATATGGTCATAAAAACCCAAACATATGATGAACAAGCAAGTACAATGCATTTAAAATCCTAAAACAAAATGTAAATATGGACTGAAATGATATGACTATAAATTGAACATAATTTGAAAAAAAAAAATCTAGTAAAACAATATGCTTTTAAAATAAACATTTATTAAATGTATCAATACTGTGCCTTATAACCCAGTGCACTTTTTACCACCACCTATTTAATTTAATGCTCTACATTTGTATTTGTACACTGCCTCACTGTTAGTACACTTACACGTTACATTCTTACTTCCATTGTAGTTTATTAACACATTTACTTAAGACAATTTGTAAAATATATGTGGGTCTCAAACGTAATTAAGCTCTTTTATGGAGCTACAGAGTCACATAAAATAATTCATGTGTAGGAATGGAGCTAGTGGGACTCACTGAGAGCTGTAGTGAAGGAGCAGATCTCCGTCGGTCTGAGCTGACTGAAGCCCTCCTTACAGGCACGAAGAAGAACTTAAGTCTGAAGGCTTTGGTTATGTATGGGCAGCGTTTTTCGTCTTTCCTGAGACTGCTGTAAGCTCGGCAGACTCTGCCGGCCACGTGATCAGAACCGAACACCACCACTCTCAAGATAGTGGCCCTAACCGGCTCCTCTTTATCATCCATGCTCAGGATGGGTCTCCGTCTGAAGAAAACATACTGCAGGTGTGAAAGGGGGGGTACAAGTAAGCCGAGATGGGATCCTCGTCGGACCTGCTGGGGTAGAGAGTTGGACCTTCTGGAGCGGACCGACGTCTCCAGCTCTTTGGCCTCGTGGCAGCCCAAGCTTTTGGCTCTGTAAATAGAGCTGCTACTGTGAGGCCTTAAGAACCGAGAGAAACGCTGAGAAAGATGAGCTCTGGTTCTGGACTTGGAGGTAGTGTCTGTATTTAGATTTTCCTCGTCATCATAAAAGTCACTATCTGCACCTGAGACTTGAGGAGACGAGGCAGAGATCGGACCACATTCAGAAGAAGCCACAGACAGAGCAGAGAACATGGAGTCTTTGGATGCCGAGGAGAGGCAAGAGAAATTGGAGAAGGTTGAGGCTCGATAGTCAGCACAACCATCTTCTGCAAATGCCTCCATCTCTTCAAAGTCCTCTGTTTCATTGTCGTCTGTGTCAACACCGTTGATGCTGTCCTCTGCCAGTCTGGATTTATTTGTCATCTGAGCTAAGGTATTTTCATTCTCCATTTCCAGGAGTTTGTTTAGAACATCTACAAAACAAATGGACAATTCAGTTTTAATAATTTAGCATACTGATATACTGTAGTTATGATTCCATCAAGCTCCTAAAAAGTAATTGTTCACATTATTACATTTTTTCGTTTTATAAGAGGAGACATCAGATTTCACTGCACAACTAAGTTAAAAAAACAATAGTTTAACAGATTTGCCTGTACACAGTTGTCTGAATTATCTAAATGAACTAGTATCATACATTTAATGTGTGTGTTTATAAAAAACAAATACATAGTATAAAAGTTCTGTCTGTTTAATTGGCCTAGCAATGCAATCAAAAAGATGTGTCTTGAGTTTGAATAAATACCAAAATTATCCGTGTCCCAATGGAAGGTGTAGCACTTAGGTACAGGCAGTCTGATGTTCTGTAGCATTCCTACAAAAATAAAAATAAAATTTAAATGAATTCGCATATGATCTCATCTTAACATGCAATGATATGATATGATGTCTTAACATGCAAACACAGATAGGCGTCAGGCGACTTAAGAAGAACTATTGAGACCTAAATGATTCACGGATTTGTTTTGACTATTGTTAAGATCACTTTGGTTTAAGATTAAAATCAGTTATCGTTAACTGCTTAGGACGTGAGATGCAAGTAGAATTAAACATGTCATTTTCCATAAGCCAATACTGTAGTAGGTGCTGGTGTTGATTATAATATAATAATTATAGATTATAATTGAACCTTTATTAGTCCCTCATGGGGAACTCTTTTCTCTGCATTCAACCCATCCGATCAGACACGAACTCGGAGCAGTGGGCAGCCACACAGAGTGTGTATTTGTGGAAATTTTTGAGTCCCCGGGTGCCACAGCTTAAGACTACCCACTGCTCGGTGTGTGTGTGTGGGTGTGTGTGTGTGTGTGTGTGTGTGTGTGTGTGTGTGTGTGTGTGGGGGGGGGGTCACTGGATGGTTAAATGCAGAATTTCAAAATAATTCCTAATTAATCTAGATTAATTCAAAGACTATTGTGAGGTTAATCTAGATTTTTTTAAATTATCTTGGCAAGTAATCTAATGCATAAAAAAAATGAAAGAGAACTTGAACGTGCAAGCTTTACCATCCGCCACAGTGCTGTCGGAGGCCGGCAAGCCGAGCTTCTCCAGCAAAGATTCCAGAAAAGTTTGTACATATTCCCGTGCTAGAATGACGTCTGCCATGACTGCCGCAGTTTCTAAAGAGGTAATAAGAGATTCCAGAGCCTGAGAGAGGCCGTCATCACTGAGACTCTGAAAAAAAAAATGTAAAAACAAAAAAATCAAACTAGACGATTCTTTCTCTTTTCACTGAATTGTGTGTGTGTGTGTGTGTGTGTGTGTGTGTGTGTGAGAGAGAGAGAGAGAGAGAGAGAGAGAGAGAGAGAGAGTTTTAGACAGTGGTGTATTATGTCTTTTTGCAAAGAATTTTTGATCTTTCTGACTCTTTTTAGCTTCAATGATCTGAATGGTCAAATTGACCCGAACATTATCTTTGTAACAAAAACATGTTGTGGGGATTACAAATATGTTAACTGAATCTTACCTGCAGGGCGTGGTCAATCATCTGTAATGAGCATTTACATCCCAGCACTGACTGGAAACAGTGTTTGATGAGTTCAACGCTGCTGTCTCTAATGGAAGCCTTGGTTCTGCTGAGCTGTTCCGCCACAAACAGATATTCAGTTGGAACCTCTGCCGGGTTTATCAGCAGAACCGTTCTACAGAGAACACACAGAAATGCTAAACTTAAACATATCTCATCTAAAGAATTAATTTTGACAACATTTCTTTTGACAAGAAAGGTTTTTTGTTTCATTGGCTTGATTGGATTCTACTTTAATAAACATATACCTATATAAATGTACGTATACGTATATATTCTAAGTATATATTAATCAAGTGAATATAAATCACATACAATAAACGTATATATTATCCACTTACAAGATTTTAGATCGCTGACTAGATGTATCAAGGCCTTGTTCTTCTCTAACCAGCCTGTGAAACGTAATTCCTACAGAAATCACACACACAATTCAACCGATTTGTCAGATTCCAGTGTTGTAGAGATGGACAGCGTGTGTGTAACCTGGAGCTCTCAGCTCTTGGTTGAGCTTTGAGAGAAGACTATGACAAGTGCTGCTGAAGGGTTCGGGCCAGGAGAGGAAACCGTGAAACACCTGAACTGCTTCTCTCAGGATCGCTCCATCCGATGGACAGTGAACAACCTGCCAGGAGCAACAGGACAGTTGTTTGTACGCACAAATATTCAGAAGTATTTCATAACCAAATTACCAAAAATAGCCTAGAGTCTTTACATTTGTTTCAGTGGCTTTTCAAACTGAATTGGACAGTGACAAAAGCCCAATAGTCTGGTCTCACATCATTCACGCTACTCATCGCATTTCGCTCAACTATTTATTTGAATAGTTAATAGTCCTGTTTAATTTCAGGATCTAGATGATGTCAGCAGAATGCGTCAGTGTTTGAGAGGGATGTGGGACATTACAGCATTGCACCAGGACATCAAGGGTGTACTCATTTCTACAGACACATCACCACCTAAAATGAGACCAAGGTGGGAGATGCCATCTTCAAATCTTATTAGCGGACAGACTGGACAAATTGAACTTGTATCCATGATGTTGCAGGTTAGAGAGTCCTTGTGCAAGACACTGACCCCTACATGCCCCCCAACATCACAGCTTCAAACTGTCCACTGCTCCGGTTTGTTGTGTTCATCTTTATTGGACACTTTAATGCTGGGCACAATTTTGATACGGTCACTCACTTTCTTTCAGCAGTTTGTTTATTGTGAGAACCGCAGAGAGGAAAGTACACAGCCAAGGGGGATTCCAGTGTCGATAGTGTAAAAGCAGTATGAGAGCGCTTTGAGTTGTTTTCAATGAAAGCTGAGAATCCTATTTATTAGCTGTCTGGTCCCACAATGGGTCTCTTAAGACATTAGTAAGTAAAAAACTGATTGGCGTCTATATATCTCATTTCTTTTATTACAGCAGTGGCCACAAGAAGCTATAGGCCTATATAAATAAGCACACTTAGTGTGTTTAGTGTTTACCTGCAGAAGTGAAGACTCAAATAGAAGTGCTAAAGGAACCACGAGGTCGTACTGATGCTCCTGCTGAACCTGAAACAACACAAATGTCCCTCAGCAAAGGTAGGGTCATTTCACCTTATTAAAACATGAATATTGATGAAGACAGGCAAAAAGTAGGCTGTGTCACATACCTCTCTGGCTTTCCTAAGAATCTGCTGCATGAGAACAAGGACATTTTCTGGGTTCCTCTTTACTAGTTCCTCCAGACTCCATCGATTCATGCACCACCCAGCTAAACAAATGCGATTTTCTGTGAATTTTTATTTTGTAAAAATTTGAATATCTCCTATTGTAATTAAAATGAATTGCAGTACTATTATTATTATTCTGCTGAGCTATAGTTCACAGCCCAAAACACAATAGGTCATTGAATCTTTGTCAACTAATTCTATTTCCTGTTTGTATTTCCAGACAGGACCAACGGAACTGAGACTAATCGGTCCAACAAAGCCAATCAGATCTAATATTTATAAGGAATTTTCCTAGGTCTCTTGAGCTAGATAGAAGTGCTTGATTCCATTAGTTACCTGTAAACTGCCACTTCTAAACTAAACTGTGCTTCTAAATTAGACAGTGATTCTAAATTAAAGGATGCTTCTAAATTAAACAGTTTCAAAATTAAATTGTGGTTCTAAAACTAAATTGTCACTTTTAATTGAAACAATTTCTATATTAAACTGTGCTTATAAATAAATCAGTTCTTCCCAGTTAAACTGTGATTCTAAATTAAACTGCATGTAAATAAAACAGTTCCTCCAAACACTGTCTTTGAAATTCTAAACTAAACTGTCACTTCTAAATTAAACTGTTTTTCTGAATTAAACAGTATTTCAAATTTAAACTTTGCTTTTAAAATGAACTGTTTCTAAAGTTAAACATGCATCTAAACTAAGATGTTAATTCTTTATTAAACTGCTTGTAAATGAAATTGTCACTTTTAAATACGCTATAACCGTGCATTTTACGCATCATCATTGCTACGTGATTCTCTGACAGGAATCAGATTTTGATTCATCAGATTCACCTGCATTAAATAATCCAAATTGGAACTAGTTTGTGGATCTTTGTGCAGAACCATTTCATATAATTAGAATGGTTTGAACCCTGGCAGCTATATTATTTTCTTTTCTACTTTTTTTCCCCAATGCATTTCACTACGCTTTGTACAGCTTGTATGGTTGTGTGTGAGAATGTTCTTACGATTCCAGGAGTTAGTGAGGTGCTGTGGGTTCAGACCATCCAGACATCGGTTCAGAGCATGAAGGATCCGGTCTTCCGTACACGTGCTCTGCTGCATCTTCACACTATCCTCTCATTTGTCTATCTCTGCACTTGAAAGGTAGGAAGGGAAAGAAGGAAAGGAAGAAGTGTCCATCAAGCTTGAGCTGGACATCAGGAGAGCAGTAAATAAACAATTGAGAAGAAACTAAAAGCAGAGTTTCCTGAGATGGACTCATGTCATTCATCTCCATGAACAAGCTGGAGAGCATATTTACAGCCACAACAAATTCGAGATCCACTGCTGCACAGCGGCTATCAATCTCTTTCCAATCCCACTCTCCAATTTCACTATATTTTAGAGAAATTCCAGCTCATGTTGCGACTTTTGTTCAGCTTTGCCTAGAAGAACCACTCCACATCTTCTTGCAGTGTGGAAAGGTTGTCCAAACGTGCATGTTTAGTGGCATAACAACGTAATAAATTAGTACAAATGTGCTGATAATAGCTAATGCCAATCAAGCGCCCTTTGTTCCTATTGCGGTGCAAAATGTGGAAGTGACACAGGACATGATGCGTTTACTTCCTCTTGTGAAATCAAACTTCTACTGCTTCCGCGTAGGTTTCTTGAGGAAGCAGCTGTTCTACTGCTCTATTCCAGCAGACTCCCACAGACCTTGCATTGTGTGGATAGGATGGGATGGTTTGAGAAGTGCGTTAATAAACAGAATAGGTTTTTCTGCAGATAAACATGTACACCTCCAGATCGTTTCCACGGTACCATGCTGCTGGTGAACAGACACATTTGAATATTCTACAGTGCTTACAGTTAAGGAAATCATTTGCAAGGGAAATGACTGGATTGTTAAATATTACTTTCTGTCACCATTCAAAAACGCTGAACATGTATGTGTTTATATATGTACTATCACCCCAAATGACATACATGCATGACTTTTGTTTTCCGACCACAGAAAAAAAGATGAAATGGTTAGGACGTACCTGCTGGTCTCTAGCTCTCTATTGTTTCTGTGCCTGTGTTGTGGGAATTGAAGCAGAATTGGTTGTTCTCACAGATCAGTCCAGTTGCCACAAACATCTGTACAGCCTGTGTGTCGGAAGACGGTGTTTGAATCATGTTAAATGTTTCGAGTGATCAGCAGCACAACAAGTTCGGTGTGGAACTGATCGCAACAGGAACTCACACAGAAGAGGAAGAGGCGAGCACATGTGATGCGATGTGGGAGGTTCTGAAAACCTTCTAATAACATTTACTCACGTTTGAATTGTTGTAGTTGAACTTTTCTAGGCGACACCGATCAGTTGCTTTTCTACTGTGGTGTAGTGATCTATCTCTCAATCTCTCTCCCCCTCTCTGTCATTCTCACACACACTTTCTTCCCCTCTCATTCTCTCTCTCACATACTCTTTCTCTTCCTCTCTGTCTCTCACCATCTCATTCTCTCGTGCTTTCTCTCTCCTTCTCTATATGTCTTTACATGCGTGTGAAGAAACACGCAACCACAAAAAATGCTCTTAAAACTCTTGTTGGTAGGTCTTTAATGTTTTCGTTTATCGTTTTGTCATTTACATTTTCGTAACAGTAAAGCCATGTCTTCAGATAGTGAATCTCTCAGAGTTTGTCTTTAACATCCTTACTTTAAAACAATTCACAGGAAGTAAATGTAAATTGAAAAGTTCCGGCTTTTCTGTTGCATTTGTGAATGGGAATGTACAGTATGTCTCTGATCGTTGGCATTTGCAGTTGGCACAACAGAAAGCTCTGCAGCATCATTATCGCATAGAAACAATATCAATTCCTCAAAACAATCATCATCAGTATTGGAATTTTGAGGCAACAACAGTACAAATGTGAAAAGGAAATTTTGAAATCAGAAGTGGCTGTCAGCTCTTCTTCACTAGCTTGTGGGCCAAACCGCCACAACGATGATGGCGATTAAAAGCAGGACAATCAGCAGCAGCATTCCTGCAGAAAGACACACGTCGGTGAGACTTCATCAGACGGAGAACATTGAATAAAGATGTCTCTCTGGAAACAGAGGAACAAACGTATCTCCTGCACTTTTGAGCTCCTGATGAATGGATGGATTTGATCTTCAACTTAATAGCAGAATGTTCTTAATTTCATTGTAACCATGTGATGCAATGACAGTAAAGGCACTCTATTCTATTCTATTGTGGTAGAGCATCAGACATGCAACCCAGACACTGCAGGTTGAATATTTGGTGTGTGTGTGTGTGTGTGTGTGTGTGTGTGTGTGTGTGTGTGTGTGTGTGTGTGTGTGTGTGTAGCAATGTGTTTAATAATTTGTTTGTGTTTTAATGTTTGTTTAGTTGAGCTGAACATGAGACAGACTCACCACAAGAGCTGGACTTCACCTCCAGAAGCTTCACTCTCTTCTCCTCATTTCTGATGCGTCCATCTGTCTGTGCCACCAGATGAGTGATGTCATCAATCACCTCTGAAAAACCAAGAAAACACAGACTCAGTTTTCTGGCTCTCCAAAAGAAAAAAAAAACATGTTCCCTGGATAAAACAAGAGCAAGAGAATAAAGCCGAATGGTGAAATATTTCAAGTGTCTAACCGTTTTGCTGCTCCAGCTCATTGTTAATTTCCTGACCCATATGTTTCTGTCTGCTGATGACAGAAGCCAGCGCCTCCAGACCAGCATCCTGAGCTGCACGCAAACACACTTTGTTGTAACATTATGGTTTAATGTTTGGTGACGGTTATTTAAGTAATTGGAAGCTTCAAGATATCCTCGTCAACCTTCAACAATGTGCTGCTGCTGCCGCTGGATTTCTCCAAAGCTCAGTCCTCTGGTCTCTTCAGACTCATTCACCAGCCACGGATTCACTTTCAAGTCCTGCACTGGACTGGAGAAACACATAAACACTACTTTACACCGCATCATGTTCTATCTCCATGATTCATCGTCATCATAATTTTATCATTAAATTTGGTTCACCATGAATCATAAAGATCATCACACACTTTATTACACGCACTTTACATGGCAGAACATTGTTTCACTCAAAGACAAGGAAAAATCTAATGCTTACACTACTAAATACGTATAATACTTTGAAAATGATCCATTAACACTACACAATTTGGTTTCAAATCAAGTCTGTCATGAAGTGGTGAATCTAAGCAGCAACCGTTGATCATTTATGCACCTTTGCGTTTCAAATGCTCTTCATTGTTGGATGGTGACTGTACCTGAAGGGCGTGTCTTCTGCTCTGAAGGAGGCATTCAGCTTGCTTTCTCGACTGCTGAGCTGGTCCAAAAGGTGAAGTCTTCTGTCGGCTTCAGCCTGCAGTCTGCTCTCATTCATTCAGGATTTCAAATTGTCATGTCTGACATATAATTTCCTCCTCGCTGCTGGTCTAATCTCAAGTTTGACACTCTGCAAAAAGTTGTTGTGACAGTACCACCTTAGGTGTGAGTGATGCCATGGTGTATTAGGGTCGCATTGTTTGAGCAGAGAAACATCCAACAAGCTTTCACAAATGCTCTAATGATGATGAAACAAAAAGGATACATGTGCTTATGGTCAGAGGTTCGAAGAAGACCAATGTTCTGCTTTAGTTTCTGTAAAGAAGCTCTCAGCTTCATGTTGAGCTGGTGAAAAAGAAAAAAACACAGAGGTAGCACAACACAAACAATAGGTAAGGAGAAAGGTGTTCTTTAAGGCACCTTTGCCGGGTTTCCTCCATTTCTGCTCGTGGTGTTTCGCTCATGGATAGTTTCTGTGATGTCTTGAGCCAGACGACAGGCTGCGTCATAATTCTCCAGCCTGACCAAAAACACCAAAGTCACATCTTTTAACACTTTTAATCTAAATTAATTTAACACAATGTAAATGTACTTAATTTACACATCATGCATGTACAATTCTATAGGATAGTGTTCCCTGACGTATAGTTCTGAAATTAGCTTGTGACTCTCTAAAAAAACGTGTACATGCTACACTTATAGCTTACTGTATAGAACACACCGTTACCATTTTAATCAATCAATAATAACAAAAATTTTTCAACTACGATTAAAAAAGCAAACTTTACAGCATACATATTTCGTTTAGAAATCCGTGAAATCTATAAATGAGAGCAGCTGAAGATGCAAATAATAGATGAAAACACTTACCACGGATCGAATGACATTTTTCTGCCTTGGAAGAATCAAAATATAAAGAATAGATAAAAGAACAGAATGTAAAGTTAAACAAATTCTTTCAGAACAGTCGCGCATAAGAACGGCATTGCTTCCTGTTTTCCTCTGACGACAGGATTTCATTCTCGCGATATTAGCTTGTAGGTCTCGCGATAGCATCTGGCCTTTTTTTTTTGGGATGAGCGTCAACAATGGTTGCTACGCAGCGAGGCACGACACATACTTTCTGTTGCCTAGAGACATGTGCGTTTGACTCGCTCAGTAAGAACTTCAGAAGAAGAAATGGACCAGGGCACTGTGCCTCTTCCGCTCAAGCCTTCGGCCATTCTAGGCTTTAACGGTGATGCATTATCTATATTTGAATGTTTTTTTACTTCTTAATCTTGGTTTTCGTTTGGTCTACATGTAATTATTCAATCTTTTGATTGATCGATTGTTTGAGCTGATCGCATTGTTCTTTCAGTATTTTTTTTTTTTTATTTAGTGGTGCATTTATTTCACAATACTTATTTTGTTCTTTTGTTTATTTCTTCTTTTAGAATTAATTAATTAATTAATTGATTGATTTCTTTGTCCAACTGGTTCACACAGGTCACGTCCTCTCTGGACTGAAGCTGCACCCGGACCAGGACCACCTCATCTATCCTCTGGGATCGAATGTCATCATTAAAAGTCTGAGTACCGGGAAGCAGTCTTTTCTTCAGGGCCACAGCAACAATGTGTCCTGTATCGCTGTGTCTAGCAGCGGACGCCTGCTCGCGTCAGGTCAAGTGACGTTCATGGGCTTTAAGGTGAGAGAGAGAGGCAGATACAGAGTGTGTGTGTGTGTGTGTGTGTGTGTGTGTGTGTGTGTGTGTGTTTTGGTATTGTGTTTCACATTACGGCAGATGTGTTCCTGGTGTTCTGATGCTTAGGCTGATGTTCCGGTGAATTATGTTTTGATGGCAGGCATTTGATGGCTGATATGTGTCTCCACAGGCTGATGTTTTTATCTGGGACTTTGAGAAGCGAGATGTTCACTCATGTCTTCGGCTACATAAAGCAAAAGTGGAAGCCGTCAGCTTCTCTCCAAACGAGCAGTACATGGTGTCTCTAGGTGGTCGGGACGATAACAGGTTATCACTGAATTTTTTATCACATTTTACAACAGTTGAGAGTTAACTAAATAAAAATTTCTTCACTAAATCAATGACATTTTTTCTGGTGTATTTTATTGCACCACCGTTTATTATTGTTTGGTCACTGTATATACTTTTCCACTACTGTACTGTGTATATACTGTATATCGAAAAGGAGTAAATAATACAAGATCTACCGTAATTTAGGAAGTTGTAGAAAAGCACAAACAGTAAAAGCGTGATCCACGTGGGATTCAGATCTAAGTGTGAATTGCTCGGCAGTATTGTGTTGTGGAGCGTGGAGAGTAAGGAGCCAATCTGTAGCAGCGCTGCATCTCCACCAAGCACTGGCCACTGTCTCACCGTCCTGTACAGCAATCTGTGTGACGAGGTCTTCATCTCGGCTGGAGTGTGAGTTCAGTCGCTCTCCATCACAGAGCTTCACCCGCTGGAGCCTCACAGACTTCTGTGCGTTTCCTCCAGAGGAACTCTTCGGGTCTGGGAGCTGGATTTACACAAGAGGAAGATTAGAGCCACAGACTGCCAGACCGGGATACAGAAGAGAACCATCAAAACACTGGAGGTGAGGTTCCTTCTCAGCTGCTCCTCCGGGACACTTTTTTTCACACTTTTTCTGTTCCACAGATTCCACGAGATGACTCTTGTTTCTACTGTGGGACCACGAGTGGTGATATAATGAAAGTGAACTTGAAAACCAAGCTGATGGCCAGCCTTGGTCCTGCTACTCAAAAGTTTGGCAAGGTAAAAATCTGAGCTAAAGGAAGTGGCTTGTATATTTCAATTAAATATATATATATATATATATATATATATATATATATATATATATATATATATATATATATATATATATATATGTTGTTACATTTTGAGATGTCTCATTCTGAATGCAGATTTGAAGATCAGCCGGCAATATATAATTTTTTTGTAAATATGTTATACGCATTCTTCCACCAGATGTTTCACAGCAAACCAAAGTGCTCATGCTGAGAAGATAAAACTGTTTGGTGGAAACGATATGAATTATTTTTTTAAAAGCCGGACATTCCTTGTATGTAATTTAACTGAATTTGAGATTGAAGTCTGTTCAATATGTTATTGAAATTGAGGAATATAGGGACTGCTAAAGCTACGTGAGAGATGTTACGTGTGTGTGTGTGTGTGTGTGTGTGTGTGTGTGTGTGCGTGAGCGTGTGTTTTTGCGTGTGTGCGTGCATGCACATGTGTGTGCGTGCGAGTGTGTGTGTGACAGAGGAAGTGAGAACGAGTTAGTTTGAACGCGATAAATATAAGTGTGAATTTGACTTCATAAGTGTGTGTCTGTTTGCGTGTGTTTGAGTAAACTAATTTATTTTAAGCATCTAAACTCTATACATATGAGAAAGTGTGCTTTGCATATGTGTACTATTTTGTGTGTATCAGAGAGTGTTTGTAACTGTGCCAACTTCTTTTAGTGAGTGAATCAACTGGACATACTCAATATTCAAACCATATAGCATTACAAAACGATTCTAAATCAAAGTACAAAGTAAATGGTTGTGGGTCGCTAAGGATAATTCTCTGATTTTTAACTATCTGCACAAAAACATGCGTTGAAAAAACAAAATGTGTCTAATTCCAAATGTGTTCAAAAGAATGGAGTGCAAGTGTGAATAGAATGTGTTTAGCTCATGTGCTAATAGGAAAATACACTTACAATTTGAATAACTGAAATTACATTAATTTATAGGTTACACTAAACACCACCAGAGGGCAGCAACACTCAATTATCGAGTTAATCATTGAACTCAAATAACCACAATGCTTTTTATCTCGAGTTTTGATTCACAGCTCTCGTTGTAGTTCTCTCTGATTGATATCTGCCTTTGACACAAGTTATACACATTTACAGTTGTTGTATGTGTGTGTGTGCGTGTGTGTGTGTGTGTGTGTGTGTGTGCGTGTGTGCGTGTGTGTGTGCGTGTGTGTGTGTGTGTGTGTGTGTGTGTGTGCGTTACGCAGGGAGTGACTGCTCTCCAGGTTCTTCGTTCTGATGAGGCATTGGTGGGATCTGGAGATGGAATGTTGACCATGTGCTCTGGCACAAGCTTCAAAAACATTAAGTGAGCAGAATCTTCTTTCTTCTTCTCCTGGCTGTGTGTATTTGTGAGGAATAAAGCAACATTAACTGTGACAGGTCTGTGCGTCTGGAGGGAGGAGTGACTTCTATAGTTTCATATGGAGACGGCCAGCCCACGTACATTGGAACGGATCAATCAAACATTTACAGTTTGGATTACTCTGACTTCAGACCTAAACTTATTGCCACAAATCACAGCAGTTCAGTTAAAGATTTAGCTTTTCCAGTGTAAGTATCAGCTTTGGTGGAAGAATTGGTTTAGGAAAATGATGTGTTTGATGTTTGCTTGGCGTTTTAACAGTGGGACATCTGAGATTTTTGCCACGTGTTCACTAAATGAAATCCGAGTGTGGCATAACGAGACATTCAAGGAGCTTTTGCGCATCATGGTACCCAACATCACCTGCAATGCTTTGGGGCTGATGAAGGATGGCAGCAACATTTTCAGTGGTCAGTTTTAGCATCACTGTCTTTTTCCACATGTTAAATGTACCTGTAAACTACACTCTGACACAAACAGACTGATTATAATACAGATTTTACCTACATCTGACCAGCTACTACAAATCAGAATCCACTTCCAAGTTTGTACAGGACAAGCAAGTGGGTGTCAAGCGATACTAATGTGGGTGTGACAATATGGCCACTAGGGACCGTATCTGAATTATTCTCTGCATTTAATCATCCAGTGAAGTTACACACACAAAACAGGAGCAGTGGGCAGTCTTAAGCTCTATAGGTCAGTGTCTTGCTCAAGGACACTGTTATGGTACCTTGTGGACAAACCAGATTCCTAACACTATTACGCAAGTACCCCCTCAATTGTTGCAATTTTACTCCATCTTTCTACTCTGTAACACGTATAAAAAATTTATTTTACTGCATTTAATTACCTGCATGTTATTTATAAATTAGCTGCATTAATCTGTTTTTACAATCATGGGTTTTTCAAGTGAGGAAAAAAGTTGAATCTTGTCTAGACGGTCACTAGACAAACCAAACGGACATTGTATTGTGTAACCTCTGTTCTTTATGATTCTCTGTTGATGGTGGGATTATCTATAGAAGCTTTTACATTTACATTTTATTTCTCAGGCTGGAATGATGGTAAAATCCGTTTATTTACCCCAGAGAGTGGCAAACAACAGCTAATCATTCATAATGCTCACAGTATGGAGGTGACAGCCATCGCTGCCACTTCTGACTGCAAGAAGATCATCAGTGGAGGGAAAGAAGGACAGGTTCACTGCCTTACACTCTTATGACATTCATTTACTTGGAATGCTTAAGACATGTCTTAGTTACACGGAGAATCTCTGAATTGTCTTCTCGCTGTATATTCTTTCATTTTTTACCATCTTCTCTGTAATGTAGGTAAGTATGTGGAAAATTTTCGAGTCATCATATCAACTTACAGACAGCGTGAAAGAGCACAAAGCTTCAATAAACTGCATTAAGATCAGAAGTGACGACAAGGAGTGCGTAACGGCAAGTGCCGATGGAGCCTGCATTGTTTGGCAACTGGAAGTCAAGTACGTTTTAGAATAGAATAAAATAGAAAATATCCAAGACTCACCACGTGAAATACTTTAAATACATTTTGCCATTTAAACATGTTTGATGTGACACATTTTTAAGATTTAAAATTATACTAGGATTTTTTTTTTCTTATTCAGAAAATTTGTGAGAAAACAAATGGTCTTAGCAAACACACAGTTCAGTGTTGTATGCTATCACCCTGAGGAGCACCAGATCATCACCAGTGGCACGGACCGGAAGGTACGCCGTTATGAATCTAAGGGTGCTCCCTTTACTTAAAAATATTACATTAATTGTCTTATTATAACAAACACATCATAAATATAGAGATATACATTGTGTAATACATTAATAATTGCTTTTGTTGACGTTTGTGCTTTGTTTGTTTGGTCAGATCAGTTACTGGGAGATGTTTGATGGTTCTGTGATCAGAGAACTCGACGGTTCCCCGTCCGGAGCCATAAACGACATGCACATCTCTGAAGATGGAAAGTTCTTTGTGACTGGTAGGGATTCAGACCCATCCCAACTACTAGTTTGATGTAATGCTTTGAGCTCATGTTGTAATGTTAATAATCACAGGATTATTTAATGCATGTCCAGAAGATTTTGAGGTAATTTTTGAAGATACTGTAATGAGTCTGTAATGTTACAGTCATTGTAACGAATATATTCTGTTGAGTCCAGTTGTTGCATTTAGCTTTCTTCTGTCTGATTAGGTCTTGAGAGTTTGCTGCTAGATAACAGTCAAGGTCTTTTACTGGATAAAGTTTGGGTTTAGACAGTGATGAAGAAAAAGCAGGGTCCATGTTGAGACAATAATGGCATTTTTACAGGTGGAGATGACCGGCTGCTCCGGCTGTGGATGTACGATGAAGGCCGCCTTACTCACATCGGTTCGGGGCACAGCGGGAGTGTGACAAAAATCCAAATATCTCCAGATGGAAGTTGCTTTCTGAGCAGCAGCGCTGATGGAGCTGTGCTGAAATGGACTTGTCCGGAGAACTTTCGCATTTGAAGACCAGAGCATTCGATTTTCACATTAAACTGCTACTGAAAAATTATTTCCTATTATTTTTTTTATTTTGTTTTAAGAGAAAGCCTTAATTCTAATAGTTGTGAGCCTTTAATGGCCCGATTATATGAAATAGAGTGGTTTAGATTACTTGTGTTACAATTAGAATTGCATAATTTGTAACAATCATTTAAAAGCACATTTTTTATTTATTTTCATAAATAAACTGTTATGGTTTTAGCAGCATGTGAAGCAGCGCCTCCTACTGGTGTGTCATCACATCATCACCAGCGCTGATTATTCAACCAATTGTTCTTCATTCGCCTGCTTATACTTAAATAAGTGCGTTTATAATTCATAACTTTCAAAAAACGCAACTGATGAGTGCAGCAAAATAGAGCAATGAACACACCTGAGCACAGCGTTAATTATTATAGTTCGATCGTATTAAAGTATTAACAAAGGAACGGGTAAGATATTCGTATTAATAAACTATGTATTGCTATTTCACAGAAGGTGAATTTAAAACATTGACACTAAAACAATTTTACGTAACGACCCAGATGGGACTCGAACCCACAATCCCCAGCTCCGGAGGCTGATGCCTTATCCATTAGGCCACTGGGTCTGTACACAGCTGAAGGCAAAGCAGGGCTATTCGTTCATCTATTTGTTTATTAAACATTTTGCAATTGTTCGGCGCATGAAATATCCTAAACGTGTGAAGTCGCGTATCATCGCGTGAACGTGTATAAAACTGCGGAAATTCGGAAATATAGAGACCAACGCGGAAGCTACTGACTGACTCAAAGGCGACAAAAGGTGGATACAAATCTTCCGTTTTGTTGATCAAAAGGTTTCGACATAATGTTTCAGATAAAATATAGGAACATGATCTTTCAGTCACGCGGTGACATTGAGCAATTTACACGAGCAATGTCAACGCGTGACTGAAAGACCACGTTCCTTGTTTGAATTCAATGAAATAAGAATTGCCGTTTAGCGTTGCCCGCTGTCCTAACCTGCACCTTCTACCATTGTCTCACTCCAAACAAACCATATCAAGTAGCACCACGCGTACCTAAAAACCATACTTGAGTACGGATAGTCGGACACCTGTTTTTTTAAAACGCTCCATTAAAAGGTATAAGTCATACAAATTCCACATGAATAAAAGTCATAATATATCGCACGACCACTTACAGTATTTTAATCGTGCTCAATTTAGGCTAAAATGTAGGGGGGGATACAGGAAACTCTTTATGAGATTGTTTTTCTTACTATAGACGTGAAATTTATCACCTCTGTGTTTCAAAATGGCAGAACAAAATAGATAAAAAAAAGAACCAGAGGTCAGTCACAGTCAAACAGAAAAGTGCAACCACTAATTCACATTCATGTGATTTAACCCTGCAGCACCCTGCAGATGGCGATATCACCTCGTCTGCCCAAGAAATTAACCATGGTATAAAAAGATGTCAACTTGTTGACCACAATCACAATGTAACGAGTAACGGTAATTGTCCGTTCAAATGTAGTGGAGTGAAGGGTACATATACTCAATCGAAAATAGATTTAAGTACCAAATAAAAGCTGCAAAGTACAAAGCAGCCAAAAAATACATGAGCAAAGTAACAGGGTCTATTTTCTCTAGTGCTTTACATCAAAGTTGCATCATCACAAGAGATCGTTCTAGTCTGATTTGTCAATACATCAGCCAAGACCTGCGGCACATTTAGCAGTAGAGAAGATGACAAGATGCTGCACTTCAATAATTAATTCACAAACGCATTCTGCACAAAAACCTTAGTTAGGACTCTCATTATAATTAAGCAGACTTTATTCATGAAAATGTTGTCTTTTGTAATTATTAACCACACTTTTAAACATGTTCTTCTGGGCAGCCTCTGTCTTCCGGTTCATGGTGATTGCATCTGCGTACAAAACAATGCTGACATTTATTAATACAGTATGGGTAATAAATAAATCCGTTGCTTTTCAATGAAACATTACAGAAATCACAGTGTTAAAAATAATCTTCCAAAACTTCAAAATTTCAAAAAAATACTCATGCATTCTCACCACTCATGTACTATCATTATTGCCGGAAATGTTTGTCATATTTTGTGTGTCCATTGTATTGTTTTTCATTTTGTCCATTCATTCAAATTCAAATAAACTGTACCAGAGTAATCTAAAATAAAGATGCAGTCATTTGAAAGAGATCGCTCAATAATCCCGGTGAAATGGGTTATTATTGTTCTTAGAACAAAGAATCTCATAAAGACAGATGTTCTGGAGACTGGTGTTGTCATAGCATTAGTTAACACAAGTTCTTATGACTCATAAACTTGTGATGGATGTTTCAGGAAAGGTGCAGAAAAAGACGCAATCGCTGAGCAAGACTGCAAGGGGCAAATCAGAAACAGAATAAAAAGAGTTTGTGAAAACAGGAAAATTTCAAGCTCACACATAAACCCAAAAAAACAAAATATGACAAATGATAACAGAGGCTTTAAATGAGCGATACAACGAGTGCAGTGGGTGAATAATAATTACGTTACAAATCAAACAAATTAAATCATGAGAAAAAAAAGAGTTTCAAAAACTTTTTTATTTCAAAACTGATCTGGGCACTGTCAGAATAGTCTCTTCTTTCTTCCCGCATTTTATTTTTGTTCAAAATCACTCTAATCCTACATCTTTGTTTTTGTATGGAAATATAATTGGTCGATTTAGACCTTGTTAATTGGACTGGATGATGAATGTTTGGATGTGTAATTATCTAGACAGGCCGTTAAATTGCAGTGATGCTGCTCTATGAGCACATTTGTGGACTTGTGGATGATGAGCAAACAGCAGGGGTTCAGGAAATGTGATTAATGGTGGGACAGGGCTGGTTTACGGCTTACGGTGACTAATGGATCTTAAGCTGTGGCAGGATATAAATGCTCACAGTCTGTGGCGTTGACTGGAGACAGACTCGTGTAAAGCACATCTGTAGAATCTAACTGTAGACTACACAAAATAAGTTCTGGCTGCAAAAATGTCTGTTGCTAGTGCAGTGCTGGTCCTGAAGTCTAGCAACATCGGAGCTCCGATATCCCCTGGCCGCCAGCGCCGACACACGCTTCCAGCCAGCGAGTTTCGCTCGCTGACCACGGAGGATGCAATCAGCGTGTTCGAGATTGAGAGAGAAGGTGATTGGTTGGTTCCAGTAACTTGTGCTTTAATAATGCAACTAATGATGTTTGGATCACCATAACCATTTTTTCAGCTGTGTACTAATGCAAAGCTTGTTTTTCAGCATTTATTTCAGTGTCAGGGGAATGTCCTCTGCATCTAGACGAGGTCCGGCACTTTCTCACTCTTTGCCCGGAGCTTTCTTTAGGCTGGTTTGAACAGGGGAGGCTGGTTGCCTTCATCATCGGATCGCTGTGGGACCAGGACCGTCTTAGTAATGTAAGTGGATTATCTCTTCGTGTTGACCCCCGAAGACCCTTTTCTCAGCTGCTCACGCGTCGATTGTTTTCATCAGGACGCGCTGGTTCTTCACAAACCTCGTGGAACCACAGTTCACATACACGTCTTGGCAGTTCACCGGACCTTCCGTCAACAGGGAAAAGGATCCATCCTGCTGTGGCGCTACTTACAGTATCTGCGTTGTCTCCCGTATGTCAGACGAGCTGTGCTCATGTGTGAAAGCTTCCTGGTGCCCTTCTACCAGAAGTCTGGCTTTAAGAGTCAGGGTCCGTCTGAGATCACCGTGGGTCTGCTCACCTTCATTGAGATGTTTTATCCCGTGCAGGGACACGCATTCATGCGGCGGAATAGTGGCTGTTAGAAATTACAAGTTGTCATTTCAGCCGTCATCATGACAGGATGGTATTGTGATGAAATTGTTCTGTTCTCTGGACGTACAGTTTTTTTCCATTGATCACTAAGTGTCAGTGCCAATGTAATTGTCCGTCAAGATTTCCACTTTCAAATTGGCCAGTTATCTGACCGTTTCTGTGCATCTTCATTTAGAGCTTTGCCATATAAATCTCTGCCAAACATGACTTTCATGATTTTGTACATTTTGTATTAAAAATAAAAATAAATATGTAAAAAAAAAAAAAGCTTGTCTCTAAATTCAATCAAATAGGATGGCTCCTAGTGGACACTGACCTCTTCACGTCAAAATAACGTCTATTGACTGCAGTCTGCTTACAGTTCACTTAAAATTAATCTTTTGACTTCTAATATTACTAGATATTCATTAAAGCAAACACTGAATTTAAGATGCAAAATTGTCCAAACTACAAATTGTTTTTCCCCAACATTTTTTACCCTGCGCAACTTACTGATCTTGCAAATAATTTATACTTTTTTGTGAACTAACAAGCTTTAATTAATGTGCTACATTTTAACAAGTGTGTTCTTTTTTACTTGCTGGGTCTGTCAGTGAGTAGAACCAACCGTTTACTTGCTCGTCACACTAAAATATATGTTGCACTATGCTTTTGGTTGGTTGTAGCAAAATAGTTGTAGGTTTAAACTTTGCGCTGAGAAGTTTTTCAGCTAGTCAGCTGGCAATTAAAGGCAGTGATATGATGTTTGTTTCGTTGTGTTTTTAGAGCTAACAGCCACAGCAGTGATTGGATGTCCATAAGTCATTCTTTTGTGTGTTTAAAGCTATTACATTTTTATTGAGAATCTGATAATGGCTACAGAGTTGTAGCTTTGATTGACTAAACAAACTTCTTACAAAATTTACAGCAACTTGCATCTCTGGATGTCACTACATACAGTATGATGTTCTGGTATATTGTAAAATGTCGAAATGTCGTAAAAGTTTAGTTAGTAGTAAACAGAACTAATGAATATTACACTGACTTAAACTGCAACTCACCTGCTATTTGTGAATTAACTGAAATATTCCAGCATGCGTCAATAATTTGGCTTTAAAAAAAAGACAGAATGGATGTTGAGACCTGCATTTATATTAAAAGCTGATGTGTTTTTACCCATGCAGCTGCTTCATGCTCAGTCATTGTTTCAACCCCCTCCGCACTCCATAACAAGATTAAATTACTATAATAAAACCATTTAACCATCTTGTTGTGTCACTCTAAAGACCACAGACTAAAGCTCGTAAAACCGTTTCATTCATGATTCAAAATTAATTGTACAGTCTGAATCAGAGAAAATACACAAAAGCACATTATTTATTGTGATTGGGAAACATAATGCACTTATATAAATTGGATAAATTGGATGCTAGGTGCAGTTGTGAAAAGTAAATGTTACTGTAATTATGAATAAGGTTATTTTATTTTGAAAGTTGTAAATATAATACTTATTTATTTACTTTTTATTGCGGCAAACATGGGCGTTCCACTTAACCTAACCAGCTGGTTTATTAGGACCAAAATGATCTAGTCCTGGTGTGTAAGGATTAATTTTTATTCAAATCTACATTTTTAATATCCTAAAATGTTTAGTTATTGCTTAATCTTCTTAAAGCGAACTTTCATTCTTGACTCAGGCAGACTCCAGGCGGGCTGCATCAGACCAAGGATGAAGGCCGTTGTGTTGTTCACAATGTTTGTGTCTCCATCAGACATACAGATACGTGACTGTATCTAGGAGGTCGTTTTGACCGGCTCCGCTCCTCCACGCTGTCCGTTCATGATATTCCAATTCCTACGTACTTGTATGATTGCGCTAAAACGTCATGTCTCTCTCCAGTCTCTCCGAGTCTTGTGAGTTGCTTCTGATATGATATCGGACAAGGAAGGACACCATGACGAATTTGAACTAAAACTGATTCAGCTGAGACCTAAATTTTGGTCAAAGGGAAATAGGCCTTACAAAGAATCCTGAATTTCCTGACATTTGTATGAATTCTATTTGTAATTGACCTAAGATAATATTTGTACTATGATAACTTGTAATTAGGTGTTTAATAATAATTATCGTGATCCTCGTGATGATACTATGTGAAGGCCGGATGGAGACATGTTGTTTGGAATATGATTAATACCTTGTGACACTCTCCGATCATATGACAAATCTCGACGCCTGTGAATAGTAACACGCCATGTGATGTAATATTGGGTGTAAAAATTAGTACTTCCTGACTGTTCTTCAGTGATGCATTGGATGGCGAATAAACCACTGGTTTCTGCCTCCTTGCATTACTCACGGATTCGTTTTCGAGAGAACTGCATCACAAGAGATATATGCACCGCCTCGGTAAGATGAAACATTTGACTTATAATATAATAATAATAATAATAATTTGACTTATAATTAATAATAAGAAGCCTCTAATTCTTTCATGGTGTGATCCAGTTAACCGTAACTGACTGGATAAGGGAGCTTTGTGAGTGAAGATGCCTTTGAGATGGGTTTATTTTTTGCATATATTTCGGGGTAAGTGTGCATGTATAGAATCTTAATTTTTTTTTAATTTGTCCTAAAAAACTTCTGAAATATTTTCTGGTGAGCTGTGACAAGACCACCGAGTCAATTGTCCTTTTTATCTGTAGCTATGTGGAATTATTTTGCTTTTCAGAAAAAAATGTTTTACTTAAATTTGCTGACCTAGGCAATTTTAGGGCCCAGTATTAAGAAATAAGCTGTCCATTTTCCAATTCATTTGTGGTTTCCAAGTGGAACTTTTTAGATTTGTTTGAGTGTGCAAACATGCCCAGAGCTGGGCCAAGGGGTAGGAGCCAAACAGATGCCAGCTGCAGTGACAAACTTTTATTATTCACAAAAAAAATATTTTACAAAATTAAAAAGACAAAAGTCCTCAATACAGGAGGAACTGTTAACATGCTCGTTAACGTACTAGCTCTAGTGTCATGGATTGGATTTGTGTTTCACGTTAACCTTTTTTGTGACCTTTATTTTGTATTGTCGTCACGTTTATGCTCTGTTTACTTCCTGGTTTCCCCCATGTGTCTTTTGTTATTGTTTGCACAGTCATCGCCGCGTGCTTCCCGATCGTGTTTATTGTCTCCAGATGTCTAATCCCTGTCACTCTAGCCTCGTGATCTCGTCTTGTCCAGTCTTGTTTCTGTTCTAGTTTTTTGATTCTAGTTTTATTTTGCTAAGTGGATTACCCGTGTATGACCCAGCCTGTTCGACCACGCCTTCTAAGAATAAACCCCTTTTGCAACTGTTAACCCTTGGAGTGCTCCCCTGTGGTTCTGTGCTGTGCACGTGGGTCCTTCCCTCCAGCTCTGTCCGAGTGACAGTCGTCGTGACATCTAGTGCATGAGCTGCAGCGCAATCAAGCAACCTCATCGTTCATAGTATCCAATTCACCTCTTCTCTGTACAGTATATGTTCTGTATTTTTTTTTTTATTATTCGGCACTTACTGCTAACATACTTCTGGTTAGACATGAACAGCATTTTATTGTCCTGTACTTGTATATGTGTAATGACAATAAAGTTGAATCTAATCTAATCTAACATCTGACCTAAACCACATCAGGTTCAATCTGGAGGGGCAACAAGAAAATAAAAGTAAACCTTACATAATTTTCATTAACATAAAACAAGGCAACAGACACACATTCAAAAAAAAACTGAAATAATCTGGAATTAGGAAAAATCACCACACAATGCATACATCTTCAAGAAAAACTAGACAAAGAAAACTACCATCACCCACTACCCAAAATGGCACCAGTCCAAACCTATAAATGGCTGTTCTTAAGGCCACACATTCTCTACTAACAAATGGAAGTTTAGAGTATGCTGGGTTTTAAATTTGTTTTTGAATAAAATGATTTAAACCGGCTGAATTAATTTAACCGGCTTTATCTTACAATTTGAAAACCAATAGTGATCTGGCCCTTCGTCGTCACATTGCAACAAACAACATGTATTGCTTCTGAAGTCTTGTCAAGCTCTTGAGATCTTTCTAGAATATTTTTCAGATCACTGTCTCCAAAAACTTCTCCATGGCAGGAATAACGCCCTCGCTTGGCAAGTCACTTTGGATAAAGATCTGCAAAGTCTGCAAAGTAAATGTAAAGATCAGACCCAATGCGTAAGAAAGATGTTTTTATTTAACAAAACCCAAGAACGGAATTGATTCTCTGCTATATTGAAACACAAAACCCTCTGACAACTGAACAGACTTTGGTGGTGAGCTAAACAGACACTACATTTATAAACAGACCACAGAGAAAACTGGAAACTTCAGAAATCAGAAACAAAAGAACTTGGACAAACCATCAACCAAACAATGAGTTCAACAAGATCATCTTACCTCATACAGACAGGTTCTCCCAAAATGTTCCTGCTCTCACTAACATCATTAACACCTCATCTGGCAACCTTCCAAAAGCATTTAAGCAAGCTGTGGTCATCTCGCTTCTTAAAAAGAACATACTTAAACCTTTCGTCACTCTCAAATTAATCACCTAGATCTCTCTCTCTCCATTTCCTTTTAAGGATCTTGAAAAGAATGTGTTCCGTCAATGGACTTCTTACTTACTACGAAGAGACTTTTGCATTGCATTGAAAAGATTGAGCAAAGTAACCTCCTCCTGTTCTCATTCTCGTGGACTGCCAGGCTGTTTTTGATGCAGACTATCAGCAGATTTTGTTATCTATACTCTCTGCTACGGGAATCATAGTCAGTGCACTGGATTGGTTTCATTCGTTTCTCTCAGGCGGATTGCAAGGCTCATTCCGAATGCTGGGTTCTGATTTTGAACCGGAGCGTAATGTAGTGTAGTGTAGTGTAAGTCAGAGTAATGAGTCAGATTCTGGGTGTTATTTCAACTCTTGCTTAATAATCTGTCCTTAATCATGTTATTGAGCCAGTAAATCAGGAAAAATTTACCCACATCCCTATTAAGGTATATGTATACGTATATATCAGGACATTATCTTTTTTTCCATTTATTTATTTTTTTTTCAAAATTTTCTTAAGGCAAATTGTTTGTTTAGTCATCAAGACCTCACAAAAAAAATAACCGCTGCTGCACTGACACTTTACCAAACCCGTGCACTACACCAATAGGACCGGCCTTTCGTTTTTTTGTAATTGCACTATTTTCATATTTTTGTTTACTGCTCTTGTAATTTCTTGTGTTATATTTAAACTGTTTCTTTTTGCCATACTTTAATATGCGGTATTATTGTGCGGTTGTTCAGTCTCTGTATTTGTTCTGTTCTTCTGCACCAAAATGAGTAGCAATACTAATTTCATTGTGACCCTGCGATTGAATGACAAAAAAGACGTTCTATTCTATACTATTCTATTATTTAATATTTACTATATGGCACGCACACGCACACACAGACACACACACACACACACGCACACACACACACACACACACACACACACACAGCTCTTTGCTGTGACCTGATTACTCTGACGTCATCACTGAAGACTTTCTCAGACAGATGGCTAATCTGAGATCTCACCTTCCCACAACACCTAGAAGAGAGTTTGACATACTTAACACAGCAAACGTGAACACATACGTCTAGCTCACAGCATCTCTCACTCAGTTTTTTTTTTTTTTTTTTTTTTTTTTTTTAAAAACAATAAATATTCTACTACATGCACTCACAAACACACTCTAGTAAAATGTCTTCTGGACTTTTTTTGTTTACTCATTATAAAGTGTCTGAAGCTTTGACTGTGTGTGAAACGCAGACCTTGAGGAAAAACATGATAAGTTGAACGAGACTCAAACATTTTTATTCTATGTGTTGAGATCCCAACATCGTCTTGTTTTATTTTATAACAAAAAATTAAATACATTATTAGTGATAATTGTTGTCAACAACACTAATCTCAGAAAAGCATATTGAAACTTTCCATCAGCACATGAGAGTGGGATAAGAAGCTGGATTAGCATGGGTTAGTAAGAAGATAACTTACTGATCAGCAGACTGAAAACCACACGTGAGGGACACGTGATGACACGCGAGAATAACCTCAACTGCTATTCTTTTTAACCAGTTTTTTTCTGTGAAACTGAAATGCCATTCTTAACATCCAAAAGGTTACAAATAAGAGCTCACATTAGACTTCTGCTACCGATGTGACTGATAAGATCACGCGTCATGAGAAACAGCATCCGCAATCTGATGTGAGAGTCTTCAGTTCAGGAAAATCAAGACACACATCGCTTTGTCACTACAGTACTGACTTTTACACTGGTAAAACTACAAAGAACAGCATTGCAGGAATTTCAAGCTTTTGTTATTGCAAACTTCCCGTTCTGTCTGAAAACAAAGGTGACACTCATACAAACATCAATAATAGCACCAAACTGGTAATCTTGTTTAGGATCTTGACAAAAAGTCAAAAACTCCTAAAATTTTAAATATAATTCACATCAGTTGGTTATTCAGATATTTTAAGGCCTTCAGTGAAGATTTTGAAGGCATTGACGGCCTGCAATGGTTCTCAAATACAAAGAGCAAAAACAAAGAGCAAAAAAAAAGCTTGCACTAAACAGTGTAAATGTATCAATTTCATTTGTCATCACAAAAGATAAGCATAGATATATATTTGCTTAAATTAATGCAAAATGCTGTTTCTGACTGTGAAAGGGAGTAAATATGGCCACTAGTGATGGTATCAAATTGTGCTCTGCATTTAACCATCCAGTGAAGTTACACATGCATATTGAAGTGAAGACACACAAACCCGAAGCAGTGGGCGTGGTGTCCGTGTCTTGCTCAAGGACATTCTGCAGAACCATCTGGAGTGGGTTTTGAACCTGCAACTTCCTGCAACAAGGCCTACCACTGGACCACAATCTTCACTCTTTCAAAGTGCAAATGGTGCCTCGTGTGCACTACTCAAACGATGTCTTTTTTGTACTTAATTGTGCTGTTGTGATGGACCACCTGCCTACACCAAGACAAATTCTTAGGCTCGTGGTACTGGCAGTGAAGCTGTTCTGACTTCTGACTCTGATTCTGAAGTGTGCACACAAGATTAAATGGTATGACAGCGCCTCTCACTGGAGAATTTGTTATTTGTTGTCCAAAATAGTTTTATATTATATGGTGCAGTATTATTTCTAAAGTCCTTTTGTATGCACTTTGAAATAGTGATTTATTACATGTCGGCATTCTAATTAAGAGTTCATTAAAAAGTTCATCATAAACTACATTTACCCTAGAAAAATGTACATCAAATAAATACATATAAAAAAAAATTTATGAATAAAAAAATGTATGTGCATATATATATATATATATATATATATATATATATATATATATATATATATATATATATATATATACTTACATCTGTACAAAATAATAATAATAATAATAATAATAATAATAATAATAATAATAATAACAATAAATAAATACATTATACTGTATATGTATACTATTTTATATTGTATTATATCATTTTTGTGAAGCACACTACAATATGGCCGACTGTCGTTGTAGTGCACTTATAAGGGAGTGCAAAGCGATTGGAACGGCTTCACTATTGACTTCAGTGCGTCGCTGCTGCGTGAGGACGTAAACACGTGCGTGCAGTTGGTGGTCACATCTCGCTTTTATCTCGCCGCTCCTCTTCCTCCACAGCAACAGAAGCAGCAGCAGCAGCAGCAGCAGCGATGACAGAGCCTGACACAGCAGCGTTCGCCGTAAGTTCGAGCTCGGAGGTTCCGCCCGGCGAACTTTCTCCAGCCTCCAACGGCGCCCAGCGGCTCCTGTTCACGCATGACCTGGTCTCCGGCAAACATCACGGCTTGATGCGTTTCGGGATTGTACGGATGATTCATGGCGAGGAGGAATTTGACGAATCGGATGAATCGGACTCAGATGCGGGCGGCGATGGCAAAGGGGGAGTCGGTGATGGCAGAGGGGGAGTCGGCGGAAGGCCAACCGTCGAGGACTCGGACAACGACAGCCCTGCGACACCGTTCCCACCGACGTGGCCTGTCAGCCAGGGATTCGTGCGAGTTCAGTGGTATCCCGACGGGACGCGGCGGGACGTTCGGGAAACAAAGGTATAACATGGCGCTGGTTGCCGAGCTATCGGATTCGGCTTCAATTAACGACAGACCGCAATGATTTGTGTCGGTGGAAACGAGATGATAAAAAAGTGTTCAGTCATCATCAGCATTGCCGATGGATGACGATTCCGGCCCTGGTTCGTTTCAAAGCTTCTAGACTTCAGCGATTCATGATACACATGTCACTAGAAATCACCATCCACATCCCGAAGTGAATGTGGAAAAACAGCGGCTCTTCTTTATAACAAAGACCAGTGATGATGAGAGACAGAACCGCCCCACCCAGTGTTCTACTATCACTAGCGTTTCCAGAACTCACCCCCCCCCTCTCTCTCTCTCACTCTCACTCTCTTTCTCTATTTCTCTTTCTCATTTATTTCATCTGTTTCTCTATTTCACTTGTGTAATTTTCCCTCTCTCACATGCAAATTATTATTATTATTGTTATTATTATTATTATTATTATTATTATTCTAAATATACTATTATCAATAATGTTAGCTATATTAAAGTGTAAAAATCAAGTACAAAACAAACACATGTGTTGGTGGACGTCATAGGCGGAGTCAGACAGAGGTGAAGTCAACACAAAATTCTGAAGCAAATCAAGAAAAAGTTTCAAACGAAAATGTGAAAATTGCAATCGAAAAGAGTGTTTTTTTTTTTTCTTTATAGATTTTTTGCTATGTCTGACGCTGATCTCACTCCACACAGAACCTGCTCTCTGCTTGCAAAGTCGAATTCCTCTGTCCTTTCCTCTTGAAAAGTCTGATATGTCTCATCTTGTATGGACCTCCTCAGAAAAGATCTTTTAGCATCTTCTTGGATAAAATGTTTTTTGCATGTAGCTAGGGGACTACTTGATTAAAAGGAGGGAAGTTCACTAACACATTAACCAATAAACATCTGGTGTAGTCCCGAGGACAGCCGTGTTTGGCTCCAGCATCCCGCAACCATGAACCTTAGTGGCAGAAACTGAATGGTTTGAAATACAAGAAAAAACGTTTTTTTTCAAGTTGTTATTCTTTTCTTATTAATGCTTTGTCTGCAGGCCAGATGCAGCCATCTGAAGAGCCACATTTGTCTGGCAAGTTCTTTGACCTCTGATCTACAGTATACATGCATGTGGTTGTTAAAATAGCTCCTGTTGTGGACTGTTTTGCCTCAACAAGGCTGAAATTAATATCAGAATTTGTGAAGAAAGTATCAGAAATTATTTAGTTCTTTGTAAAGGATGAAATTCAGGCACAACAAGTCTGCAGGCTGAAGACAAGATGTCTTCAGTTTTTAAACACAGCCTGGCCTACTTTCCCCCGCACTGGCCTTGATGTCGGCGTCACACAACTTTGCTAGATGAGTTATTGTGTAACGTAAAGATGAGTTTTTAGCTCATATGTCAATGGAATAAATTGTAATATTTGTAATATTTACACAAATATAAGCAACCACAGGAGATTTCATGCACAGAATAAAAATTCTATTAGTAGGCAAACATAAGCAATCTCTTACTTTCTCCGTGTTCTGCTTGAAACCTAAAATTTCCGACTGAGTACCTAAACCTAAATTGTGTCTCAACCATCAGCGAGAATATGGACCAGTACCCTCGTGCCTTGAAACTAGACAATATAAAGAGAGTTTTGAGCATGTTGGTAAAAACCACAGGATCAGAAAAGATCCGCTACACCTCAGGCTCAAGGTAGTTAAGTATTTTAGTTATATATAGTTAAATATTTTTATTATATTATTGTTTCTGTAATTGTACGTCACTACTATAATGTAAACACATTATAGTAGTGACGTTCAATTACAGAAACAATAGAGATCGGTGTGTAGAAATTGTGTGAGGTGTGTGTGTGTGGTCAATGTTGATTAGAAGTTGTGCTGCACATTATTCCACAAAGCTAAACCACTTCTGATTTATCACGGAGTAGTTTTACCTCACTTTTAAATTAAATTTGAAGATGATCCAATATTTCTTGCCAGTCATTGTCTTCAGTATGGTCAAATTTTGAAAGAAAAGCTTTGTGGTTTCACTCTGGACTTTGCAGTAACCATGATCCAGCTATGTTCGATAAGTAAGATGTTCTCAACGGCTGTGCACTGATGCCACATGTCAAGTTTAGCTTTATCCTTTAGTTGCATTAAGTGTAAGGTAGTAGTTTTGATGGCAGAGAAGATTAATGGTTTAGAGACACACAAGTGTGAGAAGATGAAAGTCAGTGTGAGATTAACAACAATTTTTCCGCAGCAGAGTGTATCATTTGTTCTGGAAAGAGTCTTACTGTCAATTTGTACTGCTACCTCAAAGAGGTTCTTCTAGCTACGTACCACACCGGGTGAGTCACTGGTTCAATGTTTCTTGGCTGTAGGAAATCGTATAGTCTGTAATGTGAAGAAGAAGACTGTCAATTATACGTATGTCTATTCCTGGGGCTGGAGACTGAAAGTGCTGGCTAAGGCTAAACATACTTACTTCAGGATTGTTATACAAGCTACAACTAGACACAATAATGTCCAAGTTTGTCAATCAGAAATCATTAAAAGCCATCGCTTGGTAAGACTATGAGATCCTCAGTGGGCTAGAATCTCTTCTAGGGCTGCAACTTAGCATTGTCTTTACAATCAATAAGATGGTGTCTATATAAGAAGTGTAGTGTGTGTGTGTGTGTGTGTGTGTGTGTGTATGTGTGTGTGTGTGTGTGTGTCCCTCTGCAACTGCTTGGCCATCAATCCAGAGTGTGTATCCTGAACGGCTTCCTGTGACCCAGAAATGGTGTAAGCGGCAAAAAGTGTATGACTTGATGGATGAATTATTTTACCTAGCACAGTGCAAGGCATTCAGACACACTAAAAATCCTCAGACTTCAAAAAAGTACTTGCTGTTTTTTTAAACATAACTGTGTTTGTGTTAGTATTTATGGCCCTGGAATTGTATTGAATTATTGAATATTGTACAGTCTTGACATGAGTACTACAATTATAAACTGTAGTATTACAGTTTTTTTGAGTCGCTAACAAGCGTTTGTCCAAACAGTTTTCACATTTTCAAAACTCTAAACACAGTTAGCACAGCATTGGCATTTTGTGGCCATACCTTTCACACATTTCATGTTGTTTTCACCCAAAATGCAGTCAGTGAACACATTTCCACAATCCTTACATTTTCTTAACAGACATTCAATACCTTCTAACAAAATGATGGATTGTTTTTGTAGTATTTGCGAATGTTAACACACAACATCCCACAATAGCAACAACAACTTTCTAAACCTTAAATACAGTATAAAACCCTCTGCTTCTGCAATCATATCAGTTTAAAAACAATATAAATAAAAAAAAAATACATCTCAGCTGATAATTAACAAACAATTGAATAATGGTTTATGTTGACATTTGATTTATGTTGGGTAAATTGGGCCAACCACAGCTGATTCCAGTCTGGCTTAGACTTATTGGGGGTTGTAAAGGAAGACTTTTAGGGTAGATGTTTTTGGAAACATAAACAGAAAAGACAAAACTAATGTCTGGAAAAGGAAGAGAAGGAGCAAGGGAGAAGAGCAGGCCGAGAGGAGGTGAGAGGAGCAGGAGCAGTTAGAGGAGCGGGAGCTAAGAAGAGGGAAGGGTAGAGGTGTAAGAATGCATGGTGGTGGCATTCAAAAGGCTGCAAGAACAGAAGTCAGGGATGAAATTTGTGCCACTATCATTGACCTTGTCATCAACCACAGTCTTTCACTAAGAGAGGCTGGTAAAAGAGTGCCGCCCAATTTTTTTTGTCTTTCTAAAGAATGGAACGTCTTCCACCCTCTGGGGGAAGTGTAAAACTCCTCAATAATGATCAAGAGCTAGCTATTGTAGAAATGGTTGTTGCAAATAATGCAATAAAACTACATGATATTCAAACCAGAATTGTGGTTGACCATGAGCTATTTCACAATATCAATAGCATCAGCCTCACAACCATTACACGGACACTGTCCAAACACAGAGTGCGGATGAAGCAGCTCTATACTGGTCCGTTTGAGAGGAATAGTGAGAGTCAAGGAGTCAATGCCCAGTTATTATAGGATTTACACTTTTCAAGTAGGTAACCCACACAGCAATAGGTTACAGTATAGTATACAGTATAGTGTAAATAATGTATATCCATTTTTGTACAAACATTTTGATTCAGGAGCCAACCAGGCCCCTACTGAATTCATACACATAAATGAGTCAGGGTTCTATCTGGCCAAAAGGCGTCGATGTGGACGAAATGTCATTAGAAAAAGGGCCACAGTTGATGTGCCAGGACAGAGAGGGGCAAACATTATCATGTGTGCAGCAATTGCAAATGCAGGATTACTCCTTCAGAGATGTCGGGATGGACCCTATAACACAGAGCGCTTGCTTGGCTTTCTCAATGATCTCCACCAGCGCCTGGTTCCAGAGCAGGATCAGAAGTGTGAAAACATGAGAACCTTTGTAATTACTTGGGACAATGTGGCTTTCTATCATTCGCAAGAAATAACCGAATGGGTCGAAGCCCACCAGAGACTAGTAAGTCTCTTCCTTCCACCCTACTCGCCTTCCCTCAAGTCCATAGAGGAGTTCTTTTCTGCATGGAGGTGGAAGGTTTATGACCATCAACCACATGACCAGATGTCCCTCCTTGAAGCCATGGATGCTGACTGCAGGGACATCACAGTAGAGGATTGCCCAGGGTCCGACACACCCGGCGATTTTATCCCAGGTGCATCACCTTGGACGACATCAGATGTGATGTTGATGAAAACATGTGGCCTAACCCTGAAGATTGCAGAGATTACGTACAGTAATTTATTGATTTTTTTTTTTAAATTAGGTTTGTTTGTTTCTTGTTTGTTTGTTGTTTTTTAAAAAGCCGAAACCTGAAAGTCTAATGTTTTTGTAATGTCAATACTAGCCAGTATTTTGAAACCTGGTGTACTTTGACTGACTGCATGTTCCTTGTGAACTGAAAACAAGTGTTATTCTTTGACAGAATTATTTCATTTTGAGTCAGATTTCTAGTGTTTTGGTAAAAGTGTGTGTGCAGAGAAAGATGTTTTCTGTTTTGAAATGAAGAGTTAGTGTATATTTAACAAAATGTTCTTTTGAGAAGAAAATCTTCCATTTGGCCACTTGTGTTTTGTATTTGTGACACTGTGTTAAGAGTTTAGAAAAAGTATCTGAAGTATAGGCAAGCGCTTGTTAGCGACTGAAAAAAACTGTAAAAGTCGGATGATACAGATCCAAAATGCAGTTGCAAATAAAGCTGCCTTGCCATGTATACATTTTATTTGTAGAAATTGTATAATGTACTTGTAGGGACATTAGTTGTTTTTTGTTTTGTTTTTTGTCATGCTTTTTGATCTTTTTCTTGTTGAAGTATGTACGTATTTTTTACTTTTTAGATTTATTTTTATGGAGGTCAAACTATTTTCAGCTATTTAGAGTTTGTGTATATATTCTAGAAATTTTTAGATATAATATTCCTGTCTGTTTTGATGTTTTGTCCTTTCTTGAACAAGCAGTTAAAAAAGGGGATAGTTTAACTGCATAGTTCTGTTTGTTTAACACAGGGGTTTTAACTGTGATAATTTAGAAAAACTAAAGTTATAACTTTAATGATAAATGATTGTGAAAGGTTTTGGCAGATTGTGTAAAACTTTTCAGTTATTTGTTAGGAATATGTTCAAATGATATAATTCCTCAGCAAAGCGGCCATGCTTTCTTAGAGCATGAACATCGAGCAGCAGGAATCAGAGACTGATCTGATAGCGAGATAAATGTTGTTTCTCTTTGATGCTTTTGCAGCTAAAGCTTGAAGACCGGTCGATCGTTCCTTCAGACTTAGTGCGGCGGATGGACTCGGATGTAAGTGTTCTAGTTTTGTCAGTGATGATCAGCGAGAAGAAAATTAACGCTCCTGACTCCTGCAGGAGAAGCAGTGTGGTAGCGTCACCAACATTAACACTGAATGTGCGGTGAAGCTGGTCGGCACTAACTGCGTTGTGTATCCTGTCAACAGCCGAGATCTGAAACACGTTTGGGTAAGCTTCACTGTTCACACACACACACACACACACACACACACACACACACACAACATTGTTGTGTCGGCAGACATCTCCAGTGCAGAATGATCCGGAGCAAGTTAAACATAGTCTTTTGAACTCTGTTTACCCATCACCATTCCGTCTGAAAATGGAAAAAGAGTCATTTCAACAACCGTCACTCTCTTTTATAACACCGGGCCATCTGAATATTTTTTTAATAAACGCAAGGGCTACTATTGGAAGATATACAACATTTTCTATTATTTTAATCAACAAAAAACAATGCATGTTAGTAACATTTTCTGTACTTTTAAGCCACCAACAGTAAACGGCAGACTAGGTTCCATAGCTTTTGACAAAGAAAGGAAAACCTAAGTACACGCTATGGCAACAATCCCGCTGGTCGCAATGGTGGTGTTGCAGGTGTTGCTGGTGTTCTAGAACACTGTGTGAACACGGAAGTCTCCAGACAAAAATCATGCAGGAAAGATAGAATGTGTCAGATAGCTATGATAAGCCAGTGGTTTAAAGTACTTGAGTAAATGTACTTTGTTTCTTTAACAAGTATTTTGTCTACTTTGTACTTGTACCGAGGATCAAAAATATAAGCAACTTTTACTTTCTACTTGACTCCATTTTGATATAGTATCTACTTTTTACTCCTATACATTTGAATGGACACTTACCGGTGCTTGTTACATTATGATTGTTTTCTACCGCGGCTAATTTCTTGGGCGACAAGGTGATTTCGCCATCTGCAGGGTGTTGAAGGTACTGGATGCTGATTATGAGCTAAGCCACGTGACCGTGAATTAGCGGTCTCGCATTTTTGCATATCTGAGTTTGAATGAGACTGACTTTTTCTTTTTTTTTATCTATTATGTCTATCCAACTTTTACTCAAATCTTTTTGAAATTGGTGACTTAACTTGTAATGGAGTAATTTTTACTCTAAGGCACTTTTTCTCAAGTATGGTTTCCGGGTACTTGTTACACCTGAAGTAGGCATACAACTGATAATGCATAAGGTGATCTATGCTGTGCAGTCATGTTTAACCGACTCTTCTGTTTGTTTGCAGTCTTTCATGCATGGTGACTACATAGTATACGACTACTGGCTGGGGAAAGTTCACGAACTCGGCATCCAAATCATTGTGAAGCTTTCCAACGGTTCACGGTAAAGTGACAGCTGAGCTGATCTTCACGGGTCATGCCTGTTAACATACTGACTTGTGTTTAGATGCTCAATGAGCGAGGAGGATGGTGCCAAACTCTACGACATTTATCCTCATGTCAGTGATGTGGTATGTTCTCAAGTCTGTTTTTATACATTTGAGGGAAGTGAATGTGATAAACGAGAGAATTTTTTCCCCAGGGTCAATTTTTTGATGATGCCTATGGCTTCTACCCGGGTCAGGTTCTGATCGGCCCCTCTAAAGTGTTCGCTAACGTCCAGTGGCTATATGGCGTAAAGCCGGTTCTCAGTAAGAAAAGCAAGTTCAGGGTTGTGGTGGAGGAGGTAAGCGGTTCATCTCATGCTCGTTCAGTTGGATCCAAAAATGATGAGTGTTTGGTGGTGACAGGTTCAGGTGGTGGAGCTGAAGGTGACCTGGATCACTAAGAGTTACTCTACAAAGGGATCAGATAGCGTCTTTCCACCGTCCTCCACCATCTCACAGCAGGACCTCGGCAGGTAAGACAAACATCTACAATGTCTGGAAAGAGCTTTAAAAATGCTTACAAACCAGAACAGCAGTAGTTATAAGCAGGAGAAGAAACTTACAGTTGTGGGTTTGTCCGCCAGGGTGAAGCGACTGGGATACTTTGATCACAGTCAGAAGCTGCTGGGAGTACGTGCCCTGTATGTGTTTCCAGCCAAGATTGAAGCCACTCAGATCACCTGTGAGAAGGCGGCGTCTGAGGCTCCTGTGTTGAGGAAGGTAAGGTCCAACACCATGTGGTGATGATAATATTATCAGCACTATCACGTAAACCTGACTCGAACGTGAGGATAATCTGGACCGTTTTACTGAACCAAGACCGAGCCATTTTAACATGAAGACTGATGTGTAGATTCATGGCTTCCTGTTAGTCATCAGGTCTTCTTTGAGATCTTTGAGATCAGAAGAGTTTGGCTGAATCATATAAATTCTGGATTAAGATCGCGAGAGGGGTAGACTCAAGAGTGCGATCTTTCAAAGATTAATTGTGCAGCTCTTTTTGTGTTCCTCACATTTACAGCAAAGTCCCCTTTTTAAGAAAGGTTTTGCACCACTGCTTTACATATTAAATAGCGGTTTTGGTATTTGGTCAAAAGAAGTCTGGTTAAGAGTGGAGGTTATTTCTAGATGGTTTGAGGTTTTGATGCTTGAACTGTAAAAAAGCGGAATAGATTACAAGTGCCTGGTAGATCAAAGGTGAAGATTGAGATTACAGTGTTCCAAGATGAAGGAAATCAGTTTCAGGCTGAAATTGGAAAGCAAGATTGTCAGACGGCAATGATTGATGGCTTGAAGTGGATTAGGTGAAAGTCCTAGTTTTATTATTAAGAGGTTCTCGTGTGGAGCGTTGAAGTGAAGGTGATTGTGGCTGCTTTGGAATCCGACAGAAGCTTGTAAAAATGTTTCCTTTTACAGATTGAGATTACTAGGGACAAACTCTAAATTTATGAGTTTACTTCATCTCTATGAAGATGGAGAGACTTCTCCAAAATTAACTGGTAACACAGGAGAAGTTTTAAGGAGAATTTATATACAATCACCAGCTAATTTCTTTCAATATTTTGTTTCAGTTAAAGAGAATGTTCAAGAAAGACATTGAGAGCAAAGTTGATAACGCATCAGAAAACGACGTTCAGCCGACAGATACGTCCCAACCGGAAGGTGAGGGCCATTATAGCTCACAAATAATGCAGGAATGAATGAAGTGTTCCATGTGCAGCAGACAACGACCTGGTTTCTGCGGATCCGATGCTCAGTCTAGTCCAGCAAGACTCTGATGAGGAGGATGAGTTGGACACGGACGACAGCAGCTCAGTCACATCTTCGGCCAGTTCCACCGTCTCCGTTCAGAGCGCCTCGGCCCGTAAGAAGAGCATCCCGTTGTCCATTCGCAGCCTGAAGAGGAAACACAAGAAGAAACGGACCAAGTTTTCACGCGAGTTCAAACCAGGAGACAGGTCAAACTTCACACTAATTATTCTTCTGCTCTTTCTTCTGCTTATTTTTTTTCTCGTGAATTGTAAGCTTCTGAAATCGTTTGGACCAAATGACATGTAAAGATGGCAACCCGCATACTGTCCCACAACATGTTGTGCTTTGTCTTCACAGAGTGGCTGTTGAGGTGGTCTCTACCGTCACTTCAGCCGATGTGTTGTGGAAAGATGGAAGACTTGAGATTGGTATTCGCTCCAATGATCTGATTCCCATCCAACACTTGGACAATCACGAGTTCTGCCCTGGTGACTGTGTAGTGGACAAACGCGGTTCGTTTCATCCGGACACTTCACTGTCTGGTGGTCATCCACTCACATTAAAGGTATACTCACATACTGCTGTTTGTGTAGCCCAGGATCACCAGGACCCAAGTATTTATGGCGTGATCCAGTCAGGAGACCACAAAGCCAGAACCTGTGTGGTGAAGTGGGTAAAGCTTAATTCGGCCAGTGACAATGTGGAGGTGGGTTTCATTCTTCAAGTTGACTCCAGACATGAAGGTCATGCGTGAAGGTCAGTCATGTGCGTGCAGGTTATTGGAGAGGAAGAAGACGTCAGCGTTTACGACATTGCAGAACATCCAGATTTCCATTTCCATACGACTGATACCGTAATAAGGATCGGGAATCCGGACGTGGAGAATTGTGAAAATGAGGTATAGTATACAGAAACTATTTTTATTTTAGCATTGTGAAATATAACACCTCAATGTTTCAAAATGACAATACAAAGTGGATAAAACATAAAAAAGTCAGTTTCAGTCAAACTCAAATGTGCAAAAGTGCAATCTAAATGTAGCGAGTAACAGTACATGTTCATTCAATGTAGTGGAGTAAAGTGTACATCGAAAAGGAATGTACTCAAATGTAATCTAAAATGTAATCAAGTACAGTAGAGAGTAAAAGTTGCTTTTTTTTTTTTTTTTTTTTTTTTTTTTTTTTTTTTTACTACTGTACATGTACAAAGTAGCCATAAATACTCAAGTAAAGTAACAAAGTACTTTACACTACTGAGTCAGAGTAGGAACACAGACATGGTGACGCTTCTGTTGGTGTTCCCCGACAGAGGTCTGTGGGGCAGGTGTGCAGCGTGGATCTGAACAGTAAAGTGGAGGTGGTATGGGCCGACAACTCCAAGACCATTGTCCTGCCTCAGGTGTCTTCAGTCTTCTTGTCCTTCACATGAATCCAGCAGATGCAACCAGCTTCTCAATGACACCTTGAAATTATCTTGGTTCCAGCATTTGTATAATATTGAGTCTGAAATCGAAACGACGTACTACGAGTCCGGAGAAGGCAGCAGTAGCGGGTGCTCGTCCGAATGGGAAGACGAGAGCGACAGTTGGGAGACAGATAATGGTGTGGTGGAGGATGAAGCAAGTGTTGACGAAGCCACTCCAGTCTCATTCCCCAACCATGGCACCGCTGATGAAGTGGAGACCCCCGACTCTAAACCCAAACCAGCCGGTGAGCTACATTAACACACTAGAGCTGCAACGAGTAGTCGACGCCATCGACGTATACGTTTACGTAAATACGTCGACGCAAAAATCGCGCGTCGAGTAGTCGCTTTTTGCTTTTATTTTTTTCAAACATGGCGGCATGGGAAACTAACGGAGCAGACGATGGCAAATAAGTGGTCAAAAGTGTGGATGATCGAGGTCTCTGTCATTAGGACACATTTTGGCTTCAGGAAGGATGACATAGAACAAAATAAACTTTTAATGACGACACAAAGGCATTGCTAATCGAACACAGAAAGCGTAGTAACCGGTGTTCTAAAATTCTGTCCTACACATGAAGATTTCCTACATCGCGCTTTGCGCACGCGCGATATACAATTGCGTCATGTTCTGGCCACATCGGGAAGTAAAAACGGAAAGTTATATCTTATATCCTATATCTTAGAATGTAACAGTGGTAATTATACAATCATACTAAATGAAATGAAAAATATAAAGAATAAAGTTTGGTGAAGTTTAAACATTTTTAACGAACGTTGAAAAATGTAACAAAATGTACCATTTGCATGACTGTAAAGATAATTCCTGCTCAGAAACCCTGAGAGTGTAGTTTCCATATTCAACATTTTATCTAGAAAAACACGTGTATAAAAGCTGACGAACGCAAGTAGTGGGACGTGCTCGCTTAATGTGAAGTCAGGAAACCTAGCGTTCTATCTTAATTGTTATAAAATAAATACATTAACATATATACATATTCATATATGCATAAATGTAATCGCTTAAAGGATATTAACAGAATAATTACCGTCATTGCACAAGTGTATGTATTTGTAGCGCGCATGCGCATAGATGTAGGAAATCCTCATGTGTAGGATAGAATTTTAGAACACCGGTGCCTAACTGAACACCGGCGAGGCGCGAGCGCAACTGTAAGTCTGTTTGATGTTTCTCCGATTTCTGTTTAATGTGCATTTAAGAGCTGCTGTTTTAGTTAGTGAAAGTTAGGGAAAGACGCGCTCGAGGTTAGATTTGGTCGGCGTGTGCGCGTCGCTCTCACTGTCTCTCCCTCCCTCTCTCTCCCCTGCGCTCTGTCTCTCTCTCTCTCACTCTCTCTCCCTCCCAACAGTGTTTAACGGAGTTCGATTTTCATTACTGCAAATCTGTTGTTTACATTGATACGTTGCATATGCAGGAAATACACAGGATACACTATTCATATCTTATTATAAATAATAATAATAGTTGTTTTAATTAGAAGAGAACTGCTCATTTTCCATGTCAATACGAAATTTACGCACTGTGCTTTAATTTCAGTTGTTGATGTTAATTAAATAGTCATATAGAAGATCTACGTTTAATTAAATTATTTTAAAACTTGATTTGGAAAAAAAAAAAGCGTCACCTCTGAGCAGATAGACATGCACGTGTGATTACATTTTTTTAGAATTGATATTTTATGTTGCACTTTAATATTTACAGTCGAGTCAATCTCACTGAATTCATTTTGCACTTGTGTTAAGAACTCATACGGCCTCGTTATTTATTTTGTGTAATTTTTATGTCTTTATTGTGGCCTAAATTTAATGTTTGTAAGGGATATTGAAACGTACTATGCGGTTTTGTACAAGATAAGCTTCAGTTAAGCCACTTTGTTGTTGGCTGAATTAAATGCACTTTACAGGGGGGCGGGGTTATCTTAAATCAGTTTAGGTGTGTGTTTGTGCCCCCTTGTTTCATATGGCCTTTGTGTTTAAAAAAAATTTAAAAAGTTAAAAAGTGTTAATTAAAAACTAAATAGCTCGGTTATTTAATTTTTATGGACAAATAATCGTTTGGGCAAAATATAATCGTTAGAATAATCGAAAAATTAGTCGATAGATTAGTCGACTAATCGAAAAAATAATCGATAGATTAATCGATAAGAAAATAATTGTTAGTTGCAGCACTATAACACACCAAAACATGTTGTCCCAATAAGGTCATTGTGAGTTAGTTACCTCAACATTTGACGTTAAGAACTCTATGTTCTTTCTTAAAAATGCACCAGAGGCGTGTGCAGTGATCAAGGAGAAGATTGAGGTGAAGTTGTTATGTTCTCAGGTGCTGAAGGGAAGCCCAGTAAAGAGACTCCAGCTCGGCCTTTCCGGGAGCTAAAAGAAGCCTTGAAGATCTTGGAAAGTCTGAAAAACATGACTGTGGAGCAGCTGTGGACCGGCTCTCCGACCTCCCCCACTGCCGACTCTGTCAACGTGCCCTGTGCCACAAGCACGCCTACTGATGCCAAACCCACCAAGGAGAAGCGCTTTCTCAATGACATCAAGAAGCTCCAGGAGAATCTGAAGAAGACTTTGGATAATGTGGCCATTGTGGAAGAGGAGAAAATGGATGCCGCTGCAGATGAGGAGCGGACAATTGCGGTGGCCAGTGAAGCTCACACGCCCATTCGCTCTGAGTGGCCCAGCGACACGCCAGTTCTGTGCCAGAAGAAAAGCGGCGGCCGCCCTGGTGTCACCTTCACCAGCGCTATGGGCGACGTTTTCTCCGTGCTAGAAAGTTCTCCAGGTACAGATGCACTTAATACTCTTGATTTCTGGTTAAAATACAAACCGTTCTACTGAAAACGAGGTTCAAAACTAGGTTCAAAATTAAAACATGTATTTGCAATTGCGTTTCAGTCGCTCCGATGTACAGAAATGCACATAGTTTAAATACAATTTAAAACAAATTTGCAAAGAAATTCACAATATGAATTTGAGAGATGACCGAACCAGCGAATCAGTGTTCGTGGGCAGGTCTGCTTTGAAAGTATGACAAGAATGGAGCTTTTAAGGCACATCCCATAACATGATAATTTAATTTTTGTTGGCTTTCATTTTTTTTCAAACATGGCGGCGCGGGAATCTAACGGAGCAGACGATGGCAAATAAGTGGTCAAAAGTGTGGGAAACATAAATGGATGATCGAGGTCATAATAAATAAAATAAATATCTTAAAATAATAGATATTTGAAGTTTCCAGCGAAACTTTGGAGAGAGATTAGCCAAAACTGAGGTTGATACCTGCCCGGTTGACTGTAAATATTGGCAGATTCCGATTTAACACACACGTGTCTGAAGACTTTTTTTTTTTTTCCCCTCTCATAGATACACACTCATTCAAAAAACTGGAATTCCAACCAGCTGAAGCCAAAAAGTTTTTTAGCACCGTCAGGAAAGAAATGGCTCTTCTGGCCACATCTCTGCCCGATGGCATCATGGTCAAGACATTTGAGGACAGAATGGTACACAAACTTTTATTCATTGAATCAGAAAACATGAGACAGGATGCTACAGTCTCATGTCTAGTGCTTATCTTCAAAAACACAATGTATGTGTAATTTTGTTTTTTTTCCCCACAGGATCTCTTTTCCGCTCTCATTAAAGGGCCGAACCGAACGCCCTATGAGGATGGACTCTTCCTCTTCGACATCCAGTTGCCAAACATCTATCCTGCGTCACCACCACTTTTCCTCTATCTGTCGCAGTGCAGCGGCCGCCTCAACCCCAACCTGTACGACAACGGGAAGGTCTGCGTTAGTCTTCTGGGCACCTGGATCGGCAAGGTGAGAAGATCTGTGCTGTTCTTTGACTGATTCGGTTGTCAGTCATAAGAAAAGTAAAAGCAATAATATCACTTAGAGCGTAGTAGGAGTATCATGACTTTTTGTTCATTTTTAATTAATGATAAAATGTTTTTTTCTTTTTTTCAAACACAGTTTGAAGGAAAATCTGTTAAATCTGGAGTTTAATGACTATGTGGTCTCATTTAGGGAACTGAACGCTGGACCAGTAAATCCAGCCTACTGCAGGTGCTCATTTCCATCCAAGGTGAATCATCCACACACCAAAAATTATCTAATTAATAATTCTATTTTGTGTTTGTCAATGTGGCCACTAGGGACAGTATAAAAAATTGTGCACTGCATTCAACCATCCAGTGAAGTTACACACACAAACCCGGACCACTGGGCAGCGTTAAGCCAGGGTGTCAGGGGGCATGCCGTGGTCTTGCAGTTTCTCCGTTGTGAAACTGACTGGACCGGGTTGGCCGGTCCAATTCTCTAATGGACCACAAACGCCACACACAGTGTAGATTATTTTGTCTAGCAATTAGTGTATTTAAGATGCAGAATTGTAACAATAATTATGTTGTAATGTTTCAAAACTCGTAAAACAAGACACACGCCCAAATATTTTTTTGAATAAATGTGAGAAATATTTTTGCATCAAAAACATTTACAGATACATTTTTGGGTTGTGAACTTAATTAAATGTATTTGTAGATTATCTATTGTATTATATGACGTTACGTTCAAATATAGTTTATATTTTTCATTTTAAACTATTTAAAACAGACCTCCTACATAAACCCTGATAGTGGCCTTCTTATCAATAGAAGGAATGAAAGTGAAAGGTCAAAGCAGCTTTATTGTCATTTCCACCCTTCACAGAAGATTTTTCAGGACCCTGGTGCTACAACAGAACAGAACTCACGGTACAGCAACAGATAATAATTAGGGTCAGAACCAAGTGCAACAATAGCACACCAAACACTGACAAGACAAGGGAATAGCAGCAGTATAGTAAATATGCTCACATTAATATCTCAGATTTTTGAACAAAGAGTGTGTTACTTGATTTTAAAATAATTGAAAGAAACACACACACATCTTCTATATCACATGTGTCAAACTCACGGCCATGTCATTTTATGTGGCCTGTGAGAGCTTAAAAGTTTTGAGTGTAGAAAAATAAACGGCAAAAATAAATTAAGAGTGTATATTGACCAAAAGCTACATTTCCCAGTGTTTCCACAGTTTTATATTTACATGGACAGTTTGATCCTTCATTAAGGGAGTTATGTGTGTTTTCATAAGCCGACATAAGGATTTATGTTAGAGCAACAAGCAAACTTTGGTTTTCTATGCAACTGTCACTTGATTAAGTTATGATAAATAATGAGTTCTGTGAGACACCTGGCCATTTCAGGACCAGGGACAGTGATGTTTAAATGCGTGACAGTTATATTTATTTGACATTACACTTGATTACATTTAGTTACATTTATAAGTTACATCCGGCCCTTTGAGGGCAGACATTATGCCGATGTGGCCCTCTGTGAAAATGAGTTTGACGCCCCTGTTCTTTATGATTGCATATTGAACATCAACTACTGAAATTTAAGCACACAGTGCCTGAATTGAACACTGTTTTTATAAAAACGGTAACATGACATATCTGATACTATTTTTAAAAGGAAAAAATAAGGAATGATCAACCTCAAAAAATTTGATAGATTTAAAGATCTGGATGTTCATTTTGATCAGTTTTCGATGAATCGCCCAGCCCTAATGCAAACAAATGCATTTTAACGTTTTTCTGCTTCTTTTACTGTCAACCGTATTTACGCCATGACCGAGCATCTCATCCTCGCTTCTGTCACATAGGTCTGATCCTGGTCAATGAGCCGTATTATAATGAAGCTGGCTTCGACAGTGACCGAGGCCTGCAGGAAGGTTACGAGAACAGCCGCTGCTACAACGAGATGGCGCTCATCAAGACGGTGCAGTCCATGACCAGATTGCTCCAGCATCCCGTGGATGTTTTTCGGCAGGAGATACAGGAGCACTTCAACCACTGTGGCTGGCGACTTCTGAGGCGGCTGGAGTCTTGGCTGGAGCTGAACGGCGTTACGTGTGGCCGGTCTTCTCGATCCGAGGACCACTGTGCGACTCAGGACCCCAGCGGACTTCAGAGGGAACCTCAGAGTCCCACGACCCTCTCTAGCTCGGACTGTGACGCTTCGGCAGGGGAGGCTTGTGAAAAAGCCAGCGGGGAGCCTCTGACAGCTGTCCGGCCTAAGAAACGCAGAAAGAGCTACCGGAGCTTTCTTCCGGAGCGCAGCGGCTATCCTGACATTGGATTCCCACTCTTTCCACTTTCCAAAGGCTTTGTGAAGAGCATGCGTGTGGTTCTGCAACAATATCGAGCCGCTCTGATGAAAGCTGCAGTTCCTGAAGTCCTTGAAAACGAATGAATGAATAAAGAAATGCTTTTTCAGTTCTTGCTTTTTCCACCTTTTTTCTTTCCTGGCCTTGACCAGTGGCATGCCTCTGTTGCTCGCTTTGTGCTGCTTTCGCTTCATCCACCTTGTGGTTTTTTCATGTCGATCACATTTGCTCCTGCCTTTGGTTCTCGGATCGCAACTCTTCTGTTGAACCACAATCTCAGGGAAACAAACAGACCTGAACGAACCTCTGTTTGTGTTCGAGACCTTAGCGAATGAATGTCTGGAGCTCATGAAGGTTTGTGTGCAGGACGAGGAGCGTTAATAGTATTCAGTGTTTGTTCAAAAACTTCATCCTGCTTTTTGCACTACATCGTTTTCCCTCAGTCGTGTATATAGAAGCGTCACTATTTGTTACTGTGGCTTTTCTGTCCTGAACTTCTGAGATATTTCAGGGTAACGTTTACACACAATATAGGAGCCGGACACTCCATTACTGTATAACTGGACTCTTGGCACAAGAGAGAGAAATCGCCATGCTCTTTCTTGCCTGCACAAGGCAATATTTACAACAATTATGAAACTTTCTTCCATCTGTATATCTGTCTTGAATCCAGTTTACATGTTTCAAAATAAAGGGAAACTTTGGGACAAAATTTGTTGGGCTTGTGTATGTGAGATGATGCAGTAACACTAGTGATTCATCATTACCTTCATTACTGATGCTGAAGCTGCAATGTTTTTGTTATTTCAGACTATGATGTCATGTTCTTTTTATTATGCCTTTTCACAAATTCAAAATGTTAAACTCTTGTCTCATGATTCTTACAGCTCTTTTTTTTCATTTCTTAGTTTTGCTGTGTAAAATAATCCTTGTGTGTAAGGTTTTCAGTTAGATTTTTAGTGACACGTGGTGTTTTTTCAATTTATTGAGCTGATTTACATCCTACAGAAGTGATCATGCAAAAGAAGTTCAGATCGTGATCTAACTCATGGATGGAATGTGGTCTTTCACTGCAGTCAAAACAGCGAATCCGCCCTGCTTTTCTGGACCAGAACCATAACAGTCCAGCAGATGCAGAACCCAGCGTCCTCTCCAGACTGCACCAATACTGGCTCCAAGTTTAAACAGTTCAACGTGTGACTCAAGCTGCTCTTCTATGGGTCCTAGGAATAGATATTACCTGAAGATTGGCATTTGACAGCCGATCGAGCATGACCCTGGTTTTCGTTCAGAATGCGTTCTGATTGTATGAAAAGACTATTTCATACAATCATTTTTAATAAATTTTTTTATATTGGCATTAATTGCAATAAACATGTTACATAACAGTTTTTGGAGCAAAAAAAAAACATAAAAGGAATACTGTCGGACTAAAGCAAAGCATAAAAATTTGCTTAATTTACCTTTAGGGACTAACAATTATCCCAGAGATCAAACTCATTTTCACCAAGGGCCACATCAGCATAATGGCTGATCTCAAAGGGCCGGAAGTAACTTATAAATTACTAAATGTAATCAAATGTAATGGAAAATAAATGTAACTACTCCTTAATGTTAAACAACTCATTATTTATCATAACTTAATCAAGTGACAATTGCAGTTGCGTAGAAAACTGGAAACGCTGCCCCTACTATAGTCGAAAGTCATTGTGGGAAGGTTTTTGGTCAATCCATATTCGTAATTAATTTTTTGTTCTTTTTGTTCAACCTCAATTTTTTGTATCTATTTTTAGACATTCGCGGGCCACATAAAATGACTTGGCGGGTCACAATGACAACCTGTGAGTATAGAGAGAGAAGATGATTGGTGGGGAATGGTGTAGGAGGGGGCATAGACACACACACACACACCAACCTGCCATTCGGGAACAAGAACAACTTATTTTGTATTTTGGAAGCAAGGGCTCTGTAACAGAAAACTGGTTCAAGTATAGGCATTTTAAGAAGGTTTAACCATAAATTATTCCAAAATGAACCCGAACGAAGCATATTTTGTTCATGAACACTCCTGGGCAAGCAAGTTTAACATAGCATACTGGGATCTTTGACCACGGAGAGATCTGCTTACTGTTTTCTCAACAAAGCCACTTTCCTTTGAGGCTCTCAGGGCATAATAAAAAAAAGTTTGTTGACTAAGCATAAAATATTGATAATTTATTTTATTAAGAAAGTTATCAATAAAGACCAGGACACACCATTTGGTGGCCAACCATTTACAGAGCTGGACCCACATAAGGTCTCTTTCTCAAACACAAATTCACCTTAAATTGATGTTTTTGAACCGTGAGAAGAAATTAAGCAAAGCAGATCAGGAAAATTAGAGAAAATTGAAAGTAGACCAGGATAAAACTACAACAAAGTAGGGCACTAGTACAGTAAATGTCCTTTGGAACATATCATGTCACATTAATTTTCATGTCAAATGGAGCCTATCCTGATTTAGTATGGATAAAGAAATTAATTGGTGCAGCTAAGTTAAAAAACATAAAAATATTTAGAAGATCTGACGCAACACAAATGGGAAAGTGAACATAAAGTCACAATAGATTCTTTTGACAAGCTTTTCGACAAGGCCATACCTGTTATCTGATAAGAATTTCGAATATGAGGAAGTCTGAGCCGTTTTCCCTGTGGATTTCTTTGTAACTGGACCATCTAAGAAAACACAGTGCTTTCCCAACAGCAGGCCCAGGGAAACCACTAACCTTAAAACCCTGTTGAATGTTTTTAATAAATATACGTATAATCTGCTGAGACCCACTTTAATACATTTAAACCTGAGTTCTGCTACCTATGGGGCTTGAGGTTTAGCCCAACACCCATTGACAGGTATGCTGATGCTTGGAATTTTCCCATTGACCTTCTCAGATCCAGGTTGGAAAAGTTACTGTTCTATAACTTATCCGCAGTTTGGTAGCGTAAAGACAATAGGCTTCTGTACTTTTGTGATTCAAGTATTAGAAGTAGAATGGTTGGTCAAGAGCAGCCACACCAGAGGATGTGCACCAGTGCACCAGTCTCTGGTGATCTGGTCAAATAATTACCTTCATACAAAAGAATGGCGGATTTGGTTGTTTGAATTTACATAGGACAAATTACTAGGACAAATCCACACTTAAATGCACTAGTATTTGGATCAAGTAATGGATTGACAAAGAAAAAGAAACTAGATGTCATGAAAAACCTTTTTATTAGGTAGTAATTTACTATTAGAAACATATATGGGATAACTATATATGTCAGAAAGTCTGTGCTAAGAAGGAGATTGTGTGTTTCATTAATGATTGCTTGTAATACCTGAGACAGAGAATGTGCTCCATTGGACCCTTTATATAGACAGGTGGCATCAGTGTCTCCCATCCTGGGAACGGAGAACAAGTAGAAATGCAGCCGACTTTTTGCTCACACAAATAGACACATTCATGGTTATTGTTTAAACTTTTCTAAACATCAATTGGCCCTTACAACAAAACAGGATCATGTAAACGTTTGTATGATTTAGTTTAAAGTTTAAAAAAGATTGAAAAATTGTGTGTAACACATGCAAGGTTCTCAATGGCTCAATGGAAAATTCTCATATTCCGGCTCCACCCTCAGTCCAGCTGCACACGTTAACGAGCTTCACCTTGAGGCTCCATCTAAGGACTTTGTGTGTCTTATTGTTTAGTCGTTTATCATTCTGAATGTTCATCATCATCTCATCACTTCTCACCAGTGCAGTGTCTCATCGTGTTTCTTGTGTTTATTTATAAACCTCTGTATACTAAACACCTTTGGTTTATTTAGTATGTATTTTAAAAGTGTTTTTGTTCAGTTTTTCTATTGTTGTGTTTTTTCTGGCAGTGTAATGTTTGTTAATTGTCTAAATCCCGGATTCTACTGTGTCTCTGGATAACTTTCATCTGATACGAGCGGACAGAACGCAAGAGAGCGGTAAGACGAAGGGAGGGGGCCTGGCTGTGTTCGTAAACTTAAGATGGTGTAAACCAGGACACTGTACTGTTAAAACAAAGTTGTGCAACAGAGACATTGAGCTGCTAGCGGTGGGCATGAGACCAGTCTACCTGCCGAGAGTTTACACACGTGATAATAATCGCTGTGTACATCCCTCCCTCGGCTAATGCCAACGCAGCTTCTGAGACCCTGCTCTCTGTCACCAGCGGGCTGCAGACACAGCATCCACAGGCTCTCTTCCTGATCTCTGGGGACTTTAACCACGCTCCGCCCTCAGGTGCTCTACCTACATTCACCCAGTATGTCACCTGTTCCACCAGAGACAATAAAATACTGGACTTATTTTACGCCAACACCAAAGAGGCTTACAGCGCGTCCTCTCTCCCGCCGCTGGGCAGAGCTGATCACAACATCTTGCATCTTCTGCCCGTGTATAAACCTGCGATGCACAGGCAGCCGGTGGTGTCTCGCACAGTGAACAGGTGGACACCAGAGAGTGAGGAGGCTCTCAGAGACTGTTTCAGCACCACAGTGTGGACGGAGCTCTGTGACCCACACGGGGAGGACATTAATGCCATCACAGACTGTATTACTGAATACATTAAATTGCTGTGAAAACACTGTTCCATCCAGAGTGGTACGGCATTTCGCTAATAACAAGCCGTGGGTCACCTCTGAGATTAAAGTCCTCTTAAAGGAGAAGAAGAGAACGTTCCTGCCTAATGCTCGCCGGCAGCTCATTCCACAGCTTTGGGCCGACAACCGAAAACGCTCGATCGCCCCTAAGTTTCCTTTTGGTCTTGGGCACCACCAGGAGCGAATGGTTTGCTGACCTAAGGCAGCGTGATGGAGTATAAGGCTGGAGGAGGTCAGCCAGATACTTGGGAGCAGAACCATGTAGACACTTAAAAACAAATAAAACTATTTTAAAAAAGTTTTTAAAACTACCACCGAAAACGGACCGGTAACCAGTGAAGTGCTGCTAAGGTTGGTGTGATGTGCTCTTGTCTTTTCGTGCCAGTTAAAAGACGTGCAGCAGAAATTTGGACCAGTTGTAGCCGGGAAAGCGATTTCTGGCTCAGACCAGAATAAAGAATGAACTGTGTGTGTGTGTGTGTGTGTGTGTGTGTGTGTGTGTGTGTGCGTGCGTGCGTGCGTGCGTGCGTGCGTGCGTGCGTGCGTGCGTGCATACAATATTAAGGAATGGGATGATGTTTATGTGTGCCCATGTCTATGATGTGGCTCTTTGCAGTAACAGAAAAAAGTGGCTCTTAGTCTCTGACTAGTTGGACACTCCTGGTTTAGCTGGTTAAAGTATGGGTAAAGTAATAAAACTGACTTTGAGCAGGTTGAGAATCTGAAGAACCACATTTGTGGGGTCAATCAAATGCTCAAAATGGCCAGAAATAGAGAACTTTCTTGTTCTCTAATCGACAGTCTATTGTTCGTAGATAATGTGTGACTTTTCATGGAACACACAATATTGTGGTGACCACAGACTTATAAATAAATAGACATAACAATAATATTACTTAATAACTAATGTAATAATTTAAATGTAGAATCATGTGAACATATTATTATTATTATTATTTTTTTTTTTTTTTATATATGGTAAGAATTTAAACGTAGAATAATCTTAATTTTAAAAAAGTTAACACAAAACATACCCCAAACCACCACGTGTTTCGGAGTGAAATGAAAAGATTGTAGAATGAAATGTGTTTTATCTTCAGAGCGACACGCGGATCCGTGTGGGGAGATAGCTCGGGCTGCTGTGATTGGTGGAACAGTGAGCTATAAGCTTGCATGCAGCGCTCCGCCCTTCGCCAGTGGAGTTTTTCAGTACGAGCTTCTGCACCCACCGGGCAGTCTGAACACAAATACACGTAAGTTCTTCTTCACTCGCCGGCCATCGACACTTAGATGAACAGCCGTCCGTCTGCTTCGCTTATTCTGTCACCAGGGTCTTTCTGCACGGATCTTCAGAATGTTGAAGTCGCTGCAGTAGTGCTTACGTGGACTCTGTGTGCGGACAGTGTCTGTCGCTCGTTTCGACAATCACGCTCACTATGTAGCTGTAACGGCCGCGTTCTCACCCACAAATGTAAATTGACGTTTTGACCAGAAGTGTGTGTCTGTAACACGATGCATGAGATAAGTTTCTGTGGTCAGTTAGCGCTCGTGCTAGCTCGTGTACGTGTCACTATCGCGCACGCGCAGCTTAAACTTTTCTGAGTTGGTGCGCTGTCAGGATAAGTTTGACTTGACTAAAAGCGACAGAAGATTCGTACGCGTCTACACACTCGACAGTTAACTGCACAGATTATTCGTGCGGGGTGTACCTCGCTCTATAATGGGAACTGTTCGTAAAAACAGAGCGTACACGAAGGTATAGTTGTCTTTTTGTAAGTCGACTAGCCGTTAGCATGGCGCTAAGCTCGCCAGCGCGTCACGAGTCTACGTAGCAGTCAAACACACACGCACGCTCACGCCGATCGACGTAGTTGTGATTTTTAACGCCGTGTGTTTGTCACAATAGTTTTGTTTGAATGGAGAAGTGACACTGTTGGTGACATTTCGTGCGCTGTTATAAATCCGCCACATGTCTCGCTGAACGTGTCTGATCTGCGCAGGAACGGCCACGTTAGCACAGCGCGAGACTTTTGGGCCGTTGCAACACAAGCAGACGAGATGCTCAATAAACCTAAATCGTGACACTTTATAAACCGTCGCATTCGATATCAGTAAGGACGAATGCCGCGATTATTATTATTTTTTTTTAATCTAACAGTCCGTGTTGATAAATCGACGTGGATCTGCTTGATCACTCGATCCAGCAGATCACGACACAAATGATCGCACCCTGTCTGACTGATCGAATGTGGTGTTTCAGGCTAAAGCTGGCAGGCTGACACGAGCGGACGGCTTCACAGGACGGATTATCTGGTAACTGACCATTTAGCTGGTAAGATTATTAGCCTCTTCTTCTCTGATCGAATATTGTTGGTTTAAACTCCGTGTAGACCTTCAGATCAGACGTGGCTTTTGTGTGGAGAGTGGTCTGAGAGCTATACCTTGGCCCTGTGGAGGAAGGGGCCCAGTCAGGGGCGCAAGAGAAACATTCAATCCTTCTATCCATGGAGATTTGGAAAACAAGCGCAGTGTGACTGGAGTGATTTTGTGTTTGCTCACTTCATGCTGCCGCTTCATTGCGTGTTATCAGCGTTATATGAAAGCAGAGACTCCAATTGGAACGTAGGATTTAAAGTTGGATGATCATATCCAAGTTCTTTTTTTTTTGTACAGAGTGAGACCGTTTAGACATGGCTGTTCTGCTCTGGTTCATGGTGCGTCAACTATGGGTTTGTTACGAGAAATCCTCTTAGCTTCAGGGTGGGTTCATCTCCTTGACAAGGATTTAGTCCTTGACCAACGAAACGGACAGACGACCCTGATCTTTCACACAACCAGCGGCTTCTTATACTGTGGTGAAATATGCAGTAGTTTTCCACCAAGTTGTGGAGTATTTGGCTGATCAAGGTTTTCGCCTTGATTAGTTCTTGCTAATCAAGTGTTGCTGATAACCCTGGGCAAATATTCACCTGATGCCTCAATAAAAAGTTGTTTGAATACAGTTGGATTGTGTTCTTTTATTTTTCTTTTTTAATTCTTTTGATTTTCCTTTTTTATGGATGTTTATTTGGTTTTATATTGATGGTGATGAAGTTAAGGTTGGAATGAGCCTCTTTTTAAAACGTGTTTCTTAAAAAATGTTTTTATTGTTGTATGGAATCAAGATTAGAGTTCAATAACTTCTGGTTTATTGTTGACTTGTTTGGTGTAATCCACTGATTCAGGGTTTTTCAGTCCTGTTGCCCATATTTCTCTTGTATAATTAGTCTTTTTTTCCTATCTTAATGTAATAAAATTGCTTATTTTGTATTCTGTCCTGTGAAATTGACTTTTCAGTTTCTCTATAGTGGGTGTTGGGAGCCTTTTTGACAGGGAGCCAAAAACACCACATATTTGTAAAATAAGTCCAAAAGATCCTAATGTTTAAAAATATAGATATAAATGTTTAAAAATAAGATATGCAGGACAAGTATCTTAAATGGTCTTAATAACGCTGTTATTAATGTTTCACGCGTGTGTAAAATGTCTTCATGTTCGTTCGGCGTTTATTTATGACAAAACAAACGTCAAGTGCAGAAACACTCCCGTGGTTGTACACACACTGCTACTCTAGTGCAAAAATCTGAAACGCAGCGGAAAAAAAGTTTTGATAGTGGAGATTGCAAGCGTAAAATGAAAAACAAAAGAAAATGTTTTTAATGTTTATTAATTTATATTTTATAATATAAATTTAGCAAAAATCTGATTCCATACGGAAACTGCTCTCTCTCCACAATCGTCTTCGATAAAGGGGTTTCTGCTTTTTGCTAGCAGACTAGTGAATATTAAAAGAAGGGCAGAGAAGTTAATATTCTGATGTCACAACATTGTCAAGCATTATACAATAAAAATATGGTTTTCTCACAAGGACAGCTGTGATTGGCTCCAGCCGCCTGCAACCAGGGAATGAATGGCTTGAAATACAGGAGATTTAAAGCTTTGTCCGTGAGCCATATGCAGTCACCTTTGCATGCATTTTTTGTGTGTACATTTTATGTAGAAACAGAACTCTGGAAAAACATCTGGCCAATCAAATTGGCTTATTAGTTTAATCATTAATCAAAAAGTAATTAAATTATTTCAGGGGTTTGCTTGTTTTGTTTTGTTATTTTACTTATCAATAAATACCTCACACCAATTTACTTTTAGGAGTAAACTAGTGTTTCGCTACAAAAGTGCTGTTTTTTTTTTTTTTGGGTTCTGCTGTTATATCTCACTATATAGATGAGAATCTGTTCATTTCCTCCTGTTAGTGGCACACTCGGACTCTGTGGGATCTTGGAATTTCAACCATGAGCTCAGTCGCTCTACTTACGCAGGAAAGCTTCAACGAGCATCGCAGTGGCCTTCTACCAGCACAGGTGAAGGGTAAGTGCTGGCCGTTCCGTCTTCAGACATGTCTGCTGAGATTCCGCATCACTTTGGTGGGACTGTTTCTCTGCAGGTCCAAGTGGGGCTGAAGATGAGGAGAGTCTTCCCACGTACAAGGATGCCTTCCCTCCCCTGCCAGAGAAGCTGACGGCGGAGGGGGTGCCAGAGGTGGGGAACGCCTGGACCTCCAGGATCAAACCCCTCAAATCCTCTGTCATCACCCAGGTAGGTGCTTACCTTGATTGTGCCTGGCTCGTTTCCCCATGTGAACATTCCTGGTGTTTGTTTTCAAGGTTTTCCATGTACCCCTGGAGGAGCGCAAGTACAAGGACATCAATCAGTTTGGAGAAGGAGACCAGGCTAAAGTCTGTCTGGACATCATGCACAAGACTGGAGCGCACCTGGAGCTCTCAATGGCTAAAGATCAGGGCCTCTCCATAATGGTTTCTGGAAAACACGACTCTGTCATGAAAGCTCGCAAAGAGATTGTGTCACGACTGCAGACTCAGGTACTGTTTTCGCAAAGACACTATGGCATATTCACTGTCTGGTTGTGACTTGCTGCTTCATGGAGACAGACGGCTTATTAGTTCAAACTTGCTTTAATAATAATAATAATAATAATAATTCCTTCAATTTTTTTTTATTTATTGGCGCCTTTCAAGACACTCAAGGTCGCCTTACAGAAACACAACAACATTCACACACATACCAATTGCCCAGTGAAATAGCGGCAGCCAATCTGCGCCAGTGTCCACTTCACTCGGGCACACACACCACACACGCTCACAAATTCACACGGCCAGATTAACCTGAAACGCATGTTTTTCTCACTGTGGGGGAAACCGGAGCACCCGGAGGAAACCCACGCAAACACGGGGAGAACATGCAAACTCCACACAGAAAGGCCCCGACCGGCCTCGAACTCGCACCACGAGTCACAATCGGAACCTTCTTGCTGTGAGGTGACAGCGCTACCCACTGCGCCACCATGCCGCCCAAATGGCATGATAATGATAATTCATTCTTTTTTTTAATTTATTGGCGCCTTTCACGACACTCAATTTTGTCTTACATGACACACAACATTCACACACACCCCAATTGCCCGGTGAAATAGTGGCAGCCAATCTGCGCCAGCGTCCACATTAGCCGGGCATACACACCACACACGCTCACACACACGGCCAGATTAACCTGAAACGCATGTTTTTCGCACTGTAATTTGTAAAATTGCTTACTAAACAATGCAAATTATTTATTGATAAATAAGCCTTGCCTAAACAAGTGCCTTGGAACACTACAGTAATGAAAATAATACAGTAATCTGTATTACCCAATACAAGTTTTTACACGTTTTTAACATTTTTTTTTTTGTTTCTAATGACTACTGTGGTTAAATGTGTGGTTAACAAAATCCCTGTTGTCCAGAACATTTTCTGCTCTACATTTTGGGTAGAATTGGTACACCTCCTTTGCCCATTGTGGTCAAGTGGTACGGCGTTGAACTTTGTGTCCAAGGGGTTGCCAGTTCAAATCCCCTCTTCTGCTTGTTTTGCAACTAAATGTCATTCTGCAAATTGCCCCCTCCCCAATGTACAGCATGTATACAGGAATTCAATTCATGGTGACAAATCGTATGATTTTTCTTATAATAAAGGATCAGGTTTTAGAAGGAAGTTTAAAAGCAAGACTAAGTGCTCACAGCGTTGCATCGCTCTAAATTGTCTGCGGTGTAGAAACCGTTTTAAAGTATGAAATGATTGTGAATGCAGTTGCACAGCAAACAAATTCATTAAATGATAATGCTACAGTAAAAATAAAATAAGGCTACATTAAAATCATGCCATCATTCCATGCCATTGCTTTAAGGGCAAAGACGCGCAACATTTCTAGACGCTTCTTGAAGTTAAAATGAGCCGTTTCAAACTCTTTTGAGTTTTAATGGCATCACAGTGGCTTAATTGTCTTCAGCATCACTGTGAAGTACAGGATTTAGCAGATTTGACCATTTGGTTTTATTTCTTAAATGATATAAGTGAGATTTATACTAAAGCAAAGAGTGATTTCTTCTGGTTCCTATTATGTGTGTGCGTCAGAAAAGGGACGAAAGTGTTTGGCTCAGTGTTTGACTGGAGATGTGTGAGTTTTTGTGGGTGTCTGAAACTGATTAGAAAAATCTAAAAAAAAAAAAAAAGATTATAAATGATTATCAATATGATCACAATTCTCATTTGAGCAGTTCCATTCGTATTCTTTTCATATTTTTTGGGAACATTTTTTGTCATCTTTAAACCTTTTGTTGGGACCCGACTGCGCTGTGACAGCTGTTTCAGCTGTTTGCCCTGCATAGTGCAGTTTTACCCAGGATCGGATGCTCAGCCAAGATGGGCTGTTATGAAGGACCTGTGAGGCATGCCAAGCTGGGACAAAACTTTGTTGTAAAAAAGGATAAAACAAGGGTTCAGACGACTCGAGCATGGGATCTGTTAAATCCCTGTTGGCACTCACACCACAGCTGAAATTTCAAAGGAACACCATCCTACAGTTGAGACCTGGCTCAAGGAAAAGAGCTGGGAAGAGATCTGATATGGTGTAAAGATTCTTTGCTACGTGTCTACATTATGGCGGCACTTTAGTGCAGTGGTTCCGCCTAACAGAGTTATGGCCTCTGAGTTCGAGGCCGGCCAGGAGACTGTGGAGACTTCGGTTTCTCCCACGATCCAAAAACATGCGTTTAGTTGGGGATGCCTGGTGCAGTGGACTCTGGCACGTTTGGTTGCCGCTACCTTTTGGGCAAAGGATGGTGTGTCTGGTGATGTAAGACCATATAAAGGCGCTTTAAGAAGACCCATGGACTTGTGTGGTGCCAAAAAATAAATCAAATGTATTATTATTATGCAGGTGTTAAACATCTGGTTTGTTATGGCTCTGTATGTTCCAACCTCTTCCAATGCTGACAGTGTGTCAGTGTCCTTGAGCAAGACTCTGAACACCACATGCCTCCCGAATTGAGGCTAAAGGCTGCCCACTGCTCCCTGTTTGTGTGCCTAATCACTGGATGGTTAAGTGCAGATCACAGTCTCGATATGGCCCCTAGTGGTCATAATGACAATCGCTCTACAAAATTGTCTTAAATAAAGCCTCATAATTATTTCTGGCTACAACGCAGCTAGCTCTCAGCCTGAGGGCAAATTGAAGTGGGTTAATGACACTATCCTTCATTTACGAATATTGAACATCCATTCTCACCTTCAAGCACTACAATCTTTTGACACCTTTACAGCTCTGCACTCCAGCAACATCTGTCCACTTCATATCCCACTGTACTTGATAAACACCTCAGCAAAGAGAAACTCTCCAAGTGCTCAGTTAAGAAAAACGTTTCGAAAGGTCAATGCTAGGAAAGCACGTGGAGCAAATGGGTTCAGCCCCAGACTCCAGTAGTGCTGTGTGGTTGAACTGTGAAAAAATATGGAGCATGTGTTTAACCTTAAGCAGAGCATGGTGACACAGGCTTGTAAGACCTCCAGAGTTGTACCAGTGCCAAAGACCACATTCTAAAGGGCGCAGCAGCTTCAGGCTTGTGACTCTTACTTCACATTCGATCAGTTTGAACCTGCCTAAACCCACAACAAGTTGCATTTAGACCAGGAATGGAAGTGGTTCATGTCAATTTTTCCCCCACCTGGAAAGTCCTGACAGCACAAGGAGGATCGTGGTAATTTCTCTTTCTAGTGCCTTTGAAACCTCCAACCCGGCATGTGTTGGACCTTAATTTGACGTGGTATATTCTGGACTACCTCTCAAATGAATCGGAGCCCAGGATTGTCTGACCTGCTCCTCAAGCCACTATGGTCTCCAGGCTGCTGATCTTTGACACTGTAATGATGTGACTACAGTAGTTCACCAGCAACTGTGGACTGGTCTGTGATGACGGCAACACTTGAAGAGAACAGGGACTAATTCAGGACGTTTTGGACTAGAGTCAAACTATGTCCTGAGCAATGCCATAGAACATGGATGGTTGCAAATTTCTTTGGAATCATTTATCTATTGGCTCATATTTGGTGACCACCAAGGAATCAAGAATTGAATGTTCTCTTACAAGTACCCGGATCTAAACCTAAAACCGACTGGAGTAATATCCAAAGAATGGTCTGCAGGCTAGACTACCCTAGGAAACCACTTATGCATACAGAATCATAAGTCTTCAGAAGTACACTTTTGAAGTTGTCTTGAAGGAAGCTGGACAGGAGAAAGTTGAACAAGGTCAGCAAAGCATCCAGCACTGCTCTGGACACTGGGATGGAGGTGGGTGACTGGAGACTGTTAAATTTAACTGCTCATTTCACTTGTTTTTAATATTGTAGTTTTTGTCCAACCAAAAAAGAAAAAGCTGAGAATTGAGAATCAAATTCTCTTCTTGGTCTGAAAAATGTAAACTTGCAACTGAATCTCAAATAACTAAAATAAAAAAAAAAACTGTGGTTCTGTTTGTTTGTTTTTTGTTTGGATTTTTTTTCTCTCCCAAAACAGAAAAGGAAACTAGATGTGTTAAACAATTTGGGGTTGTTGTTTACCAAAGCTCCGTATTTCATATTGTTTATGTATACATTCTCCATTTATTTGTATCCATTCTGCTGTTGTGAAATGCAGTTTCCCCACTCGGGGACAAACAAAGGCATCTTAAGTTATAGGCACACTTCTCGGTATGTGTGCCACACTGAATCCTTCGTGCGGAACATTCTGATGGCATCACTGCGACGTCACTTGAAAATTGAGACTATTTGTGGTATCATCATATACTGTACCTTTTTATAAACACCTCAACAACTGCTATTTAACATGTTTCCATTTTTAACACTATTTTATCATTTATGAAAAATGTTTTTCCGAGTTTACAAAGTCTTGGCATGGATTAGATGAATTACATTATTAACGGGCTCATAACAATTTTCGATGACCAAAACCGCTTTTGGCACGGATTAATTTTGTAAGTCGGTCTACCACTGTACTTTTAACCCTTACTCTTAAGTACTCGACAATATAAGTGGCCCGGACGTTCTTTTAAAACCATCAGGGCCACCAGATTTGTCCAACTGCTGGCCCAGTGGGGCAAGTAAAAAATGCCTCAATTTAATTACAAAAAAAAATTCTCGTTATTTACTTTTTTGTGGGGTTTTTTTTTTTCAATTTCTGTTAGATTGTTTTGCTCGCTAACTTTAGTCTAGCTATGCTAGAACTTTTTTAAATGTCTAAACATACTTTTGAAATCATTTATTTTTCATGGTCTTTAACTCCAAGAATGTCAGGATGTATCGGTTTAAATTAAATGTTAAATTATATGTTTTTGTATTCATTTTCTCTTTCTTTCTTTCTTTTTTTTTTTTTTTTTTTTTT
>CM051495.1:15732109-15769144 GCA_028031935.1 Paedocypris micromegethes | reverse complement strand
ATGCACAAAATAAAAACTGCAAACAAAACTTTTTTTTTTATTATCAGATTAAATTACGTTAATTTTCTTAAAAAAAAAATTATTTTCTTTGTTTAACAAATCTTAATTAGTGACTCATATCACTTCAATCACTATTTACTCTAATTTAAATTATTTCTAGTCTCAAAACTCCATCTCCCATAAACCTGCATTAAGGCCTCTGGCTCCCATGAGCCTCCTGTGCAGCCAGATTAAAGCTGAGCTCTGTTTTTGTTTATGTAAATTAGATCTGCAACGAGTAGTCAACGTCGACGACGTAATCGATTTATGTAAATACGCCAACGCAAAAAATCGCGCGTCGAATAGTCGCTTGTTGCTTTAATTTTTTTCAAAACGACATGGAACAAAAGCTTTTTGATGAAAAAATAATCTCTCTGTCTCTCATTTAGAAGACAGCTGCTCATTTTCGATGTCAATACGAAAATATTTACGCACTATGCTTCAGTTGTTGATGTTAAATAAATAATCATATAGAAGATCTGTGTTTAGTTAAATTATTTTAAAACAAAAATTTACTTGATTTGAAACAAAAAAAGCGTCACCTGAGTAGATAGACATGCTAACGTTTTTGCATTGCAATTGTGTGTGATTACATTTTTTTTTAGGATAGATATTTTATGTTGCACTTTAATATTTACAGTCAATCTCACTGAATTCATTTTGCACTGAATATGTGTTAAGAATCCATGCAATATACAAATATACGGCCTTGTAATTTATTTTGTACAAATGTCTTTATTTTGGCCTAAATTTAATGTTTGTAAGGAGTATTGAAACGTACTATGTGGTTTTGTGCAAGATAAGCTTTAGTTTTTAAGTCACTGTTGTTGGCTGAATTTAAATGCACTTTACAGGGGGGCTGGTTTAGGTGTCTGTTTTTGCCCCCATGTTTCACATGGCCTTTATTAACTTTTAAAATCTTTTTTAAACACAAAGTGTTAATCAAAATCTTTTGTTCATAATTTTTATGAACAAATAATCGTTTGGGCAAAATATAATCGTTAGAATAATCGAAAAATATAGATTAGTCGACTAATAGGAAAAAAAATAATTGATAGATGAATCGATAAGAAAATAATCGTTTGTTGCAGCCCTAATGTAAATATCAGAGCAGTATTATTTTGCTGTGCAGCAGACAGTGTTTCGCTTTGAACAGTTTTCTTTCTGCGACAAAGCTTTTGCGTTCTTATAGACTTGTTTTCAGGCGCTAGACGTTAGCACGGGTCTAAGGGTTGCAATACGGTCGGTCTTTTCAAATATTAATTGTATTTAGTAGGTGTGGGACCAGACACTTTTCCCACGAGACAAGACACTGGGTTCACGGTGACGAGACTATATTTAGATTTTTTTAATTAAATTATATAATATATTGAGCAATAGTATTTTATTTAACTAAAACATTCAAAAACTGTTTATGCATTTCACTCTTTCTGTTTTCATCAATTGCATGCAGTAATAACCATCATGTGAACCCTGCAAAATATGATGCCATAAATTGCCAGGAAAGTAATTTCACAAAAAAATGAAAATTATTGTCAATATATTATAAAAGAAAGCGCAGGCAATAAACACCATTTATAGACAAAGACAAGTCGTCCAATAACTTGCAAAGAATCGTAGAATCGTTTTGGAGAATCGACTCAAAATCACTGTACTTCATTTTGATTAAATTCACTGTTCATTTTGGCTCTAAAAGCCCCAACTTTATTACAAGTTGGACTGCAGAACATACCCTGGCATAACAAAACAAAACATGTAGAAAAAACAATATATATTGAAAGTGTCCTGTCAATTATTGTCCAGAACAAGTGAAGGACGTAAGGTTCTTTCCCTTCAGTTGTACAGCAGTAATCAGCTGGTTTTCTCTCTCATTTCTACTCTACTGCAGGGAGAGTGAATGGTTTCCATAGTAAAATAATACATGTACGTATTAGTCATGTTCACACAATCAATTTTGTTTACATTAGTCACACAAGCAATTTTGTGATTGCTCCTGACTTGGAATATTAAAAATTGGCTGCTTTTATTGACTTGTATCAGTGATGGAAATTGGTCATTATAAGCACCCCCCCTCTCCCCAGTTTTTGAGCGTCAGAAATTCAAATTAAAAGGGGTGCTTAGATTCACATAATTACGCTATTTCAAAATGTTGAAAATTATGAAACTTAATAAAAAACGCATTGAGGAAATTAAACCCAAATGTCTGAAGCGATCAGATGTGTTATTAAATCATTTAGTAGATGTGGAGAATGAGATTTGAAACTATTCTTTAGAACTGGAAATTACTCTAGTTGCTTTGTTCTGGAAATTGTTCCTGCTAATTTTGTGAAAGTTTGTTGACGTCCTTTTTGACACGCCTGTAATTGTTGCACCTTTTGCTTTATTCTCATGTTTAACTGCTGAAAACAGTCGTAGTGTGGATCTGCAATGTCACGGCGAGTTCTTGTCACACACACCGTTTCTCTTCATCTGTGTGTGTGTGTGTGTGTGTGTGTGTCCAGGCTCCGGACATGAGCAGCTCAGAAGAGTTTCCCAGCTTTGGGGCACCTGTGGCTGCTGCTAAATCTTCTCCATGGGGACCCAAGCGTTTCTGAAGCTCTTCACTTCAAATGGGCAGACCGTTCATTTCGTCTCTATATCAGTTTTAACGTTTGCTCTTCTCACATCACTTGTAACTGTAAAACGGCGTGTTTCTGTCAGTGACGCACCATTCTTTTGCTGCTCATCAGGTCCAAATTGCTTTTATTCTGTCAATTTGTTTCAAACCAAATCCGAAACGAAAGGTTGCGTGACCGTGTGTGACGGGCTCTGACCTGCCGTGGCATTCACCCTGGGCTTGACTTCTCATCCTGTATCCATGTCAACCATAGGAAACGCTTCTTGCTTGTCGCTGCTGGTGTAGCCTTCCTTGTTCCTAGCGTTTACCACGTCGCTATCATAAGACATACACTAAACTGCTTCTCCCTTTTCGCTCCTGTCTTTTTATATACATGTATGTTTATGAAAGATTCTAATGTTGGGAAGAAGGAAAAGCGAGAGCGTTTTGTGCCAATCAGATTCGTGAAAAGTCCCCGTGTCACTTGTTGTTGCTCATGGCTCCGTGTCCAGCCCCAGTTTTTTTTGTCTTCCAATTTCTATGCAGGTTGGTCTGGAACCATAGCAATGTCCTTCCTCATAGCCTTACCAGAATTATGCAAAAATGACAAACCGGTATGGATAACACTGGAAATCTGTCCAAAAACGAAAATAAAAATGGAAAATGTATTTGTTTCTTGTGAATTGGGAGCTTTTTTTTTTTTTTTTTTTTACTCTATTCAATGTGGCACTAAATCTTTTAAGGCTTTTAACTCGAGAAGATGAAATCTCAAGGTGTCGGGAGCAAAACGTCTGACTGACTTCTAGAATTTCTCTGGGGGGAGTCTAATATTCACAACTAGTTACCGTAATTATCTGACTATAAGGTGCCCCTCATTATATGGTGCATCATTAGTAAGCGGGAAAAACACAAGCCAATGAGCATATAGGTATTTCAGAGTGATAATCCTTTTTTGTCATGTACCTCAATTGAGACATTTACAAGTGTGCTACATTCATAAAATACAGTAATCTAATAAAGAGACATGGTGGTGTTCAGTCTCGATACACAATACAAACGACCAAATTCAAAAAACAGTTAACGTTACTGATGCTCAATGTTGTTTCGTTTCATCATCCATTAGAAGTACAAATATGAGAAGACCTGGAATAGCGAGGAACCGAGTTCTCTGAACCACCAGATTGGATGATGGTGATGTTACAAGCACACTTCCTTACTAACTGGTATCATTCAGAACATGTGTATGTGAAAGCCTGGAGCCAGTGAATCAACGTTTTGAGTTCACTTATTTTTTCTCTTCTAAGAAACTTGTATTATTATTCTCATCAAGAAATGTTGTTGAAGGTGGATTTTTTGACAGAACTGTTGATATTTAGAACATTATTCCATATTACTATTTATTTGATATTTTGCTTCACGTTTTTACAGATGTTCTTGAATTTTATTACAGAAATTGATTTTGCACAATTGAAGCATATTTAAACATCCGAGAAGCAGTCTGAAGGTGTGTATCGAGGTCACGCCAATTTTCCTCTTTTTTTTTTTATGGTCACCCTAGTTTAACTGGAGCGATGAAGGACAGAGCATTAAAGGAAAATTTTAAATGCGCTTGTGCTTCATCTGAAATCTGTCAGTGCTGTAAGGTGCAACATCTTCCTCTAGGTGGCAGTGTTGTCCACATCATTCAGTTCGTCTGGTACTGTGGACACACAACCGCACTTACACCAAATATCTCAGATTCTTCCCTCACAATCATACACACTCTCACGGACACAGTTATACCTGGATGATTTCACGCTCATAAACTTGCATGTATAAAATCACACACACGCACCTCCATCGATCAACTCTTTCACCTTTATATTTTTACTGTATATAATTTATACAAATTTAATATGTATGTTTATGTTTAAATTAAACACTACCATTTTTTTTGCACTACCATACAACCATTTTAAAAATGAGCAATAGTGTATATAGGGCATACATTTATAAGACAAACTGAGAAGTCCACAATGAATTATCATGTATGACAATTATATTGCCAGGTATGGATGTAATTATATCTGTTCATTTCTCTCCCACATCCTCCTTTAATTTTGTCCTTTCATCTCTCGCAATTTCTATCTTCATTTCCCTGCTCTTTTTTTTTTCTCTCCATCTCTTTTATGCTCCATCACTTTGTTTAGATCTGGTTTTGATTGGATTCAGTAAATAAAAATAACAAAGACTGTTTGAGCAGTCTTTACACGTGTTGTGAAAACCACGAAAAGAAAAAGAACTAAAAAAGAACAACAAATACAACAAATAACAAACAAATGCCACAAAGGATAAAACAAAAGAGCTAATGCACACACACTGAAGCACTGATACTAGGGGTCATTTTAGAGTGTTTCAAAAAGACTGAATTTATTTATCTGAAGAACATCATTTCCGCTTGTCAGTACAGACGAAAGCAAACAGAATCGTTTAATTCACCGCCACTTTCAGCGGTTCACATTCACAGTGTCTTTGTTCTCATCACAAAGTAATTGTAGACAGTGCTTGACCAGTGCTAATGATAGTGTGAAACCACCTCCATAATTGCTGTAAGATCCAGGCCTCACGCCTCAGGCTCTGGCGTTGACAGTAGCCATGCTAAACGTGTCGACTCTCACATATAAGAGCTGATTCCCCAAAGTCCGGCGCCGAGATCCGCGCTAAACGCTTGTGAAATCGGCAGAGGAAAGGGGATTTGGTGAGACGCTCCAATACAATGACATTGTCTGGACTTCAGCCCTTCAACTCGCCTGACTGGCCTGAAAAGCCCCTCACTATTCCCTTTAAACAGACCGTTTTCCCCTTCACTTCTCTTTCAGTGTCTAGATGCTGGTTTTCTTGCTTCGCTGCTTCTCTTGGACAGGGGCCAAATCTCCTCATGAAGGCGATAAAAGCAATGTGTTATCAGCCCTTGAGTGTCACTCAGCTGGAATGTGTGATGATTTGACCTTTCTTCCCGTCCTTTTCTTCTGACAAACCTGGGCCTGAGTCCTGCATTAAACAGTGTGTGTGCTGTTCCGCAAACACACCTCCACTTACATACAGGAGAAAACTCTGCTGGACATCCGACGCAGAAGAACGGAACAGGGTCACGCTGAGGTTCTGTCAGACACACACAGCTTTTTACCCTCACGTGTTATTACGCTTAAACCGTCGCCAGTCGTTAAACGCAGGACTAAAGTGTAAAAAAAATTCTTTCAAACTTTTTAATAATATGTAAGGACATGAAGGCGTTACGTAAAATGAGTTATACATGTTATAATCCCGTATGGTTTTAAAATGGCTAGCAAGATGAAATGGGTATGATTGATAGGGTTACCAAAAAGGGTTATCGTTTTCTGTCCTGTTGACTAGCTGATGGATTTTGACCGTGTCTCAAAGTCTAACAAAGACAGACAAAGGGCAGATGAGTTTGAACTATTTTCATACTTTACTTACTTTACTTTTACTTTACAGTCATTTGAAAAATTTAAATCTCACAATGCTACAAACAGACGTTTCATAAAAAAATATAAACACAGTATACAGTAATATATTATAGTAGAAATTAATTATTTAAATATAATTATATCATAATGATTTGAGCAGGTTAAACATTTTTCAAATGAGTGCAGCATTATTGACACACAAAGAAAACTAACACAGGTGACAACTTAAATACTTGATTAAATGAGAAGAACAGATGAAAACAATGAATTATGTGAAGGCAAATGCAGGAAGAAACAAACCCCAAGGATCCTGGGCTTTGTAATCCATGACACCCAGTCTATAGATTGCGACAATCACAGGTAATCATCCTGTATTCCTTCTTTTTACCAAATAAAAAGATGTGTAATCAAAACTTTTCATCAGTAAAAATGATCTTCTCAAAATTATGACCAGCTAGTTTGAAGCCTCAATTTGAAGGCCAGTGCGAATAGAATGCCAGCTCTAATGGAATGTCACATTCTCGATTAGAACGTCACAATTTTTTCCAGAAGGGTAAAAAAATAGAGCACCATGAGGTACAAATAGTGGTTTTAATGTGTATATAAACATACATAAATAAAAAAAATACACTATTTGCAATATTTTAGAGTTGTAAAGTGAGGTGGAAAGATCTCACCAGACTAAACTAAAGAAGTGTGTTCTACAGAACAGCAGCAACAGAGTAAACAATGCGTGACAGCGGTCATGGAGCCGGCTCATAGAATGGTGCTCGAGAGATGGAGGTCACTTGACGGGGTCTGAAGGCAATATTCCCTTGACACGGGACACAAGGGTAATACATCTCCCATTCAAGCCATTCACGGCTGCATGTCCATCTTCGGAGGATATTGTGCGATGTGAAACGTCTGAGGTCCCTGAAGTAAAAATCAATCTGTGAATTGTGCACAGGCTCTTGTCTGAAGTCTATTGTGGCTTAATTCCCCATCCAGGTAACACAAGAATGGCCCTTTCATCTCGCATAGTTCATCCTCAATATTGGCTACTGGTCCTTAACTTCTTTCTATGCAAGGAAACCATCCAGTCATTCAGTCTCTGTAATTCTCCGCCGTGAAAGCACAGCCTGTGTTGTGAAACTAAAAGAATTCAATAGATGTGTATGATTTATTCCAGAGAAAGCATCAAGTCTTTGGTCAGAGAAGCAAAGCGCTTTTCTTCAGTGAAGGACACACGTTTGTTTGCTGTGGCACAATGGCAGAATATTCTATGCCAATTTTTGATCTGTTCCTAATATTTTTAGACAATCTGCTTTTTCATACTAATGAAATGATAGTTGAATTTTTTTCTGTTTCAAAACTTATTCAAAACGGGGTTGACAAAGGAAGTTGCCAGAGAAAATGATCAGTTTAGCCTTAGGAAAATGTTTTTTGAGGTAAAGCCAATTCAAACACGACCTTACTTCATAACTGCCATGAACGATTCATCCTTTTTTCACGTGATGCACACTTTTCATTACGCTTTTTTTTACTCCTCTTTTTTTTTTGACTAGCAGGTGTATTTTTGATACCATATTTGGTCGCTTACTATGGTTATTGGTGTTAACAATTTACAAAAATTTCAATAATTCCACAGCTTGGTCTATATAATTTAGTTTATTCAATTTTGGTATGGACCAGTCTCAGCATCATTCATAGGGAATCAGCCAATCACAGCATTTCTCAGTTTGAAGATGCACACCAGGGCACACCCCTGACAGATGAATACCACTCCTCTTAGAATATCAACCAATCATAACCAGTTCACTATTGGAATGATTTTGGAGACCTGAAACTGGAGACTTCAGGATAAACAGATAAACTGGATAAAAAACAGAACATGAAACTACGACCTCTTTCAAACTCTTTTGGTTGTAAAACACCAACACTACAACTTCTCCGATATTATGCCCAATTGGACCTGCTTCAGGTCTTATACAGTGGATTTCGGTAAATAGGGACACATCGGGATCATTTTTATTCTCATGTTCTTTGACCCAAATAGCATTAACCAGTGGTTTCGCACTAACCAGTGGTCCAAACGGCCAAAATTGGCTGTATGATCAAATTCAAACAAGTATACAGTAGTTGTTGAACTAATTTTGTTTTAATAATAATAATTATTATTATTACATTTCAAATTTACACACAGAGTACACACAAATACATATAGTACTTGATGAAATAATCATGTTAATTTTGTACGGCAACCTTGAGGGTTTCAACAGGATCCAATTAAATACATAAATAAGATGAATTATTATTATTATTATTATTATTATTATTGTTACATTTCAAGTGCTGTGCAATAATATTTTACCTGAGAAAATTAATGTTGTGCTGATTTTTGGAGGTTGGTACACACCGGTCATGGTTTATCTCATTTTTAAATGTCTGCACAGATAAAGTGAAAGAAGGTTAACAGAGCAGGATACGTTCAGACTCTCGTTCTTCATCATTCAATACAACACTTCTTCCTGGAGGATGAGTGGATAGCTGTTACAACACTTTTGTCTGTTCCCGCCACGACAATAGGTCTGGCCTAATGGAGAGTTAAACAGCAAGATTATAGGTTAAATTCTCAGTGGTTCCTGAGGAAGCCAATGTTCATTAAATTATAAAAAGTTATTAAATTAAATTCCAATAAGACCTGAGTAGAACACTTAAAGTATTCTGTTTTAAAATAACTTTTTTTTATTCATACTGAATTCAGACTAAAAAAACTCTAAGAAAAAACTTTTATTTATGAAAACATTATTTATTAAGTTTTGTTTCCTAATATAGAAATGAAATTGAACCCTTCAGTGCTTCAAAAAGGCAGAACTAAATGGACCCAAAAGTCAGTCTCAGTCAAATTCAAATTGGCAAAGAAGTGCACTTGCTAATTCACCTTCACTGTCACATCGCCACGGACTACATCTCCCATGATCCCTTGTTCCCTGTGTTTCCCCAGTTCCATGTTTGGAATTTGTTTCAGCTGTTTCTTGTGTTCCCTGCTGGTCAATGTCTTACACCTGCAAGTGTCTTGTTTTATTAGTATAAGCCTGTTTCTGTCACCATGGTCCCTGACTCTGCATTCTCTGCACCCACACCTGAGAGGATTGTGACATTCACGTTGATTGTTGCAGACAATCACAATGGTAAGTGTCCACACTGCAAAAAATAAAAAATTAACTATTTCATACAAGATAAATTAACTATCTTAGAATTAAGAGTGAAAGAATAATTTGCTTGCATGTTTCAAGCCGTCTTACCAAGTAAAATTTTCTCACCCCATTAACAGATAATTTTACTTGATTTAAGTCTTTACTCATTTAGTTTTTTATTTTCTTATTTTTTTGCAGTGCATTAAAATGTAGTGGAGTAAAGAGTACCGATACTCAATCAAAAATGTAGTCAAGTAGAGAGTAAAGTTGCTTATATTTTGATACTCACTATATAAGTAAAAAGTACCCAAAAATACACAAGTAGAGTAACAAAGTCCCTTTACTCGTACACTTTACACCACTGTCTATAAGCAAAAAGTACTCACAAACCTCAGAAGTTTCAAGGCTAGTATTCCTGTTGTTCCTCAGCTAGAATCTGTCCTGTCAGGGGTTAAGCTCCCACTCTCCTTCAGCCTATCCACCACATTAAACTAATCTGACATAATGATCGCTTCTACTGAAGATCCCGATTCGGCTGAAATTACTGGAAAATAGACTCTTCTGGTGTTTCCTGCCACCAAACAAGCGAGACAACACACGCTGCTCTTGATTTGCAGGTAAGGCCTTTCAGCCGTGTTGTTCCAGCTCGCACTTAACACACAGAGTGACTCAAATCTTTCACAAGGGCTCATTTTTGGCTATATAATGGTGTCTGGAGATTCTTCTCAGTCTATTGTGCCGGAGAAAAAAAAAGTCCCAGAAGGCTTTAATCTTTCTTCATTATTTCTCCATTATGGATAAATGCTCTCCGAGGGGCTGTGGGGTTATGAATGAAACACTTAGACTCCTCCATCCCTCCTTCTCCGGCCTGGGCACCTTTCACCCGCAGCTTTCATCTTCTGCTCTGCTTCCCGGTGCAGATAGAAGGATAATTCCACTGATCAGCAGGGTTGAATGGAGTTAAGTGGGTATCAGCTCATGCCATGCATCACTTCATGACGTCCACACACCGGCGCACGTTTCTGAAGCAAACTCTTGTGTTTCCGCCAAGCTGTGGACAATAGGACTCGCTGGAGTCTTTCTCCTAAACACCAGCACACAAGGTCATTATTGATCAGTAGTGAGGATCATTTTATCGAGTCGTCGCCTTGTTGTCTCACATTTCTCTCCACGTTAAGGATCCGCCGAGTTCAGCACACAGTAGAATCGTCAGAATCGCAGGCTTTTGTGGGCTTTTCTCCACGTGCCACTAGCATTAGCATAGCAGGCTCAGCCAGTGTAAGTCTGTGGTTCAGGTGACAGTTCCCCCACCTGGACAAGCTTGGACAATTTGTCTACAGCGTGTGGTTTCTGTAGGAACAGTGAGCCAGTGACGGTAATCTGGTCCGGAACCAAAGGCACCTGCCCTATCTGCCTGAACGTTTGCTGAGGAATCATTAAAGAGGCTAAACCGAACTTTCACGCTTGTCTTTTATTCACGGCGAGTGCTTATCGAGAACGAGCGGTTCCACTGCCCCTCGCTCCCTCCCACCAGCTCGGAGAATGAACCACGATAGTACAGCCGATCTGGGTAAATACCAATCTCTCCTTACTGTCACTGTTGGCATATTATGTCCCTGAGGGAACATTCTCTTCATAATATCATAAGCTGCTTAGTGGTGTGCTATTTAAGGCATACATATTAATAGCTATACAGAAATCATGTTTGAACTGTTCTCTGTCATACTGTCGGTAGGATTGCTGTTCAACTTTGTATAAGAAGGTGCTAATAACTGGAGTCTCTCAGACTCGCGTCTAATCCCTTTGTACGGTGGAGACTCTGCGCGCGGGCCACGGTTGCCAGATTGTGTATGTGATGCTTCAGAGTTTTGCTTCTGTCCTGCGCGTCGTGTCGCCGCTGCCTTGCCTCTGATTTCTCTTTAAGCTTTCCACAAATGTGTCACGGATCTGAAGAATTAAACGTGCGCTACTGGGCGTGCACGTTTTCTTTTCAAAATCATGTACCACAGTTTAAGCCGCGAGCAAATGCACCACATTGCGTGTAGCTGAGTGGTTAGAGTTGGGCCTTGGAGTTTGAGTTGTAATCGGAAGGATTGAGTTCAAATACCTATTACGAATGCTACAACTGAGGTTTCACAGTGTGTGTGTGTGTGTGTGTGTGTGTGTGTGTGTGTGTGTGTGTGCGTGTGATCACTGACCAGGTCATCCTTTTATTTATAATTTTATCGTATTTCAGCTTTGAACATGTTTCAGTTGCAGACGGATTTAGCTTTTAAAAAACAGATAAAACTTGTTTTTTTTTTTTTTTGCATTTTCCAAAACATTGCGTACACACTTCATATAACACATTTTCAGTTCCGCTTTGAGCTGGAAGTCTTTGTGCAGAAATCCATCTTCTCCAGCAGGAGGCGCTGGATCACAGTGCCAAGCCGAGGAGAACGAGCGGGAGACGAAGCCTCCTCTAAGCCTCCGCTTGACAGCAGCACAGTGCTCTTATTTAAAGGAATTTCAAACATGTCTTGTTTGACAACTTTTAAATCTACTTAGCTGGTAACAGTGGGGAGTTTACTGTCAGTGAAAGAAGAGGAGGAGGAAGATCATTGGTTTCTGAGGGGCTGTTTACCTGTGAATGAAGATATCAGCAATACAAAAGAATTCACCCAGTGTTTTACTAGCGTGTGTAAACCAGAAATAAGATCTCAAATATCTAATTGGCCCCGTGTCCACAGTTCAGGTACTCATTCAGAACAACAATAAGCGTATAGGCTCATTAAGGGTTAAATACATTACATTTTAGTTAGTATAGGTTAATTTGCAAATTAAAATACATTAGCCTGCAATCTGACAAGCATGCATGCACTAACACACAAATTTTTGCATTTAAGTCAAAGTGATGTCTGACAAACAAAACGATACAACCCCTAACCTCCGCCATCAAAACATTCCCCTCTTTTTCTTTACTGTAACAAATTGAACTGTAACTTCAACCCCAAGACCCCATCTTGACCCCATCTTAAAGGATTTTGAATATTGTAAAATTAAGATTCCAATAAGTGCCTAAAGATTGTCACATTAGTATAAAAACACACACACTTTCCATTTTTTTCTTTAATAAGCAATGACACAACGAATTGGTGTAGGATACACATGCTTTGATCGAACAGTGCGGGTCTGGAGAACAGAAGCGTATACGTTTTGTACATTCACGTCAGACGTACGCTACACAGAGACGTTCACATTCTTTCCTTTATCTGTCTGAAGAAGCAAAAACAAATCAGAAATGTAACAGTGTGACTGTGCTGCGATAAGTCCAGCTACGTGTCGCTGCAGTGTGAAAGATGCTGTTATCTTCTCCTGACCCAGACTCCTGCTTAGTCTAGGAACTGCAGAAATATGCCGGGAATCAGATGCGGAGACATCAGCTCATCTCCAGGCCCGGTTAACTCCTGCCCAGACGCGGATCTTCCACTGAAATATGTCAATACCACCAGTCAGCTGAAATATTGTGTCTTATCATTAGTGCGGTTCTGATCAGTTTCAGCCTCACGGATCCAGGAGTCTCTGTGTGGAGCATTGGACATTACCTCCTACATTGCTTTATCCTTTCAGTGTTTCCCACCCATTTTCCAAGCTCAGTCCAGTGGAATTCCGGGTTCCTTGTTTCTCTCATTGTCCAGAAATATCATTCAGAAAAAGGAAAGACGTTAAAAAGTGACATTGTGTGAGCTGGCACCCAGAAGTGAAAGACGACACTTAGATTACACTTAGATGTTATCAAAAATGTAGTAAGCAGGGCTGCACGGTGGAGCAGTGGGTAGTGCTGTCACCACTCAGACTCGAAGTGTGAGTTTGAGGCCCGGTCTGTCCCATTCTGTCAATGGTCGCCACCAATCCAGAGTGTGTGTCCCGTCTCAGAGCCAGAGTTGCTGAGATTGGCTCCAGCTCCCTGTGACCCTGAAATGGAGTAAGTGGTAATGGAAATGAATGGGTGGATTTAACAACCACCAGAATCTGAGGATGACAAATGAATTTGACAAATGGATGGGTGAATTAAATTGGAATACTTGTATTAAGTACATTTGGACCTAGGATTGTATAGTCTAGTTTAAATTAAATACATTTTTGGCTATTTATAATCTGAGTTAAATAGCTTACTAAAATGTCAAAGGTCTCTAGATCAGTTTTATTATCCTGAAGAATCTTGAGGTTGGCACATGTCTTTTTATATTAGTTACTTTTTTATCAATTCATTTAATTGGTGTAAGTTATATTAAATTGGTTTATGTTGTGTTAAAGTTGAATTTTAAAAAAGTTTTGAATAGATAGATTTGTTTGAAATTTGTTGATTTGATTTACAGCAGTAATATGATTGGTTGAACTTGAATACATTTGTTTGTTTTTATTATTTTGTTTATTCTGTTATGTTTGTGTTTGAACTTTGGATATATTTTAAGAAGCGATATATATATATATGTATATATATATATATATATATATATATATATATATATATATGTTGATGTCTTTTGGGAAGAAGTTTGAGCCAAGTATAAATATTAACCACTTCAAAATCAGTGCAGGTCAGTAGCAACAAGACACATTGTGAAGCAAATGTGTGGAGGAGTAAGCAGGGAATGAACTTATAGAAATAAAACAACCAACTCAGACTGACTAACACCAAACAAACTCAATTAAGATTACAAAAAAAACCAGCTTGTATTTCGGCAGACATCAGTTTAGGAAACGAATAATTTGACAAATTAATGTGTCCCGATTAACCAGAATCAACTGTATGTGTGTGTGTGTGTGTGTTAGTGTGTGAGACACATGATGAGGTTGATTACTTCTCCGCTGATTTAATGGAGGTCTGACAGGCCAAGTCCTCACCGCAGGAAATCAGCAGCTTTGTAATTAGCCCAGCGGGACTCAAGGGAGCGTTAGCCTTGCCGTTTTGCCCTGTCGCTACTCATCTCCAAAACCCGCACAGCAATGGCGCGGCTAGAGTGTGTCCCGAGACGTCATGGCGGCAACTAGAGAAGAAAAGCGCGAAACACTGAATGGAGTAATGTTAAGTAAAATGCTGTTGGTGGGTGAAGTGTGACGTTGCTTAAAGTTCACCCCGATCTTATGTCTTTATGTTGCTTCGAGATCGTCAACTGATCCATTCACGGTGAGAATGACTTCAATCTGAAATAGAATGTGTTTGTGATTCCAACAAACATCAGAATAACTTGACTTCTGCCCTGGGCTTTTGAACGGTGCAAAGGCAGCAAGAAATCGTCCTGTTTCCCTCAAGGTCTGTCAGTGACGCCGCCACAATCAGCTCGTGCGGGAAACCAACCCATCAAAACCTGGAATGTTGTTCTTCTGTCTGATCGCTCTCAGCTTAACTCGATCACTTCTTTCTCTGCCCTTCCAGTCGCACAGTAAAGTAAAATACAAGTAAATGTGATTTAGTTCACAGAGAAAGCGTGGTCTTTGTTTGACTATACAAACCTGCAACAAAACCTGCAAAAATACGCCACAAAAACGGCATAAGTGTTGTGTGTTGTTATAGGTTTTTGTGGCGTATTTTTCTAGGATGTTGCAGGTAAAGTATAGTACTAGCTTGATAAAACACAAGTGTTTCTTCTTTGATTTTGTTTTTTATCGAGCAAATGTAAAGATTTGCTTGTCAGTCACATTTACACAGCTACATTTCACATTACATACAGTTACCCACACAACCACATTACCTACCGTCCACAACTCTGAACTAACTGGATTACTAATCAATCACAATTTTCCAAATAGTAAAATGCTCTTTACAAAAGTGTAAATCCACAATAATTGGTTTATTGTCAATCAGAGGTGAGTCTTGTCTATCAGTTTCACTGCGTGATTGGCCAATAATCAATCAGGGCTGTGTCCTGTCTCAGCAACATCATATGACATTTGGACAATTTCTCAGGCCTTATCTCAGGCATTTACACTGCAATTTTATTTAATTTTCTGTCCTAATGTGAAACATTTTGAATTTTGCTTGTGAGATATCCTGTATATAAACTGGTGTTTACTTTTAGGGATGTTTTTTGAATGAATGATTATTTTTTTATTAGGTGTGTGGCTTGTCTTGCTGATTATCTATCCTAGGTGTGTCCAGAGGTTTGATTTCTGACCAAGCTCAATAATCATACCTTCCTCACTTTTCTTTTAGAAGCTCTCCCTCAGCCTTGTTTCGTCAACTGAAAGTTCTAAAGCACTTGGTCTGGTGTGTTTCCGGAAGTTCTTTATTATCTTGACCAGGTCTTTAACATCTCAGGGTGATCTGGGGTGAGACCAGACTGTCTGCTCGCTGATCCGAGCGCAGCTGTGTGGAGTAGACATGAGGAAATGGGTAAATGATGGAAGGGCTTTTCTTGTAGCAGATGTGTATCAGTACAGTACAGTAAAACTGGTTTGGTCTTATCAACAGATATACATTTATCCACATGAGGGTTACCTGTACAACTTTTGGTCTTCTGCAGGTCTCTGTTCAGCAAATTGGTGGCTCCATTTCCCTCATATTTCTCTGTTTTACAGGCTTTTCTAACTTTCATATTTAAGCTCTTCACACATTGTCCAAAATAATGTGTTTTACAGGACCTTAAATGGAACAGGCCGCATGATCTTAAGAGAAGGGTGTCTTAAGAGAAACACAAACAGGACGTTGTATGACGGCTTTTCTAAGCAAATGATATTCATTAATTAGGGTATTTCGATAAAATATGAATATTAGTGTCCATCTTTTTATTCTTATTCTTATTATAAATCGTTTTTTGTGAGTACCTCGTTATCATCTAAATCCATTTCTACATATTTATTCCGTCTCATTCTGACAAACTATATCTTTTATCCATTAAACCTACCTTCCTGAACGTCTATAAAAGTAACAGAAAAATAGCAAAATAACAGAAAAGTATTCATTTTGTTTTAGAGGGTAGATGTGAATCGTGGTGCTGGTGTCAGTTCTGTTTTGCTCAATAACTGATAAGCGGTGTCAGTTTGCTGATAAAAGCCGGGGGAACATCACAGTTCTGTCTCAAAAAGCTCAAGTTCTGCTAGTGTGTCACCTCGTCGTCATCGTCTGCTCTTGAAAGTAATCTTTTCTTCTTTCTTTCATTTTTTCTTTCTTTCTTTCTATCACTCTTTCTTTCTTTTTTAAAATCTCATCTTGACCCTCAAACAGGCTTCAGGTTTCTGAGACCGAGACAAAAGTCCAAACAAGGACCCATAAGGCCTCACTTTAGTATATATACTTAGTATTCTGGGCCCCACTTTAACTTAAGAGCCTTTACTTATAACGTATTTGATTTTATAATTATTTATAAACCAAAGAGCTTAATATGTACACTGTACAAACAAGAAAATATTTGGGTTCTTGTGTTCTGAAAGAATATACGAAACACAGAACCTAATCAATCAGTGGTTTGGAAAAAACGTCTATAATGTGTATTTCTATGTTTATACAAAACACTAAAGCCATTTAATATCTAAAACAATGTCCCCTTTTGTTTTTTTGTTCTTCCTCACTTACTTTTTTTGTGTGCAAGCTTCAGCATTGGTCAGTGATGAGAGGTTCTGGAAAACGGTCCACAGATAAAAAGGTCAACATGATATTAATGCTCACTATCAGCGTCTTCCGCCGGCTGACTGTACTGTAGCTTGTCATGAAGCTGAGTGTTAAGCAGTCATAACAGAGATGAAGATCTGCAGCAGCAGAGCGTATGTTGGGATTCTGCGCGAGGTCAAATGCTGTGACCACTGTTCGCCCCTGTGCTCTGAAAGTGATGGATGGCGTTTTGGGGAGTATAATTGTGAAACCTAGGGCAGGTTTGCAAACTGATTAATTTCCTGAGAGCACAATGCATTACCTTGGGTTCTTCAGCGTTTATCAGGCCACACAGCAGAATTAAGGCTTTGTTTGCTGTGTAACTTTCCTCGGCTACGACAGAAAGAGCGGCGGTTTGTTATCGTGATGTTAGGGGATGGTCCTGATGCTTGTGCTGGACCGCAGTTCGAGATGTCGAGTAATTTATCATGCCACGCCAGCGGAGAGACGAGATCTGTGCATGTTCTCATTCAGTGTGCAGTTTTTGTTGTGTCGCGTATCTCTGAAGAAAGCTCTACGGAGGGAGTTCCTAGTAAATGTCACTAAACTGCTGTAGTTATATCTTTTACCTGAAGGAGTTTGTCTGTGGACCTCCAGCGCTAATATTGGAGTGTGAGTTCATTCCATGGCCTGATACATGGCCTTCTATAGTAAATCAGTCATTTATTTTCTTAATTGCTTATTCCATTTTTCTTAATTGCTTATTTTCTGATGTATGGGGGCTGGAATCAGTCCTGATGCAGAGGTATAAAGAGTACCTGAAAATCCTACTTGAGTAAAAGTACAAAAAAAGTACAAGTTGTCACCAATTACAGAAAGACTTGACTAAACATCATGAAGTATCCAGCTGTGAAAGAACTTTTTTACTTGTACTGAATTTAGGCCCAAAAACCCACGGACAAACAAGAAACTTCTTTATTTATTTCTTTTCCGGTTTCTTCTTTTTCAGGTTTTATTATGAATTTGACCCCTCATGTTTCAAATTGGCAGATAAAATTAGATTAAAAACAAAAACAAAAACTTTCTCAGTCAAACTCAAATGTGCAACCCCCCCCCCCCCAATTCATGTGATTCACATTCACGTGATTTACTAGCTCAGAAATAGCATTAGAAATTAGCTCGTCTAAATCTCCTTACACACAGTCTCAACAAGGCCTAGAAGTTTCTATGAGATATATGCATTTCTGTGATATCAAGCACTCTCTCTGAACATTTATGGTTTTTGATAAATGCATGGTTTTTCATTTCAGCATTCAAAAAAAGTTTGTTTGTAAGAGTAAATTAGCTGGTCAATTGTGGTGAATTATTTCCTCCGAGTTTGGAAAAGGTTTCGTGTCCTGAGGACTGAGGAAGATCCAACTGATGATTAAGATGGTTCTGTAGAGCACGAGTTTGATCACATCACAACAAAAACATGCCTGTCACTTATCAGAATAAGAAATTTTTCACAATAAAATATACTCACACACAAAACACTCGCAAAGATTCATTAATTTATACAAAAATACAATTTTTTTAATTCTAAATGTAACAAGGCTTTTGACAATGGTCAGAAAAAAATCATAAAGGTATTTGTCCATTTACACACAAATTGTTTATTTGCACTTTTGTTAGTTAGTTTGACTGGAAGCTGGTCTCTGCTGTCCAACTAATTGCACTATGTAGGATAATTCATCTAATCCTTATAACACATTGTGTCCTTTCCTTTTCCAATAATTTCTTTATATGTGTTTGCCTAAACTTTTTGCACTTCTGGTTAGATTCTAACTGCATTTCATTGGCTCTGACAATCAAGTTGAATATAGTTTAATCTAATCTAATCTAATCTGATCCAATCTACAAGGATTAAACTATTCACACATTGTCTGATATATTGATATAAATAAACCAAAGCTAAATACGCATTTTACAATCCAAGTGAGCTGTAGCGATTGGCTGTGGACGGTTGGTTTAACATCAACAGCGTGATGAGTCTTGTCAGTTAAACAGCTACACTGGAATCCAAACAACACCGAAAGAAAAGCGAAGTGAATCTGTGTCTGGAGTGTTGAACGTAGCCACAATACACATACCCATCTGCAGTCTGATCTCCTTCTGAAGCTCCTGAAGTGCTGAGGATGATGAGGGATACAAGCTCAGACCAAAACATGTCGGTTAACCTGGAACAAAACCTGTCCTGTTTTCACAAACATCAGACAACATCTTCAGATCCTGCAGAAACACACCCTCACTCTGCACAGCTTACTAGACCGACATGGTGTTTCTAATGTGTTTCTCTAGAGTCTCTCCGACTAGCATTTGTGCCACTTGTTCAAATAAAGTGTATTAGAACATACTTCTTTGGTTTGTTAAAACAATGTAGTTTAAATGATCTCTCTCTCTCTCTCTCTCTCTCTCTCTCTCTCTCTCTCTCTCTCTCTCTCTCTCTCTCTTTCTCTCTCTTTCTCTTTTTCTCTCTCTCTAAGTTCAGTTTCTTTTTGTGAGTCTTGCAGCATGAGTACAAAACTGTTTTTATGGTCATCTTTATTTTTTGGTACGGTAAAATAACATCACCCTTAAAGCGATGCCCCTCAGCAGCAGCTTCACTCAGGTGAATCACGTCCCACCTTTAATGGGCTTTGTGTTCATCGTCATCTCGAGAGACACGGACACTTGACTTTTGGATTGATGATTTCATCACCTACACTTTTTCCCCCGGCATGTGTTGGAAACGTCACATTTATCGTACAATTACATTGAAATTATTCTATTGATTATTAGGTTATTGAATATCTTAACTACCATATTTACATGAATATAAGCACACCACAAATATAAGCAAGCTCCCCCATTTTTTGATGCACAAAACACAAATTCCATTGATTGGAAAACATAAGCACGCCCTTACTTTCATGGTGTTCTCACTTTCCTGGAACCTAAACTTTCTAAATACCTAAAGTGGAACCTAAACACTTTCCTGGAACCTAAACTTTCTAAATACCTAAAGTTACTGAGTTTAATACCTGGGCGGGTCAATCGTTTCATGCAGAGAAAGGATTTAACAATCCAACTTTGCCAGTTTTTAACATGCGTGGATTTCCTCGTCCCCGTATTTCACTTTGATGTTGTTTTGTTGGAATAATATATAAGAAAATAATGGTTAGATACTATTTCTAAAGATAAAGAATTTACAATTATTTTAATTGCTCCTGACTTAAAATTTTGAAAAAAGGGTGCTTATACTGTATTTACGACACATATCTGAAATATGTCAATTTAACCAATAAAATCTTTTTCATGAACCACAGACAAAGCTCTCCAGGACATGGAGTCATGACTGGACGGGCTGCTGGTGAACTTCCAAAAAAGTCCTCTGGCCTGAGTTGGGACTCAACTTGCTGGAGATGGTCAGCAAAATTAATCTCACTCTGTCTCTCTTAGTCGCTCTTGCTCTCAAATTCACTTTCTCTCAGTCTTAATGTCTCTCTCTCTCACTTTGTCTTAATCTCACTCTCTCTTAGTCATTTTTGTTCTCAAATTCAACCTTCCTCTCATTCTCTCTCTCTCTCTCTCTCTCTCTCTCTCTCTCTCTCTCTCTCTCTCTCTCTCTCTCTCTCTCTCAGTCAGTCTTGTAAGCTCAATCTTTCTTTCTCTCTCACACACACTCTCTCTCTCTCTTAGAAGAGTTTCAGAGAGTATTTGGCACTTAATTAACCTCTCTCACAACCTCCTGCGCACCAACATTTTCACCTGCGATTTCTCTTAATACATTAAGACCTTGCCGTCAATAACTGAGATGGATTGAATCAAGATATTATTTAATTAAGATGTGTGAATGTTAATAAATATAGCCACACAGGAATAAAAAGCGAGGAGTTTGGAGCTCACAGAAACATGACCTTGTCAAGGAATATTAAACTTGAAAAAGTTGTATAAAAAGTAAGTACTGGAACGAAAGTTCATTGTAATGAAACCGGGCCATTAAAATGAATCCTTACATTAACACGTCTACTTCTTCCATTCAGATCGAAGCTTTCACTCTTCACAAGGTCAAGACTGAGGACAAATGTTGATGTTCATATTGTAAGAATCGCAAAGAAACATTAATGTTTTCACTTGACTTGAATTATTTCAGCAATTATACTTTTATGTTAAATAAAAAAGAGTTTAACATCTTACAAACTATTCAATGTGGTTAAGTAACCAGTCTTCATAATGTTTATATTATGGAAGTTACTGTCTTTTAGAAATTAAATATGCAATTAAGAAGATGAAGGAATGATGCTAATGTATGTTTGAAAATAAGATCATAAATCAGTCTTTTTTTAATAATATTACATCTTATTCAAATTGTATTTAATATTGAGAGCAGCCAAGTTATTTGACAAATTTAAAAAACAATTTAACTAACACAATAGTTACTTTCTCTGGTAATTAGTTACTTTTATTACGATGTAACTCAATTACTAACTCAGTTGCTATTGGTGAGAAGTAACTATTAACTATAACATTCCCAACACTGGAAACAATTGTTTAAAAAAAACACTTTGCCAGTTTCAAATATGCTGGCGTCTTAGCCGATTTTTTAAAAGCAGACATGGGTTAAAACATTGTTTTCTGTCGTTTTTCCATCTTTTTCTGTCACTTGAATGTGACAGAAACATGAATGATTCATGACGGCTTCTATCATTTCTGACATTCATTTATTACACTCAATTTATGATGCGTCTTCTATGACAATATTATTTATGACACACCAAAATGCTTAGAAAAACTAAATAGATGTGTTTACAGCATGTCACTACATCGGGACGATTCATTGTATCGTCTGACCCTGTGTATCATCCTTGTTCCTGTTCTTAGTCTGGTTTTGATCTCTGCCCATGTTCCCTGTTTGTCTCTGTTTCTGCTCACATGGACTAGACCTTGACGTGTTACGACTATGCCTCTTGCCTGATGGACTTTGATTTAAACACTCACCTTATGCTTATGAGTCCCGACCTGCTTTCCAGCTAGTCCAATCATAACAAGGGGTTAGTCAAGCCTGTATGTCGAATTTTACTGTGTTTAACTTTTTTCCACTGTGTGTGTAACTTCACTGTTTGTTAAATGTAGAGCACAGTTTCGATATGGTCCTTAGTGACCAAACTGACAATCACCTAACTTTCTTTCTTAACTTTCTTCCTAGCATGTGGTTATTACTGATAATATTTATGATTCCATGAAACAGAGATGTATTTCTCTGCCCCCTGTGTACTAATAAGCAATCACAGAGTCACAGAGCGGGACACAGACACACACATTCACACTCTCATTCACACCTATTTCCAATTATAATCACTTCTCCTGAACACAGAGTTTTGGTCTATGGGTGGATACCAGACCAGTGAATGTAACCATAAGTGACTGACACTCACATTCATTTATACGTAAATGCATCGTTGAGTTTGAGGATGTTGTAGTGCATTTGAAATAACAAATATTAAAGCTTTAAGACAAAAAATATTTTCGTGCTTGGATGAATTTGAAGCGAAAAGGTAGAAAATAACTTCAGAAAAACTGTTCTTATTCAGACAGAAGCTTGAGGAGATGAAAAGTTCTTCCTCTTAATGTTTTGTTACACATGAATCCCACAGTTAAACGGACTTCTGAAGCATTAAATAAAGTTTTTCTGTGTGACAGAGCCCACTACACTTGACTGATCTACAAACTAATGATTTCTGAGAAAGAGGGAGAGGGAGAAAGAGAGTGAGAGAGAGACCGTGCAAAGTTTGCATGATCTACCGGTGCTTACGTGGGTTTCCTTTAGGTCTCTGTTTTCTCCAAAATCATGAATTTCTGATTAAATGGGATAGGAAAATTGTCCATTGGTTTTGAGTGTGTGTGTCTTTTTGCCACCAATCCAGAGTGTGTGTCCAACCTCAGGCCTCTGTTTGGGACTCACTCCAGCCAAGAAATTAAGTATGTTTTTTTATTGCTTTTATAATGGGTTAAGTTAGTTTGATTAAAATATTTCAAATTTTATAATATAATATTGTGAGTAAAGTAAACTACTAAGTAAGCTCAGAGTAAATCTGTAAATAGCAGATAGAAAAGTATGTAATGGCTTTTATAATTCATAAAAAGGTTTTGTCGCTAGAAATATCATCTCAGTTTTTTTATTAACATCTTGAAAATATTAAAATATAAAATATGGGATAACTTTGTGTTCTGAGCTCATTCATATCTTCTGTCTTTGTGAAAAGCTGAACAACACTGCTGGTTTAAAAAGCATTCTTCTTTGAAAGACTCTCCAAAAGATGAACATACACACAGCAGAAAATTGCAGGCTCTACAAAATACGAATTACATTTTCTCAATGCAACGCATTAATCCGATGACAAAGCAGTGGGAACGTGAATCAGAAATATTTTTCTCTCATACGTTTGAGTGACGGTTTTCCATCCAAATCTCTTAAAGCTCTTGCCTAATCTGATGCCTGAATGCAAAGGGTTAAAGCTGGACTAAAATAGCAGTGCTTTTCTTTTTCTCTTGTGTTTGGCATTTCCAAATGCTGCTTCAGTAACATTAAAAACTGCTAACTACAGTACCAGCAGAATCACAAAGCGCTGTCTGTTCACTGCACAGCACTGTCTTTTTCCTCTCGTGGTGCTGTTCTATTGTTCTATTAATAAAGTTCATCATCTCTTCTGAGAAATTCTAAAATGCTTTATGAAATGTTTTGCTTAGATCTAAACCTACTGTTGAGGCGACATGAGCAGTGCGAGACTAGAAACTAATCCTCACATTCTGACGGATCATTACCGCACAAAGACTCACACTGTCTCTGCTTTTCAACGAATAAAGAAGAAAAGATATGTGTGCATAAAAAGATATAAGATTGTTTTTGGATGAACCCCCTAGTGGAGAAATTAAATTAAGACCTGACGTTTCTTTGGGTGAAACTCATATAGGAATACGTATAAGAGAACAGGGTTGATTATTGTGCCAAAGACCCGTCACTGGTGTTCAGACCAAGCTTCATGCGGATTATAGTTTCATACTGAAACTCGTCAGCTCCCTTCATTGTTTTGTGTAACTTTTAACAGTCTCACAATTCTGCAAGCTCTTCTGCTGACAGCGACTGAAGCTCTTAGAAAAGCTTGGCCGTGTGTCGGAGGTCTTGATTGGAGCAGCCAGTCTGTCAGGCCAATAAAGAGGCGTTCTTCATTCACCCAGAAGAGGAGAAACCAGATTTACTCGCCGCCTTTCCCTTCCCACACAAAGCTCTGGTGTTAAAGAAGATCCAAACATGTGAGCATTACCAGAGGATGATGATGTAAAATTGACGTAACCTTTGCACAAAACCACGCGTGACAGTTTTGCCATAATGCAGCTGGTGGGATTAGTGGTTCATTAAACAGGTTTGCCATGCAAAGCTACTGTCAGATATTTGTCTGAAATGAGGTGTGGGAGAAATAACAACAAGACCAAAATCCTCTCAACAATTACCATCGCTTGTCTGTGATAGTAGCCAGTGTAATCGTAATAAAACACCACACGTCTTGAAGTCCAAGGGCATACAAAGAAACAAAAGCAAATCAATTGTTAATGCTTGTTATTGTTAAAGTGTTATTTTGTCATAAAACTGAACTTTATTCTAGTTCATCTTTTTTCTTTTAGACAATTAAATTGAACATTTGTCATTACCCATTTTATTTTGTTTTATAAAATTTGTTATTACCACTTTTTCAAACAGACATTATATTTAACATTTGTTATCACCTGGTTTTTAGCATCAGTCAGCAACATTTCTCCACAGTAATGTCTGTATAATATGAATTTAGAGAGTGTAAAACCATTTACGGTAATCCACCTCAACCGCTGCTTTTTCAAAATCCGTTGCAAGGACATTTCAAATGTAAAAGATTCAAAAACCTGTTGTGCACCCCACACATGACCCAAATTACACACAAAAACAGCACTAATTGTTGGACATTTGCCACATTAGAATAAATACAGAATAGTAAAAAAATTACTGGAATTCTGGTTTACACACCACTCCAAGTTTGAGATTTTATTGATTTCACTCATTCTGTGACTCAAACTGATCAAAGTTAAAATCTTCTAACTTTGGGAGAAAACTTCTCCACATCAATCCAACTTCTGTTAGTCTTCAGTTAATAAAATTGGACCTTCATTCACACGTGAATTCAGTTTAATAATCCTTGAAAGCAGCAGTTAGAAAACATATTGTCCAGACAAATCCTTCAAATTTACCACTGAACAGAGACAATTTCTTCCCTTTGATCTTCTCAATCACAGAGATTTGTTCATGCTCACTCTCACCTTTCATTTGGCTGGTGATAGTAAAACAAGGGGGGGGACAGATCAAAACTATTCATCACAATGACGAATGAAAATCCTGTTGCATCTGACCGAGACCTTGGCAGCGGCAGCAATGATACAGCTTTGTCCAGGTCAGCTCGGCCCGATGAATGAGAGAATTCCTGGCTTTTGGAAGCTTTTTATTTGTCATTCTTTGGGGAGTGATAAAGAGATTGGTCTCCGGGGAATGTTTTGTTGCTGTCATAAAGGGAAGGCCATGTCAGTGTTATTATTTTTTCTTGTGGCAATCTACACATTTTCAGCCTGCTTTAATCTATGTGGCAGCTGGTCAGGTGGGACGCGACCTTGCCCCTCTGTCACCTCTGCGAGGGTCCCAGTGGTAAATATAAAGCGGTGTTATGACTTCTCATGCCAGAGGGAGGAACGAGCACCACTGCCGCATACAAATGGCCCGTCGGCTCGCTTCGGGCCTGGAGAAGACGCCTCGCTTTGAGAAGAGAGAAAAAGACGATCAGCATTCCTGGAAATGACGTTTGAAAGCAGACGTTTAAAACTAGCGTACTGCGTTTGTTGTGAAGGAAGACGTTGACGTGCAGGGAGGGCTGTCAGCACTTAAATGGCTTTAATACAAAGTGTCCCGCGAGATGTTCAGGGTCATTAACTCTAATGCCGTTTTCTGCCACGAAGCTCTAGAATTCCCTCTCTTTCCTTCAGCACAGTCAAGTAAACATAACGAATAAAAAGCCAGCGGAAAGTGCTTCATAAAGGCTGCTTGGTCTCATATTCAGTTTTTACCATGGTAAGGTTTGAACACGTGATGACGTGATGGTTCTGAAGAGCACTAAGCAGTGACGAAGACGAGTGCTGGCCAGGTCACATAGCCTTGCTCCACGTAAAGGCTGCAACAAACAATCTGTATTTATTGTATTGATTTTTTTGTCTCTCAGAGGAACAGAGACAAACGACGGCAGGTTTCTGTCAGGTGTCTGTGTTTTAATTTTGTTTGCCGATGCTTTAAGGACGTGATTCACTGAATGTGCTGAAAACCAACTCCGTCATTTGTGGCTGTAATTACATCTGAGAGAAAACAATTATCCGGCGAATTAATTACTGGAAACTGAATTCGCTCGCAGATTTACGGTGTAAACACTTGTAATGGGCAGCGTCACCTCGTCTCCACTTTATAGGAATATATGTAGACCAGTCACATTCTATAATAAATGAGCATTAAAAGATTAGTAGAAGTAGAAGCTTTGAAAACCTACTGATTTTATTTGTTTAATGTTTGAATTTCGGTTGACCCTAAATGAAGAGTGAGATAATACATTTTGGTTTCAGCATATTATGTGCAAAAACAAATTGTCAACTCACAAGAAAACTAAAATAAAATAAAAGTCTTGATTTCATACTCTTACTATTAACTAATAGTGCTTACGAATACTATTAACTTTCTATTATTTCTCCATCATTTCTCAGACTATTTGTCTCCATTACTCTTTTCTTCTTCATCTGAATGCTCTGCCTGTTTATGCTTTAATAAAAACATTTTTACTAAAAGGATATTGTAATACGTTGTTCTTATGTAGCTGTGCGCTTCTGCGTTGTATAATAATAATATTTAACGTTTAGTTTTTTTAAAACTATTATTCAGTCAAAAGTCACAAATTAGGCTTGTTAAAAGAAACATAAGTATTTTGAAGAGAAGTATTTAGGCAGAATTTCATGTTTCTGTAAAGTCAGAAAACCAATAAAGGATGACAGTGCTTAGTACTTTATTTTGTTTAATTATATAATTTTTACTTTGTAGCTGAAAAATGGGGGGGTGCTTATATTCGCATAAATGCAGTATTTGACTGTGTCCCTCATATTAATGTTGATGTGTAAAATATTTGTGTTACTATTATATAATACTCAATTTTTTATGTAATATTATTAATTTGCAAAATATTCTAGCGTAGGCTCATCGATAAACGTTGTAATCTGGTTGTAGTCAGTCTCTGGTCAAATCATTCCTTCATCAAGATCAGAAAATCAGGAAAAGTTTCTGACATGTTAATAAAGAAGTATGACACGTTCAGAATTCAAAGTTGTGTTCAAGAAACAGAATCAATTTAAGAACGGTCACAGTATAGTGGAAAGAATCATCTGTGTATTTTCCAGACTAAAATCTCCCAGCAGGCCAAAGCAGGGCAGGCCTTTATACTCTCATCCTTCTTCAGAACTGGAATCAATTTTTCTTTGCGGAACTATTGTGTTGTAAAGAGATTCTCATCTTGTGCATTGACTCAGAGAAATGCCCACATGCTTAAAGAAAGGGACTTGATGAACAAAGGCTGTGAATGTGTGGAAGTGTACAGCGCGGCGATAAAGCTTTTAAAAGAAGAAGAAGAAAAAACATTTACATTTGAAACGGACTCAGCTGTTGTCTGGTAATTAGTTGTCCTTGGGCCTGGGCTTCTTTCAGCGTGGCTCCGTGGCCTCTCCTTTCAGGCCTAAACTCTTCTGCTCAAGGTAACCGTGATGACTGGATGAATCTCTCTCATTCTTCTGGCTGAATACCTCACACAACAGCCCATTCTCACTGGGCTTTCAGAGCATTACGCCAATCACCTGAAGAATATATCCAGCGGTATAACTGTGAATTACAAGCGTTATCTGATGATCCCCAAAATATATAGTCTGAAGGGAATGTCAACTGATTATGGTGCGTTTATAATCTTTACTCGTGCCACATTTAAAGCTGGTTTGATTTTCTTTTTGATTTTCGGTTGCCGTCAAATTTTCTCTATGCACAAACAAAAATGTTTTTATTTCCATGTTCAGATCAACAAAGATATATCTGAATGTATTGTATTAACTGTAGAGTTAGCACTGACAAATGAGAGCCCTTGATAAACGGAATAAGAACTGAGGAGAAAAGTTCCAATGTGGAAGAAATCCCACACTTAAGTTTTTGCAGTTCAGTTTTTTGGGAGTTGAGAATATTTAACTGTATTATTTGTGGGCTGCGATCATAAAGTTAGCATCTCAGTTGTAAATGTGTGACATTAGTGTCTCCTGCTGAGTCTGAAAAATAAATTCTATTTGATTTGTGTTCTACGCTTGTTAGATTCTTGTTCAAAACGAATCAAATCAGAATGGGTTTGATAGTGGGTCTGATCATATACTAGTCACAATTCAGTTATTTAGCTACAGTAGTTAGCCAGCTAGTTGTCCAGTTAGTTTCTTATCCAGTTACTTAAAGAGCCAGTTTGAATTTGAATTTGTTTTGGCTTAGTTCATTATCGATGTATTTTATTACGACTAATTGTTTTTAATTAGTTTGGTACGCACATTGTCAGCTATTTATATAATCAGTTACTTATCAACCAGATAATTAAGTTAGTCTGTCAGTATGACCAAAATATATTAATTTAGTTAATACATTTACCAGTTAATTAGCTAATTTGTTATTTTAGTTATATGGCAAAAATGACACAGCCAGATGTTAGATATTTCTCAATAAAACAATTTTTTTGGTCTGTTATTGACAATGTAAGTTAGTATGCTATCCAATTATCAAAATAAAAAAAGAAAAAGAAAATAATATATATACATATAATTTTTTTTATAAAGTAAAAGCAAAAGGTGCCCGATACACTATAATTTTAACCCATTTCCTTCAAGCAAATCATTTTTATTGGGCTTATCTGTGTGATGAAATGGTCCATAACATGAAAAAAATCATCAACCATCCCTCAAAAAGAAAGTGCCGGTTAAAAGAAGGTGGATGTAAAAGGAGCTGATCAGCAGTAGTGTGAGATAAAGCATGTCAGGAGGGTCTGACTGAACATCTTTATTGTTAAACGCTCATACAAACATATTTGTGCCGGAAAACAGCAGCATAAGCAGAAATTGGAATTTAAAAAACTGCTGTATAAAAGCTGTAGATTTTCCTCTTACTCTCCTGAATTTCCATGCAGTAGCAAAAGCAGAGAGGGAAAGAACTCACCTGTTTATCTTGCTCTTGCAAATACTGACTTTATTTCTCTGAGCATTTTAAATCTTATCTTTCTTCCGGACACTGTTGGACTATTTTAAATAACCTTTTATTTGGTTCACCTCACTTCTTAACTGAGTTTTCTAGGGCTCTATGCCACTGCTTATTTCATCGGAACCAAACATCTTCTCTTTTTTTAATCTAGTCCTGCACCTGCTTGGAACTTATTCAGCTTGGGTGAGGGAAAAAAAAGAGAAAAGTACTATGATTTTAATTTTCAGCTGTGAAATTGTGAAGGGCTTTACATGCATGTTCATTGAGAGTGGAGCAGAGTTCAGATGAGACACACAAGCAGCTTTAGCAGCAACACTTTTTAGTGTTAGCACATATATTTAATCGTCCGACATGATCACTTCTAAAAATCCAGATTTCAGGAAACTCACAACTCAATTTCTGGACAGATCTTTTTTTTTTTTTTAAACTGCAGGTGTCATTAAGCAAGACAGAGTGCGCATATAAAATGTCAGCGGAGTGGAAATAAGGCATTTTAAATTGTAAAATATATGAAAAAACTATTCATTTGAATTTAATAAGTGACAGCCAGTAAAAGTGAGCCGCAAAAGTCTGAATAGGATTGGAACAAGAACATGTCTCTGAGAGGACTAAATACAAACATGTCTGATTTATCTTACGTCATTTAAAGAATTGTTGCACTTGTGTAGCATGTTAGCTGCATTATTGATAATCAAGAGAGAAAAGTTACCATGAATCGAGAGAGAGAGAGTTTGTGTGTGTGTTAAGTGTTTCATTTTTTGGATTTTAGTTGTATTTAAATATTCATTGTGTAAACCAATTAATTAAAGAAAATATAGAGTTTACCATTTTTTTACATTTCTTAAACCCTCTGTGATTGTGCAACCCATTCCAAATTTGCTGAAATGGAGTAAGCCGTGGATGGATGAATTTCTTAAACCGTGTGATGTACAGCTCATCATTGGAATAAATTGTTCAAGACCAATAAAACTCACCATTTTGTTTTCTATTAACACAATAAACTTGTTGTGCCAATGCCAATACAATTTTTTGACCAAACATGAACTATTCCCTTTCATTTATTTATATATGAAGAGTTCTAGATATTAATTTCACCAGAATTATATTTTTATTTTAAATATTATGAAACATGCTATTGTTTTTTTATATGAAAATAAAAAAGTTTAAATATGTAGCGTTGTCATGTGTTTGCCCTGCTACATTATTTAAATGTTAAAAAGGACACCATTGCTCAACACTTTCTATTGACCTCTGAACAGAAGAGAAGGAAGGTAGTGATGAGGCACTGATGAAGATCAGCATTTAACGCAGCACTTTCTTGGTCTGCGTAGATGAAGCAGTATCCATGAAATCTCTTCCTGGAGGGGCAGAGGGTCTTCTGAATATAAAAGGTATTATCACCAGCTTTTGATTTTCTCAGTGGCTCTTCGGTAAAAGACGGTGCTGAAACAAGACAATGCTGGGATAAATTCTCTTTTTCAATGTCCTATTCAATAGGTTGAGAAAACAGGCAGCATTCCAGCTACTGTGGTGAGTTCAAGAGAAGAAAATCCTGGAGTTTTTGCTTGGCACTGGAGAAAAGGGGGAGCAAAGCAACTCACTTGAGAGATATTTCATGTAGGTTTAGAAGTACAGTCTTAATAAAGGAGGGAATCAAGGGAGTGTGTTAGTAAAGAGGAGTCGACTGCGTGTGCTGAGGAATGGCCTGCAACTTCAAGCACTTCTTAATCAGCTAAAAAACATATGCGCCTTGGCAGCCAGGCCCGGCGCTGATAAATGCCTATCGCTCATTTGCATATGGTAAAAGCCACACTTTAATCAGAACCTCTAATCCCTGTCGGTATTAATGACGTTTTTTTCCGGGTATAGTATCATGTTTGCTAATTCCAAAGTGATCAGCTTCTTGTATGCGTCTGGTTTTTTGTACTGGCATAATGGCCGAGTTGAGAACTTCTGTTATCCTACTTTGGCACATAATTAGGACGACAAAGGAGGACAAATCAGTTTGAATGGCTCTCACAAAGACGAGCAGCTTCTTTCTGCACTTGCTTTTCTGCGGCGTCTTTGTTACCGGTCGTGTCACTTCAGAGAAGAGGAAACATTTCAGACCTACAACTCCAGCTGCATTTAGAAAAAAGCTGAAAATATATACATGGGAGGGGAAAAAAAAAAAGAAAAATTACCATGTAATTAAAACGTCGATCATGCGGCTCACAGTCTGCGCGCATCTTCTCCAAATGGCACTCGAGGCTATAAAACACTCCATTTAACGTGACTGCTGAGCACATTAATTCAAGGTTCTTTTCAGTTTACAAATATAAAAAGCAATTTCCCTCCCCAGTTTGGAAGAAGTTTGCACAGTGTGTGATAAAAAAAAGAAAAAAAAAAAGAAATGCGGCTTTGAATTCAGCGCTGATTAAAAGGCATCTCTCTCTTTCATGTGGACAGAATGGATGTGAGAGAAAAGGAAGGCATTTGGCTGAAGGTCTCAGGGCAGCACAAAACGCCTCGTCGAGGTTTACGTACGCACCGCCTGATTTATACAATTCATTTGGGCCATTACTTTTCATTAAAGATCAAATGAAATGGGTACTTACTTACTAAGAGGCCTTTGGGGAGCTGAATTGCAGAGAAGAAAGAAGATTAAACTTTACATTCAGCCCAAAATTTAATTCAGAAGTAATCAATCGCATAATGGGGCTGCAACTGTAGCTCGGGTGATTGAAATGAAATTACCATATTTTTAATCTTAATTTTCCACACTGTTTATCTGACACTGTCAATATAAAATACAAACAGATAATGAAACTGCATTATATTGACACTACAATCATCTCTCGAGCAGCCCTCTGTGATTAAACCGCTGGAATGTTTGATTACATTTTGTTGGCTGACATTACAAATGACACGAATGCTTCGCAGAGACTTGCTGCCGGCTGGAAAATGAGCCCATCCATCAAGCGGCGCTGGCAGCTTCCCCCTTCCAGTCGATGGAGCTGCCAGGGCCCCGGAGCCTTTTGTCAGGCCGTTTAGCAGCGGGGACGAGGAAGAGGATGAGGAACGTGGGAGGCCGGAGACGGGTCTGAAGAGCCACTGATTCATGACTGCTTTGCTTTACTAATGATTGGAGCACAACGGAGCGAGAGAGGGAGGGAGGGATGGGGCTCCGGCTTTACTTCATAATTCTCCGGCTGTTGGATCAGAACATACATCACCCGTGAAGCTGGACACTACTGCAGCTCTGCAGGACTTGCTTGATCACATGTTTTTTTGAATTGGTTGTTAAATTTGATCCACGTCACTCTGTGTTACACAGCCTTTCTAATGACGGTGAATTGCTCCGACACAGCAGTTTAGTTTAGCAAACAGTGCTTTCTAGAAGAATCTTTTATGGCTAAAATATATGGAAATTTACCGCATTTAAATGTCAAACGTGTTTTTTCTCATTTTAAACTCAACTGGTAAAAAATAAACAAAAATAAATATAGGAATTTATTATTTCATTTTTGGTGTTCACTCACAACCTTTCTCTTTCTCTTTTTTTCTCACGCACATACACATATTTTATTTACAGTAAATGGAACAACGTTTTATAAAAAAACAACAAGGAACAACAACATTTTAAGACTCATAGTTCATTAACTGTGCTGACCAGTGGACCAGCAACAGAACATTCAGGACTTACTGTTGAATTACAGGTACATTTTCTGATACATTATTTGATATATATATATACAAGACAAGAAGCCTGACACTTTTCCCATTAGCTAAATATACGGTAAGTGTTAGATACAAAGTTTCCTTTTGCAGTCAATGGAGACGCTTTTGATGCAGCACATCATGTAACATAAAACGTCTCTTTGAATTCAGTTTGTGAACCAAGGCATCAGCAAAATTGCAAACACAAGTTTTCATTGCTGGAGCTGTTGAAAAGCAAAGTGTCTCATACAATTAAACAATTCAAAAACAAGAAATGCATTTAGTGGGTATTAGTTGTTATTGGATCTTAACTCATGTTTATGTTTCTGAAAGAGTATCTGAAAACCATACTTGAGTAAATTGTAATAATTACTCAACTAGAAGTCACAAATTCCAAGAAGACTTGAGTAAAAGTCGTAAAGTATACAACTCTGCAGATGGTAATATTACCTCTTTAAGACAAGAAATAAAAAAGAAGATGCCGACTTACGCGCAATCACAATGTAACGATAAGTGTTCATTCAAATGTAGTGGAAGTGGTACATGTACTCAATCAAAAAAGTATTCAAGTAGAGAGTAAACGTTTCTTATATTTTTAAGTATGTTGTACTTACAAAGTACATACAACGTATTAAAAAATACTGAAGTATCGAGGTCCATTTGCTCAAGCACTTTACACCACTGATTATTTTTACTTAAAATATACCTCTCAGTGAAATCTCCTCTCAGTTCTTGCACGTTTACTTGAGTAGTACCTTAAGCACTTACAAAGTCCATGGTCATTAGAGCTGTAATTTGTTGTATTAGTACCCTCAAGTTGACACGGTAATTGTCTGTTTTGGAGCAGTAATTCTCCAGATCTGCTGTGATGTCACTGACCCAGCCAGACTGACAAACCCCACAAATCCGCTCTTTTCATGTGGCTGAATATGAAGAACTGCAAGAGGCCTGGACTCTTAAAGTGAGAAATAAATGAGAAATAAAAAGCAAAGTCGCTCGCATCTGGGGGGCTTTTCTTCCAAAGCCCGGCTGCACAATGGGAGGTTCTGATGAGCCGATAACACTGCCTCCACCTGGAAATTCAATTCCTGAAAGGCAGGAATCCACCTTCATGATGGAACCATCTCCCTTCACTCCCTAGTCTGTGTGTTCTGATGCTATCAGAACTACAATGCTGAAAAACACATCACAAACAACTCACATTGACCTGGAGGAACAGGACTTCACGGGAGCTTTCACAATCTCCTGTGAAAAAAGCAGTGGAGAAACAGAAACTATTGGTGACCTTTCAGATGTGCTTAATTTTCCAATATTTGAAATTAGATGTCAAATCTTTCTACGTTGTATTTGGTTTCTCTCTCTAAATCCTTGCTGTGATTAGAACTAGTGAGATTGAATTTTAAAGTTTAATTCTAGGTTTTCCACACGGTTCATCTTTTGTAGAATTAGTTTGGAGGGTGGAACCAAAGGCTGTGCTATCGCTGTGCTACCGAAGGTCTGCTATGAAGCCACGCCCACAAGTGTGCCAAAAAATAGTTTGAAATGTGATTTTCAAATGTATTAATAAAAACTAGTAAACGACTGGTTGGACTCACACAAGCACACAAGAACAAACTTTAATTCTTAAAAAAAACCAAGACAATACTTGGATATACGCATATATGCATAGTTTAATTTGAATTATTAATTTATTTGCACAATAAAAACAGAGGGAGTGGTGTCAGTGTCTTGCTAATTGCTGATATTTATATAATAACGATATTAAGTACCGTATTAATGCCAAATGTGAATGTACTAATGTGTTTGTGCGTGTGTGTGTGTGTGTGTGTGTGTGTGTGTGTGTGTAAAAATGTTTAGCTCTGTGTGCCCTATCTAGTGAAGAATGTAAAAGCTGTACATTCCTCCTGGATGATGATGGTGAAACCTCTGTAGATTTGTCTGTAGTGGTATGTGATGTCATTCAGAAACAGATTGAGGATTCAGGTTTTTAAACAGCTCCATTTCTGTTTGAACCAGAGAGTGTTTTGTTCTGATGGTGTATGACTAATGTATCGTGGAAATTCAGAAGCTCTTTTTAAATTGGATAAACAGAGTCTGTGATAATCGCTGTTGACAAGTGTAAAGAGAAATTCACGGCACAGAGCAGTCTGTTTATCTCAATATTTCACAGAAATAACTTGCTGAAACGGTCTGTCTGTAATGACATGTCAGCCGACGCGATGGCCTGACGAGTGATGATCAGTTGTGAAGTCACTGCTTGTCTTCACTGTTTCCCCAATCGCCTCAACATTAAGACCAGGCAAAAACAGTCCCAGAGGACTGCGATCAGCTTCGGCGACTCTTTATAACACATACCATAAATTCATTTGACTCTTTAGAAAAACAGCATCAGCACTGAAGATATATATAGGATGAAAGAGGCTCAGTGAATCATGAAACAGATTTTTCCCAACACCTCAATGTTCAACCTTTATCTTCAGACACGCAACAATGTCACACCTGTGTGAACATACCGAGAACACAGAAGCATTACGCCAGAATGCATGAGATGGTTTTCAACTGCCAATCTATCTGTTTGTGCCATTTTCTATGTGTGTAATTTAGTTGGGCTTCTGCAGTGTTTATGGACTCTGAGCCAAACGACAGCCGCTGTGGGTCCCTGGAGATGCACAGGTCCATGATACGCATCGCCACATCACCATAAATACATCACTTCACCGTAAATCTGCACTCGCAGCACCAGTGATTGTATCTCCCCTTATGTGGCTGGCGTTGATTGCTGAGGGACGGTTGCTTCTCTGTGTCTCTCTGACTCTAATTGATTGTGAGTCTGTAAGGAGACGTTCAGATGATGGAGGAAATGCTTGAGTGGAGCTTCATTCATTGCCAATGTCACACATTATACACATTACTCAGGGTCAATTAAGTATTACAATGGTCATTCTATCATTCAGTTAAGAAAAACAGTTATGTATGCAGTATAAATAAATGAATACATATAATTATTTACACATATTTCATAGTTTGTTTGTGTATCATTGTTTGTGCGCTTTGAGACAGTTAAAACTGTGAAAAGCGCCCTACAAATACTCATTTTATTATTGTTATTATTATTATTATTATTATTATTATTATTATTATTATTATTATTATTATTATTACTATGTTATGAGTTCAGTGTGAGAGTTGTGTATACTCTACAGTGATGGTCAACACCTGGGCAGTAATTTCCTCATAGATTCCCTGTTTAATGAAGTGCCAGGTGAACGATCAGCAGTAATTAGTGAGCAATTGATAATATCAGTGATCAATAGTTTCACTTAAGAGTCATTAGAATGAAAACCTGCTCTTTATGCTTAGACGGAACAGTTCACGATTGATGTGGAAGGGTAATGAATACTCACTCCAAATTCTGAAGAAGTATTTATAAAAAAAAATATGAGAAAGATTATACATTGACGGCTTATATGGGTAAATAAACTCGAGCAGTATTAAACAAAACAAAGAAAGAAAAAAAAAATAACAAAGCAGATGAATAAAGTTATTAACACAGCTTAAAACAGCAATACCAGTGTGTTTTCTTTTTACTCCACAGTGGCACAAAAGAGAGAGAGAATAACAAAAAAAGAGAGAAAGAAATGTGCAAAGGCTTTTCTTCTCTTTAAAATGCTGCATTAGGTCTTTTTCACCAGTCAGTTTTGATAGTTCAAAGCCAGCAGTTCAATAAATAGCTGGAACCGGCACATCTCTGTTCTTGCAAAAAGAAATCAATGTTAATCCTATTACTGGCAGTTATCACCTAGACCAGAAACGGTTGCAAGAGAAAAAAAAAACTGAGATGTCAAAGAGGAAAGAGAGAGAGAGAGAGAGAGAGAGAGAGAGAGAGAGAGAGAGAGAGAGAGAGAGAGAGACAGAGAGACAGAGAGAGAGATCGTAGTCGAGTGAATGAGGGAGCGAGGGAGAAAATCACCTTTCATTCACTTTCAAACACAGTTTTGATAATTCAGTTCTACAGAGGCAAGAGGAGGTTTTAGCTGTGTGTGTGAGTGTGTGTGTGTGTGTGTGTGTGTGTGTGTGTGTGTGTG
>CM051495.1:15671647-15732087 GCA_028031935.1 Paedocypris micromegethes | reverse complement strand
GTGTGTGTGTGTGTGTTTGAGTAAATGTGTGTGTTTTTAGTGTGTGTATGTGTGTTGTGTATGCATGTGTGAACGTGTGCGAGTGTGTGACTGATATATTTACTCGTGTCGGGATCAGACCCCTGCAGCATAAGCAGGTCACTGGAGAAGAAAACATTGTGTGGCTTCAGTCATTTTCATAGTCCAGCACCTTCACCTCTTTTACCTCTGCTGATCCAGTCAGGAGTGACATGAGGATTTTACTGAAAGGTATATTACCTTATTATCCCCACTACTAAGCACAACGCGTTGGTCTGATATTAATTAAAAAATGCTGTTTAAAATGTGTCAAGGTCAAATATGTGTGGTTTTGTTTTGCATGTGTAATAGGTTTGTGACATAAAATTACATATGAGAATCCATGTGGAAGTATGAAGAAAGAGAATAAAACACAATGGTTTAAAACAGCAGGTGTCAGTCTAAACCAGTGATTCTCAGCAGTTTATGACGAGTTAACTTTTATTATATTTGAAATTATCTGCACATTACACCAAATATAATTACATGACTATTCTAGGCTAATATTTTATACATTGAAGAGACAGTTGTTGTTGCTATTATTACAATTAATATTATGTAGTCCTATTTTGCAGTGATCAAACCAATGCTGTGTGCTCTGCAAGAAAATGGTACACTCACCCTGTCTTTTGACAATAATAGTGAACTTGCTTAGATTATCGTGTGTTATTCTGTGTGCCCTGTTGTTTGAGTTGAGTGACAAAAAAAACATGTTTGTTTTTCTCATCAAGCTAAACAAAATGACTATTATAAGTGATTATATGATTCCGCAATCATATGGCCCTTTGGGGTGTGTGGGGCAATGGGATAATCCCTAGCCTGGAAACTCCAGTAGCTCTTACCCATCCTGATGGCTTGGACCCCTGAGCAGTTAATTTGGTGTTAGGAGTGGAAACATTTAGCTTTCAGAAGACCCCAACCACTCAGCAGAGCACGAGTTGGCTACTGACAAGGATGACGGAATAATTGTAAGCTACAGGAAGTTAAGTAACCAGGACGTTCCCTGTCTCCCTGTAATAATTGTCTGGAGACAAGGAACCTGTTGGACTTGGTAAGTGAGGGTCAGGGTTCAATTGCATCCACAATCCAATGTGCAAATCTTTGTTTGGACACAACATTCCAGCTCATGTTGTTGGTACAGAAAAAGAAGCAACCATTGTTCAGAACTTCTAGATGTGGTCTGCAAGGAAATTGTGCAGTCATCTTGTCTGTTTCGAGTGAGATTAACCATGACAGTAACCCGTGTAAAGGTCATATGATCTTGCATTTGGGTTTGTGTGTTTATGCATTTGTTCACAGTTAGCACTGTTTGTGCTGGAGGATGTTATCCCATTACCTTTGGGGCCCTGTGGTGTATGGGGGACAAGGGTCATCTTTAGCTTGGTAGCTCCACTCCTACAGACCGTGACGGCTTGGACTCCTAGATGTTATAAAATTGATAACTTGTAAATATGTCAAAGCCACTTGGGGATCACACGTCCAGGTTGAGAAACACTTGTCTATGCCGCATGGAAGGCTGATTGTTGAAGGAAAGGTCCTCACAGGAGATCTGACTTGACAATGTGCAGCATTATACAAAAACAGGAATAACAAAACGAAATTAGAGGGATTCATGATAAGCTACTGTTGATAGGGTTAAGAGGTTGACTAAACCAGACATCAGTCTGGATGTAGAGTTCACCCACCTGGGACCAGCAGAAGCTGAACAACAGCGTATGTGATGATGACGATGACAGAATGTCTCTGAAGAAGAAATGCTTGAGGTATCAGTTAGTCTAGCTCTGAATACCACTGTGCCTAATAAACAAAGACAAGTCAGAAAGGTTAAAGCGAGGTGATTTTTCCCTCTCCAGGGACAGATATAGACAAACTGGAACTTAACACATGGAGCAGGTAAACTTAGTTACAAACAACAGTCACGTTAAAAAAAAGTAGTAGCGAGTAGAGATAGGAGGTCAATGATTCCGCTACGACTAGAAGAATCCTGTGATGTTAAATTTGAAGGTTTTTTCATTCACATTTATCTTCTCATAACATAAAAAGCCCGCGTTGGCATTTCATCAATCGTTTTTTTTTTTTTACACAGGATGTAGTGAACAACAAGATGGCTGTCAGGAGAACAAAAAGGACTGAACATGGAACAACGTTCCTGATGTGTGTCCAATTGTTGTGTGGAGGACTCTTTTACTGCTGTCAAAATAAAAAAAGAGATTATTCAAACTTGACTGACACTTTCTTTGTCATTATAGAAAAAATACATACAAATTTGGCAATATGAATTTTCTGCTTTACAAGAAACTTAAAAATAATTTTCTCATGATTGCCCCACAAATCACACTAAAGACCACTGACGAATTGTGTTCTTCCTCCTACTTAAATTACGCTGTTTGTATGTTTTTTGTTTTAAACGTTTTGGTGACATTTTTCCAACAGGCGACCCCATTTTAATCTATTTATTATTAAAAGGGCAGAGTTGGAAAGCATAATAGTCTCTTTAACATGCTAAATAACAAGCTATGTTAGTACTGGTCCCTAGAGTATTCCCCTGGTGATGACTAAGTGTTTGGCAGCAGCCGGTCCTTGATGAATATGGAAATGGCTGTAATAGACCAATGCCCTGAGCCAGATTAGACCTGTCAACTCACTGTTCTAAACATTAATGTTAATCTTAAGTTTGTACAACTATGTTGCAGACAGAATCTTTTCATGCATCAGGTTTAGTCAAGTTCAACTGTTGTGCTGTTGTTACTCTAAATGTTGAAAACGAGCAAGTGCAGACGTGAAAGGGAAAACAACATGGGAAGTGTTTCAATACGCAGCATTTAATGCAGTGATCAAGTTCAACCAAATAACAGATACTGACATGTGGAACAGAACGATGACACAATGAAGAACACGGAAGACAAAGATCACGGAAAACAACAGGTACGTGGACGAGGTACAACTAGTATAACACCAGACGAGGGACAAGTGAGGAACAGTTCAGACAACCTCTAGGTGACAACGATGATTCAACAAAGATGATGGCAATTGTGATGATCCACACTCACTTCATTTAAATCATGGTATAATTGCAGGTACTGATGAAGATTATTCGGTCTTCAAAAAGTAAAGTAAAGTTAAGTGAGTAAAATTGCTAATATGGCAAGTCATATTGAAAATGGTGCTCTGCGTTTAACCCATCCAGTGATGTGCACATACACATAGTGAAGTGAACACACACAAACCCGGAGCAGTAGGCAGCCTATCCCGGGGCGAGCAGGTGGCATGTGGGGTTCAGTGTCTTGCCCAAGGACACTTAGTTGCTGAACCAGGGGTAGGGTGATTTGAACGTGCAACCTACTAACTTGACATGGAGAATTTTGGCCATACCGTATATCATCCAATAGTATCCCTGGCGTTTATTAAAACAAATTTCAGATGTCCTGGCGTTTAAGAGAAACCTGCGGTTGTTGGAAACCAGCTCTTTTTCCCTTCTCAGATGGAAGGATGAAGAATAAATGGAGTTCAAGCTCAACGTAATGGGAAGCGGATGCAATGCCAGAGATCGCAGTGACAAAGCAGAAACATTTAATGACGATAAATAACACTAAACTTATAGAGAGCAACAGGAAGTGGTGTGCAAATGGTGCAACGGGTTGACTGCCAAATGGAAGAAAACGGGTGATACAGGGACAAGTGGGAACACAAGTGAAATTAACAAAAAACACACAATTACAAAAAAACAGAATCTAGAGTTCTGCAGTCCATAGCAACGTGACAGTCGAGGAGACCAGTCACAAGGCTCAAGCTGAATCAAAGAGGAGACATTCTATTTATTTGTAGAGGCAACCTGTATTGAAAGGCACTAATAAGAAGATTATTACCGTAGTTTATTTTTTAGAGCTCACATTACAATTCTATAAAGACTCATGAATGTATCATAAACTGTTTCTGTCATCAAGCAATGACCTGAAGCAAAAAACGCTGTCCTCTGTATTTTCAGCTAGCATAGCTCTTTGCTTATCCAGCAACTTTACTTTGCCAACCACACCTAATTTAGCAGCGTTGCATACATTGTTGCTTGAAAGCCCAATCTCTTGTGTTACACTCCCCGAGATTTGTCTGGGTAATATGCTCTCAGCTTTATCTCCTAATAGTGAAAGAGTATTAATTTTGCTGTACTTCGGGAGAGGGAGTGGAAAAATGCTTTGACACTGTTGGAGCTGCTTAACACACTCCACAAACACATTTTTCACACAGGAAGCTGCAAGGTGTGAGACGGCGGAAATTCTTTGTGACATTCTCAGATACCTTAAGTGCAGATTTTCAAAGTCTATCTGCTGAAAGAGTGTATCATAGTAATAACTACTTTCAGAAAGTGGCCTGAAATTAAAGCTTTGTCAAACTGCTCTCTGCTGTTGGTTTGGCTGCACAGGAACAGATTATGAATACTTTTATCTGGAATTTCAAATACAGAAATCCATTAGGAAAAGTGAGTCTACCAACTTATTCTTATGAGAAAACCAGGGTTTAGTAGATTTGTGGGAAGCTTTCAAATGCTTCCTGAAAGCAATTTCTAAACTATTTTCCCACCTAAATATTTCTCTTCATATTTCATGTCTGGTTTATATGAAGCTAGCGCTATAGTCACTGCAGGACGCATTTCGGACGCTTTGCTTTGCTTTGGTAATAAATGAGATGGCTTGTGTATTCGATGGTCGGTGTTCCAGCCTTACGGGAAAAACTCGAGGGCTTTAAGAAGTGGTGCGGTAAGAAACCCACCAGACGACGAGAGGGTTCTGATACGGTGGAGTCTTTCCCTGCCGTGAACGCCGGTGTAGCTGCGTGATGCCGACACAACCAAGGGTGTTTTTATCAATCCGAGGCCCTAGACAACCCAAGGCTTGTGTGGTAGAAGAAAATCACCATTCATAAGAAGTCACAATGCCTCCCCTCCATCATCATCATCATCATCACCATCTCTCTCTCTCCCTCTCTCTCTCTCCTGTCCCTGTGTTTATAAAGGTTTTGGGGGCACTGTATTTTGATGTCAATAAGCAATTTTTCTTGCCTGGTCTCCAGCCTGACCCCTTTAATCCATCAATATATTATTAGAGATAAAGTTTTGTGGACGCCTGCTGCAGTCACAAGATAAATGACATCTCTGAAGTCACGCATTAAAGACTAGATTAAGGTCCTGTGACTGTCTTCAACACTCATCTGTGCGCCTCTGTCCAACCTATCACACTAAGTGACAAGAAAGAAAAAATAATGAACTGAGGCAGAAAAAGCACAGGGACAATTCTCCGACACACACACATGCACACACACAGACACACACAGAGTGTGTTGGGCTGTCTTTAGCTGGGATTAGGCTGCATTAGAGGAGGGTTGAAGAAGAGGAAGAAAGAGCCTGAGAGAAAAATAGGGGTTCTTCTATATCAGGCTCTCTGTGCAGGGTTGTGACAAGAGGGTCGCAAACATTGTTCTCTCGTCTTTATATGAAGTGTAACGTTTTTAGAGTTCAGCGCCTGATCTTTTGTCTAGTGTCTGGAGTAAATGTGTTTGTGAAAACATTTAGATGAAAGAGACAGCAATCGGCCCCATAATCTCAATAAACCTCATTGACATTATAGTGAAGGAAGAATAAAATGCCTTGAATTATTGCCGCTCCGAAGATAATTCACATGATTCCATCAGAGCAATTTTTTAAATTGTTTAAACGGCTTTTTGAACAAAAATACATCGCATAAAATGCAGCTTTTGCCAGGCAGGTTCTGTGTGGGGAAAGTTCATCCTTTATTACCATAAACCAGTTCATGCACTTGAGCAGAGATCCCTGACTGAGCGCTTTTACACTTCTAACCCTGCAACCAACCCCATATATTTCACATTAATAGGTAGGATTACGAAAATAAAGTGACAGAATTATAAGTCAGACTGCAGACGTTCGGGCAGAATATTATGTGACTATCTGGTCACACATGGAGTTAAGTGGGACTGAGCACTCATTAGGTTTGCAGGAGTTGTAAGTTCATGTCTGCTTGAGCTTTGGCTGATATGCAGTTCAGGTCATTGCAAATCCACATCAGAGGATTTATTTGAAATATAACTATATATATATATATATATATATATATATATATATATATATATATATATATATATATATATATATATATATATATATGATTTTGCCCATGTTCAGGACTCTTCGTTATCGTGACCTGTCTGTATTATCAGGGCTGAGGTTTTGCCACTGTGCCTGCGTACGCAAAAGATCAGCCGCTATTTGAATTTTGCTCTTAAGCTCTGGTCGGCTGAACATTTTCTCATGTGTGACAGTGTTTGTCCAGTGGAGGAGGATGTTGAGACGGCAATTTGTGTGGCGTTTGCCAGCCAGATTCCACGTATGTTCAGAAGTCTGCTAATCTCAACTGACCGTTACAAGCTTCACAACTGAACCACCAGGACAAAGACAAGATAAACACTGACATTTACATTTTCTCTTTTATCTTTAATATTCCACAAACCCTTAAACAATGGTACATGTTGACTTAGCCTTTTAATTCTTCTTCCTTTTGATCAAATTAAAGCCCAGACAGATTTTCTTCCCAGCCCCTGTCCTCATATGCTTTCCAACATTTACTACTGTATTAATTTACTTTCAAACTATTTTTAATGCTCTGCTCAGATTTTTGTTGCCACAATCATTAGTCAATTTAAGCAAGCATTTCTTGAATGAAGAAGGACTTGAATCTAAACCACTAAAATCTTCATAAAATATTGCTCTTAATATGGAATTGATGTATATTTGTCTTTTTCTCACTGTCTATTATCTGTCACAGCTTTGGCAGTTGTGGTGTAGGACCTGTCAGACATTGTAGGTTCTAATCCTGGTCCTGTGGGCTCTTTAGCATCTACCTTGATCAAGTGATCAACCGGTCTTTAACTTGGATGATACGTATATGCATTAAAAATAAAAAGGTTTTGAATAACGTGTTTAAATTTCGGGTTTGTTGAATTCCAAAAAACAAATTAAACCGAAAACACACGAGATGCACTTACACATATATGTACATGCTACTTAGTGTACACTATAAAGTCGCAGCTTTGAAAGAAAATTTGAAACAACAGGATTTCATCATCCAAATGTAAATGCAAGCATCTCAATAGCTTGACCCATTTTTGCCCATTTTTGCCCTTTTGTAGGGTTTGAATGTATTAAGAAACGGATCTGCTCAAGAGGTGCTGCTTAAACTCAAGATGAATATGCAGTGATCACTTAAAACCACAGTAATGATAAACTAATAAATCAACATCAGCATTAATCAAGCAGTTGCCGTTACAGAGAGATGAATGGAACAGTTCTCCTGCCATGATTAAGGGCTTCGATGTTTAATAGCGAACAAGGCAACTGAAGAAAATGAGACACATGGGATTCATGCATCATTTTAGAGAATATTTAATGTATTCTGCTGCTCTCTTTGCTGACCTACACCGTTTGCTCACTTTACACTGTGTCGTCGTTAACAGCCGTAATCAAAATTCATTACGCTGGAAGCGGCTTGATTAAACATAAAAGAGTCATGGGCGACAGAAATCGGCTTCAACGAGACCCATATTTCTCTTTCTCACCTTCAAGTCTAGTTTGTACAAATATTAAAAATATAGAAACTATATCTTTGGCATCCCACAGTTGAATTGACATTTGAACTGATAGTCAAAGAAGTCTCATCATCTTCATCAAGGCATCAGTCAGTTTGCTGTGATGTCCAGAAATACTGAGTAAAGTTAGTGAGAAAGAAAATTGGCTACTTACATACATCACAAGACAAACATGTGATACATTTGCTAAGCTCATGAGGAGAATAATTCTGACCAGAAGTTGTAAATCATGCAAATGTTTTCCAATTGACCAGATCTTCTTTGAAGTGCAACGCAATTACTGAGATTAACATGACATTTTTGTCGTAATAAACGGCCACCCAAAACCAAAGCTACATTATACATTAACGCAACCTAATAATTCAAACGTATCAAAAAACATTTGGCCGTTCACCTGTCTCTTTTGTGAACAGCTTTTACATTGCTGGGACCCAAGAAGCTGGAGCCAATCTCAGCAACTTTGGGCCTGAAGGCGGGATTGGTGGCCAACCAATGGCAGAGCGGGACATAACGATACAGACATGGGTAATTTTTCAGGAGACGTTTCTCCTAAACATACTTCTTTTGAACTAAATGAAATCCGGAGGCACAGAAGAAACCCACACAAAAACGGGGAGATCATGACACATCCATGAACCCTTTTTAACATTATCTGAGCAAGAAAAAAAGTTAAATATTACAGATTTCAATTACAAAATGTAATTATCAGGTAATTTAATATGTAATACTGAAGAGCAAAAATAAAAGACTCATTTAGTTTTTTTAGTCTTATTATTAAAATAATAGCACTCAATCGCATAGCACTCAAAACATTAGTAACAAATCCAATGCGAATGTACTCCAATTTTGAATTGCGTTGTTTGGAACAACAACACACACACACACACACACACACACACACACACCCACACACACACACACACACACACACACACACACACACACAATACAAATTAAAGAAACAAATGTTTTTTTTTATTTGGGCAGATGTAAGAAAAAAACATTTTCTTAAAGATTTAAATGGATAAACAGACTTATTTTTATGAAGTAAGACAGTCAGCAAGACAGACAGATGAACAATGAAAAAGACAGTGTGGTCCTTGTTTTCTTCCACTTTAAAACGTCACAGGTCTTTTCTTCAGCTCCTGCTTTATTTCTGTTGACTCAAACTGAATTTTCTTTTGCCAGCTCTTTGTATGCACACACGTGTAGTCTTCTGAGCCCGGATGTGAGGAGAACTGAAAGGATATTATATTTTATTGTATCTGTCATTTTCCTTCTATCTGCCATATGACTTCTTAATCCATCTGAATGCATAGAAGATAATGTTTTGGGCGAAATAACATAAGAGGGAAGATAGACTCCCAAGGACCAATATCTTTATTGCTCGGAGGATAAACGGATTATGTCAGCCGTTTTCTACTGCTGACAGCTTTTCTTATTAACCGATTTTATTTTTAATCTGCCAAGGAAGAAATGTGGTTTTATGTCACAATAAAACGCTGGTCACATTTAATACTGCCCTCAAACAAACAGATTTCTCAAAGCCTGGCTGGAAAATGTGAAATAACTTTAAAGAGGTTTGTGGCGGGGAAGAGATTTTGTCTGCACAAGCGTGTGTCGCTGTCGTTGTGGTTGGTGTGTGTGTGTGTGTGTGTGTGTGTGTTTTGTGTTTGTCAGCAGTGTAAATAAGAAGTAGGTTCCATCATTTGCACTATATCATTTCCTTCTCATTTTACTTAAAAATTTTATTTTACTGAAAAATGTAAAGCTGCAAGCTGAAAAAAAATATATAAATAAAAATCAAACTGTAAAAATATTTTGTTGCTAGTGTCATATAATTATTTTTGTTTTAATTGAGGGGTTTTTAAGAGTGTCTTTTAGCTTGTTTCCTGCACATCACATGCTAATGAAAGCGTGAGTGAGAGGATCATCATTAACCTCGGGCTGTTCACTCAGCCTCATTTCATGCTCCTGATCTGAGGCTGTGAATTAGTCCTCACCTCCGGCAGGAAACTCACTTACTGACTGGACCACATGAAAGAAACGCATAGAGCTGCATGAAGAATCCGTCCCTCCACCTCTCATCTGATTCCCTGTGCTGCTCTCACCCATCCGTTACTCTCCTCTGTTTTTTCACTCTTTTCCACCTTTCACTAACCTTCACCTTTATCACTAACTTTCACCTTTCCACTCTTCACCATTTCCATTTCCAAATTTTCCACTCCCCTCCACCTTTTTACTTTCCTCCATTTTTAGCTCTTCTCTTCCTTTTCACAGTGCTCAATGTTTTCACTCTTCTACACTACTTTCCTCCATCATCAAATTCTCATCCACCTTTCCTCCACCTTTTTATCTTTTCCACCATTTCTCGGTTTGTCATCTTTTGCTTTTTTACAGTTTTGCTTCTGTACATATTTTCATCGCCTCCACATTTTCATTGTATTCCTTCTTCCCGCATTTTTCCCTTTTCCTTCATCTTTTTACCCTCCTACACCTTTTTATTGCATTCCATGTTTTAACTCTTTTCTACCTTTATACTTCATGTTTCATTATCTTCCACTTTTCTTCTTTACTCTGTCCGACATCATTCAATTCCTTTATCCTTTCACTCGTCTTTATGTATTTTCTCTTCTACATTTTTCACTTCTGTTTCATCTTTTCCAAGTACTCTACTATTTCACTCTTCTCTACTTTCTTCCACATTTTCACTTAACTTTTTCCACTTTTCACCATCTCTCACAGTCCTCTACTTTTTCTATCCTCCTTCACCATTTTCGTTTTACTGGCTTTCACCTCTCAGTGTATGTTTTATTATTAGTTATCACTAGGCTTTCAGATTAGTCGTTATCTGGCTGGTGTGCTATGTATTTTGTTGTCCTTGACCAATCATATCTTTAAACCATCTTTCAAAAAGGCTTTTAAATCTCTTTATTTTTGGCTAATACTTGGACCTCGATCTTCATTACATTACCATTAACACTTCATCGCTGTAATGATTGGTTGGCTTTTAATGAATTGCCAGTGATACAAGAGGTGGATTCATACTGGAATAAGATTTTTTTTTCTCTGGCATAAGATTAATGTAAACACTGTGATGCTGATACCATAATCTTCATCAATTTCTTTCATCGTCGTCATCATCGTCATTCTTATTGTTAAACTGGAATTAACAGCAACTGTGTGACATCTACACGTAATTTTTTCAGTTTTAACTCAACAAACTTGTTTTTTTACTCGCAGGCGTTGTTGACTGGCACACATATCATTTTTTGTGCCTCTTACACAGACATCTCTGGTGTCTTGTTGGAGGCTGTTGACGGAAGTCACATCTGCCTTTAACCTGCGGTTTCTTGACTTCAACTTGCTCTCGGTCTTTCTCTCTGTGACCTTTAATCTAAGATGCACAGAAAGCTCCAGTTATCATGGTTGTCAGTTTGGAAACTGTAATCTCCTCTGAAAAGTCTGTGCAAGTGAAGCTGGATTAGGCCGAGATAATTAATCATATTCCGTCGCATGAAAACAACATGTGTTTACATGTGTAGGATTAGGTGAAGTGATGGAAAAGGAGAAGCGTTTCGAGCGGAGCACGGTAAAGTCATTAGCGACAGGCAGATCAGGGGAAAAATAGCAAACGGCTCATTGAAACATCCTCGGGGTTCAAGACACTTTATTTTAAAAACTGCGGCCGATGAGCCAGCTGAGGTTTCTCTGATTGCATGTTTTTCACATTCATGCACAACGTTTTGTCCTCTCTATTAATTTTGAAATGTCTGGTTTCTAGTCGCTTTTTATTTCCTTTTCCTCTTTGTCATTAAAAAGAAGTGAAATTCAGTTTCATGTTCAATTACCTTCAACTATTTCTCATGATCTTTTCTTCTCTAGATCTGTGTGGCTCAGAGAGAGAGAGCAAGAGAGAGAGAGAGAGAGAGAGAGAGAGAGAGAGGAGGTTGGGGGCTGCAGCTGGTGGGGGTTGAGGCGAAGAGGGGGTTCAGTTTCCTTTCACTGTCCCCCCCCACCACATCTAATTCGTTCAGGCCTCCACTTTTATGTATGAAACAGAGAAGAAGATTGAAAGCATTTAGAGGCCATTCAGACACTGAAGAATGGAGATCCTCTGAGCTTTATTAGATATGAAGATCTACAATAAAAATCAATTTCTGTCCTCTTTATGCAGTTTAAATGACAAAGCTTCCACCCATTCAGCCGGCATTGTGTGGCGGAAAGTAATTCTGCAGACAAGAGGTCTGTATACTTTCTGACCTAATTGCAGATTCTAATATGATACGGACGGACTGAGATAATGGCACTTCATATCATCTGTAGAAGGAAGAAGGAAAAGTTATCTGATATCTTTTGGGGGTTCAACTCTTTCATGGTCAGTATATAAAGTAGTACTTGGCTTTTCAGAACACAGTTTGCTTGCTTTAAAGTCCCATGTGGAATACAGAAGCATGTATTCATAAAAAGTATTAGTGATTTTAGCATCTGTCTATCTGTCTCTCTGTCCATTTGCTTGTCAGTATCTACATTTTAAAACAAACACAAACAAAATGGGCTTTTTGTTTAAAGAGCTGAAAGATGTTTTTTGTTCTTTTAAGTATTTTGTATTTATCAATAAAGTATTTTTTTTTAAATAAGGGTGTGCATTATTGTCTAATAAATACAGTAATTAGACTTCATTAGAATTAGAAATGACATTGATGTCACGATCCTTCGGCACAGCTCCCTCTGTTGGCTGAGCCTGGAGCCTGAGAGGACAGTTCTCGGTGCACCGGCAGCTCATCAGTCTCAGCGACACCTGCAATCAATTATCCTTGTGCTTAAAAGGAGATCGCTGGGACTGATGAGCTGTCCCACACTCCGGGGCATAGGGGGCGGTAGTACGTCCAAAAGCTGGATGTCAACCGCCGTAAAAAAAGAAAGAAGAAGAAAGAAGATGAGCTGTCAGTCAAACTCGTTATTGGACTCTGTAGTCTATTTTGTGTTTGGAGTTTCTACACTCCGTTTCTGTACCCTTAAGTTCCTCAGTGTGGACATTAAAACCTCAGATTTGTTATCCGCCTTCATCTGTATGTTCATGGCGTAACAGATTGACCGACCTACAACAATGAGGAAGAGCAACAGACTACGAATGCCAACTGAATAGAAGGACGGCAAAACTAGCCCCTTTGTTCTCTCCTCTGCAAAATGGACAACGTGGCTTTGGGTCCAGACTTCGCTGAATTTCAGCTGCGCTGCAGGAAGAAGTGTGGTGAATTGTTTGTCCATTATGCCTCAGCACCAAACGGGAAGCACGACGCACGGTTTGTAGCACAGATAGAAACGCTGTTTGTGATTCTACCATCCATGCGCTGCGTTGCTCCAAACAGCGTATGGCAGCAGCTTGCTTCTGTGTGCCCGTGCCAACTTCGTGATCTGGACCCTAGATCGATTATTGCGACGCTTCGGGACGAGTGGTACGTCCTATTTGGAGCCTCCACAATCGGATGGAGAACCCCGGAGTGCACTCGCCTTTGCGTGTGTGGTTCACCCGACACGAGCACGGAGAGTGGAAGAACAGTCCTGGAGTCCCGGCCCGCCTCGTCGCAGCATCGGTGGTCCCGGCCCGCCTCGTCGCACCATCGGTGGTCCCGGCCCGCCTCGTCTGAACTCCGGTGGCCCCGGCCTGCCTCGTCTGAACCGGTGGCCCCGGCCGCCCTCCAGAGCCTTCCAGCGGCCCGCCCGGCCGCCCTCCAGAGCCTTCCAGCGGCCCGCCCGGCCGGCCTCCAGAAATCGCTGCTGGCGTTCGGAGCTCGCCCGTTAAGGGGGGGCTACTGTCACGATCCTTTGGCACAGCTCCCTCTGGTGGCTGAGCCTGGAGCCTGAGAGGACAGTTCTCGGTGCACCGGCAGCTCATCAGTCTCAGCGACACCTGCAATCAATTATCCTTGTGCTTAAAATGAGATCGCTGGGACTGCTGAGCTGTCGGTCAAACTCGTTATTGGACTCTGTGTAGTCGTATTTTGTGTTTGGAGTTTCTACACTCCGTTTCTGTACCCTTAAGTTCCTCAGTGTGGACATTAAAACCTCAGATTTGTTATCCGCCTTCATCTGTCCGTTCATGGCGTAACAATTGAATTGTGGTAATTTGTGAAATTGTTGATGCCATTTTCATAGCAAAGACTATTTTTCCACATAAAAATGTGCACAACACACACCTTTCATTCTGTGTATTAAAAAAAAGATTTTTTTTTCATAATAAACTGCTAAATAATCAAAATCTAATTAAATCTGAAAAAAAAAATCTAAATACATTTTTGATTTGTGTACAATGATTTTTTTTTTTTACTCATCTCATCCAAAGAATCAGAACTGTAAGCCTGTACTGTGTCACACACAGATATTTTTTTGCACATATCAGTTTTGTTTTCCTAGCCACTGTTGCATTTCTGCTTGCGACATTGCTCATAGTCATACTATAATTGGCATAGTCATGCTTACATTCTATTCACTATTTGGTTTATTTCATACAGGGGCTTTGGAAATGGTCTGCTACTGTGAAACCCGCTGTATAAATAAACTGAACTTAGATGTGAGATGTAAAACATGCAAGACTTCCTTCATGTTAGTTTTGAAGTGGCTGTCTCCCGAGGAGAGAAGAATCACTCTGAACAAAGCCACAGCGCTGATCCCTTTCCGAAAGCAGCTTTTATGCCGCTGCTGGGCCAAAACCCAACGCGGAATGAATGAAGTTAGAATCAGCTGTGATGAAAAAAAGAAGTGTATGGCTGCGTGTCCATCCGTGACGCTGATTCGTCGATGAATTGTCATTGCGAATGGCCAAGGTCAATAATATATATCCGTGTCGTCCACGTCAGCACAGCTGCTGCGGAACACAATTGTCTTATTCATAAAGTTCAGATGACAGCGTCTTTTTTCCAGTTACACTTTCAAGGTCTCAGAGTCTATTTGTGTCAAAAGTGGCTAGAGAAAATTACCAAAATTGAAAAAATAAAGTCCAGAAAAATTTTATGACGTGAGGAAAGATGTCTTTCGGAAGAGTTATTCAGCGAAGTATTTGTGCCTGGACTTTTGTCTTTAGGTAGGTGTAAAGATAACAGCGCAGTCCATGCTCTTGAGAACGCGCAGTAAAGATGCTATGAGCTAGCTTAGCTGCTATCTTCTCTCTGCACCACACCTCCCATGACAGAACATACATGTTCTGGGTTTTACACACAAACACTCATTCATAAGGATCATTCTTTTCAGCTCAAACACACACTTTTTGGAACAGCTCAGTGGATTCTATTTAGCAGACAAACATTTCTCGGGCTTTCTTATGTAGTTGAAGGTTCATCCTTCACCAAGATGCAAAAAATGAACAGCAAAATAAAAAAAAATTAATAAAAAGAACATATAATTTATTTATTTATGTTTCAGAATAGAGTCTATGACTATTATTTTGTTATAGATTTAAGTTTTTACAATTTGTATTTTATTTCTTACAGAACTTGTCAAAAAATATACATGAAAATCTAAATATGGTCACCCTACCTTAACCAAAACTCCATTGTAAAATTTACCCTAAAATAAAAACTTTTTAAAGTTCCCACAAAGTTCCAAAAATCCAAACTTATTAAAGTCCCCACAAAATACACATATTTAATAATTAAACCTTACTCACAAAGACATTCTGGAACTTGAAGATGTGCAACTATAATGACAGACAGAGGCAACTAACACAGGTGACAACTTAATTACATGATTATACAGGTGAACACAATGAATCATGTGACTACAAATGCAGGAAGAAACAAACCTCAAGAATCCTGGGCTTTGTAGTCCATGACACCCAGTCTATGAATTGTGACACAGAGATTCACCTTAGGATTCAGTAATACAAATCTAGCATTTGCGGTCCAGCTTTGACCTAAATGCCTGTACACACACACGCACACACACACACACACACACACACACGCACACGCGTACAACGCTTTATTCTGAGGGAGCAGTTTAGTTTCTCGTACCATTCACACACTCTACGCCGAGCTCGGTCATTTGGCGCAGACATATATGTCATCATTTCCTCCTACGTGTGAAGCCATGCTTTCTGTTAACCAAATCAAGAATAAAAAAGTTTGACAGTTGTGAAAATAAAGCAAATCCCACCCTTAATGTGCTGGACAAAGATGGCAGTTTCGCTCTGAGCTGCCATATTCTCTTCCTTTCAGTGCTGGGAACAAAACAAGTGGGTGGCACAGCAAATGCATTTTCAGGATTGCCAGAGCTTGATCGACACTTGCACCGTTTACAGCATCTCCACTCCCATCATTTCCACACACATTGTGCTGCACACAAACATATTTGCATCCTAGTGTAAGGATGTCTGTGCATGGAATTATGCAAATCAATTCAAAAATATTCAGCTTTTTTATCTTGTCACACGAAACAAATGACATAAAAACAAAACCAATCGTGGAAATGCTAACATCTCAGTTGTATACCAAACTCCGTGAAAAATTTGGCAATCCAGAAGAAAGATGGGATTTAAGAAAATATGTGGCAGTGACACAACACACACACACACATGCACACACATTCGCCAGTGTACGCACTAACTCACCACTGGACACACTCGCGCGCACACTAGGCGCACACTTGCACACAAGAAGTTTCTTGTGGAGTTGAGCGAGCGTCTTGGTCTCCCTGGGCTCTGTGTTCCTCAGACTGAAATGAAAGCGAGTATTAGACAGCTGGGTTTTCCTCAGCTCGGTGCTGGAGGCTGGCGCTCTAATCTGAGCGTTTTGGAGAAACAAGGTTAGTTAAGCGTTCTAATGGATCTAGTCCTCTGGTAATGAGGCCTGGCCCAGAGGGAGCTCTGCTTCAGCCACTTGGGCCCTGAAATCAAGCCAGGGAACTAATTCCTGCGCACACAATGATCCTGAACTAATTCCCTGAGTAAACAGTTTCTTCTCTTCACATGGCCTTTTTTCTTTCAAGCCAATTCCTTTTTCTCCCCTCCCTGTTTCTCCTTTCACACTCTCATCTTTCGCTGCCATCTGTTTCCTCTCGGAGGATTTTTCACAGCGTGTTTTACTCCTCTACATGAACTTGTTCTTTCTCTCTTGTCTTTTTTTTTCCTCTATTCGTTTTTTTTCTTTTCTTTCCTTTCAATAGTTATAGCTGTTCGGGCATAGAAATCACGCTTCATGTTCTGTTTGAACTAAAGCATAAAAACACCAGTTCATGCTTGATTAACACTTGCTTGATTTAAGTGATTGTTCAACTTCAATTAAAACCAAATTCGTGAGCAGGTGACAGAGACGAGAGCAGGAGTAAATTGAAATCAAAACAACACACACACTCTGGGTTTCATACACACCCAAACACACACGTGCAAACAAAACGCATGAACAAGCACACAGACACATTCAATTCGGAAATAAACAGCATAAAAACATAAAATGTACACAGCAAATTCAGATAAAAATATTAATATAAACAGTACAGTCAATGAAAAATGAGTTCAGCCACATTTTCAGCATAAAGCTGTAAGAGTCAATGATGGAACTGATGGTCAGACGGATACGTTTGCGTGTGCTGAATGGCGCAAACGGAAGTGGATAACGTTGATTTCAGGAGAAAATAGCACACTCGTTTTTTTTTTCTTTTTCCTGTGTTTTTTCTCTGTTTGATAAAGACAGGAAATGGATTACATCGTGGACAGCCTGGGGCAACAAGGAAGTACTGACCAACATATCAGGGATCAATGATCACAAATTACATGGGGAAAAATAGCCTGAAAGAATCAGTTCCACACAGACAGTTCTAAACACAAATTCTACAATCCCGTAATTTTGCTATGACATCTAAAATCAATTGTTCGTAGAGCGGTTTGAGAAACGTAAAATCACAAGGTTAAGTACACTTCAGTTCGAGGAAACACATTAGGACAATAAAAAGCCTTTCTAACCATAATGAAGACCAATGGAGCGGCATGAATGAATACCACATGCTAATCCCGATGAACGACCTTGAGAGATGTAGGTCTAGTCGCCATTATCAAATGAGAGCGTGGGTTTGGACAGTATTGTAGCTTCTCTTTGTAAAGACTACTCGACTGTTGAGGCTTGTCTGTTAAGTGGGAGATGTTCACTCTGTGGAGTGTTTGCTGTCTTCATATTGTTCCCTTGTGGGTCTGGATGAAGTCTTTTGTTCTCCCAGGACATCTTGGCACAAGCCTTTCACTTTCCTTCTACACCCACTAGCACAGAGCAGCTGTCACCTTCTCATGTCTACCGTGCCTCATCCAACAGGGGGCCAGCGAGGGTCCTTGCCATGAGAAAAAAAGGCTTTCCTGCATTTCTCTGCCAAACTAGACAAGCCAAGGAAAATCCTGCTGGAAGGGAGTCTGGCCCAAACGGACAATTTTATGTAATTGTTTGATAGGTAGCTTGGCCCAATTGGATGACCACAGGATGTAATTCCTCAAGTGTGTTGGCACAACCAGGGCTTGACTCAATCATGTGTGAAGCCTGAAGGAGAACCGGCTCATTATCATGCCACACTGAAGGAGGGTTGGTGATAGGACAGGCTTTCTTTGATATAGCCGTTCCCACTTGGATGGTTGCACTGGATCTGATGGTGTTTGATCAGGAAAGTTATTCATCACGGTTGCTGAATAATCTCTCTTAAAGTCTGACGTGACGTATTCAAATACAATAAAGGAATCACACTCACGTCTAACCTCAACAGCTACAAATTAAAGTGGTCCACATTTGTAAAGAAGATGTTTGCAAATATTAATTAGAGTTATTCCAATAATTAATTTCTAGTTGCAAACTGTCAAAGCATCAAAGATCACAAACCATGGTCTCCAGTGTCTTCTGGGTTTCCACAATTCCATAATTAGACAAGATTGAAGAAATTGAATGATTGTAACTTAAAAGATTTGAACCGCCTACTTGTTAGACACAAGTACCAATCACTAGTCTACGGCTGTCCTGACCCTACCTGGACTGTTTGAAGAGTTGATCCTCTTTCTACCACATATTTAAATTCTGGGTCACAGGGACTGGGAGATAATCTCAACAACTCTGAAGTGGGAGACACACTCTGGATTAGTAGCAAACCTTGCTATAGACAAACACTTTTACACACATATATGGTCAATTTTCCAGTTCTAATTTGTCTGAAAGCATGTTTTTGGACAGTGAAAAACAATTTGAAAACAATCAACAAGCACTCAGATGTACAATTTTTTTCGAGTTGAAACAGTTACACAGCCAGGTACACAATGGTTAACACCAAGCAGTCCAAACTTGAGTGTTGTACCTGTACTAACCAAAATAGCATAAATTATTTTACCCTTAAAAACCAGCACTATCACTACTTCAAAATAAATCTTCAGTCTGCAAGGCCATGAGACCTATTGTTCAAGGAGACTGTAAATTAAATGAAGTGTCTGGAATAAAATAGATAATTTAACCAACACATTGCTTATTGGTTCAATTTATTAAAAAAAAAAAAAAACCTTTGCAGTCTAACAAATGGAAATAACACTGAGCAGTGGTTCTCTGATTTTAATTCTGAGCTTTTATCTTAATGTATTAAATTAGTTGTTTAAATACTGTATGTACTGTCCTTGTCTAGAAGTTGTGACATTTGAACGTATATTGTGACAGATACGTATATTTTATTTGTATTTTTATATTTGTCATTTTAAATATTTTTACATAATTGGGTCTTTTGACCTAAAAACATATCTCATGTCTTTCTGAATACAAGTGTCTCTCTATTTAAGGAAAATGTAAAGTTACATTAAACGATTGTATTTCCCCGGTAACACCACTTACAGCCCTTACATGTCAGCATCTCAGCTTCTTCAAGGAGACTCAAAAATGAGACAAGAGACAGATAAAGCTAGAAATAAGAAAGTTTAAGATGTCCAGAGAAAAGAACACACTAGAAAACAGAAAAGAGTGTGACCCCACAATGACAACTTCAGCTGGCTTCCATCCCTCTGAATCTTGCCCTCAGCCCTGCTCGGGACCAATCCTTTTAAAAAGGATAAATAGCAGTGCTCTGCTTTAATAGCCCCAGTCCCAAACAGCCGGCCAGGATAAATAAAGGGAATTTTACCCATTTATCTGTGGGTGAAAGGATCTGCTATCCTGGTCCGTGTCGCCAAAGGGTGTTTTAGTTTTTGAGATTGGCTGTTTGCTTTAGACTGGTGTTGAGTGTTCACCAGAATAGTTACTGAAATCATTTAATACACAAGATAGTAACACACCAGAATAATTTCTGATTACACCACAAAAGTGTGTGCACGTGTGTGTTCACGTGTGTGTGTGTGTGTGTGTGTGTGTGTGTGAGAGAGAGAGAGAGAAAGAAAGAGAGAGGTAGAGAGCTAGAGTAATTGTCTGTGTGTCTCTCTGTGTGTGTGTGTGTGTGTGTGTGTGTGTGTGTACATCAGGATGGGGGCAAAGTGATAATGGCTGGTTGAATTATTTGAAATAGTATCATGGCAAAATGCCTGGAGTCACACAGTCAGGATAGTAATGCAAATGGTTTTCACCCCGGCTCTCTCTCTGGCATAATGATAGCCCTCCAAACAGTATGTATGATGAAACAGAGCGAGGGGAAGATATAAATAAAAATAGCACACCTTCACGGAAAATGACTTTCTGCTGCCATCGGGGATCTTCAGACACTATACTTTACCTCCGGCACTGTCTGTTCCCCTCTCCACCTCTTTCTGTGGGATTTCTTATTATTATTCTTTTTTTCATTTGATAAGGCACAAAGTAGATGCTTCTGTGAGAAGCAGAACACGCTGATGGAGAGCGAGTGGTGGGTTTAAACAGATCTCACCTCTGGTCCAACATGTCAAACTCATTTATGTCTGGTTCAACAGATTAAGATGTGCATTTCCTGGAGATTTTTAGTCACATTGATATGACAGGATTAGATTGCCTATTATCAACTCTGCCAGAAAGTTCTTGTGTTTCTTTGTGCAAAAGCAGACGTTTGACTTGTGTTTATGGAGCTTCCTCTATAGAAGAAGAATGATCAAAACGTTTGATTGGTTTAATCAAAAACTAAATGTACTGCATTTATTTTGAACGAGTTCAATTTCAAATCATAAAATCGTATTATTGTTTCAGCGAGGAACCACCTAAAGGAACTTTCTTTGTGCTTCTTTCAGCAGCTGTGTGCGTAAAACCGTCGCTTCGGCGCATTAAAAGTTTCATAAAAGCCCCATGACAATAACCCAATGATTCTCTTGAGGCGTGCTGTCAGTCAGACTATTATTATTACCATCTCTCTTTTCATTCACAATGCCTTTGTAATATATCATTAGGGTTCCTAGTGTTCCAGTATCTCTGGGAAGTTTCATATGGGTGCTTTCTGCCCGGCTTGGCTAAGTGGTCTTAGACCTGAGCAGAGAAGGTTCTGAAGATAGCAGGTTTCTGGTGGTGTGAGTCCTGGCAGGTCTCTCTCTATCTCTTTTTCTTCCCCTCTATCCCGCGCTCTCTCTCTCTCTCGCTTTCTTTCTCTCTCCTTGGCTCAAGATAGGGATAGAGACGAGGCTAGAGGAAAGAGAACCGACACAGAGCTTGGCTACAAGCCAGAGCCAACCTCCTTGTATTTAATGTACGAGCAGGGATTTATTTAAACAGTGAGAAGAGAGGACAGCTTCATAGCAGCAGATTAATTCTGCTTTTTTATTCAGAAAATAAAAGAGACTTTGAATTATTAAGAGATAGCAGGATTAGAAGCCTCTCTTTCCAACCCCAATCTACGCTCCTTTTAATTTCCACTTCATTAGAATTCTTTTTGAAGTATTTTACTGCGGACAAAGGGAGAGAAAGAGAGAGAAAAATGAAAATATTAAATATCAGTTAAAGTGTATTAGGCCGGGCTTCTCTTCCACCCCCTTCTGTCACACTGATTCCTGCCTCTCGCTGCTCAATTATCCACTTTCATTGTGGCTTGACACCGGTGCACGCCGGAGGATCTTCCTCACCGTTGGCGTGCGGCTCAGTCCTTCCCCTGCCTTTCTGCCGGTTATGAGCCGCACGGGAAGGTCAAGCGCCGGCCGCGTTTTGATCGCACGTGCTGGAGGTTGGGAATCGGAACGCGCACACTCAGAAAAGACTGGTGCACAGTTTAATGCAACGACTTGTTTTTTTTCTCCTTCTTCTTCTAAGCGGTTTTGGGATTGTTGCTTTTCTCTGCTCTCATCCTCAATCGAATGGTGATATCAGTGGTGTGGCTGTGTGCCCTCTTCAGCTGGTGATTGTGTTGGAGGATTCTCTCTCTGTCAGCCGACTGGCAGCCTAATCTCTCCCCGGCTTTGTGCAGAGGGATTACCAGTAAAAGTGTTAGCACATATTTACAACTTCTCCAGTAAACTCACAACAGCCTCTCCTGTTGAAGGAGCCGATCCTAAGCCACGTTTAGCAAGTGTAATCGAGCTCATGTATGTGTTTGTTTAGTCTCAGTTAAGAATGGTTTGACCTGACAGTTAAAACACTGGATTACCTGTGTAAACAGAGGACGATTCTGTTTGTTCTGCGTTGTCGGGAGTGAATAAAAACTTGAATGATCGGATGAATTAAGATTGTAGGATTGGACGGATCCTCTTTGTGTGCTCAGTAGATGAGGTTTGTGCAAACAGCTTGAAGATGCTCGCCGTCATTGCTGTTGTCTTTTCGCCGGCCGCTGTCTCTTATCATCTCATCGTGACACTGTGTGATGTAAAGCCTGACGACGGGGCCCTTGTGTCGTTCTGTTGTTATTGAAATAAAGGGGGAGACTCATTGCCCTCTCATGCCCCCCACCTCCCCAAACAAGAGTATCTGCAGAAACACACTGGCTTGTTATGGTAATGACTGCATGTGTGTGTTTGAGTGTGTGTGTCGCGCTGTAAAGCTCAACCTATCCTCACTTGAACAAAAGGCTTTACCTCCTTTTCACACGCCACTATTATTTGCTACATTAAACATTTGCATATTTGTTTTCATAAACACAAAGTATAGAATTGTATATTAATACAGATGTATAAAAATAGTGAATATAAGATAACATTTTTGGTAAAATTGTAATTTAAATTATCTTAAAAAATGTGTCTATATTGTTTTTTTATTCATGCATTAAACATTTAAAATTTTTAAGTAAAATTTATTTTTTTTCTTTTGTTTTTACTAGTTATTTTTATTTTATCACACAATGAAAGCAATTTACATGTTTTATCAAATACAAACTATTGTGTATTTTTTCTTGGCTTTGTTTATTTGTTTTTTAAACTGTTCTTTCATATGAAAGTGAAATGCATAAATTCTACAATTAGATGTACTTATGAATATTTGATTTGTTTTTCAAAAACTGGATTTGGCAACTTTACCACTCAAAAGCCGTTTGAACCCGTTTGATGTCAAGAAAACAATGGAAGCCACAAAACATCTAAAAATGAAAATAAATAAATAAATAAATAAATTAATTAATAACAACAACCAGGCTCATTATTCACATTTTGAACTCTGAATAAAAAATGTGTTGGATTTAAAATGATTCACAGGCATCTGGCTGGAAGTTTGAATAATAAAACGACTTTAATATTTCACTGAATAAGGTAGAAATATGTGCAAAAAAAGGCAAGCAAAAAATAATAAAACTTTTTAAAACTATATTCTGATTATTAGTTCTAAAAAATTAAGGCTGTGTGTTGTCACCGTTAATCACATTTTAACACGGTAAATTTGTTTTAGTAGAGTTCATGTTGAGGAATGCCTGCTAATATGTGAATCCACACAGTGACAAATACTCTGTGAACAAAGAAACTAAATGCTGTATTTCAAGTTTACATTAAAGCATGTTTTACATATCATACATGTTTTCAAATTACAGTATCACTTGACCATTATGGTGACCCCGAACACAAAGACTAGGAATCCTTCAACTCTTCAATAATAACGCTTTGGTAGAAATAAACGTTAAGTCTTGCTGATTTAACAACTTAGTGTTGCAATCTGCGTGTGGCTTTATGGAACAGAAACATTGCTTATTTTAATAGAACTAATTGAAACATGCATAATATGTTACTCATCACAAACTTTTCTCTATCATGTGCTCATCAAACAGAAAATATACCTGATATAAATGAAACGCCATTTTCCAGAGTAAACAATTCCTAAACATTAATGAAGCTAAATGATAATAAAGTTAAACAATTAGCAACTTTTCAAATAACTTGACGCAAATCAGTGGACGAAGACACTTGTAAGGAGAACAACAAGGTCTTTCAAAACACGCACAAGAACACAATACATCAGAGAACTTCCATAATGCGCACACACAACACATAAATTATCTTCGCTGCTCTGGAGAACTTCATTAATACCAATAGATGGCACACCTTCATAAAAACTGGATTATTTGGCATAAGATAAGATAATCTTTATTGTCTTTATTGATTTAAGAATATTAAACCCTAAATCTCAAGATTTCATAATCTAAAATATTAAAGTTAAAATTGACCCGAAAAGGAATGGACGAACCATTCTACAAGTTACTGTGAAACCATGTTTCCATAAAACACCATAAAACACCAAATCCACCAGTACACGAAATTGTGTTCAGTTTAGTTCTTCAGCAAATAAAGATTAAAACACAGAAACAAATCACTACATTTTGGCATAAGAATTTCAGCCAAAAATGTCCTTCAAAAAATCTTCAATCACAAGATACCATTAATATTGTTATTTGTGATGAAAAAAAAAATTAGTCGTAATAGGCAAGCTATTAATATAAAAAATACATTTTTTTGGTAGAATAAAATTGAGAACATTCTTAAAATTTCATTATTTCGAGACAAGCCATTTGCATTGAATTGTTGACACCTTTGACATGGAATAATTCATGGAAGGTTTGGAATGACTGTGACGTTCGGAAGCAATCTGACCTCAGCTCAAAGAAAAGCATGTGAATTTCATCTTGCAAGCCATTATCTGATATGATGTGTCACAGAAATGTGGGCCACACAGGGACGAGAGAATCCAACAGCCAGCAGAAGGCGAAAGCGTCCTGACGTCACTGCAAAAGCCATTTGTGTTTGAAGCTTTTCTGATCGTTTCGGCGTCTGATTCAGTCGCACACGTATCAGGAGCGCTAATCCCCCGTCGCAATTAACAGACTGCAGTAATGGGCCATTTACCTCCTGAGTCCCCCCAAACACACGCCGAGAGCACAATATGAGTTCTGTGAAGGACCCGGTGTGAAGAAACACACTGGTTAACGGGTAAAGGCTGATAAACCTGATCTATTTAAACAAACATAATGCTCGACTGCTTGTTGCAGAATGCATTTCATACATAAAACATGTTCTGTCATCGATATTGGGCCTTATCGGAGAGGGGGAAGCGAGGTGGGCAAAGGAGTCTGGGTGGGAGTCGGCACCGTTTGTGGAGAATGATTGGGGCCCCAGAGCTGGAGATGTGCTGATAACAGCGTCTGTCTGTCAGCCTGCAGGAGAGAGCGCAGCAGAAGCTAATGGAATGGAAAATGATAGAAGCAACATATTGTTTCAACAAGAGATGAAGTGTTTGAAAATGTGATCCGGATAAACATATGCTTCCCCGTTCCTAACTTTTTGCCCCATAATATTCTGGAATCTTGTCTGACACCAAAGGAATCGTGGAAGTCTGACTAAGTGCACTTGCTTTTAAATAACTGCTCCAGAGGGTGTTCTCGTTCACTTTGATGTTGTGTCCGACTAATGACACATGGGAAGGTTTGTCTTTGGAATACAGTCAGCTTTTGTGGATTTTTTAATCGCAAATGAGAAGACTTGAATTGGGTGGTGTAGTTTGCTCACTACATCTCCCTTATATCTGGACAAGAAAATCAGGGGCTATTTATAACCATTATACATTTCATTGAGGCGAACGCATTATACTGTATATCATTTGTAATCAAACAGAAAAAGATTTGTGTCTTTGTTATTCGCATTTCAGTTCCAAGTGTGTATTCCATTGTGTTCCAAGACAAGACAATCCAATTTTGATAAGACTTTGAGTTATGACAGAAGCCATGGTGCTTACTGTTTATGTAATGTTATTTCCTTTTCGTTGTTGCTCTATGGTGTTCTTTGAGGAGTTTTCTTGTGGGAGATCCTTGAAATAATAAATATTACAGCTAATGATTCCTTTTGATGATTGCAGATGACCATCTTTACTGTGAACAGGTGACAAATACCCACATCAAATGATGGAACAGGCGAAACAAATGATCATAATGCATATAAACACAGGAAATTACAAAACACGTGGAATTCTGGGCGTTTTAGTCCATGAGACTGTCCAGGAACAAGGCAGTAATCAAGAAGACACAAAGGCATTTTTGTAAAAGTGAGGAAGAACAGAATACGTTAAAAAGAAGACTTGTTCATCTGTTTCATTGCTGAATTGATGCAAATAAAAGTGGCATTAGCTACAATTATTTTAATGTATGTCTGACTTATTAAGGATCGAAGGCACAATCCAGTGTCTCCTGGTGACAGCCCAAAACAGAAACATACATTTAATTTGCCTTGATCCTCTGAATAATATAAAGAACTACCCAAAGGGTTTAGGAAACAAAATATTCAAACCTCACTTTCTTTTCAAGTAACTTTTGTTGTAGCTATTTAATTTCAGTGTAATTTTTTACTAATAAAAACCTCATAATGATATTCTTCATGAACTCTGTTCATGAAATACAGAACTACTAAGCACACAGTGATTTAAAATGTTTACACTAGTGGTCGTTGGCTGTTTGAATGTTTCATAGAACACGTGTTTGTTTTTCAAGGTTTCGTGGAGTAGAAAAAATAATTAGTCAGATCAATGGCTGCCATGAATGCTCTAAAGAAAGCAAAAATATTCTTCAGCCTATCCAAACTAATCAGACTTGAAGGTGATGATGAGAATATCAACCACACAAGCAGAAGATGTGAGACTGTCTTCTATTGTGATCACAGAAGTGTCCATAACAACTCATTTACTCAAGCTTGAGAGCAAGGAAACATAAGTACCTATTAACTGTGAGGATGCATTTTATGAGCAAAAGGATTTAAAAGCATTTCGTTTCAACATCATCAATATGTGGTGGTGATGATGATGATTCTGCAGCTTGGTCAATTATCCAATGAGCAACAGCTGTGGCAGTTGTGGTAGATTGGTAAGAAATTTGACTTGAATCTAGAAGGTAGCAGGTTTGAATCCCACTCCAACTGAGTGTCAAGACACTGACTATAACTCCCCCCCCAACACCACGGCTTAAGGCTTCCCACTGCTCTGTGTGTGTGTGGTGTGTGTTGTTTGTGTGTGTGTGTGTGTGTGTGTGTGTGTGTGTGTGTGTGCGTGTGCGTGCGTGCACGTGCATGTATGACTTCACTGAATGGGTCAAATGCATATCGCAAATTTCCCAACTGAGGGTTTCACTTTCTTTTTTCTTTCAAGCTAATAATCATTTCTGCATTAAACCGATACTCCACTTCAGTTTGGGAATGCCACAGACTCCTCAGTATTGATGCAGACTAGAGGATGTGGAGCTGCTGCTGTGACTCCAGGCCTAAATAGACACTTTCACAAGCCACTTACCATTATGAGAGACCATTTAGCATGCTGACATAAGAGCAACAAGTCTGGTGTAATGTGTGAGAAACAGGATCAAATTGAGCTTGTGAACCATAAATCTCGCTGTCCCAGATCAGCAGACACATAACTCACAGGTTTCAGCATATCTCTGCAGGACTCAAACAAGTCAAGCAATAGGCTCTTCAGCACATTCGTATTACCCTGAAGAAATCCAGGAGATTGATGACATCTGCTCAGAGAAAGACTTCTGTGTTCACCAGAAAACCCAAACTTACACAGAGAGTTTTTTTACATTCAAGACAGAGAGACCATGTCAGCCTTGATGCTAATGATCACTATGTCTAAAGAAAAAAAATAGTCACCAGCCTTCTGATTTTGAAAAACTGGGAGATGATGCTGAAAGGCTTTGAAGAAAAGCATCACCGTTGTATTCTTGATTTTTCTTTTAACTGGTATATTTGAGTTAAACGTAGTTTGATTCCGTTTTTATGTTTCTATAAAATAACAGACTGTGATTTGTGAACGGTAGTAGTTAGCACATGCTGGTATTTGGTATTTGATCTAAGCACTGAGCTTTGTGGAACACCAAGAATGTTTTTTAGCCGAACAAAAAAACCCTGTAAACACCTTTGAAGATGTCAAGTAACACAATTTTAGTTCTAACACCTCTCAAAATTGTTGTACATGTAGTGTGCAGATATAAAATACAGAAATACAAAAATTTTAAAATGTTATTCAGAACAAGTAATGGTTTCAATCATAAAAGTGTATACTTAAAATGTTTTCAAAGAAAGGCTGTTAGTATTTCATTCATATGCTGTGATAGACAAGCAAAAAAAACTTTGGCTGCGATGGAACCTTACTTGACCTGAAACAATAAAGCATGCTTTTAAAATGATCTCATCTGCAGTTTTGACTACACAATTGATGATTGAACTCATGTTAAAGAGTGTGCAAAAGTCCCATCTTTATGCCTGGAGCTGAAATTATGTGGAGCAGCTTGTTTTACATGTTTGTTTATTTATTACCCACACCCGCATGTTGATTGGTGGAGCAGCTGATGGTGGGACGGCTCAGATCACTCAGACGTGTGAATGATCTATAATCTTTACCAAGGCAGTTTGTCTGCAAGGTTGAAGAGATTAGTTGCATCTGGGGCTTTACAGAACATGGCAAATTGGGGCCTTTCTTTAGTGCAGGCGATAAGGCCTTAAATGAACGGAGTCTTCTTATCAGTGCACTGCTCCCCATAAATCACCAGCGCCTGCTCCCCGCAACTACCCCTGGTGGTTTCTATCTGCTCGGTGGGGTTGGAGTGAACCACACACACACCTTTTTAACCGACTCTGTGTTATAAACACTGCCTTCTCTGCTGCTCTTCCTTTGTTACAGCCACACTTCTATAAACACCGGTTCTCAGCCTTCAAGGAGAGCGAGAGTCTTTAATGGGACTGTCTTAGAGAAACTGATACTGGCGTGGGCATTAATGTGTTCCGGTGACTGATACACCGGCTCCATTATTGTGCTTGTTTTCCAATTCCGTCTTCAGCGCGTTTGCACAAAAGTTCCTAAAAGCTTGAAGAGAAGGTCTGAGCACACGGAAGACCACTAGAGAAGAACTTAGACTTCCACATTTTTTGCAAATGGAGTTTCAAACTAAACCTGGCCTGAAATGATGATGCTCCATGGTGAGCAATGTTGAGGAGAGGCTTCAATTTTCTGGTGATGCAGCTTCGCTTCTTCTTGTTCTGTCCTAACATCCACTAGATTAGAGTCCATCATTTATCAGCATGTGCAAATGAGAAAGTGGTTGGTGTTGGTCAGGCCAAAGCAGGGTATTAGTACAAGTAGCTTAAGATGATATCAGGCAACACACTGCCTGCAGGCTGCCTGCAGATTACTAGGTCAGGAAGACAAGAGAAGCGGAGGAAGAAAGAGTTGACAAACAATCGGGGCTTTATTAGGCATTAATTATATGTTAAGCTGCGCTCTCTGCAAAGCGAAGGAGACCTGTGGGGCCTGGTGGCCCGAATTATCAAGGTCATCAGTCAGCAATGGGGGCTTCATGGCCTGCTAAACACACACTGTCTGTCGTTCCACCTGAAACGTGTTCGACCTCTGAAACTGATGGCAGATACAAACAATAACTGATAAGACCTGGCTTACTCTGACAAATGATCCTCTTGTGACAACTGGAATGGGGAATAAAACTGCTCATCGGATTTAGCTTCACTGCGTTACTCACTCGTGTGTTTGCCTTGGTGTAAGGAACATTTTTTTTCTGCACAGAAAAGCCGGAAAACTATACTTGAGCAAAAGTACAGATACCTTACTGTAAAAATGACTCCATTACAAGATACAAGTCACCAATTCCAAGAAGACTTCAGTAAAAGTCGTACAAAAATTCAAAAGAACTTGAGAATTTTACTTTTTTCAATTCAGTATTTTTTCTGAATTGAGTCTCAAAAGGAATTTGAAAAATAAACTTAATTCGTGAGGTTTTATTTTTTTATATAGAAAGGAATTTTAACACCTCAATATTTAAAATTGGCTGAGAAAAGTAGATAATAAAATAAAAGAACAATAAGTCAGTCGCAGTCAAACTCAAATGTGCAAATGTGACTAGTAGTGCTGTCAAACAATTTATAAAAAACTGCAACTGTGATTAACTCGCATTAAAAATAAATAACTCGATTACACAATTAAAATAAATTGCATCCGTTAACGCACTAATTCTGACAGCACTAGTTGCTAAGTCCAGTGGTAGGGGCCTTGGACGTGCCCGAAAGGTTGCAGGTTCTAATCCCTGTACGGCTTGTTCTGCAACTTAGTGTCCTTGGGCAAGAACCCCAAATTCCCCGGGTTAGGCTGCCCACTGCTCCGGGTTTGTGTGTGTTACCTTCACTGTGTGTATGTACACTTCACCTAATGGGTTGAAAGCAGAGCGCAGTTACGATATGGTTCACAATTTTCGCAATCTCACTCACTTTACTTTTTCACAGTTTTATTTTACTTGCAGCACCCTGCAGATGGCGACATTGGTATATCCGCTCAAGGAAATTAACCGGGGTAGAATAAGATGCTAATTTGTCGCGCACAATCACTATGCAATGAGTAATGGTAATTGAATGGTGTCCATTCAAATGTAGTGGAGTAAACAGTACAGATACTCAGAATGTGTGTGTGTGTATGTGTGTGTGTGTGTGTGTGTGTGTGTGTGTGTGTGTGTGTGTGTGTGTGTGTGTGTGTGCGCGTTGGCTAAATTTAAAACAATTTGACTGTTTGACTTGACAGGTGTTTTGACAGATTCTGATTTTTTTGTTACTACAAATATAAAATAAAATCACAATTTCAAGAAAGCAATTAAACTGAGTTCAGATTGAGCTGTTCTTTGTATCAGGTGTGTGGCCTTCCCGTGTTTGTGTGGGTCTTTTCTGGGTGCTCTAGTTTCACCCCACCATCCAACAACATAAATTCTGGAATTAAATGTTTAATATAAATTGTAAATTTCCCTTTGCTGTACATTTGAGAACACGTGTGTGGATCTGTGTGTCGAGTTCTGCAACAGAGGGCCATGCCCAGAGAGTTCCAGCTCCCCGTGACCCAGAAATTGTAGAGAGGTTAAAAAAGTTTAAAGAAAACATTTATGTATGTAATCCTCCTCCTGTCACCAGGTGACACCAAGCAGTTTTCTGTGTCTGATGGTCACAGAGAGGAAGAAGAAACTTAATGTGTCACTTTGTGTCCCTTGATGGTCATAGAGAGGAAGAAGATTACTATTCAGAATCAAGAAAAGTAAATGATTAACCAATTAGCTTAATTCATGAATTAGCGCTAATTTTGCCTTGATTATAATATTGATGAACTTGAATATAAACCAAGTTCATATTTTCCTCGTGTATCCAAAGTATTGATTTACTTTGGTTTTATTCTTGACCATTTTTGTTTTTTATTTAAACGCATGTGATTTTTTCTGAATAAGACTGTCATGCTGCTTGATGGTGGCCTTTTTCACATACCCAAATAAAACGTAAATGTGTTTCTCACTGAATGATGATTCTAATTAATATGAGAACTACAATTAGATCAGCGTCTCAATCTGTGTGATTTATGTCTCAGATTGTGCTCTGCAGGAGGAAGGGAGGCAAAGAAACCTGACAAAAGAGCCAAAGAAGATCAGATTTGTAAAGGATAAAGATAAACTAAAGCTAATTAGCACTGGAGGTCAAGGCTCCGAATACATATTCAGAAGTGTGAATTTACCTTGGTCACACTTATTTAGAGGCCTGAATGGGAAATTTCTCAGTAGATCTGGAAAGAAAGGAGGACATGAAAAGTTATAAAAATTGATTACGACTCCTTGAGAGTGAGCAAAAATAAAATTGACTGTGAAATCTGGAGCCTGGAATTAAATTGGCTAGGAAAAGATGAAAAACGACACAAAAGCGGTGCATTTAAATGAATGCTAAGGTTTATTTGCACATCAGTTCAATGGATTATTAAATTCGATAAGATAAGTTTAAAGGGAGGAAATCATAATAGTGCCATTTAGAGTTATGTTGATGAAATCTGCTACGTTTGTAGCAATTGTGTTGAATCTGCAAAGTTCAAAAGCAATTTCGTAAGCTCATATACATTACCATATAAATGACTATGACTTAGTGAACTGCACTTTGTATATTGTCATTGTAAAGTTGCTCTGCAATGCACAATGACACGTGAAGGTCATGGTTATTCTGAAAGTCTTTAGTTACTTTTGATTGCAATATCACACTTATTTGTTATTCTCATTTGAAATTTAACACTTTTCCAGTCCTACCATGCATACCTTCCTCCCTCCATCCATCCATCATTCATGTATTAAACCAGCATCAGTCAACTGTCACTTCAAAAGGTTTTTTTTTTTTCGAGGTCATGCGCAGATTGTTGAAGGGGTCTGAAACAATCCAAGGATCCATTTAACAAGATGAACCAAAACCAATTGTGGAATATTAGCTGAGAAGTGAAAAGGAGAAACTGACGAGACTTTTTCCAGAAAGATGGAGTTCCTTCAAGCCATGAAATTTGGATACTTTGCTCCTAAGAGCAGTTCCAGCGGTCCGGATGAGGGAAGAAATAGAGACAGAAAGAGCTCCAGTGTCATGTTAATTGCTTTCGGTCACCAATTCTGGTGAAATGGACGCGGCACAGCTCAGACTGGGCAAAAGATAAATGTTTTATCATTCATGTCAACCTTTCATAAATTTCCATTCCCAGAAAAACCCATCAGTCAAAGAAAAAGAAGAAGAATGATGCAAATTAAAGATAGATGGAGAGGGAGTTTAAAATGCCCGTCTCTTCTGAATCAAGTCCTTTGAAGGACCCATGCCTTTTTCTTCTCTTCCTTTTTCCCCTTTTATCCTTTTCTTTTTTCTTTTCTCCCCCACTTACTCTGTATTTGCACTTCCCTTCACAACATATATTTATTTATATATCATGAATGACGCATGCTTGCCCCGTTATTGACTGAGATTTCTATGGACCTTGACGTATTCACCAAGACATTCAGCGCTCAAATTGTTAATTTTAATGCCATAATGACTTCAGATGAGAGGTCTGATTGGACATTTATTGCACAATTAAATGAAACGTATGCAGAAATCACAAAAGACTTCCGTAATTATTTCAGGCCATTAATAGAATGGGCATTAAATTATATCAGACACAAAAGAGAAGTAAAAGAGATTTCCATTAGAGCAATGGATGCAGCGAGGGGGTAATAGATCCTGCCTGAATTCACCCTGAAATTAATTGTTGGCCACTCTCTTTCCACATACAGAGTGAATGAAAAGAGAGAATGAGTCGCTGGCCCTGAGAGAGGCTGGGGCCATCAAGACCGGTTTCCAGAAAGCCTTTGTTTCCATCCACCGCTCTTACACCCGGGAGGACCACATGTCAAACACCTGATGCTTCCAGATTGACTCTTGTTTTAACAAAAACAAGGCATAGCACCTTGTTTAAACAGATCTGAAAATAAGTCCTAGGACCGTGCTCCAATCGATCTGAAAGTAAGACCTATTGTGTGTCAATGCTAATCTGAAAATGAGACCTAGCACCATGCTCAGACAAATCTAAAGGTATGGAATATCACGTGTCTATTTGTGGCTGAAAATAAGACCGAGCTTAGACGGTGCTGAAAGCAAAGCCTATCGTGTGTCAATACTGATCTGAAAATAAGACCTAGCAACATGCTCAAATCAATCTGAAAGTAAGACCTATCAAATCTGTTCTAAAAATAAGACCTATCTCCTTTCTCAGACTCATCTGAAAGTACCTGCTGTGTATCAATTCTTGACTGAAAATAAGACCTAGCACCATTCTCAGATCACTCAGAAGAAAGACTTACAGTATGGTGTGTTAATTCTGTTCTGAAAATAAGACCTAGCACAATGCTTAGACTTAATTAAATATAAAAAATAACAACACATTCAAGTAATCTTAAAGTGAGAACTAACTAACAAACATTTTTCATCTGAAAAAAAAAAAATTCTAAGCACCATAATCAGTCAATCTGAAATTCATGTTCAGATCAATGTTCATGCTCGCCCTTGTCAATCATTGTTTGACCTTGTGTGCAGAGCGGTCTCAAAATAAGCACATTGTGTGTGGTATCTGAAAAAGGCCAACGTTATCCTAAAGGGCAACATGTGCTGCAGGCCAGTGTCACAACACTATGCCCCCAATACATCTATTCCCTTCCAATAATTTTTTTTCTCCAAGTAAGAAATGAATTCTTTCGCCAGATGTTGCTTGCTAGGGTCCTGATGATATTGAAGACTTGCTTTGCCACAGGATAAGTATGTGTGTGAGAGCATGCATCAGAGTGGTGTTACAAAAAAGAGAAGAGGTGTTTTAGCAAATCCTTTTATTCACCTGGACTGGAGATGCGCACTGCTTTTTTGTTGATGTTGTTTTTTTTGCGCAGTCTGTGAGTTCATTTTCTGTTTGACAGTAATGTCAAGTGAGTGCTACATTCTGCCTCGACTAGATTTGAAAGATTTAAAAAAGGGAGCTTAAGTTACATTAGCCCAAGGCGCAGAAAAAGGCTTAACTGTTTGAAAATAAGTCTAGGCACCATGTTCAAAAAGATCTAAAAAAAAAATAGGACCTAGCACCATGTTCAGACAATCTGAATATTAGGATCAAGTATTAGGATCTAAAAGGATCTAGCACCGTTTACACACACTGACCTGAAAATAAGACCTAGAACCACATTTAGAAAGATCATTAGATTTTTATTAATACTACTAATTCTACTTCTATTATTATTTTATAATTTATAATTTATTTATTTATTTCAAAATAAGAAAGATTTACAGGTAAGGTTACACATTAGTGCAAAAATATGTACCACACGTTTTCATAGCACTTTTTCCATTTACATTTTCATAGTATCATTAATATATTTCTTCTTATTTGTTATTGAATTATTAACAATACATTGTCTTTAATATCATTAAATAAACTGTTGTTGATTCCAAGGAGAGGAACTTTTTTTTTGTTTACATTCAAGTGTAATTCTCTTCTCTTAAAGAATTATATATTATATATTCAATTCTCTTAGTAAAAAGTTAACCTACAAAAAAAACATTTCTGAATGTAGTGATTCTCTGTGATATCGACATTAAATTATTTGTAAAAACCATTGGGGATTAACAGCAGTATTCTTTAATAAAGACTAAATAAAAACTAAAGTCATTTTTGTAGAAAGAAGTGTTATTCAGAAAATACTTTGAAATAAAAACAGAATAGTTTTAAAAGAGAAAATATTGTTTGTCAATATTTTCTCAATTATTACATAATAGTGTCCAAGAGTGAGCAAGACATAAGGGATAGGAAGGGCGGGAAACTAAATAGAAAAAATTCTGAATAAAAAACAAAAAAGAATATTATATACATGTTAAACATTTGCTCTTTTTCTTATTTTTTTTATTCATCTCTTTGTTTTTTCCACAGACTTTTTTCTTTTCACCCTGTTCGTGAAGCGGCAAATTTATCAGATGCTCTCAAATCCACCATTAGTAATCAGAAAGTCTCCCAGCCTTGAGCAGCTCTTTCTCTCTCCTAATGAAGGTCAGAGAAGGGCCCGTTCTTCTTTTCCGGGTACAATTCCTCTCTATCTGCTGTTATCTACCACTGGCCTCTTTAATCATAATTGTATTGTTTGATTGTGTGATGCCTCTGTGTGTCTGAAGCCTTTCCATTATCACCCCTGCATGACTTCCTTAAACACATTCAGTTGTCGCCTCTGTCTTTCCTGTTTTATTCAATTTGCCCTCTGGATCAGGGGAGTGATTCTCTGTGGAGTTTCATTCTGATTATTACCGCCAGAATCTATAGCATGAGAATTCTCCTGTTGATCAGGTAATTATGTCTGCGTTTTTGTTTGGGTGGGATGAGAAATGAAAAAAACTAAAACTGGACTAGAATGAGTTTCTTTCTGATGTAGCATTATCCGTAAACCTTGTATGCTGAACAAAGCAAGCATGATCCTGATCTCTCTCTTACGGCCCCACAGAAATGTCCCAGGGTGCTGCTTGGACTAATGAAATTTCAGCATTTCTGTAAAAATAAATCTATTTTGTGGAGGTTCCAGGAAAATTCAGCAGCTGAAATCAATTTCACTCTGGAGGATAACCAAAGCTAGAGAAGCAGGCCAGAACAAACACTGGCAATTTCAATTTGCCAAATAACATGGGTCTATTAGGAGAGGGAAAGAGTGAGTTAGTGAGTGAGTGAGTGAGTGAGTGAGAGAGAAAGAGAGAGAGAGAGAGAGAGAGAGAGGGAGGAGGGAGAGACAGAGAGAAAGAGAGAGAGAGCTAGATAGCTCGAAAAAAGGAAAACAAAAGAAAGAAAAATGAATGAAAGAAACAAACAAACAAATAAGAATATATACGTTTTTCAGATACTCAGGGAGAGAGAGAGAGAGAGAGAGAGAGAGAGAGAGAGAGAGAGAGAGAAAGAGAGAGAGAGAGAGAGAGTTTACAATAAATAATTTACAGTCTTTATTTGTCATTCATAATTATGTGTTTAACATTTGGTTACAAAAAATGGTGCCTGTTGATATCGCAAACAATTTAAAACAGTATATTCGCGCAGTGAAAGATAAATCCCTGGACGAGAGCTGATTCACCAACACCATGTATCAGAGTCGAAAGGGAATATACTGGCGAAGCTCGGCGGTCAGCAGAAAGACGCGAATAAAGCGTGCGGAAAGACTTCAGCACTGCGGACAGCGACCGCCTGTCACGTGACGTCACTATAGGATCAAACGCACTCAGTGGATTTGTCGGACTCAGTTGATGTCATTCACCTCTAATGGGCAATGAATGTAGCTCCACATTCAACGACATTTATTTGTCATACAAACGATTAAGAAATGCAAACATTGTACTTCTTTATGCATGAGGGCAGGTGCAGTGTTTGTGTGTGGATGTGTGTGCGTGCGCGCGCTAAAACAGGACCCCAGACCAAGACATCATCAACTTCTGCAATAACAAACAAATAATGATTATTAAATAATAAATACTCAGTAAGAACAATAAAGAAAAAAATTGTACATTAAGCCATTTCCGTTTGATTTACGTAAACGGGACAATTTTAAAAGCAAATGTGAAAGACCCTAAACAGAGCTTTATTAGACTCGGGCTCTGAATGCAAGTTCCATATGAATGATTCGGTATTGTGTGTTGAATAGTGTCATGTGTCTAACACAGAAGGACAGCAAACATCTTTTAAGGCATTTACATCTGCTGACTGATGAACTTGAATTTAATGGCGCGTGCCTGATTTCACAAATCTCACTTCATTAGTCTCGGGAACACCAGCTCCGAGTCACATTCCACGAGCGCGTCTTTTCTGTTTGTTTCTGTCAGACACGCTGTCGCATATGAGTGCTGATCTTGATGGAAGTCGAGCTGGTTGTATAAACACTTGTATTGCAAATCCTATATAATAATAAGGGAAAAAAATATAAAAATAAATATGAACAGAATACGTATTCAAATGCTGTAAAATCAATAAGAATAAACACACGCACACACACGCACACACACACACTTTCGTGCACAAAAAATAAATAAATAAAAGTTGAACTATAGGCAATGTTTGATGATTCTTTGAACGTTTTGAACTATAACCTTCGTTCCAGTTCTCGGAGATCACCCATATCTACATTTATACAAATCATTACTATGTAAAACAATATTACTTAATAATGGAACATTCTAAAACGCTATTTAAATTTAATATCTTATTTAAATAAATTGTGAAAAAACATATCACATTTGTTTAAGGCATGCTACTGGCATTATAGTAGCAGTTTTAAACTATTATATTGACATTATACGCGTTTTGTAACAGTGCAATTGTGGTAAATAAAATGCAGCTGGCATCCAATGATAATAGCAATTTTGCGTGGGATCACTTTCATTAATGGTTGATATGCTGCGAGACTGGGCCAGACTGTCCCGGGAGAGGCGTTCCGAAACAAGGGTCCGAGGGCGAAGCGCCGCCGGCACAATCGAGTCTTTTAATAATGTTCCCGATCAGACGATTCTAGTCGCTTTGTTGTATAATGGTTATGAGCGCAAGCCGTGTTTTTTTAATATTAAAATGTCATCAAGACAAACGACGAGAAGAAGAAGAAGAAGAAGAAGAAGAAGAAGAAGAAGAAGAAGAAGAAGAAGAAGAAGAAGAAGAAGAAGAAGAAGAAGAAGAAGAAGAAGAAGAAGAAGAAGAAGAATGTCTGTAGGGAGAAGTATGGTAGAAAAAAAGAAAAGAAAAGAAAAGAAAAGAGAAGCAAAGAAAAGAAAAGAAAAGAAAAGAAAAGAAAAGTAAGAAAATATATTAGTTCAAGTCTTTTTGATATTTCAAGTCGTTTTATCTTTTTTGTATTGGGAGGGGTCAGGTTTAAAACAACTTTTCTCCACACTTAGTTCTTCCTTTGCGAAAGATATCCAATGGATTAACATTTTTGCAACAAGGTTAAATGTCTGTGTTTATAGACATTTAGTCGGATGAATTTGGGAAAGGATGGAGTCACCTCCTCTTTTTCCACCGATATTTGTTTCTGTGGAAATGTCCATATTTCGGTAGGTATGATGTGACACTCTCGGAGCTGATTGGGTGCTCAGGTTGGCGCGTGAACGCCCTGTGATTATGTCAGATCGCGTGCAGAGAGACGCAGCCCAGCCTTTGAACTTCACCGCTCTTGGCTCTCATTTCCGCTCTTCTCCTCATTTCACAATCAGGTGCTTCGCGGGACACGGAAAAAACGCGCGAACAAGAGCACCGAAGCTGGATTTTTTTTGCGTGATTGACCGCCGATACTTCAACCCAGCCGCAGTGAAAACTTCCACATTCACCAAAACGCGCCAGGAGTTTTCCCCGAATTTATGTGATTTTTTTTCCTGCTCACCGGCTCTCCAAAAGTGGCATGATCCGTATTTGTCGGCAAGACAGGTGAATACTTTTTTCTCCTCTCTCTGGGTTTTGTTGTAGAACTTTTGTTGTGATTTGAACCGGGACACTCACACAGGAGCTGGAAAGCATGTCCAAGCCGGTAGATCACATCAAGAGACCGATGAACGCCTTCATGGTCTGGTCGAGAGGCCAGAGGAGGAAAATGGCTCAGGAGAATCCCAAAATGCACAATTCAGAAATCAGCAAAAGACTCGGCGCTGAGTGGAAGCTTCTCTCCGAATCCGAAAAGCGGCCATACATCGACGAGGCCAAGAGGTTGCGGGCACAACACATGAAAGAGCATCCAGACTACAAATACAGACCCCGGCGTAAACCGAAAAACCTCCTGAAGAAGGACAGGTACGTTTTTCCTCTGCCCTACCTGAGTGACACGGACCACCTGAAAGGACTGCCGGTCTCGGCCACAGACTCTCTGTTAAGTTCTTCGGAGAAAGCCCGGGCCTTTCTTCCACCGACGTCCGCGCCGTACAGTTTCCTCGACCCCAGCCAGTTTAGCTCCAGCGCCATCCAGAAGATGACGGAGATGCCCCACACGCTGGCAACCAGCACGTTACCGTACGCCTCATCTCTTGGATACCAGAACGGTGCGTTCGGGAGCCTGGGATGCCCCAGCCAGCACACTCACACTCACCCGTCGCCCACAAACCCTGGATACGTAGTGCCGTGTAACTGCACTGCGTGGTCGGCGTCCAGTTTACAGCCGCCTGTTGCCTACATACTGTTCCCAGGTATGACAAAGAGCGGGATTGACCCTTACTCTTCGGCACATGCCACTGCGATGTGACTCAACCGCTAAACACGTGCATGTGCAGAAGAAGAGGATTCGGACATTTATTTAAAAAGCGGTATATATGTGGACATGAAGTTTTTCTCCCCATCATCTGCTATCTCTTCCATGAATCCCGACACGGATCATGGGGAAGTAGAATTGAGGCAGGTGCCCAGAACTGTAAGAAATGTAAATGTTTAAACATTTTATTATTATGGCTACCGTATTCGAATGCCTTTAATTTTATTTATTATGTATATTTTATTGAAATACTAACGATGATTTTGACTTTAACAGTTTACTTCAACTTAATCGTCATCATAATCATCGTCATCATCAAGACCTTTTTGAAATGGCTTTTATTTTCATAAATCACCGTTCGGATTCGAGTTTCTTGTACAGCCTGTTGTGTTTTCCATCGTCACTGTTTTCAAAGGTAACGACTTAGTTTCATCTTGAGGAATCCATCTTTTGATAGATTATACAGATGACATCGATTAAGATGATTTAATCGACACTTAAATTATTATTATTATTATTATTATTATTATTATTATTATTATTATTATTATTATTATTATTATTATTATTTTATTTATTTTTTATACCCGTCAAATTACATTTCCCCCAAAGACTAGTATTTAGACTTTTTGTCTGTGGTTAAACGCCAGTCATGAATATAATTGTGTACCTCCAAGGGGACTCGTTTATTATTATTATTATTATTATTATTATTATTATTATTATTATTATTATTATTGTTGTTGTTGATCATTGTCGTCATCATCATCTTCAGCGACGGTAAATTCAATCCTGTCATGTTAATGGAAACAAAAAATGTATCTTTAAAAGTGATGACCCGATTCTTTGTTCATTTGCTGAGCAAAGACGTTTTAAATAAAGACAATCTGTCTTATAATATATTACTCTTTTATCACTGGATCTTCATTTGCGGGTTGGTGTCGCCGTCGGAATTAAAGATCTCTTTCAATCGGACTAAAATTTGTACCGGCGTTAATCGTTTTCTGGGCATTTTTGACGAGCTCGTCTCGGTTTATTGAACAAAAGACGGATTTGAAACAAACAGGAAATCGGTGATCGCGGTCTGTTCTTGTTAAACGGTATTGCTGTGTTCCTTCTGATTAAATGTTCAGAATAACACTGTTCTCGCGGAGAAATCTAATAACCATCTGCTGTTCTTCAGATTCTAAATCAAGCCCGTCAGCGCGTCGCGTTCCCACAAATCCACTGGGACGCGGTTCCAAATGAAACGCCAGGACAATTATCGAGCAGAGACGCCGAGAGAAAATGAGGGAGAGCGTGAATTATGATTTACCCAGATAGATATTACAGAAAATGACTCTGCGTGGGATGGCATGCAGCAGCTGCACTTTACACTATTATTATTATTATTATTATTATTATTATTATTATTATTATTATTATTATTATTATTATTATTATTAGTAGTAGTAGTAGTAGTAGTAGTAGTAGTAGTAGTAGTAGTAGTAGTAGTATTAACAATTACGTATTCCTATCATTATTGTATATTTGTTCATTTATACATTATTATTGATTTTTTCCTATTTTTGAAATGTTATTTATTGATCAATCGGTATCTGTCATTTTATCAAAAGTATTTTAAATAACTTGCATCAGAAGCTGTGTCCGTTTGTCATAGAGTTGTATATAATGAAATTCGTCAGCGTGAAGTGAAGATAATTTAACCTCCCAATTTACCAATGTTTTTTTTTTTAATTTAAATTATGAATTGTTTTGCTTGAAAATAATCAAAAACAATATTTTTTTCTATATATCTCTAAACTATTTCTATACACTCTCTCTCTCTCTCTCTCTCTCTCTCTCTCTCTCTCTCTCTCTCTCTCTCTCTCTCTCTCTCTCTCTCTCCACACACACACACACACACACACACACACACACACACAGACACACACAAACATGACATTTTATTTATTTATTGCTTAATTTATTCATTATGTACTTTTTTGTACTAATGTACAATTTTTGTGTGGATAATGTTTGCTGAGCTTAAAATGCACGCTTCATTTTGTTTCATCATTCGGCAAGGTTTTACCTTCACCCGCGGAAGCGCAATGGATTGACTTTGCAAAAAAAATTGAATTTGGCCTGAACTTCTCTCTATTGTGGCAGGTATGGGGAATGGGATTTGCACACTGACATGTAATAGCGTTACTGTATTAATTAAAAAAAATCATTTCACATTCAGATTGTTTACTTATCTGCCAGGAACATATGCTGGGATAAGTTAAGATTCACGATTCTGCACTATTGCCCAAGGTGCAATTGAATATAAGGGAGGGAAAGGCTGAGATGTTTGTGACAGACGCTCTTATCTGCGGCTGAAAATGAGGATGATACTCCACTGAACCAAAAAGCCAAGTTTTACATCAGCCCCCTAAAGCCTGTTTGAAACCAGTGAATAATTAGCCAACTTCAGTGATAATTGCATAAAAAAAAAGTACATCATTACTAAAAGATTCACCCCGGCATTTCTGTACTTCTCTGGTTTTGTGATTTTTAGGTTCTTTTTTATATAATAATAATATTTCATAATTACATTACTTTATATATATTATATTATTATTATTATTAGCAATGATTATAACAATAATAATAATAATAATAATAATAATAATAATAATAATAATAATAATAATAATAATAATACAAATACTATCAATACTACTATTACTATGCTGACGATGCCCACGTCATCATTTACAATGATAAATTATTTTCTCGTGTCTTGGGTTTCAGTGACCGCTCGGTGTAATTATGTGTTGTTCTAAATTGATTGAGCTTTTTTCTTTTGCCAAAATACTTTCTCCACCAAAATACGGTATGGTTAACGAAACGTTTAAAAGAGAAACGGAGCTGCTCAGCTCTGTTCTCTCGCTTTTATTAGAGCCTGAATTCAATCTGCCTTATCTTTCCACGACTCCTTTCAGCAGGCGATCAGAGGAAAAAAGAGGATAATTGTTCTTTATTTTATTTAATTTAATGCGACAGGCTGTGCTTTCAGATCATTTATATGCTTCATTTAGTGATAAAATTCAATGTGAAGGAGACACAAGGCGCTTTTAAAGCACTTCAGTAAGAAGTATAAAACATATTAAACAAAAGTAAGAGGACATGACACTTTTAATTGAATGCCATGGGTCATTTGCATGCATTATTGTCTGCTAATGTCACCCTGAAATCGAGCTTAGTGTATTCCGCTTCATTTCCGAGCCTGTTTAATTGTATGTAATATATACGCGCGCGCACGCGCCTGTGTGAATATAGTGTTCAGTAACTGTGTGTTAGTGTAAAGTTAAAACAGAACTACTTTTCGTTTGCTGACCTCAATTTAAAGTTGAATTTTTTGTCTCCGTTTCACACAGAATTAAGAATGAATTATGTTTTGCAGGAGTCTTTCTGTCTATCTGAAATTGAATCAGGAAAAGGAAAACTAAACCAGAGCTGTTGTTTGAAGCAACGGCCTTAACATTTCTGTTTCTGAAATCACATGTAGAACAAAAACAACAAGGAAAAAGCTGATAAGAATGGAGGTGAAAAGAATATGACTTTTATCTGCCTGTCTGTTTTCCTGTTTGTTCGTCAGTCCGTCCGTCCATCCACCCGCCATTAATTGACACACCAGTAACAAGATAAAATAAATTAGTACGCCATCAGATAAAATAATCACACAGCACAATATTCTACATGCTGAAGTGTATTACGTCAGTCATTTTCAGTTTTTGCTTTTTTACATTTTTTGTGTAAAGATTTTAATGTATATATATGTATATATATAATTAAAATTCTATTTGTTGTGGATTTAAGTAGCTTTTGTATTTCTACAAATTATTGAAAATGAATTACTCCGAAAGATTGTAATAGCCACTAAACTTCTATTATGTAATTACATCTCTTAGGTAGATGTTATTACAACAACAACAACAACAACTACAACAACAACAACATTAGCAACAACAAAAACAACGGTAATAAAAAGAACAACAACAATAATAATAGCATCACCACTACTAATACTATAAAAAAAACTAATAATACAATACTAATAGTATTATTAACATAATAATATAATAATTATTAAATTAGTTCAATTATTATTCATGTTATTATTTTCTAATAATGTATTGTAGATATATACATATTATCGTCATTCGTGTAAATGTTATTGTATGCTACTTTGAGTGTTTTTCAGTAATGTGCCAATGAATTTTGAGTACATTCGTGACTTTCAAACATTATTTAGACTAAATGTCTAATTTAGTCTAATGCTTTCTCGAGCATTCCTGCTGTAAAAATTAGCTCTTAACCGAAACATTACTTAGAAAACACACACGTTTAAGCGCTGCTTTCACAATCAGCATAACCTCACACACACTTCAAAGAGGCTCGTCATGCTGTCGACGTTTTATTTCGCTCCTATTTTTATTTTAATTGGATTTCAACACGTTTCGAACTGAGGGCCAATAAAGTGTTTACACACACCAACACGCACAAACGAATTCAGGCTAATAAAATAGTTATTTTATATAATTTTACTTATGGTATTATTCAACACATTCAGGAAAAATATAATTGTGAGGCAGTGTAATTTTTAAAGAACGAAAACTCAAACGCAAGTCATTTGGAATGAACCAAATGTTTTCCGCTGGATCTCAAACCTTGTTGAAAGGTTTCGACTTTATGTCCAGTATATTTCGCTTGTATGAGTTAAATTGCAATATGTTCGTGATTATATTCACATTTGTTTTTACATGCTTTAACCGTGTTTGTAATAAAGCAAACAAGAGAGTGAGCGCTGCGTTCAGCGGAGGACTAGTCTATCGGGCTTTGTAAACGCAGCATCGGAGTCTGTGTGTGTGTGTGTGTGTGTGTGTGTGTGTGTGAGAGAGAGAGAGAGAGAGAGAGAGAGAGAGAGAGAGAGAGAGAGAGAGAGAGAGAGAGAGAGTAAGCTGAGTGGATGGTAATCACTGCTCCGTGTGCCAGAACATGTCTTCCTGGTCCAAATGAGATTAGAGTGGTGTGTGCGTGGGGCTGTGGAGGTGAAAGGTAAAGGCACTTATCAGGAGGGGTCCCCTCAGGGGCCGCGGTGACTGACTCAATCAGACCCGGCACGCACTTCTCACTGGATTAGACTAATCAGGGAAGAGCAGGAGGGATGTATAGACCACTTATCGGGACAGAAAACATTGGGCTCCCTTTCCTTTTGAACAGACCTTACAGAAATGTTTGTTCATTTTTTTATTGCTGGATGCTTGTCGCTGTGGCAATCTTCCACACATTCATTAAACACACACTCACGGTGCGCGCGCGCACATACACACAGACGCGCGCGCACGCTGTTTACATGCCACAGAGATTGCAAAGCCTTTGATGTATTAAGACTTTAATATAGATAATTTCTATTGTAGATTAGTTTTCCTACCTCTTTTGGGGAAACTTTTGGAGCTTCGGGCTTTCAGCAAGCTCCTTTGTAAAATCATTCTCAAATAAATCTAAATAAGGTTTAAGGGGAGTTAACGAAAACATGGCACTTGGATTTTATAAAAAAATATACACAAACATAATATGGAGACCAGCATGGAGTCCTTCTGTGTGTAGCTTCTGTCTTTAATTTTCTTTTATTTTCTCTAACCATTTGTCTGTCTGTGCAAGCCTGAGATCGTCCATTAAGAAAAAAAGCAAAGTCTTTAAAATTGTTCTCAGAGGAACATGACTACACATTCAGCAGACGCTTCATTAGATAATACTATATTGCAAATGCATGGCTGAAAATCTGGTGATTTGGGGACCTTAATAGGCTTTCATTGACTTAAATAAAAACAATGCCCACAATGACATTGAAAACACGACTGAGATGATATCAGCATTCAAAATATTGGTGCAAAATAAATAAAGAAATTCAGGAAAAAAAAGAAAAAATGATGAATCAGTAGTAACAGGCACACGACATTTCTGAGGAAGCTCATAATGTATAAAGTAAAAAATATGGCAACAAAATAGTGACGAGATTAATTAGGGTATTTATTATTTTTGCAAGCAAATTGTTCTTACTCAATAAAAGATTTGATAGAGCACATCAAGGTAAGATGTTACCATGCATGCAACTCAACACTCAACTCAATTTCCCAACACGACCACTGTTCACAAGGTCACCTCTATAAGCAGAAGAACCTCTCCAGAAGGTCCAGAATGAAGACATTCATCGTCGTCTTCACCCAGCTAAAGACACGACGGACTGCCCTGGCTTCTGGAGCTGTCAGCATTTGACAACCTTGCCTATGCGATCGTCAAGGGGTGGTGTGGTCACGTCATAAAACAAAAGCTCTCCTTGGTGCTGTGATGGTAGATTGAGCTTCCAAGAGATGCACAGTGAACAGATAAAAACTTTTTAAAATGTTAAATAAATAAACTCATGAAAGCAAATTCTTTATACAACTTTTTCTGCATCTTAGAAAGTGACACTATTTCCCATGTCAATTTAGAACTTTTTTTTTTTACTGAGAGCGTTTGTGTGTGTGTGTGTGTGTGTGTGTGTGTGTGTATGTGTGTGTGTGTATGTGTGTGCTTGCATTAGTGTGTGCTGAGAAGATGGTCTCAGTTATGCTTGAAACCTTACTGAATCTTCTGAGCTGCCATGTCACAGAAGCTTGATGGTACATGAAGGTTTGCAGCTTCTTATTTATGGATTAGGTCCAGTGTGTGAGCGGATAAGGACAACATCGCATCATCAGCTTTGCTCCTATATAGACATAGCAGAAGTGTCGCTATTAAGGTGAAAGGTAGAACGAACGGTAAAGGTCCATAAAACCAGCCTTCAAATAAGTAGCATTTTTAGCAAGGCCAAAATGTACAATTAGCACCTGAGAAAAATTCAAATTTGATATAGATAACATACAAACATATATAAAAAGCATGATGCACACTGAGCACTTTTAACAACCTCTCCAAACATTAAAAAAAAAAAAAAGTTGAAATAAAAAAAATTTCAATTTTCAAAAAAAAAATTCAATTTCAATACAAAAAAGAAAAATAGCGTAGAACATCTATATATATATATATATATATATATATATATATATATATATATATATATAAAATAATATTCTTCTATTTTGATCATTAAGCTTGCCTGATGACATATTTACAAAACCAAAATCATTGATATTTGATCAGCTGAATCAAAACAAGAATTTCTGATCATTTTGTTTACGATTTTCGGTGTAAAGTCTCATTTTTCTCGATAAAAGTGCAAGATCTATTGAAAAAGATCTAACTTCTTCATTGGAACTGTTCTTGAAGCCAAGAGTGAACGACAGTTGTCAGACACCGGGAACCTAACCGACGCTAACCGTTAACAATTGCTCCCATATTGTCACAGCGATTCTTCTGACTAGAGATGAAGACGGAGAAGAGTTGGAGTTTGAGTTTGAGTTGGCGACTTTCATTAGCATTCATAACAGGGTTATAAGCTGGAGTAATTACAGGCATGAGAGCAGTTTACAGTCTTAGTAATTTGATTTCCATCTACGCTAATAACTTCCTTTGTGTGTGTTTATGTGCCGTGGCAGAACACAAGTGTTGTTTGGCTTCGGGCTGAATAAGGAGGAGAAAGGAAGGTTCTGTAATGAAGCTGTTCTCCTCGTACAGGAGGCTGTCCTTGCGTGGCGTTAGTCTTCTTAAAAGAGCATTTCTTTGGTTTCGGTTTTACCTCTGGGACACACAACTGGAATTTTGTCTGTCTAGCTTGACTCCAGTAGATGTCGCATGCATGAGGAAAGTTGATTTAGCAATGATGGTTTTGACGGTTTTCCTTTTGTGAAGCAATTCAAAGCCTTGCATGAAGCGCTAACAAACAAAAAAGACGTTTTATCCACGAAAAAGACAGCTCAGTTTTTGTTAAAGCCAAAGATGCTAACATTTTCATTCTTTCCCCACCGCTATGCAAACTAAGAAAGTAATCCAGCGTGCAGCTGCATTTGAATGGAGGAGGATTTCTTGATGAAAGAGAAAAATAATTGAGATCAGTGGAGAGTCATGGCTCTTTATAGTAGGTTTCTGCTGTTTGTGCTGGAGAAAGACGCAAAGGGAATTCATATTTCAGCAGAACAAAATCTCTTCACGGTCACGTATTTATTTGTGTTGACACTTCTCCTGAGCTCCACAGGCAACTCGGACCTCAGAGGCCTCAGCATTGATGCGCCTGACTTCCAATTAAACGCGTGGAAGAGGTGAAGGTGAAGCAAAGTGTTGTTTCTCCGTTACATCACACAGAAGAGGCTTTATTCTGTGCTCTTTCCATCATCTACTGTAAAAAATGAGGATGATTTGGACCAGCACCATCAGTAAATGACCAGCTACTGTACTGTTTGGAGCATGAAGTTACTTTAACTCTTGTACTTGACAATGCTGATTCATTGTTCACGCTCACAAGACCCCAGACACATTGGCTGAAGGCTGCCCACTGCTCCGGGCTTGTGTGTCATTTCATTGTGTGTGTGTGTGTGTGTGTGTGTGTGTGTGTGTGTGTGTGTGTGTGTGTGGTCCCTAGCGGCCGTATTGGTAAACTCACTCTCAATAGTTTACTGTCTTTGCTTTTGTTTGTTTTTTTTTTCTAAGTGAAACAAGCAACCATCTTTTCTCTTCGTGCTGAATAAAATAGCCGTTGTATTGAAAGGAGCCAGAGATAGAAACCAGAATATAGGGCAGGTAAGCGAGCGGATCATCAGACTAAATTAATGTGATGGGTGTATGACAAAAGAAAGAGTACAACTGTAATAGCTACACACATGTCTTTGTGTGATATGTAAGAGAAAAAGAGACATGAGAAAAAATAAGGTGAAAACATCTGAACTGTAGAGTACCGGTAAATACAAATAACTACAACATCTAGATGCTAAATCTTAACTCAAATCTTTACAAACTTTAACCATACGTAGAGGATTAGTTTAGTAGTTTCTGTAATGCTATTGGTTCCTCGAGAGGCTGGAGATGAACAGCAGTCGGGCAGCTTGTCTTGGCTCTCTGGGGACTCATGCACATGCCTTTCTTCAAGGAAAAAAAAGGAATGGTTGAGCTGGAGTTTTTTTTTTTTTTTACATCAAATTGTCCCATCAGGATCTCCATGACTGACCATGAAAAATTGTGAAGACAGAAGAACTAGATCTTTTCAATTTTTTAGAAAATGAAAAAGTTCCATCTGCTTAAAAACTTAGTTGGCTATATAAATGTTTGAAAAAGTGATATTGTTTGTTATTGTGATTGTAAGACACACACACACACACACACACACACACACACACACAAACAAACACACTTTGGAAAATAAAACAATAGCTGTTAAAAATAAAATGAGACATTTAACTATAGATATTTTCCTTAAGTGAAATCATCACACAGCATCGGAACTACATTGTGGGAAGTGCAGTTGATACATAACAACAGAAAAAAGTGACAAGTAAAATAAAATAAAAGATAAAAGGAATATAAAGGAAAAACATACAGATTATTTTTTGTTTCACACAGTAGCAGCTCTGCAGGTTTGGCACTGCTGGTCTGTCCTCAGCTTCCACAAGGTCTGCTTTGCTTATCTGCCAACACTGTGTGTGGTTCTGGCACTCAGCAATGCAGACCCTGCAGTGTTAAGGACAAGGCCTGATCTTCAACTGCAGTATTGATCCGATGAATCCACTGGTGGGAAGGCAGAGCTTTCCCTACAGGACGCTTCATTGTGCTGGAATGTTGCTACCTTCAGATACACTCTTACAGGTTTCAGAAGATTTCTATTTTCTTTAACATGGCTCAAATGGACGACTTAACTGTTTTACTTGGCCAGTGTGAAGATGTGGAAGTGAGGAGTCTTGTACAGCCAGGCAGTAAGACGATGGTTTGTGTTCTCAAGGTGACTGGCAACATCCTCAAATGGGAAAAGCAGGTGTAAGAGTATTCGAAAACCATTCTAGAGTTAAAGTTTTGATGTCTTACAGTAAAAACTATTACATTACAAGTTACAAGTCCACCTATGGCCACCACTTGTGGGTGGTGATCGAAAGAACGAGATCCCGGATACAAGCACAAATGAGCTTCCTCCGCCGGGTGGCTGGGCTCTCACTCAGAGATAGGATGAGGAGCTCGGCCATTCGGGAGAAGCTCGGAGTAGAGCCGCTGCTCCTCCGGGTCGAGATGGGCCAGATGGGGTGGTTCGGGCATCAGATAAAGATGCCCCACGGACGCCTTGCTGCTGAGGTGTTCCGGGCATGTCCCACTGGGAGAAGACACGGGCCAGGGAACGCCTCAAAATTCTTCCGGAAGAGCTGGAGGTAGCTGGGGCAAGGGAAGTCTGGGCCTCCTTATTGAGGCTGTTGCCCCCGCGACCCGACCCTGGATAAGTGGCAGAAGACGGTACGGTACGGTAAGTTACAAGTCACCAATTCCAAGACGAATTGCGTGAAAGTCGTAAAGCATTACACTCTAAAATAACTTGAATATAGTAGTTTTAAGTATATAGCTTAAGTACTTTACTCACACTGAATGTAGTCTCAGAAAACACCAATAAGTGTGAAAAACAAGAAAATCTTTATTTATGAGGTTTTATTTCCGAATTTAGTAATGAAACATAACAGCTCAATGTTTCAAATTGGCCGAATAAACTAGATAAAAAAAGAATAAAACGTCAAATTCAAACCATGCAGATGGCGATATCACCTTGTCTGCTCAGGGCATTAATCGCAGTAAAAAAAGATGCCGACTTGTTGCGGTATGTGTCTTTTCAAATGTAGTGGAGTAAAGAGAGGAGATCAAAAATGTATTGAAGTTGAGAGTGAAAGTTGCTTATATTTTTGATACTAGTACAAAGTAGCCAAAAAATACTTAAAAGTAAAGTAACAACGTCAATTTTCTCACGTACTTTACACCACTGGGAAAAATATATCGACTCGGGTGTCTTCATATCCTAGAAATCAGACAGCTCCACCTCTAAATCATGTTTCAACTAAATTAATTTTCTTATTTGTGCTGTGTCTTCAGTAAAGCATCTCACATTGGCTCTGGCCCTGGTGGATGATAAAGGATCTTGTAGGAGTAAAAATGTCTGCAGGCTGTAGACAGCCTCTCAATTAGCCATGCTAAATATGAGAAGACAGAGCTTAGAGCTTACACTCCCACAGTCACTGCAGTCAAGCATTTGTAAATCACAAAGGATATTTATGTATTCCAATTTTCTTGGCAAGAAATGAGGACATAATTATAAAGTAATAAAATATTTGGACAGTTCAAAGGATTATTTTACATTTCACCCCACAAACACATTAGCAGCTAACTGCAAGTTTGACTTAAGCCATCCAATATCATTTTAAATGGAAAAGCCTCAACAGGGTGCATTAAATGTAAATTAAAATGATGCAATGAGAAACACTGGTGAACTGAAAAATGTCTGATAAAAACAAGATCCATTTTCGAAGTTTAGGACAACTGAATTGTATGAACATGTATAGCACGTCCAATACTTAGTACACTGAGTCTACTACTAAGGTGGAGTCTGACAACTAAGGTGTTAGCTTAGGTTGCTCAGATAGTGTCCTTCAGCTCTTCGGCATGATGCGTGTTCACAGATTGACAATGCTTCACAGATTTCCTTTGGGTATATGGTCAGGCGAGCTTGCTGGCCAATTAGGGACAGTTATACCATAGTTCTTAAATCAGGTACTGGGAGCTCAAGTCCTGTTGGAAAAAGAAATCTGCATCTCCATATTGTTGGACAACCGCAAAACACCCTGGTGTATGGCTGAATTGACCTTTGGCCTCAGAAAACACAGAGGACCAATGTCTTTAATTGCCCTGGTGTCATGTGCTTGGATTTGTGTCTTTGTGAACAGCGAGCCTCTTTTGCCTTCTTGGGCAAGGTGTCAATGATTGTCTTTTGGAAAACTGTCAAGTCAGCAGTCTTCCTAATGATTGGGTAACCCTAGCTAGACTGAGATGTCTACAAGAATAAAAGGCACTAGCAGCTGTTTTGGGTTAATTCGTTGATTAAAGTGTCTTCCATAATTTCCCAATATTGTAATTATGAGAGTCTTGATGTACATATCAGCTGTTCTATATGAATTAGGAGAGTATGGCTCCTGCCAGTACAGACATGTTCCACAGAAAGACAATTCAGTCACAGTTGCATTCTTGAACAAACAATCCGGTCTTTTCGAATGTTTAAGCCTGCCCGCCACTTGCCCTTCTTGGGACCATAGCTTGGTATAGGCTACACTAAGCAGGGCTCCAGTGGACCTTTTGAGGGTCATAGTCTCGAGATGCTCTTATTGAAGACAGTCTCTTTCTTGTGTTGACAACCATAAAAAGCTTGGAGAACCTATTTTTCTCAGTAACATCAGGCTGTTCCAGGCCCATGCATTTGCAAGCTATTCCGGACAAAACTGTCGGAATACATGCCCACTACCTACTTTTAAGATATGGTGGTTTATGTTTTGTACCATTTACTGTATAAGATTACCAGGTACAAGATTTACAAAAGATTATGCTCTTTGTGAGATCGTGAAGAGGTTTAACCAAAGAAGAACTGTAACTTACAGTGTGTTCCAACTCGACTTTCTGTTCACCTGTCCTTTTTCGTGTTTAACAGTACTTAGTGTAGGTGTATCGTATTGCATATATTGTATTTGCTCATACGAAACTCACAAATTATAATGAAACAGACGCTTTTTTTTGCCAAAAAAGTTTCCTAGAGTTTTCCATTGCCATTTCTGACATCCTATCTGTGTGAAGCGATGTTTTCTGTAGTGACAGCAACCAAAACAAAACATGAAATAAACTGGACAGTAACACACTTCAAGGAGCCTCGTCTCCTATTTCTCTCAAAAATTTCTCTGAGCTTTCTCCCAAGCTCAGAAGTTTTCAGTGATTTAACGTTATAATGAGTTAAAATGTCAAATCACTAAACATTCATTTTTTGGTTTGACTGTATTTGATTTTACATTTATTTTTAACTGTAATTAAGGCAAGTTTATTTACAAATAAATGTAAAAGATTACATTAAAATTATCTATAATATAGACAATAAAGACTCTATTAAACAATTAAACAATTGTAAAAACACAATTCACCACTCTGGAACAGTATAACAAAGCGCATTTCTTATTTTTTTAGATATTCTTTTTTACATTATTTAACCAGAGAAATGTAACATGTTAGAAATTGTGAAATGTCTTATTGTCTTAGTGTCTTGTGTTAATGTATTTTCCGTGTCAATCGGATTGTTGGGTTTTAAAACTTTGCACTTTTCTCTTCCTGGCTAGATTTTAATTTTGGCCATTTCAGCTATCGTACTCTAAGTTGTACACTCTTTGTACTTGCCATGACTTTGTTCCACAAACATATTTATTTGCGCATGCACATTTAGGCTTTCTGTTTTTGTTATTTACTGACATTTACAACTTTGATATTTGCAGAATGTATTTACACTTGCATCAACGTCTCTTCAAAGGTCTTGACAGCTTTTCCAAAAAGGTTTCCTTTGCAACAAGTATGGTCACCTCTAACCTGACCCCTGACCTCTGCTGGTTTCTCTTTCAGTGTTGTTGTCATCCAGAAGAAAAGAGAAAGACAACAGTGGCCGGGTGCTCTGCCTGTTCCTGGTCTTTTAGGCCGACATTCCGATCCTCAAAACCCTGCAGGGACCAATCCCAATTACTCAAGTGTGTCTTCTCCCCCCTCCTTCTTCAAAATCTCAATCTTCTGCCTGCACGGCCAACAAGATCTGATAACATCTGATAATGGCTAGAAGTGCAGAAGTAGGAGGAGAAATGATTCTCCACCACAGAGGAGATGTCACCAGAATCTTTGTCGAAACTGTCATGTTAGAGTGGTTTGTGCTCCTCGATTATTGGAAAGAGCAGCAGACATTGTTCATCAAATAAAAACATGCCTCCAATATCAGATCTCATCGCCATGCTGGAAGTGATTGCAAGATGAAGTGTGTCATAGACAAGATTGTGTGTGTGTGTGTGTGTGTGTGTGTGTGTGTGTGTGTGTGTGTGTGTGTGTGTGTGTGACTTTTGGAAACTTAAAGAATCATGTGACTAGAACAGAATTTTTATGTATTAAGAAAAAAAAAACTCATCCAATCCCCAACTGCCCTTCTGCGTAATTTATACCTGCTGAACCATTTCACAATAGTTCAAATCAAACATAAAAGATTTTAATGAGTGTCAGAGGTCAAAGCAGATCTTATAATCTCAATGAGATGAGAGAAGAAACCTTAAACGGATATTAATATCAAATCAAAGCATGAGAATTAGGAGCAGCGTAGCGCGAAATGTTTAATCGGAGAATCTGTGGCTCAGGCACTAATGTGAGCTGACCTCTGTAGCCCTCGCTTCACATCCGATTAATAATGGAGAGATGTTGCCCTGTGTCACTCACATCAGAAACACAGATCCAGAGGACTGAATCTATAATGGATGAGATCCGGACCGGAGCGAACAGTGTGACGCTGAGTGTGATGGAATGGCCGGTGAGGAGATGTTCCGCTCGGGATTAGATGCTGAAAAATTTTGGATTTTTAGAGGAGGGCCGCTTTTGATTACATTCTAAAGGGAAGAAATTGCATTCTAAATTGAGGAACAAATTATTGTTTTACTATTGTCAAATCATTGTCAAACAACACAAAGTTGGAAGTGATTTTAAAGAGGAAATGTGTTTGGAAGAAGACAGACTAAAAAGAAAAGACAGTCAGGTTTCCAATGACCATCTGCCAATGTTGTGGTGGGGGGGTATTGTATTGTTTTTCTTTACATATGTTTTGTTTTATATGTACTTCAGTCTTTGTTTCCGCTCAGACTTATATCTATATTTCGAGAGGAAAGTGTCTGACTGATCAGTGCTTGACTTTAATTGACTATAAAATTATTTAACAAATTTAATTCACAAATAAATAAAAACTCATGCAGTGTACTATTTAATGAACATATGAGCAACTTTACATATATCTCACATTAAATCTTTAGGTAAATATGGGCCAGCTCCACAGGGAACGCAGAGATTGTCACTTACTGCCCTCTTGTGGTTAAATAACACAAAACCACTGACAGTGATGGGCTGGATTTTTTCGTACTCTCTCTAATCAAATATAAAACTAATGCTTGTCAAGTCTATTGCAAGTAGTCAATAAGCCAAGAACAAATATATAACAATATATAAATATTGTTTGGCCAAGGTAAAGAGCCAGGTATGATAGAGGGGTGGATGGATGAATGGAAGGAAGGATAGCAAGATGAATGGATGAATAGATGGATGAATGGAAAGATGTATGACTAGGTAGATGGGATTTTTACTTTGGATTCCTATATTTCTATAGGAATAAAACACAGAAAGGTCAATTTGTTAAAGTAATCTAAAAGGTCCTTATAATGGAAAAAAACACAATGAAAAGTGTTATATTGGTTGTGGTATTAGACAGTGTCATTGTGTGATTGTGGCCTAATTTATCAGTCCAGTTATCTGAATGATTGTGATGTGTCCAATCGGTTCAGTCATCCGATTATTTGTGGCTTTATTAATTAGTACTATGATCTCATGGGTTGTGTTGTGATTAATTAGTGAAATGATCTGATTGTAATTGTGGTCTGGTATATCTGTTTTTAAGATGTAGCTTTCAGATGTATCTTGTCTTTTCTATAGTTAGTTGGCATTTGTGTTATCATTTTGTTGATCATCAAATGTGAATCAAATGTGATTTCAGACACTGTGGCAAAATGAGAGGAAATAATGACTTCTACATCCAGATAAAGGAGACTCCTGCTTCTCAAGATAATTCAAATACTGTAAATATTTTCATATTATAAGTAGAGCAGGAAGAAGCTGCTTGTGTCACACTGCTTGTGATTTGAAATACAAACGAGTGACGCCATTTCCATTAGCGATTTTTAGCAAAATAGTCAACCAACTGGCTCGCTAAAGACCATTTTACCCTGAACTCTAGTAATTGCATTCAAAACTGTTCCTAATCTATGCTAATCTCACATTGACTTTGATCTTCCAAGACTCGAATATACTGTATGTCTAACTCTGTCATCCAAGCTACTTCTTTACATTACTGCAGCTAAAGTAGCTTTACTTCAAGGAATAAAGCTGATCTAAAAACGTAGCATGTGGTGCACATGACAGAAACAGGAGACAAAGGGTTGATTATGAAAAGAAGTGGTGAAAATGCCTGGATGATCGTAAGAATAGCATCCAGCCAGACATCAGACACTTCACAACTAACACCAGTGACATCAGATACTTTAGTAACACCAGACAACTAATAGTGGAAGAATAAAAAATAAAAATTCCAAGAAACACTCTACACTTTGGATTGCTTAATTTAGTATCACCACCCTAGATTTCTGATTGGTCACCACATCACTAAAAAAAGCAATTTTAATTACTCTATGGTGTCAAATTGATTTGAGACAGTATGCTGGATTAAACATTAAACATTGCCTTTTTAAAAATTGCCAATTTAGATTCTCTTTATTCTTTAACTTAAATGGAAAGGTGAATGGATAGATGGATGGGTGAAAATACTTCATTGATCGATTGATTGATTGATTGACAGCCACATCAGACAGCAAGAATCTCTCAGAGCCATCACCATTTGAATATGTAGTGACACAAGCTGGTCACTGATCTCTTCTTCGGTTAAACCTCCAGGAAATCAAAGCCTCTTGAATTATGGGCTGCTGTAATTTTGATGGTAAAGAGTCATACATGAGCAGGTACTGTGCAATACATTCAATTGGTCAGTCAGGCTTGGTCTATATCTGACCTTCAAAACGTTTAAGTAAATGAGACTTGGACGTGGGCATTTTACTTTAACTTTAATTTTCGACATGGTCAAATTGTAATTATGATTGAAATATATGGTTTTGCAAGGCTGTGCACTTTCAACTTGATCATCACTGGTGTACCACAAGCAAGTGTGCTGAGCCCCTTCGTCTTTATTGCCAGCAAGTGAACAAATTTACTTTTTGAAGATGATGCTAATATGTATTGTACGTATATTTTATATTTTCCACGGGAACAATGTCCAGCTTCTGTGCATCTCCTTCTGTGGTAAGAGTAGAAAAAAACACCAGACATTGTTGACCTTATTACAACTCCCAGAAAACATTGCAAAATGACTACCCTCTTGCGTAACACTCTATTGCTTTTCTTTCTGTTCATGCATTCCTGTTTGTTAATTCTGACCCTGCTTATCTGAAGCTTGAAGTGTCTGGATTTCCCTTGTACTTTGTCTACGAACCTGTATTAAACAGACCGCTAATGGATCATGCTGCCTCATGAAATGACGGCATTTTTCTCGAGGACATGATACCTGAATACCCATGTCTTTAAATCATGTTGAGGATCACCATCACATCCAGCCTGGTCTAAAAGTATTACCAGCATTCATCAGGTTCTTCTTGAGGACACTGAAGAACCAAGTACCAACAGCAATCCCAGAGCACATCTACTGCTGTCTTCTCATAAACTTCTCACTCTCCACAAAGTATTTCCTTGCACTGCATTGCACTCTTATATATCTCCATCACTCTGGACAGAATTGTACAATTTATGGGCACGCATGCATTGCCAAAATGGTCCTATTATCAGTCTGGCTAATCACACAGTTCAACCCACCAATCAATAATGTATATTAAGAATATTTGTTAATATGTTGGGATTCTTTATTATGCTTCCATTGTGTGAGATTGCATTTTGCAATTGAGCATAAATTTGAAGGTCTTAAGGGGGTTTTTGAACTGCAACTCCCTGTCTGTCCGTCCATCTATTGAACTCTACACACACACACACACACACACAGATTTTTTGGTGATGGAAGCAACAGTGCAGCAGTCGTTGTCTGATGCTTCCGTCTCCCGAGCGGAGGTGACTCCATGTCTGCTGCTTGTATCAGCAGAGCAGCATTGTGCTTCGGGGGAGATTTAGCTCCTCAAAGCATCCCCTGCCTTAGCCAGTAATCTTCCTCTTTTCTTCTTTTTCATCTCTCATGAGGCTGCTAATGTTGCCTCCTATTCACTATATATACACACATATATGTATTTTTGTGTCTAGAAGAAACCATTGTTCCCAAATCATTGTAATATCTATTTAGAGTGGCAACAGCAGTGGCTGCTGATGCTCGGTATTCACAGAGAATAAACCAGCCTTAAGACTGGCTGAAAAGCTGAAGGAGCTTATCCCTATATTCTTAAACTCTCTGCTTTTATGCGCGTCTTAAGCATTAAGGGTAGGATTGTGAATAGCAATTGTTTGACTGCTTCAGAGAGAGCGTGTGCGAACGTGTGGGTGAGGGAATTTCATTTCACTGCAAAATCCGTACTTTTTCCTCCCCCTATCTGTTTTCACGGCCCTAAATATTAAACATGTTCTTAAGACGTAACGGTGTGTGAGACAGAGTAATGTGCTTTTTACAGAGGAATTTTCCACTGCATTCAGCTCTGTTTGGAATTAAAAGAATGGAGCTTGGGACCTAATTTGCTGCGGTTAAGAGGAAAAGAAGAGCTGCTACAATTTTGGAACTTTCCATGCTGCATATTGTCGCAAACAACAAAGACAATCGTCAAATGGGTTGCAGAGCCAGATTTATATATCACGTGTGATGGAATAATGCTGTTGATGCGCATATTTTGGTCAATAATCATATTTTCTTATCAATAATCTTAGATTTTCCAGTTCTGAAAATAATGTGAAACAATAGCCATGTTTCCAATAGCTTATTTGAAAAGCTATATATGAATTATGTTGAGCAGTGAACAATTATTTGTTGATTAATATTTAATTGCAATTCAAGAGATTCAGATTCAATCCACTAATAAATTCCGAATTATTTTTCTGCTTGTCAATACATTTTATATTTGAAATTAACTTATAAATCTGGTGAAGACTCTTACGGTGGTTACTCGTCTATGTATTTAGGTGAGAGAGTACAGACTAATACAGAGCAGACATAGACACATTGCAACGTCACCAATGAGCATCCAGACACACTGCATTGAGAGTATCAGCATTTTTGTAGCATCATCTTTTGGATAGGAAGAACTGAGCAATTTTGAATTTTTAACCAGAATAGCTCCTAGCAATTCCATCAAGCTCTACCTCTCTGTCCGTCCGTCCGCCCTGTCTCTGTCCGTCCGTCTATCCATCTCATCCATCTAGTACATCCAATCCATCCATTCATTCATTCCATCATCTATGCTGCTGTTCTCGGTATTCAAGGATTCTGACAGTCTCTAACGGGTGCAGTGTGCTTATTGACATAGCAATTCTTTTTCAAACATTTTAAAAACTCGATCCACTTACAAAGAGTGTAACAGCTTTCTGCATAAGAAAAATAAAATCCACTCCTCAGTCCAACATAGAACTCATTCAAAGAAAGCTGAATAAAGGAAATCAAACTTACAAGGTAGGAAAGAGCTACCTGCTTAGCGCAACAACTGACACAAATTAGTACCGTAATTATCTGCCACACCCACAAGTGACTCACCCATGTGGTCTCATACACCATTGTAAAACCGCCATTTTAAACGTCATTTTAAAAGTAATCGTCAATCTCAGTTAATCTCCATTTACCTCTGTCAGCCTTTATCAGCTGCAGTTAACTTTCACCAACCTCCGCCTGCTTTTGTCAACACTTTTTGTCATCCTCCTTCAACCAATAGCCGACCTTGGTCAAACTCTTTTATCCTATAAACTCGTTCTGTCAGCATCCACCAACTTGGACAACTTTGTCAGCCTTCACAAATCCCACATCTGTCAAACTTCATCAGGTTTGCCGCCCAGATGTTACAGGTTCTAATCCCTGGAGTGTCCTTGAACAAGATACTGAGCCCAAAATGCTGCCCAACACCACAGCTCAAGTCTGCTCACTGCTCCGGGTTGGTGTGTGTCACTTCACTGTGTGTGTAACTTCACTGGATGAGTTAAATACAGCTCAATATGGTCCAAATACAGTTATTCAATATGGACCCTAGTTGCCAAATTGCCAAATTAACACACTTTTCACATTAAAGGCTCTATCGACCACCAATAGCATCTGTCAACGTTTGACAACCTCCATTAACTTTTGTCAGTGTCTATAAACCACAGTCAACATCCAACCATTTGTTCTGTTAATTTCTATAAGTCTCCTTCAACCTTTACCAATTGCCATCTTACTCTGCCAACTTTAGTTTTTCTCCATCTACATTGGTCAATATTTGTCAGTCCTTTCAACGTCTGCAAGTCTCCATCAACTCCAAGGCAACCTCTGTCAACTTTGGTCAACCTTCAAAGGCCTTGGTCAAATTATGTTAAGCATCAAACTGCGTCAATCCTCCATCGTCTTGTAATAACCTGGTCAGCCTCCAACCATTGATTGTTCATATTAATTGGTTCTAATTTAAAAATCCAGCAAGAATTGCTGCATAATAATTGTGGTTTTCAATGTAGCATTGGCAACGTGCAAAAGGCTACTTGTGTTTCATTTTCTTATTCTCTCTCATGCTCTTTATCAAAATTAAAGAGAATGTTGCCACAAAAAAGTAACAACATTAGGCTTATGTAGTAAGATTTGTTTTGACCCGATTTGTCCGGTTTCCCAGATGTAAATTGCTTAATATTTATAAAGATATATTTATAAAAAATCTATTTTAGATTTTTTTTATCTATTTTATTTATTTATCTGTCTATAGAATAATATATCTCTATAGATTTATTAATGTATATATATA
>CM051495.1:15627232-15667910 GCA_028031935.1 Paedocypris micromegethes | reverse complement strand
TATATATATCCCTCTTTCTCTTATTCTCTTTCTCTATCTCTCTCTCTCTCTCTCTCTCTCTCTCTCAGTATGTTTTCACCACCTGTATCTTTCTCTGTTAATCTTTCTTTCTGCTATTTTTAATCAAATTTCTTTTTTTTGCCTCCCCCTCCTGTCTTTTGCTCTTTCTCTCTGTCACCTTCTTCCTCCTGGCTCCCCTTTTCAACCTCCATCTCATGATAAAAAAAAAACATCTCAATCAGTTTTTCAGTTTACCAAGCCTAAACAAAGTGTATCCATTTAACTGAAGGTGTACTCTAGGGTACATTGTAAGTTTATGTCCTATGTCCAAAATTAGGCTGCCTTTCAATTTGAATGATTTATGCTCTAGGCATGCTATAGTACCACAGTTTTAGTATGCTTCACTGAAGAGATTGGTTTTCAGTCTTCACTGATTCACCGTGCCTGAATCTCAAATTGTAGCAGACAGAACTTTCCAAAGCTTTGGTGCTAAATTTACAAGTTATTTTAAAATTGTGAACTTTCACAATTGTTGTCACTAAAATGTTCAGATAGAGAGTAACAAAACCATGTATGTAAGGATTTAAAATGGCAGTGACATTTAGCACTGCCAGAACACCCAGCCCAGCAGTATTTCACATTTTAATTTATTTCTAGGTTAAGTAACTAGATTAACATGGACATAAATGAAAGACATTGGTACTTAATGCTTTGTTTGGTGATAAATACCATACTAACTATCTCTTTTTCGCAGCTAGTCATAATTATGTCAGAAGACACCCCCCCCAACACACACACACACACACACACACACACACAGACGCTCACCATTATGTTTCATTTCTGTTATAGCAATGTTTAATTAGACAAAATAATTACAAAACAAAGAGAAAAGAAGAAGACATGTTTTCCAATGTAAAACAACACATGCAAAATGCAGTTGTTTTGTATTGGCTTAAACCGCCAACCCCAAAAGAGCTGTTACAATTATATTCTTCCTTTTCTCTATTGCTCAGTTCCTTGGAATAGCAAAGGTCAGTGCACTAACCGTAGGCTAGCGTAAAAGTAATTGGAAACTGAAGCTAAGCAGAGGCCCAATTAATGCTCAAGCTAGAAGTCCCTGTTCTGAGTAACCTGCAATAATAGGCTGATATTCCAGGGGACGGCGGGTTTGCGTATTCACTGTTCACCTTCCAACACGGGGCCATTGGGCTTCACGCCGGTTCCGGCCCCGGGCTGCTGTCAGCATTTGTCTCCTTCAAGTGGCTCGTGTTTTTGCGCGACATGTGTGGCGGGAGCAGGAGGTGTAATTGACTGCTGACGGCTCACAACGTGATTGTTAATTATTACCTGAGGGAATTGCCCACACTTAAACAGCCGTGACTGCTGTACTGATCTATTCAAACGTTTGAACAGAAACCGCTTGCGCACAGATGACGCTCTTCAACATGAAGAGCCGCGGCTGACTGACTATGTGTAGCATTAGCGGCTAATAATAAACTTGATACAGTCAGAGCAGAGGCGACGTGATTGAGTAATGAACCATGCTAATGTAATTATAGTTATGTCATGTAATTATCATTAATGTTAGCTTTATCAAGAAAGAAAAATTAATTTTGAAGTACTTACAAGATACATAGTCTCTCGTAATAAAAAAAAGACTGATTATACAAACTCAGCAATCCTGGCTGCCATCAAAAATTGGGAAGTATTGTTATTATATATGGGGAAATATGTATTATTAATCATGTTAAAATTGTTAAACCACATTTAAAAAAAAGCATTAAATACTAAAACGGCAGCCTTTTAAAAGATAAATGCAGAATAAAATGGTTTGTGGATCTTTAATGAGGAATAATTTCCTGCATCCCTGCTGATTTACTGATGGTACTTTAGTCATCGATTCATTTTAATCAAGCTACATAAAAAGTGAGTTCAGTGTCTTATTACTCAGTGGCGTAATGATTTGGTGAACGTGTTGCTCATTTAGGCATGTTTATTTTGATTTTGAGACTAAAGAGCAATTCAAGTAAATATTAAGAAGATTGGAAAAATGGAAAACAATAAATATAATGGGACAAATTATTTAAAATTGTTTTTTAAAAAGAACAAAAATTATTTGAACTATAAAGTTTTATCTATCGTGACCCGGCAGGAAATACACGTCATATTTTGAATCGACTGTCCGGGAACATTCATGCTGAATTAGGTTTAAAAACACAGACATATCTAAAGAGACAGATGTCTTTTTTAAAAAGTAAGAAAGTAAACCTAACCCTAAAACCTTAAAGTCCTAGACACACAAAACCTATAGCAGTGGGCAGCCTTAAGTCGACAACCACCAGAGAGGGATTTGAACCTGAAACCTTGTGGAGAACTGCCACAAACTGTCTTCACATGTTCTGTTGGTCCAGGATCAGAAACAACTTTAACATTGGATGAGATTTTTTGGTTATTTGGTACATTTTGAAGGTCAGATTTGATTTTTAGTAAAACTTTGGTAAAACCTGAATAGTCAAACTGGTCTTTCTAGTAATAACAGTGGGTTTGTACAATCACAGACAGAATAAGTGAATGTATCTTCATTATGTTCCTTCTTTAATTGGGTCCTTTGTCATTCTGAGTTCAGTATTTATTCACTTCATATCTCTTCTATTCACTAAAATAACAGACCAAAAGGATTTCTTACTTGGGTTCAATCACAGTATTGGATTATAATCTGTAATTTGAAATCTGAACAGAGTAGATGTATGTGTCCTTAGTAATGACTATATCTAGCACTCGCCCTTAGTCTCTCATGCAGAAGTAGAAGAGTTTCCCTTTGTTATCATCTTCCTCCTTCCTGCAATTATCAGCCCTTCACTTCCACACTGGCCCATGGCGCCCGAGAGCTGAGCCTGTTGAAGATGAAGAATAGCTATATTTTTATTCTTTTTTATTCCCTTTTTCTCTCCGCTCTGCATAGATTAATTTTCCAGGAAACGCTGTCACTGGCCGACTACAGAGAAAGCGCGAGAGAGGGAGAATGTAGAAAATGAGGGGAGGGAGAGACTGGGGCTATAGAGTAAAAGGCTTTTTTCTTTGACAGATCATTTTCATATGGGGGTATCAGGGGGTCTGGCCAATAATTGGCATGCAGATTGCTACTGATGGCGTCCTGGTACAGAAGAAAGGGGATGGCTAGTTAGAATAATGAGTCGGCGTTCTGATGGATGGCCAAGAGAAGAGGTCATATAAAATGTTTAAGACACAATCTAAACCTGGTTTCCGTGCCCGTAATTCAACACAAATCCCTCCAGCATTTTATTCTTCAAAGAGACGGAGCTTGATATGAAACTAAAACTGTTCCACCTACATTAAACTTTAAAGATGCTGGTGCTGTTTTTGCAATAGTTTGTGTATGTCTGATGTTCACTGACCCCAATTCTCATTCTACACAACGTTTACAGTTATTAAATACACAGGGGCAAAATGTTGTTTTTTTTAATGCATTATGATCAGGAGAAAAATTTAATCAACAGCTATTCACAAGATTTAAGGAAATTATTTTTCATTGGTTTTCAAATATTTAAAATAATGAACGTTTTCACGAGAGCAACTGCGATAACAAGATCGAAACAAAACCTTTCTTTGTGGACACATATTTAAGAAAAATCAAAGAGAAACACAATGAACTAAATATTGAGACGTCGCACAGAATTTGATGAAAACCCAAGGATGAAGGAGACCATGGTGAAACAGGAACAAAGTCAGTCTTTGGTCATAGCTGAGAAGCAAAGTCAGTCTAAAAATATACGTTGTGAGACAAAACCAGACCAAGAGGTGATCCTGAGACCCCTGTCCCTGCCAAATTCCTTTTGGATCCTGCATGCTAGATTCTCGCTTGGCTCATGTTTCCACCAAAGAGACTGGAATATCCCTACCCTATTATAGAACACCTACACAGGGACTTGACTTCTTCACTTGGATAAGTGAACCTTGCAACCCCAACTCTCAAACAACCACTCTAGCCTCCATTGTCCTGTCGGCTCTACCTAGGTCTCAGCCCACGTACCTTGCCCATCCCTTCTGCTTCAGCTTGGGACTTCTGTCTTTGGCCTCCACTCAGGTCTTCTATCCAATCAGCACCAGATTGGTTTTCCCTGACTCCAACTCACCTCTCGGCTGGTTTTGAGGAGCTCCGGTTGTTGCGGAGTCTGGCAATTCTGGCATGGCTAAGAACATTAAACGTCTTTTCCGGGCGTGTGCCAATAGATGCGACCTGTTGTAACAAAATGTCCAACTTCTTTTCCCGTATGCGTTCTCGTTCCTCCTGAGCGCGAAACTCGGCCATGATCTCCTCCAGTAAGGCTGAATCCATTTTTGGTCTTAGTCTTAGTCCTCGTGCCCCATTTTTTTTGGACTAGGTGTTAGCAGCCATCTTTTGAGGGGTTAATGTCACACGTATGGACTACATTACCCAGGATTTTCTGTTATCCATTTTATCCGTTTTCGCTTCATGCATTTAGGTTGTCATCTGTTTCCAGTCTTTGTCTGTTAACCATTGTGCTCCACTGGGTGCATTGTAACGTAAGGCCTATTTGTTAGTATTTTTCTTTTTTTTATTTGCCATTAAATGTTGGTTTATCGTTACAATGGACTCACTGAGGTGTAAAAATGGGTGTTGCGTTTTTGCACCCCGCTCATGTCAGTTTTGTGATCACACACCATTATTCTGAGATCAAACAAGACAAATGCAATCATAAATAATTGGTCAAGCTTGGTCAATATCCTTATTAGAAACACACCCTTTACTCAAACCTTAAGAAAAACCATGTAACTTCAGCCCAAAAATTCCATCTTGACCCTAAACAGGCCTTTAGCCAAAAAAATCCCACAAATGCCCATAGGGCCTCACTTTGATAAAGAGACCCAGCATTTAGGGTCCTACTTTGAAGTGCCGGTTACACACACAAATTAAATGCAATAACAGAATAAAAAATATAAAACTATATGCATACTTGGAAAGTGCTGCAGATTAGATGTGTATTGTCAAATGTGTTGATCCTCTTTTAGGGGCATTTTCTGTGATTGGTTCATTATCTTTTCTCATGGTTGTCCCAGACCAGCGCAAAGGCGCTATGCGGAATTAGGAAAAAGAAGAAAAATGTCCATCTGTTCATTGGTGTTCAGACTATGGACCATGACCAGAAGAGCAAGCTAGATCGCGACAGTGGCTAGAAAAACAAAACCTCTCTGGAGGGTGAGCGGAAAAAACCTAGGGACAACCTGAAATACCAGACTCCTCTGGCATACTAACATTACAAAGTCATTGGTGAAGATGGTTCCGGACTTTGTGTCCTGCAGGGCTCTTCCCTCCCATGACAACGCAGTGGGTCCTGATCCAAACTCCTCAAAACAACGCCATCGCCATCTTGGTGATACTGACAAGCCTCCATGCAACGTCATCCCCAATACCCGCTGGTGCGACACTCCTCCATGCAAAGTTATCTCAAACCCGGTGGTACGACATTCCTCAAACGACTTCGTCTCCATATCGATGGTATCGACACTCCTCTGGCAGGGATGAAGCGTCGTCTCATCCGGCAGGGATGTGGATCGTGATTGGACGACCATTTTTCAGGAGTGTGTCCTATTTTTAAGCAGCTTTAAGTATAAAGGATGGTGCTTCTCACACAGTATAACCCAAAAATAAGACCTAGGAAAAATTCAGTGTTACAATAAGCCTAGCAACAATAAGGTTTTATGTATTATTTTGAAGGAAAGCATCAAGGCTTTATCTAAATCCACCTAAATTGCAAATGTACTAGAATGTGTACAGCATTCGAATGACTAATTTTGCTTTTACTCTCACCTGAAAAACTTAACTTGAAAAATCCACCAAGCCAGTTCAAAGAAATCAGTCTAGAAGCCTACACTTTTGGAGGGAAGTGATGTCTTGAATATCCTAAGAAAACTGCAATGCATGTGTGGAAAAACTTGGATATAACCTAAACAGCTAAACAGCTTGTCTCATTTTTAGAGGGTTACTACAGGAATCTATCATGACAAGCTCAATTTAGAATCCGAGACTGGGCAGTTCTTTATTCATTTGACTGTGCACACTTGAAATGTTCGTTCCCGAGGGTCCCTGCAGCAAACCTAATCTCTCCCGCACCCCCATCAACAGAAAACAGAGCAGGAACACATTGACTCTCTCATCCTCATTCTTCCCATCGTGGCAGGAAGCTGTATGGACTACACTGTAGATCAAAGCCTTAATTGAAAAATAATTATAGGCACTTAATCACTGCAAGTGTGGGCTAATTGAAGCAAAAACAAGGTAACGAGTAGAGGTCTTCAGAAATGCAGCAGAAAAGGAATATTGTGTGAGCTCCAAGCTCAAATAAAGCATCGTCCTAAATCCCCCATTGTCTACCAGATTAAATTAGAGTGGGCTATTAGCAGAGGTAATTGGCTCTTTAATTTAGATCTGACCAGTCTCAATGCATAAAGAATGTGGGATGCAGCGGTCTGTGATGTGCCCACTCTGTCTCACCATATTGCCAGACCTGATTGGTTAATCACTCTGTAGTCTACAAAGTTTGCTGCCATCCCTCAACGGCTGATGACTGCACAGAAGAGACCCATTTTTCTTACAAGTACTGTATGTTGTTGGTTGTCTTGCTGAACTGCATAATTCATCTCAGTGACGTGAACATGTTCACCTGAGATAGGCCTTCCTATACAGACAAGCTGCCTATACTCTACAGCAATGCACCGCCATACCATCAGGGATGCTGGCTTTTGCACTGAAAGCTGATAACAAGTTGGAAGTTTCCCTCTTCTCTGAATTGAAGTTTGAGTTGCATTTATTTTTTATAGATACAGTATATAAGGACTTGGTGTAATGATACAATTAGTAAAAAAAAATCTTGTTCTTGTTTATAGCGACATTGCGTTGTTCTGGAACTAAGAAAAGCGCTACATAAATAAAATTGAACTTGAACTTGTTTAATGGTTTGTTTGTTTGTATTTTACTCGTTACATTGAGTTTCTGTGTGATCTCGCAATTATGGACCTCACTGCTGAACTGAAGTGTTGAGCGTCTGTTTGCTCGACTGAACGTAAACTTGTTCTGGAAACCTGGAAACGCTCTCAACGGCTGGTTCTACAAGTGAACTGGTTCCTTGGGCAAGACACTGAACCCCACATGCTCCCCGGGCTTCACTCATTTTCTCTGGCCAATAATGCTACAGAAGAAAGGGATTGCTTATAGGCGTTCTGATGGATGGCCAAGGGAAGAGGTCAAATAAAATGTTTAAGACACAATCTAAACCTGGTTTCCGTGCCCCGTAATTCAACACAAATTCCTCCAGCACTTTCTTCTTCAAAGAGACTTGGCTCGATATGAAACTAAAACTGTTCCACCTACATCAAACTTTACAGATGCTGGTGCTGTTTTTGCTAGAGTCTGTGTATGTCTGATCTTCACTACCACCAACTCTCCTCCGACACGATGTTTACGGCAAAATACACCTGTGCAATCAAGTGAATGATCAAGTGAATAATTCAATTTTGAGGAAAATTGTGGTTTTTCCAGCAATGCGTTTCCGATATTGTTGTGTCTAAGATGTGTGTTTGTGTTTATCTGCACGTACAGTATTATAAACTCCCCTGTGACCTTAGTATAAGCTGGAGTGTGACCTGAGGGTAAGACAGAGTTAAGATATGACTTCAAAAGATTCTGTTATAAAGAATGTGTTTGAGAAAATCCAACACCACTGGGATGGTTTCATTCAATCAGAATTTAGGGTTTCCATTCTCTTTGTGAGAGCTGAGCCAGATGACGTGTTGAAGATGGTCCTCAGGGTGCATTTTGGGGGATTTAAAATCGTCTCTTTGTCAGCTGAAAGCAGCAGTACTAGCATTGTACATTTTTGAACAGAACAAGAACAGTTGGTATATTGTTTCATCACTGACTGTCAGTGTGATACATGGATAAAAACCCCGATTGTCTGTTTTTTTTCCACTTGTCCAAAATAAAAAAAAGAAAAGCCTTTAAGAAAGCCTGAAGCTTACTGCGTTCTTCCAACAAATGTTTTCGTTCTCTGCGTCAGAAAATGAAAAGAGACCCTCTTCTAGAGATGTGCCTCGGCAAAATGTGTATTATCTTTACTCGTTGTGCCCTCTAGTGACGGAGAAGGGGCTACAGCATTCCGACATTCATCACTTGGGTAGCATAAGGGTTCCAAAGGAAGTCTGTCAAAAATCCTTTAGTAAAAGGCTGTAAATGACACTCCATTTGTGGGCATTTTTCTGAGAGTCTTTCATCTAGAGCTACCCATGGGACTTGACTAATGGAGGCTCACAATGACTTTTGCAGGGCCACAGAAGAGTCTAAAGACCAGGAACTTTTATGTCTCACCGAGAGGCTGCTGAGTAATATAGGAGTGACCATCAACTGAAAGAGAGCTGACAAGCTAAAATCTACATTGTCAGGTGAGAAAAGCAGAGTGGGATCCAAAAGATTGGATTTTACATTTTGTTCTGGGAAGATAAAAATGGCATAAAATCCAGAGAGAATAGAAAATGCAGCTCAGTCATGGAAGTAATGGATGTTGAGGTCTGTCAACTTTTAGTCAGAACGCACAGCTAATTTGAACATTATGATATTCAGTCTGAGCAAGTTTACCACATCATTCCATTTAGCAATCACATAATAATTTTTTTAAGTGATTGTGAATTACTGAGATCCCACTAAATAAATCCTGAAACCCAAGAGATTTGACATGTTTCACAACACTGTTGAAGAAGTACTAAATGAACACATTTGTCATCCAGCCCCCTTAAGATTATGATAAAAGGTAGTATGCTTCAGGATAAATGTACAGTATACTTTTCTTTGGTTAAACATTCACTCTGTATGCAAAAGACTATCCTGTTGATAGATTGTTTAGATGCCAAGGAACGTAATGTTTGGTTCAGCGTTTTATGTAAGATATCTTTTTAAAGTCCGCTAAATAAAAAAAATATATATATTATTGTCACATTATTATACAGTATTATTATAAAGGTAATGCTCATTTGATATGCTTTAAAATATTAACCTCAGCTATGCCAGGCTGTTGACCCAGGATCCAGGCGTCCAAAGTTGATGGAGGAAACCAATGATGTCCACACCACAAGAAAGCATAGGCACACAGATTTGAATGACCTGAGTCAGAAGACAGAGCAAGAAGTTATTACGCAACATAACGTGTATGACACCCTTCTATGCCAGTACAGGCACCGTTAAATGCTCCCACTCAAGCTCACGTATCCTGGAGCTCTTTGATAAAAGGACAGACTTTGATCAGGCTTTCCTTCAGCATACGTGCTATTCACTGTAAAACAAACGCTAACCCCAAAACGCCCCGCTTATACATGTACCTATACACGAGTGATAGACTGCTCAATCACATCTTGTGTACTTTGGGGCATTGTGTACTTTATTAAAGAATAATAATACAGTAATGCTAACAACATTGTAAAATTGTTAAGAACTTTTAACTGGCTGTTTGCGGTTCAGTAAAGTAACTGACACCCCTAGCATAGCAACTCTAGAAATTGTACTGAGAGTGACTGTACTAAACATTTATTCTCAATTTAATATCTTTGATCTTAAACCTCACTCACCATTTTAAACCACTCGTTTGCACTGTCGGGCACTGAGGACAACACAAAAACGAAAAACAAGCATCTCACAGAATGAAAGTGAGTATGTGACAAATCAGGGTCAAAGCAGATAAAAGTTCGGGGTTGGTAGAAATCAATCCACAACCATGTACGGGCAGGGTCAAAACAAGAACAAGACTAATGGGACCCATTCGAGACCATCAAGAGGCTATGATGGCTTGACATCAGTCATAACTGCTGTAGAGACAGATTTAAGTGTTGGCTCACGCAGAAAATAAAATGAGCAGGACTGGTATCAGATACAGACAGCTTATTCTCAGGAAAGAGAGATCCTGCTGATGACACTGGCTCAGTTTCTGGTAAAGAAGGATCATGCGCTAAAAAAACTTTGTGTAGGTCAAATTGTTATGTTCATTTATGTTCAAAATACATTAGTCGCTGCTTTGCCGCCCCCACTGAATCAAACACTGTCCTGGAATTATTTATAAATACATTAAACCCTAAAAAAGACCTAATGTTGATATGATTGTTTATGCCAGATGACAAACCAAGACCTCTTCCAGGTAACAGGAAATAGACAAGTGCAAAGCATAAAGAATCACTAAATGGTTAGGTCTGATTTGATATTATTTAAATTTCATCCTTTAACATAGTATAATTGTTTATTTTCAATCTTTATATTTTGGTGTTAATTATTCATAATTTCGTCTAGCAATAGCAAATTATTCGTTTAAGACTTGCAGCCCTCTAGAATGTTGAGTTGCAGAAAATCATGGACATATACTGACACCTACTGTATGGACGTGTCTCACAAAATCATTCTAACTGATGTTGCATTCAAGTCACCACAAGAAACATTTCCCACAATTCTTCACCACTGACAAACATGCTACAACTCTACATTCTACTTAATTTACAAAACAAAATAGTGACCACGATTCAGAAAGCATGCGTAAAAAACATATTTAAATTTTTTAAATTCCATACGAGGAAAAGTTTCACCAGGAAGAAGTAGATAACTTGCAATCAACATCAACAAATATATTGTCCAGGGATCTGCTGTACTATATACACAATGAACAGAAAAAGTGGTGATGGGATTGTGAGGAGAATGACACTCACGGTCTATATTGGGTGATGGCCCTTACAAGCACCCACGGTACTGGAAGTAGTGCAACTGACACGCCTGGAATAAGCAGACCATGGCTTAGTGCAACAATCAGACATTAATCACAAAACTAGGACTAGAAAACAGGAAGGCTGTGGAAATTCCAAAACAAAGACAAGCACAAAGATATAGTAGCCCTTAAGTACTGAGTCCGAATTAGGTTCAGGTGCAGACTGTCCAGGTGCTCATAACAATCCTGCTGCTTCCTGAGGCGACCACAAGGACAAGCCGTGCAGGACTGTTACACTGATGCTCTTCCCCTCCCACAACTTCACACATAGAGGCAGGCCATCAGTGCCTTAGAAGCTTTTCTGAATTCCTAACAAAATATTCAAACAACTAACAGAAGGTTGTTACTATTTTGACTTTACTAATTTTCAAATTCCAAATCATTTTAAAATGTCTTTCTGATCTTTAATTCTGTCACTATTATCCACTTCTGTGCACCATACAACATAAGTGTCACAGTGCAGCAACCCCCCCTGGCGGGAATCTGAGGAATTTAAACCATCGATTTAAAGAAGCGAGTAACGAGTTAATGTTACTTCCACGTTTATAGTTACCGTGCCATGTTTTGATTGGTTTTATGTATGTGTTTTGTTTAAAATGTTTTTTTTAGATAGAGAAAAACTGTTCGGTTTAGACATATAAAAAAGCATTTTAATGAACACATTATTCATGATTTACTATGCATAATACGGACATACACGTAGTTAGAATGAAATCGCATAATTATGACCTTCTAACTTAATTTGACGTAATTATGACTTATAATACGTACGTATACAGTGGCGGTTCTACGTTGACTGGCGCCCTGGGCGAGACTCTCGTGGCGCCCCCCCAAACACTTTTTTTTTTATAAAATCAGTATTACACACTCATTGTATTCTAAAAAACACATAGAATAATAATTCTAAATGTAACAACACACTCATTATTAATTTAAATTATTAGAATACCGCATAAAGACAAAAAAACTAATTTTAAAAATATGTTAAGAACATGTTTAAAAATGGCCCATATATTTGGATGAATATATTTTGAAAATAAACTCACTCACTTAAAAAATATATTAGTACAATGTTTCACGGATACATTTCTTCACCGTATATGGAACACTGTATTTACTGTCCTTTATTGATGACAGGGACACAGATAATGCTGTTACACACCTTTACATTTTATTCGTTTTCCCTATGTCTCTTTTTTCTAAATTGTGTACCCGACAGCTTTAAAGATTCGAATCAACAGAGTATTCCCCTCGGGCGACCCGCAGACTTAGTTTAGTGCGGCCGCCGGATTCGATTGTTTAGAAACTAGTGGTGGGCGGATCGATCTTTAATATCGATATATCGATACTGGGGTTGGATCGAAATAGGATCGATGGGCGACCATGCCGGGCTCTGGTGGATACTGGGTCAACGATCTGCATCCTTCGCAAAGGGACGAGAGGTGTGCTTCCGATCGACTGGAACCGCACCACCACCGAGCTTCTTACCATCACGGGACAGAGAACAATAATGGAGGGAAAAAAGATTCTGTCTGTCGTGGTGGGGGCAAGGCAGGTGGACCAAGAGTTCTGGTTGGCCGACATCAGGGATGACTGTGTCCTGGGACTGGACTTATTAATCCACTGGGGGGCTAGCATTGATATGGCCGGGCCTCATCTTTGCTTGGGGGCTGAACGTGTGCCTCTTCGGTTAGGACTATCAACGGCGGAGGCCGGGAAGACTCACCAAGGACGTTCTGCTCGCTCACCGTCGGAAGAGACCCTCCAGGCTGTGGAGGAGTTGGAGCACCGGAGCTGCGGACATTTGAGTGCTGAACAACGCGGGCAAGTACATGCTCTGCTCTGGGAGTTTAAGGATCTTTTCGCTGCCAAGGATAACGATTGCTCCCAGACAAGTCTAGTACAGCACCACATTGATACTGGACAGTCCGCACCCATTCGCCTCCGGCCCCACCGGTTACCGTTGGTAAAACGACAGGTAGCTCGACAGTTGATCAAGGACATGGCAGAGAATGGGGTTATCGAGCCGTCTGACAGCCCTTGGACCGCACCTATGGTGATGGTGCGGAAAAAGAACGGGGATTGGCGGCCCTGTGTGGACTTTCGGCGTCTTAATGCGGTTACTCGCAAGGATTCATATCCTCTGCCCCGCATCGATGATGCATTGGATTATGTGGCCGGTTCCAGCTGGTTTTCCTCATTGGATTTACGGAGCGGTTATTGGCAGGTGGAATTATCCCCGGAAGCTCGACCAAAGACGGCCTTCACGATCGGAGAAGGACTGTGGCAGTTCCGAGTGATGCCCTTGGGATTATGTAATGCTCCAGCCACATTTGAACGGTTGATGGAACGTGTTCTTAAGGATATTCCTCGGACCCATTGTGTGGTTTATCTGGATGACTTGCTAGTCCACGCCGGAGACTTTGCTGGGGCATTGGGAAACCTCAGAACTGTTTTCCTCGCTATCCACAGTGCAGGGCTTCGGTTGAACCCAGCTAAGTGTCAACTCCTGGCCACAAAAACAGCGTTCCTTGGTCATCTGGTCAGTGGGCAGGGGGTGGCGACGGATCCTGTCAAGGTAGCTGCGGTGAAGGAGTGGCCCCGACCCACCAGCGTGGGACAGCTGCGGAGTTTCCTGGGATTGGCCTCATATTACCGGCGCTTTGTCAAGGATTTTTCCACCATCGCCAGCCCCCTTCATCGGCTGACAGAGAAGGGGAAAAAGTTCCAATGGACGGACTGTTGTACCGAAGCCTTTGGGAAACTTAAGAATGCCCTAGTGACAGCACCGGTTCTGGCATACCCTGATCCGAATCTGCCTTTCATCTTGGATACGGATGCCAGTAGCACCGGAATTGGAGCAGTGCTTTCCCAGGACGGGGAGGCTGGAGAACGCGTGGTGGCTTAGTTGCAGTTTGAGTCGGGCGGAGAGGAATTACTGTGTTACCAGACGGGAGCTGTTAGCAGTAATTCTGGCGGTACGGCACTTCAGACCCTATCTCCTTGGAACTATCTTCACGCTAAGGACTGACCATGCTTCTCTCACCTGGTTGATGAACTTTAAGCAACCTGAAGGTCAAGTGGCAAGGTGGCTGGAGATATTACAGGAATACCACTTTGATATAAAGCATCGGCCGGGGCGCAAGCACAACAATGCCGATGCGCTGTCCAGACGGCCGTGCGCGGTTGAAGAGTGCCGATACTGCCGTCGGCAAGAGGAACGGGAAGGAAGCCCTGTTATCGCTGCAGCGGAGGCTGTGGATGGCAGTGATAATCAAGATGTTCTCGACTTGGAGCAGATAAAGATTCAGCAGGCGGAGGATTATGTGTTGGCGAAGGTGAAACGCTGGGTGGAAACTAACCGTCGCCCGGAGTGGCCGGAGATTTCTCCCGAAGGAGCGGGAGGCCTTGTATGGCCAGTGGAGCAACTTGGAGCTCCATGACGGACTGTTGTATCGACGGTGGCAGGCCCCCGGCAACGGGCTAGCTCGGCTCCAACTCCTAGTCCCTCGTTCGCTCCGGTCGACTGTCCTGCAGTGGGTCCATGGAGCGGTTGGGGAAGGTCACTTTGGCAACACCAAGACTGTGCGGCGACTGAGACAGCGATTCTACTGGCCAGGTTGTCGACAGGACGCAGAGTTACACGTTCACTGTTGTGATGTATGCACAGCACAGAAAGGGCCTGGCCAGCAGTCCAGGGGACCGTTGCAGCCATACCTAGTTGGTGCACCAATGGAGAGGATTGCAGTGGATATACTGGGACCTTTTCCGGTGACTGAGTCAGGGAATCGCTATGTTCTTGTGGCTATGGACTATTTCACTAAGTGGCCAGAGGCATTCCCTGTTCCGGACCAGAGTGCGACCACGGCAGCGCAGAGACTGGTGGATGAGATGTTTGCTAGATTCGGAGTACCGGAGGAGCTGCATAGTGACCAAGGGCGGAACTTTGAGAGTCTGTTTGGGGAGGTGTGCAAGAGGCTAGGGGTGAGAAAGACCCGAACCACTCCTCTGCGGCCCCAAAGTGATGGGTTAGTGGAGAGATTTAACAAAACTTTGGCCACTCAACTTGCCATCATCACGAGCCGGCACCAAAAAGACTGGGATCTACAACTTCCCCTGGTGTTATGGGCATACCGTACTGCTGTGCAGGAGTCTAGTTTGTGCACTCCCGCTGCTTTGATGTTTGGCAGGGAAATGCGCACTCCTGTGGATTTGGTGTTTGGACCCCCTCCGGAACCAGAGATTGAGGGAGGCATGGAAATGGATTATTTGCGCCGGTTAAAGAAGCGAATGGCGGAGATACAAGACCTAACTCGGACAGCTCAAGGAGGTGCTGGTGTGCGCCAAAAACGAGCGTATGACAGTCATTGCCGGGGTCGTGTGTTCGCGGTCAAAGAAAAGGTGTGGGTTTTCTGTCCGGTGAGAAAGCGAGGTCTTTCTCCAAAACTCACACATCACTGGCAAGGACCTGGGGAAATAAAAGACTGCATCTCAGAAATGGTCTATCGTGTCCAGATGCCTGGTGGCCGGAGAACAGTGGTGTTGCACAGGGACCGCTTGGTGCCATATCGGCCCTTGGCCCCAACTGTTGAGGAGGAGGTGCAGAACTATTCGCTAAATTCCTGCGGGGAGGAAGTCCTCGGCAGATTTCATGCTGAATCGGGCGCTGTAGGAGGAGAACAGCGACGGCCAGCATGGGTCCGGCGAAGACCTGCTTACCTATCGGACTATGTGACTTGGGATCCGGGTTGTGGGGACACTTAACCCTCTGAAGGGGGGGCTGTGTGGCGATCTCTGCCGCGCCCGCGGTGTTCGCCCGCGGGGGTTTGCGATGACGTCATTGTGTTTCCCACAATGCCGTGTGAGAGTCCGGTTGTTTGTGTTTTTGAATGTTATTTTTTGTTGTAAATACGTGTTCTCGTGTGGTTCTTTTTGCATGGTTGTGTTGTAGTTTAGGGTAAGTTTGTGTTTGTTGATCGTTTGACTGTTGTTGAAAACTTACCAGGAGTGAAGAGTGTGGCCGTCATAATGGCCCAGCAGTGTTTTGTGTGTTGAAAGTTAAGTGAGTGTTTGTGGAAATGTGACTGTTGTAGCATGGGAAATGAAAGCAGTGCTTTAATAAAGATCACCACTTCAACTATGTTGTTCTTGCGTGGTTCATGCTGACACTCGGAGTCGTGCGGTGTATGGGGCACGAGTGTCAGAACTTCTTAGCCTGGTCGCTGTGCCCGGTGATTACGCTACGCCAACACTAGAGGGCGCCACAATATATGAAAAAATGCCGCCCTGGGCGGCTGCCCCGTTCGCCCATGCCTAGAACCGCCGCTGCGTACGTAGATAGAGTTGAGCAGTCTAACCAGTGCCGATTTGTATGCGGAATCGTCATCATAAAAGGCTACGACATCATAAAGTTGCATTTGCCATAGATGATCAACAACACGAAGTACATTGTGACTGTAAGCCGTGATAATTAAATATAGCCAGAGTATACAGCCAAAAAAACTTCATCTCCCACAATTCACAGGCGTCACACGTTCGTCACGCGTGACAAATTGGCTTTTAAAGGGGCGTTTGATCGGACAAAGCTTTGCCAATGCCTGTCCTGGTTATCGTTATTGTAGTTTTGAAGCGTTTCCGAGGTGAGGTCGCTTGCTCAGACTGAAGTAATTTGTCTCAAAGTTCCATTCAATTATGCGTTTATTCAAAAACCAAGTCAATTATGAGTTGCTATTTTGTTGTTGTTGTTGTTGTTTTTATTGAATGCAAAGGGCTTCATAATTGTATAAATTGTCAAAAATGACGAAATACTGGAGTTGTTCATGTAAAGTTTTCAGTAGTGAGTTCAGTACCTTTTTTATTACGGTGTGTATTTTATTATGTTTGCATCTGCCACTATGTGTCACTGTTTGCCTGTTTTTCCGTGTCATCAAATAAAAAGGAACTAAACTGCCTAAATGTTGAGGTCAAAAACACTCTTCTCGCGTTATAAAAAGCACAAAAAACATTAACAAAATTTGGTGAGACCAATTGCAAATTGGTTGAGTGAGCGAGCAAGTAGTGTGTGGGTTAGTGAAACTGATTTTGGCACTGGGTATTAGCACTCTTTGGTGATTTTTTTTCCTCATCTAAAATAAGTGAGTTTGTCCTTGGGAGCTTATTACAATGATTAATTACAGTAGCACAATGTGTTACTGTTGTCATCTGTTGACAAATCAAGTCATTCTGACCACTCAAGTTCTTTGATTTGCTAGTTCCAGAGTGGAAAATTTTTTTTATAGAAGCCATGCTTCTTCATGCAGAATAAATAGAGTAAGTGTGTTGACAATCTGGAAGTAAATGACGGTTGATTTCTGTCATGCTGGAATGAAGGGATGCGAGAAAGTGCTAAATGAAATAGGAGATTGAAAGATCTGTATAGCAGAGACAGGTAGAGCTGAATTCATTCAGGGGTCCAAAAGCTTTTAATACCCGTGTTCAACCAAAACTGCCGGCAAACCCTGGGAACGAAAAGGGACGCTGCTTATCTGCACAAAAATGAACGATAGCACAATAAATTGAGGTCTGGCTAAGGCAGATAAGAGCCTGTGGATCAAAAACCACATAGCTATGTGCTCTTTCTGAGATAGTGATCGATCTCTCTGTAAAATAGATTTTTCTGTAAATACAGTGCTTGAGTTCGGAATATAGATTATAAATTTGAGGTTGAGATTTCTCTGCATTCTAATTTGATTATAATAACATCAGGTTGAAATCATACAGTAGTTGTGTCCTACACCTGTCAAAATCAAGCAGTAAATTTAATTCTCCTGTTAACGTTACAGTTTCTCCATCTGATCACAAGAAAACACTCTTCTCACTCTCTTGGAGTGTTTGTGTGTACAGTAGAGCCCCAATTTGCATATATGATAGAAATAATTGTTCTTTTAAATTTAACTTATTGAGATAAGTAAAATAGTTTGGTCCAATTGGTTCAAACAGAAGAGATTGAGTATAAATATACTTGCTCAGTAGATTGACTGAAAGTTAGTGTATTGTGTAATATTAAGTGTTTCCTCTTTTCTGTGCAAGAAACATTTCATGATCACTCTTGGGTCAAAATTAATGTATTGTTGGATAATATTTATACATCTCTTGTATAAACATCTCAGATAAGCGACCCAGCCTGGGTTGATGAAGCCTCATCTTGCTTCACCGTAGCAGTCTACAAATCCACCTTTTTTTTATCAAAACCATTCTCTGCTGCTTCCTTTGTGTATTGCACAAGGATATTCACAACTTCTAAACTACAACAGCTAAACTAAAAAGAACATAAAAAGAGGGTTTTGACAATAAAGCCACTAGAGACCATATCAAAATTGTGCCGTGCATTTAACCATCCAGTGAAGTTACACACACACACACACACACACACACACAGAGTGAAGTGACACAAACCCGGAGCAGTGGGCAGTCTTTGTCGCCATAGTGTGTGGCACTATTGAACATGTAACACCTGGGTGGCAGATCCAACTCCCTACTGCTGAACCACAACAGCCATTTGTATTTAAGTATCACTTGCTATACACCTTTTTTACAAAACGTAAAACGTTACAGTCAGTCAGTCATCTTCTACCGCTTCATCCTTTACAGGGTCGCGGGGAGCTGGCGCCTATCTCAGCGTCTTAGGGCCGGAGGCGGGATACACACTCTGGATTGGTGGCCAACCATTCGCAGAGCGGGACACACAGACAAACACATTCACACACTCACTCATACCTATGTGGTCAATTTTCCAATTCCAATTAGCCTGAAGCGCATGTTTTTGGACTGTGGGAGGAAACCGGAGAACCCGGAGGAAACCCACGCAAGCACGGGGAGAACATGCAAACTCCACACAGGAACCATCTTGCTGTGAGGCGACAGCGCTAACCACTGCGCCACCGTGCCGCCCTAAAACGTTACAACTTTTTAACAAAAATGTTAACATGACATTTTTGTTAACATGACATTTTTGTTAACATGACATTTTTTTTTTAACAAAAATGTTATTGACGCAATCCAAATGCCAGTGTTTTAGCTGTAGTCAAAACATTTTTTTTTCTATTAGTAAGATCCTTATTATTATCTAACAAAATGCAAAGTTATGGCCTTTTAATCTCATCTGCCACATATTTGCAAGACGTTATGCTGCTCTCCTGGGTTTACAATGAACAAAACTGTCTATTTTCTTTATTTAAGAAAATTAAAACCTGAATTCCATAGAAGTGCATTAGTGAGTGAGGGACCCGTGATAATTCAGATAAAACTGTTTAGTTTATCATTCTGTTTTATATATTGTGCAGCAATAAACAAAGAGGAGGGGGTATTTTTCCATTAAATCTTCTGAGAATTAATTTTGAATATCATGTTATGAATGACCAGTTTAACAGTCAATAACACAGCTGAGAACAACTACAGAAACCATCTTCTGAGAATCCACGAGTGAGATGAACTGATTATTCCTGCCAGGTTAATACGTTCTTTGCAATCGTTGGCTCTTTGTCTTTCCTTGAAAGAATCATGGTGATTCCTGAGAGAAATTGAGCAGCTTTCCTGCAGGGAAATCAAGCGTCCTGCAGCAATCATCTGCAGTCCAGCAGCAGCAGTGTCTCTCCTCGTCACAGAACAATCATTCAGTCCGGTGAACAACCTAGCTAAAGAAGCTTTCCGTGGAAAAGACATGATATAGAGATGTTTACTCTCTGTTTGCATTAATCCGCCGTGTTTGCTGCAATAGCAGTGGTTTCTCGCACATCCCATGTAAAATCAGTTCTCTCATTTATGTAGTACATTAATGAACCAGTTGGTGGCGCCACAGTAAAAAACTTTGATTGGCAAACAATTCCTTGGAAAAGACTAAAACATTAACAAGGGTTTTTTTTTTTTGCAGATTTATGTTGAAAATTTTAGTTAATCTTTAAAACAAGAAAACCGGTACAATCTATCTAATTTAGTATTGATAGTGTTTTTCAAGTCAAAGTCTAAGAATCTTCAACTACATACAGCAGAGCGATACACAGTGAAATGAGAAAATGTTTCTTCAGGAGTCAGGACCCTGGTGCTACACAGAACAAAACACACACACAGAAAGGAGAGACCGGTACAACAGGGGGTGTGCAAAATAATTAGGCAACAACAGAACAGAACACGAAGACTGGACGGACTCTGACGTTGTTGTTGTTGTTGTTGTTGTTGTTGTTGTTGTTGTTGTTGTTGTTGTTGTTGTTGTTGTTGTTGTTATTCATGTAGTCGAAGTAGTAAAATAAACATATGTCCTTTAATTATATTTTATTTAATTCGTTTTTATATGTATATTGTATCTTGTAAATGTGGGCTACTCTGTGCAGTGATTTATGTCTTCTGAGTAAACCTGCAACTCACAATATTTAACGCGCAGTGATTGGCTCGAATCTGGTTTGACGTCATCGAGTGGGCGGGAGTTCCGCGGTGTGTGTCACTGACCCATGTTTCTGCGTGACACAGTGTTAATGTGCGGGGACGCGCACGGATGTTCCTGCTTCATTCATGGACATTACGAATCATATCAGAGAAACTTCTGTGAACAAACACAAGGCAATAGCTTTTTCAACACTTTGACTGAGTCTTGTTTTGCCACCAGCGACACGACCGGTGTTTCTTCTTAAATAATTTAAAGGTGAGTAAAAATGCCTGAAGATTTGGTGTTCATGGTGCACGAGAGCTAAAGAAACTACCGATAACAGTCTCAGATGTGCGCACTCGGAGTATATTATGGCAAGGTAATGTTTTAGCGAAATATGGATCTTTGGATTTTGTTTTCTAGACAGGTTCACTAATTGTGTAATTACTTCCCATCAGATTGAAATGCGATTACATATTTCCACATCTTCTCCTGACTGAAGTTCAAAGTTTTCTTCAGAGAGAAGACATTTTACTCTGTTTATCGATTTTATTTTAGTTTATGCGTTTTAATGTGATGCTTATCAATCAGACTCGGAATATTTATATATTTATTTATTTTTTTGTTTAACAAAAACAAGTTTCACACACATGCACACCTATACACAACCTCTATTGCAGTGTGTTTCTGTCCAAGTTATGTAACAAATCAAGTTTTAAACAAATTAAAATATGACAAAGCTGGATACACAAAAGGCTTATACAAACATTTTTTATACATATACATTTTTTTTGTTTATTTAATTTAATGTTTATTTAAGCATCTTTAAATTTTAAGCAGCAGGAATGTTTCAAATTTGAACGAACAATTTCAAATCGCTTGAATGTTTCTGAAACACACATTAATCACAATAGTTGCACAAATTCAGGTCAGAGATTGACTTCTTTGAAGGGGCTATACGGATAGAAACATACTACTTCGATTGGAATCCAGCCAGGCACCTTTTGTGAAATATGTATGCAAAATTTCTTTTAGATTATATTCAAATAAAGTGATGGCTGGTTGAGATTCTGAGAGGCTGTAAGCACACATGTTCCACTAAAGTATGTAAAATATAGGTGACAAGTGAATGTCCTTGAGCTAGACACTGACCCCCACATGCCCCCCGACACCATGGCTTAAGGCTGCCCACTGCTCTGGGGGTGTGCGTAACTTCACTGGATGGATAATTGCGGAACACATGTAACTTCAATACCATAACCCCTAATCCCTAGTGGCCATATTGATAAACTCACTCACTTTAAAAATGTACTACATGTTGTGGTTATGGTTCTCAAAATGTTGGGCTTAAATAAATGACAGGGACATCCCACCCAATGCTAGAGGGACTGAAAAGTGCTTTTATTAAGTGTCATAGAGTCAGAGGAAGCAGCAGAGACAAACCCTAATGATGTCTTGTATGTCTTGAAGGCCGGAGGATGGTTAACCCTGGCGGATGTGCTCAGCCGTGGAAGCGCTGTGCGGGCTGCAGTGGGAAGATTGCAGACCGTTTCCTTCTGTTCGCTATGGAACGCTACTGGCACAGCCGCTGTCTGAAGTGTTCCTGCTGCCAGGCTCAGCTCGGAGAGATCGGAAGCTCCTGCTACACTAAGAGTGGCATGATCCTCTGCAGGAACGACTATGTCAGGTCAGTGCAAGAGACAATATACTTTTTTTGGCGTTTTGCTGGCAACTTTTGACTTTTTATTTAATGCAAAAACCATGATGCTAAATTCAAAAGTAAACAATTCACATTTTGATTGGCTGCGGAGAGAATCACAGGCAGGTTCTCTGGGCCTGAAACCATAATCACCAATATTACCAATATATACTTTAATGTGTATATAATTAAACAAATCACTACATTGACTGAAATTTTGGGGTAAATTACAATTAAACGTGTTAATTATGTGTTTAGTTCTTTTCAAGTGATATCTAGAATGAATGGACCTATAACATAATTTAGGTCTTGAGGTTTCCAATCAGAGGTTTCCTAAAAATGTATTCCCCGAAGCAACCCTGGCAGCTACATGACTCCATCTATGTTAGCAGGTCACGTTTGATGTGGTAATTTTACAGTAGACAGGTATGGAGCATTTTTTGGAACATAGATTCAACAAGTAGCTTAAGATGGTTTGAAGACTCATTCTCAGTGCAATTTGCCTAGGCACTGTCAGGATTCCAGTCACTGTCTCTGTGGCTTATTGAAAGGCTGATCAAGCTGTGCCTGATTAGGGTCTTTGGTTCTAGTGTATTTCTTCTTGTTGGGTTTGTAGTTTGGTTAATTATCAGTTTGGATTCAGAGTCTCAGGTTGTTTTTATTGCACAAAGTTCCAGATGTTTGATCGGCTGGTTAGATTTGATGCATGGCAATAGTTCTATTAGTAAATACCACTTTATAACAATGTGGCTTCAAATAAAACACTAAGCATTCAAAGACACCTTACACACATATAAAAATTGTAAATCGCGTTTTAAGATTCAACTTTATATTTGATGGACAAACACGCATGGCTTTAGGAAGAGAGTTCCACAGTCGAGGGGCAGCATGGCTGAACGCTCAAGCACCCATGGTGGTGAGTTTAATACGGGGAATAGAAAGAGGCATTTGACTTAAAAGCGTTACAAGTACTTTGACTCTTCTACATTTGTGCACACGCTTGGTGACACTCAATAGTCATGGATCTGTCCTCTAAGCTACTGTGTGAGTCTGAGAAAATGAATGTTACTGATGGCAAAACCACATGAGAAGAAGGCACAAGAAAGCAAAGCGTTGTCAGCTTGGAGGCTCCATAGTGAAAAATGTAAATAAGAGACCGCAGTTCAGAGGAACAGAGGAAAAAAACGAGTGAAAATAACGATCCAAGCCTTACAAAAAAACGAAATGTAAGATGTACAAAATAAACGCCAGCTGTAAAACAAAAACGCAGAAAAGTGGATGACTTCTTCAAAAGGCCAATGATTACACATTTTTCTCAATATCCACTATGAAATCTCTCAAGAGACGCAAGCTGAAGGCTTTAGAATGACCAGCACAGTCACCTGTTTTAACTATTACTAGAAATGTGTGGCCAGAACTTAATTTATTTAACGAATATTCAAAGAATATTACACAACTAGATAAAAAGAAAGAATCAGAAAAATGTTCTAGAATTGAAATGCTGAAAGAATATTGTGTGTGTGTGGGGGGGTGTGCGTGTTTGTGAGTCTAACATTTTCCTAGCTGCTCTGAAGGTTCTTGCGAGGAGGACCAGGACCATTATCTGAGAAAAGATACCAGAGAGAAACAATTAAAAGCTTTAATTAGAGAGTCTCCTCCATTTTCATTTACTTTTGTTTGATTTTATCTAATGAGATCCAGTGCCAGGCTCCTATTCACTTCAAAGAAACGTTGAGAAACAGTGTGTGTGTGCGTGTGTGTGTGTGTGTGTGTGTGTGTGTGTGTGTTTGTGCATGGGGGGAGGGGGATTAATTTGGGAATTAAAGTGGACTCCTATATGTTTGTAATGGATTATTAAATTGCCCTTGCTCTGTAAATAATGAAGATACATATCCAAATTATATGATTACTCTTGATGCTAAAAGCTCTAGCGTTTAATTAGGACGGCCAAGTAAAAAGGTCTCATGTGTCCTGATGGCAGATGGTGATGAGGATGATGATGATGCTCAACTGGAGGCCGTCACTAGTTTTTCGTAGTTTTCCCCAGTAAAGCTTTTTATGTGCTATAATCTAGAAGCCAGCATTGATGTTTGATTGGACAACAGAAGGATCGAGCGTCATTTGGTTGAAGAGAGTATTTACTTGAATAGATGCAGGTAATTAAATGGCACGTTTCCAGTGTAGTGTGCGGGTAAATCTAATAGTAATTTAATATCACTTTGAAGCCTGTCCACTTGGAACTATTAAGCCTAAAATGCTGGGATCTCAGAAATTAATTAAATTGAATTCAATTTGGGGGAAACATTTATCTTGATTTATGATAATAGAATTAATGAAATCCTCTGGGGACTAAAACTGTTACTCTGAATTAAACATGCCATTTAACCAGCTAATGCTCCCACACACACACACACACACGCACACATATACACACACACACACACACACACACACACACACACACACACACACACAATCTGTCATTATTTGACTCTTTTCTGAACCAGAAACACTCAATAAATAAAGTGGTTTATCATTCTAAAACCATTCTTAAATTTGAAACTTCACATTTCTCTTGAACTAGAAATGGTACTATTTTACTAGGAGTTACTCCAATGTAACCTTGGATTGCTTTAATTTACATCTAGATAAATCCTGATCCACTTCTAGTTTACGCTGGTTAAATCTTGATATACTTCACCTTTTTCTAGTCTAATCCTGATTGACTTCACTTTTACTCTAGTTTAATCTTGAATGAAATGAGTTTTATTCTAGTTTAATTCTGATGTAACTCAGTTTTCCATTAGTTTAATCCTGAACTACTTCACTTTTTCACTACTATAATCTTGAACTACTTTGCTTTTTCTCTAGTTTAATCCTGACTGACTTCCCCTATACACTACTTTAATTGTGATCTACCTGACTTTTATTCTTGATTAATACAAATTATTAATCTCTCTCTCTCTCTCTCTCTCTCTCTCTCTCTCTCTCTCTCTCTCTCTCTCTCTCTCTCACACTTGTGATGGTTCTGACAGGTTATTCGGTAACAGTGGGGCCTGCAGCGCTTGTGCTCAGTCTATTCCTGCCAGTGAACTGGTCATGAGGACACACGGAAACGTTTACCACCTCAAGGTAGCGTGTCTTTGTTACTTCACTTCTATGTTTCCTTTTTTGTTTGAATAGCCAAACAACTAAGTGTGATTAATCAAGATGGGACGATTTTGTTTATTTTTTTTTTGTTTTTTAACATGACGTTTTATGTTTTCTGCAGTGTTTCACATGTTCTACGTGCCGAAACCGACTTCTTCCCGGTGACAGGTTTCACTACATCAACGGCAATTTGTTCTGTGAACACGACCGACCCTCGTCTCTCATTGCTGCACATTTGACTTCACTGCAGACCACTTCTCTTCTGCCTGACCAGAAGGTAGGAGTCCTAAAGCCACAGAGCTCTGCTTTTTAGTAATCAATCCTGTTACAATGTTTCAGACACAGACATTGGTCTGAGAAATATCTTCATACTTATCTGCTGAAATGGGCCTGATTTTTCTTTTTTTAAAGTAAGGTGATAGGTAATAGGTGATAGGGACCATACTGAATTTGAGCTCTGCATTTAACCCATCCAAGTGTAGTACACAAACACACGATGAAGTTAACTTCACTCTTCACACTGTTTTGCCCAAAGACACTCATTTGCGGAACTGGCCAAAGGGGGAATTAATATTTAAAGATTACATTAACTTAATGTAAATAAATAATGCATTAAACATGTTTAAATAATTATACTTTATATTTTTAAAAAATATATTAAATAATTCAGTTTGTCGACATGCAGATATTTACTATAGTTTCAAGTAGATGCTGTATGTCTGTACATTTCAAGATGACGTGTCCTGCAGAAGAATTACTAGGAATAGCTGAGCAGCATGAAGTCTGAAATGAACATTCTTTCTTTTTGAATCTTTGTTTTTGTGTCATAAACTGTATGTTTAATCCCAGTGTTTCTTTACCTTCTTTCAGGTGTGTTAGGATGCATGTGTTGCCACGTCTTCATTTCAGTCCTCGCTCACATCACCAAGACTCTTCAGACTCCTTCCTGTTCTGGCACAAGCTTCCTGTCGAGAGAATGTAGAATTCTGATGCTGATATCCAGACTCCTCCTTCTCGTCCCTGATTCGATCACGAGCGGTCCTGCTCTCTCGTCCAATCACAAATCATCCTGTGGAGAGTGGCACTGATTTAGATTCAAATCAAATCACATTTATTGCCACATATACTTTTACTTTCCTAGGTCCCAAGATTACTCCCTCTCTGCTCCTGTCCAATCAGTGGCTGTCCTTCTGAGAGAGATCCCATTTGTGGGACAAACGTACACGCCTTTGGTGTGCAGAAGACACAATTTGTATGGATAAGTGTGAGCTCATGAGCAAATTTTTTAGCGAACAGCATTAAGTATTTTGTCAAAAGGATCACCGACATTTATTCACGTGTGTGTGTGTGTGTGTGTGTGTGTGTGTGTGTGTGTGGTGTAAATATACATATATATTTTGTCTTACCTTGTCCGTCTTTGCACCATCAAAGTGTCTCTTTCTGAGAGTGAATGATTGTGTACGTTAAATTATACATCTGCATCTAAATAAATCAGTCCTGCTCGGTCAAGACATTTCTTTCAGCTTATGTGTGAGCAATCATTTTGGGATTTCCAAAGCAACAGCGGATTCTGTGTTTATTATCAAACTGTAAATAGGATGTGTGAATTTACTGTACCTTGTGTTTATATCTGTCTGTTAAAATAAAGCTTTTCCACTCTACATATTCATTAAAGGAATTATAATTATACCCGGCATTAGTTGCATCCTAAGGACTGAAGACGCAATTATCCCATGCACTAAAGGATTTAAACATTAGACATTATTCACCATTTCTGGGTAAATAGCAGGCGGAGATCAGGTGGCAGTTGTGGTCTAGTGGAGGGAAATTCGACTTGTGTCCAAGACGTTGCAGTTTTGAATACCATTCTGGCTGGCTCTGCTACTGAGGGTCTTCTACCACGGGAACAATTGGCTGAAGAGCGATAATGGGCAACTTGAATCCAAGTCTTGGTCACAACACTATTTGCCGAGTAAGAATTCTACATCTACATATTGTACCTGTTCTATATCTCATTCAAGGTCTCATTTCAAGTGTTCTTGAGGGTCCAAAACTATTCTTCAGTTTGAGTTGAGATTCACAGACTTTAAGCGTTCAAAGAAAGTCCTGCTTATAGTTGCAGATAAAGTTGCCCAAAGGGTGAAGAAAGCGTCCTACCACCTCCTAGACTTCTCTCCACTACTGACGATCCTGCTGTCTATTACAGGAGGCGGTTTGAGTTTGTGTTCACTCAAGTCACTGTGTTGAGTTAGCATGAAATGTTGTATTTTAAAGCACATTGTAACGTAATCTTAAATGTATGGGTTACACCACAAACCAGTCAAAATCATGCAGGCACAAAGTTTTATTTATTTTGTTTTTCAAGTAGTACACATTTGAACCCTATTTTGTCTGACAAAATATCTGAACAGTAACTCATGAGCAAGAACAAATCCATAAATAATACTAATGGCAGTTTTGGTCCAGTGGTAGTATATTTGGACTAGTGTCCTTGAGCAACACACATGACCCTGTTCGTCACGACTTGGGCTGCCCACTGCTCCAGGTTTGTATGTGTCACTTCATCGTGTGCATGTATCTTCACTTGTATAGGTCGCAGAGCACAATTTCGATATGGTCCCTCGTGGCCACACGGACAGTCTGACTCACTTTCATGTCAATGGTTGAAGGCATTTTTCCTGAGAGAAGAGTCTCCGAGAAACAGACGTCCGAGTGGTTCTTCTTAAGAATCTCCTCCATCGAAGTAATGTAGATAATATATCCAACCTGGTTAAATAGATTTGCGGTCAACTCTTGTCACTGACTTTTAGGGTAGATAAGGCTGAAGCGAATATAACAATCACAAATGTATTACAAAAATATTTTTTATGAAAGATCTGATGACAAAACACGTTTCAAAATCACATTTTACAGGCAATCTTGATGCCTCTCTGCTTTATATCAGAAGATAAGACCGTAAATATGTCACAAGTCAACAGAAAATACATTTTCATTTATATCAAAGGACCACGATAAGTAATATTTTCTATTCTACATCTACAGGTATTTCATGATATTTCATAGTCAGTTTAAGATAGATATATACTGAATGACTATTTAGGAAGCCATCCACCCAACGTTGTGTGAAACTATAAGTGTCTGAGAGTAAAATTGGAGCCAGATCCCCTGAGTAAAGAGCTGAACCTTCTAGAAGAACCACAAAAGGTCACCAAATGCTTCCATTAATCAGCCAGAATCATCCCAGATTTCCAACAGTGTCTTTATTATGAATTCGGCCTGTAGTGGCTTCAGCTCAAGAGGACGTTCAGTCAGTTCTGAGGTGGACTAATGTTTTCTAGTGTAGAAAAGGCTTTGGCCACACATGCCGATTGAATGTGTTCTGAGACTCATAATATAGTAGATGGTGCAACAAAAGCCTCCGACCTTAATTATGTAATTACTTGTGAGTTAACCTGAAATAGAGCAGAGGATTAGAGCGGCATTAAGGAGTGTGTGACACATGAGTTGCGGACGGAATCAGGACGGAGCTTGGTTCCTTTGCTGATGGCCTTTCAGCAGATGCTCCTGTTGGTGTCTAACACCAGCCTTCTGTTAGTTAATCTATTAATCCGGTTTAGCCCGGACCTGCTGCGCACCGGCTCTTTGCAGTTGAAAAAAAAATTATATTTTGGGCACACAAACAATCAATCAGGCAGACAAACAAACAAATAAACATATTCACATTTTTAAATATGTCTATTTGAATATTATTTAAAAATCTTATTAATATTTACATTTAAGCAAACTTTAGATATGTAAATATTTACACACACACTTAATTTAAAAAATACTAAAATGGTAATTAAAAAAAACAGTCTGTAAGAAACCAACTCAACTAGCTAGTCTTTGGTTAACTATCTTAACCAGCTAGTCTGTAAGTCATTATCTCAATTAGTTACTCTGTATAAAACTATCTCAAAGAGCTAGTCTGTAAGGATCTATTTCAACCAGGTTGTCTGCAAGGAACTGTCAACCAATTAGTTTGTGTGCAAGTGTGTTTTGCTCATTTACAGGATCACCCCAAAGCTGGGAAAAGAACTAGTGGAAGAGCCAGGATGCTCAGGAGAGATGATGTCTCAAACTTCCCTGGAGCTGGAGGAGATGACAAGGGAGGGAGAACTTCAGGCAAGGCTTGTGAGTGTCTGTGAAAATTGTGTGAATGTGAGTGTATGTGTAAAATGTGTACATGATTTTTATACTATATGGAAGTATAACTGTGAACTCTTTCAAAAACAACTACCTGATGGAAACCTTAAACCAAACCTACTGTGGATAAATACTGCATCGCTGATGGGATCAAAACTCTCATCGATCATTTGCAATGGTAATTCAAGAGGAGAACAACAAAGCTGCAGTCGACTGAATTGTCCCACAGACATTACTAGCCAAGGATGATGAATCCATTCTGAACATCTGACCAAAAAGACCAAAAATGCTAGAGGAGACTGGCCGCCGCCAGCATTGAGACAATCCGACTTTGAAAAATGCATGATAAATAAATGTAGTTTGAACTTGAACATAATAGACACAAGTGAACTTAACTTTTTATACCCACTTGTTTGTGCTTCAGCAGCTTCAAGGTCTTCATGATTTGCTTGAGCTTTGTCATGATCCTGAAGTGTGTCAGATGTCTAGCTCTATCAGACAGCGGAAGCTTGGACATTTCAATCTTGCACCAAGTGTGTGGTCAGCAAATTTCTCCATGCAAGATCAAGAGTGTTATCTGATATCGCAGCGTTTAACCAACGTGTGACTTCTAATGCAGCATTTTAATGGATGTTGCTCTGAATGGTTCGGACTTTAATGGAGTTTTGCTGGTGACATGTTGTTTTTTAGGAATGCAATTACCTGAGAGCTTCAGCTTTAATATCTCCAAGCCCGTCACAGCCGGGCAATCAGAACCACTCTGTCCCTTCAGCTTAATGAAGAACAAGTACTAGACCATGAACTTCTAGTCACTCTCTATCCAGTCACAATGTCTAGCGTAATTAAATTGATTAGCTTAATTAGCTAAATTTGACTCCAGGACATTGCCATATGGTGGAGCAAAACAGAGATGGCAGCTAATTAAAGTTAAAATAATGCAGGTTTTAATTAACACAACCCTTAGGCATCAACATTTTCACATTTACCCAGGCTGATAATTAAAAAGTCCTCTTGCTCAACCAACATTCCTTTTCTGAGCTAATTAAATATGGAAACACGTTTGAGACATGATTCTCCATAAGCTGATTCCTGCTGGAACATGGCGTTTCTTTTCTGATGAGCTGTAGGAGTACTGGACCTTCACACACTTGAGAAACCGTGTCACCAAAAACTGGGCTACAAGCCTCAGGGCTGAAATTTACAATTGCAATGATTTAGCTGAGTGTCTTTCTTTATTATTAAAAGAAGTCAGCAATGATTTATTTATGGACTAGAATTCTGTTCTAAGCACACACACACACACACACACACACACATACTCACCATCACACACATACACACCATCACACACACACACACACACACGTCTTTCTCCGTTCATTCTGAGCAAAATTATTTTCTCTTGTTGACTCAAATTGTTCTGCCTTATTGATCATAGTCTTATTTTATTTATCAAATTTCTAAAAAAAAACTCACATAGTACAAATTTATGAACTTCAAGTCATTTGGTTACTTTGAATTGTGTACAGAACTGAACGGGTATGTGAATATATTTCTCATAAATGTGTATATATTTCACATTCCTTATTCTTTTTACTGGATTTATCTACAGCCTGGTCCAAAACAACATCAGATTGTTTATAAATATTTATGAATGGCACACATTGACAAGAACTGCAGGCAAAAATTAAAGCAGAACAAAAAATATCACGTATGAGGCACACATATGAATTGTCCTTGAAATGCAAGCAAAGCTATAAATTGCTATTATTAGCACTAGTTATAATAACTAATTAAACACCTGGAATAACTGCATTAACTACAAGAGAAGTCACTACAATACCCACATTATTAACTTTAAAAAGTGATATCTACGATTTTAATAACTTCATTATAACTTCAATATTTTTGGTAATAAACAAAAAACATCTACATTAAAACACTTTGTTAATATTCACAGGAATAACAATATTAATACTACTTTTGACTCTCTTTACATATATACTTATTCGAATATTATTGATGTGACTTGTTATGGATATCAAAACAAAAAATAGAAATCTATTAGGTTTCTTGGTCCCTTTTTTCTAGGTCCCTTTTTAAAACTATAGCAAACTAATTTAGAACACTCACAAAAACTAATAAAAAGACAAACTTAGGCAAAGTCATACATAACTACAGCGTTTCTCATGGCTAGATGATTACATGACTGGAACATTATAACCTCACATGGATAAAGCAAGACTCATGGCATAAACCGTACACTGGAACAGGCAAACACAAAGTGTATGTTGAAGATGAATATACTAGACTCACAGAGTCATAATCACAGAACATCTAGAAGTTATCCACTTGCAATCCATTTGAATCAGAAATGAATTGTGCCCAGAAGGTTTGAATTCATGACCATAATTGACAGATGGTCCTGAGGGATTTAGCTGAAACGAATAAACAATGAGAATGAAAATATTACGTTTTAAAAATATAGTAACCTTTTAAAATGATCAGATAATTGTGTTAAGGTATGTTGCAATTAATGTGCTTTAAAAAAATGTGTGTGTGATGCCTGAGGGTAGTGTTTGTTTGTTTTTTTTTTTTTCAACAAAAGGGAGTGATTATGTGGGTAAATCTGTATTTTGATGTGAAAAGCAAGCTTTTGGGACGTTATTGTGAATTTATGTTCACTGAGATTAGATATAAATGATGAATTACAAGAAATACTCTTCCAAACTGAGAGGAGTCGGCTGATAAGGCTTGGGGATCTATTTTGGATGCCCTTGGAGCATCTTCCAGACTAGATGTTCTGAAAATGTGCCACTGGATGTAAGTCCAAAGGAAGACCCAGGACAGACTGGAGAGCCTATGTCTCAAGACTGATCCCTCGGTGTCCCCCTGGAGGAGCTAGAGGAGGTGGCGAGCAAGGAGATCGATGGAGATTCATTTAATGAATATAGTATCACACCTTGTTAAAAGGAAAAAAAATGGTACACACATGATGTTACATGCATATAACCATTCTGCAGTAAAAAAAAGTGTCAGATGTGCGTCTATCTGGACAACTGAAGGAAAAATGGTCAATTAAAGGTTAAATTAACCCTAGGTTAATTTTTCTTTGTTAGCCATGAATGGGTGCTTTTGTAATGTAAATGAGGTTGTTACAGTGCCCTCGATGGCCAGTCAGAGCCACTTTGAACACACTTGCGTTTCATTTCATCGTACAAAGAGATCATTACACAAGTTTTATTGTGTTTTATCATCTAAATTACACAGGATATTGTGGAAAATATTCAGGAAATATTTCCCACCATGGCTGAGCCACTTCTAAAAGTGATTAAATATATTGACAAAAAATGTACACATTTTGAATCTGAATGGATGGATGCCATCTTTCTCCTGCATGATACAAATGCAAATCGCTTCCACAAGCAAAACATGACCAATCCGTTCCCAGCGGTCCAGAGCGACGCCATCTCCCCCAACACTGATTTTCTGATGTTTTAAATGGCAGAATGTGTGTGATTTGTTATCTATTTAGTTTTTTAAGGTTGGTGATCCATGTTAACATGTCTGACTGATTCTCTGGCCTAATTTCTCCAACTAATTTTCTAATTTTCTCACTAAAGCAGTGCACAAATTATTTAAGTGCATTCACACTGCACACTTGAAGAAACTCCAGCATTATCTCTAATGACGGACAAAGCCTTTGAGAACAGCATCAGACACAAGGTTATCTGCCTACTGCACTCACTGTTACATGCAATTAGTTGGTCTCTCCCTTTTTCATTATACAATTACTCTTTAATGTGAATTTAATAGTATGCATTGTTCTACATGACCACAGAGAGATTAGTGAGCATGTACTCGGAGGCTGGACTCCCAGACTAATTGTAATTTAGCCTAGACAGCCCTCCTCTGAAGCTCTAAAGGAGGAGCTGAACCTCAGACATACAAAGACAAAGAGTCTCTGGCTAAATGGAAAACAAATGCTCAACTAATACGTTTTTTTCTTAAATAAATGTCACAAAAAGGCCTCAGGTAAAAAGACTTTTGTCTTCACTGTAACGCAAAAAAATATGCCAAAAATAGATACAGTATGCACATTTCTACTGTGTTGTGTACTGATGGGGTTAATGACTAGGAAAATTGCAGGTATACTACAAAACCATGTGACCAGTCAAGATCAATTGAATTATTTTTTGTTGTTGTTGTTTTTTTTTTTGTATATTTAACATTTATATAGTGTACTTGTTGTGTGTTTGGTTAACATTTGCCTCAGCATTAACATATGTAATGGCTATAGATGGCCCTAAACACACACAAACCTGGAGCAGTGGGCAGCCTTAAGCCGTAGTGCCCGGAGGGCATGTGGGGGTCAGTGTCTTGTCCAAGGACACGATTAACTAATCCTTAACAAAGTGTGAAAGTGCAATGTTTAAGCATTAATTAATCATTCTAAAGCACAAATAAAGCATAGTAGTGTTTTTAAACTACTAAAAATAATAGTGGCTATTAATGTAGAAACAATTCTTTATAAATGATTAATTGATTATATACTGATGCTTAACTAATAACTCATAGCATGTAGTCATTATTAAGTATTGCAAATGTAACTGAGTGGTGAAAGTAAAAAAAAAAAAAAAACGCTGAGAATGAACTACTTTTTTTATACCGACAGTTTTGTGGAGAAGACTTTACATACTCATTATTTTTACTTTTTTATTTAATAATTCATGGGAGTCAATCACCATCAGCCGCTGCTGCAGAATATAATATTAATACATGTATTAAAATAATTGATATGTTGAAATTTTATGGAAAGGAGGCAGAGATTAACTGGATCGTTCTTCATCAGTAATCTCCCTAAACTGAGTTCCTTCTCCGAGCTGCTCTGCTTCAGATGGAGAGATGTCACTTCTCCACACGTGAGGATGTGTCTTTTCCGCCATTGCCCTATTGAAGTGTGAGCCTCTATTATAACCATTATTATAAGAATTATACAAGCTTCCCATTTCAGCACCTCATAATGAGATTAATTGTACAATCTTGTGCGTTCTAATGTGCACGGCCCATATATTAGTCTAATTTTGTCAAGCTCCAAAGCAAAAAAAAAAAAACTTGAAAGCTAATGACTATCCTCATCTGTTCTATACACATTTACTCTGTCATTTGCATAATTATGAATTAAACTTTTGATAATAAAGAGCCTATATCTTTTATATTCAAACATGCCAACGAAATGGTCCTTTCGTTTTGACATGTCATTATTTGAAGAGGCTGTGATTATGTTGATAATGGAGCGTTATTACAGCAAGACTATTAACAAAGATGTTCACAGAACTGCAAACTTCAAAATACAGTACTCTGTTTTTGAAATCATTATACCTTAAAATCACTAATAGAATGTCATGGTATTATAATTTTCAACCACTTCTGTTAGAGGTGGCCTTCTATTAGAGATTTTACGATATACAGTATATGTGCATATTAAAGGGTATATATTTTTGTTTTTGTAATATGGATTCATCTCATTGCAATCTTGATATTAATCTCTAAATTAATTTATAATCCTAATAGACATATAGATAATACCAAATAGACATTTTCTGCATTTGCTAAGGGATAGTTTGCATTTAGTGATACGTGAGACTGAAAGAACTCAGCATAACTTTTGCCTTGTTGAGGTGTTCATTTGGATTTTGAATTCATACATTGAATTTATGCATCTATGCCGGGAAAAATTAAGGCGTTTCTGAAGGCAACCAAAGGTTCAAACCTAAAAAAAGAAGTACTGATCACAGTTTTTGGGTGCCCAAACAGAGTCATTTGATATTCTGCCAGATTCAATCTCAATTCCAAAACCAATTTATTAACAGATATAACACACACACACACACCTACACACACGCACACACACGTACACACACACACACACACACACACACACACACACACACACACATACAGAGAGAGAGAGGGAGAGAGAGAATACTGAGTGCAGATCAACAGCCATTCATTGTAAATGAGATCATGGTGAAACACGCCATAGGCTGTGTGAAATCAGAGAAGCTGTGATATCAAATCAGGGCAAATTGCATCCTAAAAAGAAACCATAAGCAGCTCTATATAGTTCCTGTTTGTGAAGAATTCTATTTCAATATTTAAAATTAAGATTAGAATCATGCAGGGATCTTATTGGTTGTGAGAAAGGTGGGCGTGGCTCATTATCTAATAATGGTGCCATGACAAGCATGATCTGTTCGTTTACAAGTAAATGCTTTACAAAACCACAAAGTCATGTTTCGGAACAAAATTGTTTTCATGTCATTTTTTTTTCATTCCTAAAAACAACTTATGGCCAAATGGTGTTCTAAGGTTTTCAGTTTTTGCTACTTGAACATAATTGCAATTTCTGAAGGTTTGATCGTTCAATAAAACAATTCATTCTTGAAGCCTTTGTCTTTTCAGCAAGAGAAGAGAACATCAGAAGCGGTGGTGATGGTGACAAATTCACTCATCACAAGAGCTTTAAATCACCTTCAATTTTATTTATTAAATCAGGCTAGCCATGCTGTCACATAGAATAAAGTTTGCGGTCCTTATGTTTACTCAATTTTCAAATGTTATCTCCAGTCATTCACACTTTGTGAAATTAATCTGGACAAAATAAATGAGTGGGTCTTAGATCCCAATATTCCCCATTGATTTAGATGGTTTCGGCAGCCGAGACATCACACACAACACGCCAACAAGATTCAACCATGTATTTCAATTTCTTCTACCCGTTTTTCAATTGCAAACCACTGCAAAACACTATAGACTTAAAATTGTTGATTTTTTCAATGCTGAATAACAACATTTTAGTTGGTCAAGTAGTTTTTTTCATTTCTTTTGAAAAACATCAGACTAATAAAATAGTTCTAAGCATTACCATCTATTCAATTGTTGTCCAGCTGTTCAAATCCCAGCTAGGTGGATTTCAAAACACTGTGTTCTGATCAAGACACTGACCCCCACATCCCTCCAGGTTGTCATGCCAAAAGCCTGCCCACTGCTCCGGGTTGGGGTGTGTCACTTCACTGTGTGTGTGTGGGGTGTGTGTGTGTGTGTGTGTGTGTGTGTGTGTGTGTGTGTGTGTGTGTGTGTTTGTGTATGTGTGTGCATCCAATTTCACTGGATATTTAAATACAGAGCACAATTTTGACATAATTCCTAGTGGCCATACTGACTAGCTCACTCACTAAATTGTCACTAAACAAAAAAACATTTTTTATAATGTTATGACGGGGAAGGGGTACAGTAGACCACCACTTATATTCATAATACAAAGACTAACAATAAGAAATAAAAATAATAATCTGGAAGAGTTCCAGACTAATCTAGAATGTAGTCTTACATTATCTGATGGCTAGGCACATGTCAACTTCCTTATTTTCTGGTGATACTCCATCTGCAAGACCACTGGGTGTTCTAATAAATCCTCTGGATTGACTCTGCGCAGTAATTATTCCAGAGTTTCAGCGGATCCCCAGCCCACCATTCATCTTCTCTGAATCCTTTAACTACTCATGTCAAATCTCTCCAAACTAAATCTCAGTAATTAACTGACAACATTTACATGATTGCTTGTGACACACCTCTGTTAATTATTGCTTTAAGGCCATGTGCTAATGAAATTAATGCATTCATTGCCCAAACTAATTAGCATAACTCATGAAAATGGCCTGTGTTTCAGACTTACTTACAGACATGCTAAAATGCACGAAAACCTTTGGGGTTAAAAAAAATTTATTAAATCATAATTGAAAAAAGGCACATCAGAACTACAGAAATGCGGAGTAAAGAGCGCTGTGGTCACAATTATATTTGGGTGCATTATTTGGTAACAATATCACAATTTCAAGGGTAAGATCAGAATAGTAGGACAATTACGTTGTCTGACCAGTACAAAATTAAGTTGTGTGACTGCTACTGTACAAACAAAATGTGCATAAGAAAGGTTAATAGAACAAATGCAAAAAGTGCAAGGATTTAACATTTTTAACTTGAACAATTATTTACAAATACTTCATTCATTCATGAAGGACCCCTCATTAGGTGTATCTATACTGGTTACCTGTTAAATACCATATACACTTCAAAGTGTGATTTTGTGTCCACCTCGTCAGTGAGGGATAGGGTTGCTTCTGCCCTACTCTGGTAAACGTCAACTCTAGTTCTACATGGTTCTACAGAGTTTACGTTCCCCAAAGCTTAATGTACCATGCTTCCTCTGAGGCTTTTAGATTATTTTTCTATGTATGTTATATGACGCTCTCGTATATTACAGAGATAATTTCCTAGAACCATGTTTTCATGAGTGAGATTTTTTTCCTGTTCATAGTGTGTATTATAGAGTGTTTATTTAAGACTACCTATGGCTTACTCTAAGATGTACTTTAGTGTGACCGGATGCTTTTCTTTGATGTGACTATGGACTGTGGTATGGACTTTTAACGTCAAACCGTCCGCCTAAGGTGCTAAAAGCGGTTTCCTTTACGGTTCAGGATACAGGAGCTCAGACCCAACTGCTGGGACGTAATTTTTAGAAACAAACAAAACAAACTCAATAGAAACAGCCATGTGGAACCAAAAACAAAACCAATCGAGACAAATAAACATTAGTGTTACACTGAAGTCATTGGTCAGAAAAGACTTGTGAAGCATGAAGAACACGACACCAATCCGGACATCAGTTAATGATACAGACAGGAAAATTCAGGCAAGCAATGTCAAACCGATCCCAAACAAATCAACACTAACAAAACGATCAAGCACCACACAAAGGAAAACTTACCGTAAATACAATAACAAATATGACACAACAAGACACAGGTGAACACTAATTAAATAATACATTTCAATTTAAAACATGAAACCAGGGCAAAATAATTAAGTGATGGATTAAAACTAACAAATGGCAGAACATAAAAAAGGAAGTGATCTGAGACCATGCAATACCAATTATTTCAATATAAAAGTCCCAAGAACGCAGGGGTACTGCAAACCATGACACTACTAGTGACACTACTACTACTACATGTCAATTCATGTAACAATGACAAATTTTAAATCCGGATTGTATGTGATTGTACAAAACCACTATATTCTACCGCTATTTTCTGAAAAAAATAAATAAATAAATAAATAAATAAAAAAAATACTCAAGGACAACTCAAGGATTACACAGTTATTTCAATTGAATACATACTTTCAAAAACTTTTTTTTTTAGTTTCACAGTAATAAACGTCTTTGGAGTTGCGTTCCAGACTAGTGCTCCCAATTACATTGTAAACCAGCAATACAATGACAATTAAGGCATTCTATTCTATTCTATTCTATTCTATTCTATTTGGGACCATTATTACAATACAAGACAGAATGAACCTGTTTTACTGCTTAAACATGAGGCTACAAACAGATAGACACCTCACCTATTATTAAAACATAATTCCCTAATCTAGTTTATTTGCCAACAAAACTACAGTTTTTTCCTTATTTACTAGGTAGGCCAAAGAATATATTGTGTGAAAGCAATGAAGAGAACTGCTTTTTCTGTAGGAATCAGAAATATCTCATAAGAAACTCCATTAAACACCATAGTCAGTATACATGAAGAGCATCTCATGTGTGGCTTGGCTTGTAATTTATAAATTCTGTGCATTTTGTTGTGGATTTGAAAGTAAGGTCAGGAATAAGTAAATGCTCTGTGAGGAAGTGTGAGTTGATCTGAGCGGACGTATACTTGTGTTACAGAACACGAAAGGAAGTGTGTGTCGCTCAAGCTGTGCAGTAATGAGAAGACTAACAAACACGTCTCATTTAATGAGTGAGAAATCAGCCTCATCACATACTCTCTTGCTCACCGAGGTGTTATTCAACTCTACTGTGACTGAAGCTTTTCTTAATTATGTTAAATATAGTCAGTCTTAATCAGACTCCACACTCACAAACGAAGTACAAACACACAGGGCAGGCAGGAACCAATCAGAGCACAGCTGCAGTAACCGAGTAGTAAGAAAACACCGCTGTGTAAATACAAAATCAAATCCCGATGCAGATACCTGCATGAATCAATCTGACCCATATAAACCTAAGAAGCCATCTGATTGTCTATAATGATACAAAAATGTGTATCTGTTATTCTAGAACAAGACTGAAACGTCAATTTGTCACTTTACCAAAAGCAAATTAGAAGTCCTCGACTGTACTTTATTCACACTAAATTTTCTCTTTGCTTTTATTATTGAATTGTCTTTGACTTTTTTTATCAAACGTTTTCCTCTTTTTCTGATTTGTTTTTGTTTCCTCCTGTTTTGTTTGAGTGTTTATATGTGTCTTTATCCAGCAGTAAAGGTGGACATGCCACCTAGGTGTTGCAGGTTCTAATCTTGCTTCGGTTTTTTCTACATTTGAGTGAGCAAGACACTGAGCCCCACATGCCCACGACACCACGGCTTAAGGCTGCCCACTGCTCCGAGTTTGTGTGTGTGTATTTTCAATGTATTTTCGTTACTGCCCCTAGTGGACATGTTCATACCATCACTGAAACTGAATGTGTAGAAAAAAGTGTAAAAAACAGTTAATATTTCCTGAACATTTCCCAAATAAATTCTTCCCAGTGTACATTTCTCGTCAGATTCTTCGGTTTTGTTTAAACCAGCACTCTACATCACAGCTCACGCCGAGGTCTGATCAGTAAATCTGAGTCTGTTGTGCACAGTCACAAAATAAATCTGATTATATCACAGAAGTTAATGCTGCTCCAGCTTTTTTAATAAAAGCGCTGTGTGTGTCCAGTTTCATCCTGTGCGCACATCGATGAGTCTATTTGAACAAATTATGCCCTGCTAGGTGATGTCATCTTCATCCAGTGAATCGCACTTTCTTGCCTGAACATACAAGACGTATTATTGTGTCCATGCTCATGAATGCATTAAATGAGTGTGACTGATAAACACCAGAAACAGGAAACAACGTCTAAAATTTGTACCGCTTTTTGTGGTTAAAAAAAGCAATGTGTGATTTCATAACCAGTTGGTTTAATTCGTGCTGCGCAGACGAGTTTGCTTAAACAGACCAGAGGATTTCAAGATGACCAAACTCGATAGCAGAGTAAGAAGTGAATAAAATATTTAGTTGGAAGTAGTATAATTTGATAGAATTTGCATTTGTAAATGTTAATGGTTAAATTAGTCAAATCTGTAAATTTGAATTATTGAATCCAGTGGCCGTGGGACGCTAGTGAAATCCAATCCCCCGACACCACAGTTTATAGCTGCCCACTGCTCCGGGTTTGTATGTGCTACTTCACCGTGTGTGTGTGTGTGTGTGTGTGTGTGTGTGTGTGTGTGTGTGTGTGTGTGTGTGTGTGT
>CM051495.1:15588712-15627222 GCA_028031935.1 Paedocypris micromegethes | reverse complement strand
TGTGTGTGTGTGTGTGTGTGCGTGTGACTTCACCCGATGGTTAAATGCAGAGCTCAATTTTGTTGACACTGCCCCTAGTGGCCATACTGACAAGCTCACTCCAATCTACTTTCAGCCATGGCCTTTGATTGGTTGATTTGTGGTGTTCGTACAGACCAGAGATGGTTTTAATCTAGCTCTACATCACACACACATGGAAAGAATATATAAAAGGTGTGATGTTAAATGAAAAAGAGAGAATATGATAAACACACAAATTTTAAGCTGCAATTCTTGTCCAGGATCAATTTCAGCAAACAAGAAGCTGCGACTCGATCAAAGTTTTCTCGCTCATTTACCACCTTTCAGTCCTGAAGAGGCTTAGAGATTTGCATATGACATGACAGATTACATTTAATCACATCGTTGCAGTACTTCAAAGTATTAGCTTCTTCGACTAGACACATGCAAATGCTCTTCTAAAATCCTTTTATTTTAATCTGTTCTGAGGCTCGGCACCTTTGATATGATTATTGCTAATATGACTGACATAAGTTAACCAGAGCATATGAATACTACAGTGATACATTAGGTACATTATAATATACTTTATAATTCTACTGACATTGGAAAAATTAAGGTTTGCAACAACAATGTTTATTTTTTGTAATGATATATTATAATACAATATTTGACTAAAATAAGGTGGCGTGGTGGAGCAGTGGATAGTGATGTTGCCATAAAAAAAGAAGACTCAAGGTTCTGAGGTTTGAGACTCAAGGTATGAGATCATCAGGGTCTTTGAGTGTAGTATTTGCTTGTTCCCACTTGCTTACGTGGGTTTCCTTGGGGTCTCCAATTTTCACACACTGTCCAAAAACATGCATTGGAAAATTGACCATAGGTTTGAGTGAGAGTGTGTCTCCCTCTCTCCTGAGAGCCCAGAGACAGACGCCAGTACCCCCTCGGTGTGATATTCTACATCAGTATCCTGGGTTTAAGTTAAAATTAATTCTCTAAAGTACAGTAAATGTATTGTGCCAAAAAATGACAGTTTACTTCTTTTTACCTAAAAACAATACCGCAAAACTACATATTTTAGTACTGTAAAATAAACACGTGATATTGTTACTAAGTCTACCACACCAGACCAGCAGGGGGCGCGCAATCACTGCCAGTGGCGTCTTCCTGTGTAGAGGCCAAATTAGACATGAACTGGCACAGGCATGGGTTCATGGTGATTATTTGATTTCACAGTTCACTTATCAGGTTCTTGTTCTGCTGTATGGTGTTTGACCCTTGTGTTTTATGGGAGTCTTTGCTTTTTTTCTTCACCATATTTTTATATTAATTTGTTTAAAGCAGTTTGTATTACTTTGAAAAAAATACAGTTAACATTAACATCTGAGTATTACTCTAACTCCTGATTCACGATAAACACCCATCTTTTTTTGTCCATGTTTTCTTTTTTATAATGTTGTCCATAAATCCCTCTTTGAGCCAATCACAGTATCTGACTCAAAGAGGAACACACCCCCTAGACAGGTGGCCATTCACAGAGTAAACTCACTCACACCCATGGTCAATTTTTTATCAGATTCAGCTTTAAACTGTGGTCAACTCCAGATGTCCGACCAGACCAAAAATTTAAACAGGTTATTCTCACTGTCAACAGTGCCACCCTAAAAAAATATATTTATAATGATGATTTACTTCTGGTAATAGTACACATTTTTAGAGTTGCTACAAGTATGTCTATTTTTTATCAAACAAAACTATGCAATATTTATTATAGTATTTATTTTTTCCATGATTATTGATATGTAATTGTATGGTGTAAATTTAATGTGTTTGTTAATCAGATTTCACCAATTAATCTTTTTATAACAATGTATAAAAAAAATCCATACAATTTTACACTTTAAGGTTTGTTTCACGCTATAAGTTGAAATAATATTAAAGAATATGGTGTAAATTTAATGTGTTTGTTAATCAGATTTCACCAATTAATCTTTTTATAACAATGTATAAAAAAAATCCATACAATGTTACACTTTAAGGTTTGTTTCACGCTATAAGTTGAAAAATTATTAAAGAACTGAGGTGTATCTATGGTTGACTTGTGAAAGATTCAAAGACTTCAGCTGATCGGAGCTGCTCCAATAAAGAAGCGTTTTTCATTACTGGTGGCTGGACTGTTTTTTGTATTGAAATGTTTTATTTCATTATTTTATTACTTTGACAAATGCAAGAAATTGTCAGTTGACTTCATAAGTGAGTGACAGGATATTCTTGTTTCTGACTCAGCATTTTAAATGAGAAACTATTGTTCAACATACTAAATAAGCAGCTTGTGCTGTAGAAGAGATGTTTGAAAGTGTGTTCCAGGTATGGCCATCACCGGCACTGCTCTGGGGTGGTTTCGATCATACCTCTCTGAGAGAACCTTCACCATCTCCTGGAAAGGTACAGTATCTGATCCACTACCTGTACCTACTGGACGTTCCTCAAGGATCAGTGCTTGGACCGCTACTCTTCTCCATCTATACAACTTATTTAAGCAAGGTCATTAACAAACATGGATTCTCTTACCACTCCTACGCAGATGACACACAGCTCTTCACGTCTTTTCAACCAGACGACCAGACCATCTCCAGCCGAATCTCATCCGGTCTCACGGATATCTTCAACTGAATGACAGAACATCACCTACCACTCAACCTTGACAAGACCAAACTTTTGGTAATTTCTGCTTATCCATCTATACACCACAACATTACTGTTCAACCACGTAAACACCAGTCAAGACTGCCCGAAACCTTGGGGTTATGTTTGATGATCAGCTTACTTTCTCTGCACACATCTGTGCGACAGCCAGGTCATGTAGATGCTCTCTACAACATCAACGAGATACGATCTTACCTCTCACAATACGCCACTCAGCTTCTAGTACAGGCTCTGGTGATCTCAAGGCTGGATTATTGCAACTCTCTTTTGGCAGGTCTGCCTGTCGCCGCAACACAGCCTCTGCAAAGAATCCAGAATGCTGCAGCACGACTGGTCTTCAAACAACCGAAAAGGACTCATGTCACTCCACTGCTTGTATCTCAAATTCAAAGCTCTATTACTGACCTTCAAGACGACCACTGGTGCAGCACCATGCTACCTCAACTCCCTGATTCAGGAATACTCTCCCGCACGTAGTCTACGATCTGAGAACGAACGTCGGCTAGTCGTCCCTCTGCAACGCGGCTTGAAATCTCTCACAAAAACCTGCTCTCGTTCGGTGGCTGTGTGGTGGAACAATTTACCTTTTCCTCTAAGAATGTCTGCAACCATCTCAATGTTTAAAAAAGCACTAAAAACTGAGTTCTTTCACCAGCACTTTAACACTGATTAAAAAAAACCTCTTGTGTTCTTGTTTCTTGTGTTAACTGTTGTTGTTGACTGTCATGCTGTTCTGTCTAGTAGGTTTCCTTATATAGCCTGTGTAGACATCTACTGTAGCCTATTGTAGACAAACTGCTTCACTTGCTCCTCTTTTTGTAAGTCGCTTTGGATAAAAGCGTCTGCCAAATGACTGTAAAGTAAAGTAAAGTAAAGTAAAGTATGAATCGACCCCTGTGCCACACTCCTGCACATTTGGACTTTATTTATTTTTTATTTATTTATTTATTTATTCAAACATGTAAATGACAAGTATTAACAACAACATAAGGCCACAAAATAATAATGATAATAATAATAATAATAATAATAATATTAATAATAGTATGTTCATAATGTTAATTTCCTCAATACATGTTTGAAAGGGAGTAGAAAGAAGTACAACTTAACAATTTAGACTTATTGATGTATATTGTTTAGATTGAGAAGATGAGACAAACTGAACTGGAAGAAGAGTGTTGCTCCTCCCCGAGTTGTCTTGTGCACTCTATCTACAAGCCCACGTGTCAATCAAGCGTAATTGCTGTCCTGAAGGAACATCATCAGGCCCGAAGCTCTGACCACACAGATGCAGTGAAACACTTCCTCTGTTAATGAGAGTGGCTATGTTATCATCAGCCTTAAGTCAGCACAGTAGAACAGTGAGAGCAGAGGACACGTGGAACAACAAAAAAAGCAATCAAGATTTTCCAGATTTCTGTAATTTTTGCCCCTAATTTTTGCCACCTTTGGGCTAAAAACAGTCACATTATATCAGCAAAATCGTCTGTTTAAGCTAAATAAAAGTTGTGTTTGAGCATTTAAACAGGTGCACACAGTAAAGTGAACACACACAAAGCCGGAACATGCATGCATGCATATCTATCTGTCTGTCTCTCTGTCTGTCTGTCTAACAATCTAGCTAGCCATCCATCCACTGAATAACATTGCAAGATGCCATGACAGGTTCAAACATGTGCTTCAGTAAGACCATCTGGTTTAGTTGTCACTCTTTGCCTTTGTCTATGGTACATGCCAAAGCAAGGTTTATGGAAAACTGCTTTCAATTTCAGATTTAGCGTAATAAAAAGCTAGAGGGCAATGGCAGATTACTGCAGTGGATAAAACACTGGATGCCAGAGCTAGTCAGAGCTAATGAGTAAATGGCTGTACTAGGAATGTAGGCTTTGGCAAAGCACATTTAATGAAGACAACAGACACTCAACACAGACAGAAAGTTAAAATAGATAGGACAGAAAATGACAATGAAGCAGTGGGAAAATCCATTGAATTTCCAACACTTACTCTTGGGTCGACAATATAAATGGCCCGGTGGCCAGGACGTACTTTAAAAACAAAAATAACAGACACTGCAGGGGAACTATATGACAAAACTGCCAAAAACACTTAAAAATTGCAAGCTTTTTAAGATTGGTTGGTGAATAATTTGTGCAGCAGCTCAGTCAGTAGAGCTGGGGTTGGAAACACCAGTAAAAACTGCACCAAATTTTTACAAATCTTAACACATTTTTAATGACATGAAAGTTGCTTTGGATAGAAGAATCTAACTGACAATATGAAGTAAAAAAAAAAAAACAAGTGCGGTATTGGGCTCAAGACACAAAGATGTTTTCCAATGGGCGCCACTGAGCTAGGTGACATGTTTCAGGAAAGAAGAAAAAAGAATCACGAGAGGAATTGAGGGAAAGAAAAAGAGAATACGAAAAGAAAAGGCAGAGAATTGCACTTGTTCTGTTTTTGTTTAGTTTTGCTGCACTTTGCACTAAACCTACATTAAACAAATTAAATGATTTTCATGTTGTTCAAGCAAAGTTAAAAATTATGGGGATCAATACACTACATGTCAACCTGGGTCTGAGGTGGGAATCACTCTGGATTGGTGGCCATCATTCGCAGAGTGGAACACACACACACACACACACACACACACAAAATGACCAATTTTCCAATCCTGTGTGAAAATTGTGTAGATATTGTTGATATCAAGCAGGGGTAAGTATTTCAGTGAGAGGGCACCAGTGTGTGAGTTATGTGTGAGGTTGTGCCAGTGGATTCCCTGACATTTTAAACCATCGCCCCACCCAAAGGTCTGCCCCATCCAAAGGTCTATTAGTTTGATTTATTTTGCAAATTATCTTTTCATTAGACTAATTAGTGCATCAGTGTTTCTTGTAATCATGCCATGTGCACCTTCTGCAAATGATCCTGGAAACCCAATTTTCTTTCCTTCTGGTCCAGCTGGTCTTCATTGATATATTTAGATTACATTTTTGTGAACTGCTTAAATATACATATATACAAACTGGCACACTATATAATTTGAATTAAAAATGATTTACTTTTACTGACGTTTTATTGAGACAAAATGTTTAACTGACTGTTTTTACCTTAAATGTTGCTGCACAAGTCAATTTTCAGGATCTTTCCCTTGGGCTCCCCCTGGTGGCAATCAGAGGAAGCAGTAGGCTCATCATCAATTGAGCCCAGTTCAGCATCTGAACTCAGTTTGGCTGGGTGTTAATTATGAGATACAAAAAAGCGAAACCAAAAAGAGTCACTCACAAGGTCAACTGAGGAAATGGACAGCAGCTGAAGATACCCCTGATCCTGCCGTTATCACCTCTGCCAGAGCTTAAATATTAATGCATTGCTATCACCACTTCCACTCTTGTTCAGTTTCGGACACACAGAAACCCATTTCTCAGTCAGGTCTGATTCTCCCACTTCCTTCCTCTATTTCTCAGAAGAATCCTGCTCCTCCTCCATGTCTTCCTTGAAGTTTTCTCGCTCCGCTTCTCTTCCCCCCTTTTTTTTTCTTTTCTTGCTTTGTAGTTTTCTTATTTTGCCGAACTGGGAGCTCTCCTCTCCTTCGTCCATTAGGACCCTTCTGTGCTTTTCGTCCTGTAGCTGACTCTGATCCTTTCAATAGGTTCTTTTGTGATGTACGTCTTTGTAAAAGATGTACCTGACATGTGGTTAAAAAATGTAATCAGATTTTAATCAGTTTTCCCACATCAAGAGAGAATGCAAAGACGATCCATTCGAACTCTCCCACCACCAGGCCACTCCAGTCTAACTCTTGCAGATCATGGACACTCCAGTCAAACTTTCGCAGTTCGTGGCCGGTCCAATCAAGCCCTGCACCTCAGCTTGTCCTGGTGTCCTGGAGGTTGCAGCAAGTTCACATGTGTAGTTGTTGAAGCTGTCAACTTTGTAGCCAGCTTGAAGCATGGACATGTTGAGAAGCCCAGAGTCTGTAGCAATGAGTGTGTAATTGGTGATCTTTAGCAGGACTACTTCAGTGTTCTTGAGAGGATGGTAATCAATCTGATGAAGAAAACAGGTGTTTGTGGGGAAAAATGCCAAAATCTTGTGCCAGTGCTCCACAACTGCTTGTTGCCATTGAAATTAACAATGCCCCTTTACTTCAGACTAAGCTGGATTGCATCCATACACTATCTCTATTGCTACTACTATATCTCTAGTAGTAGGACATTCTTGTTGTGTGCAATCCCTCTTTGACTCCCCGAGAAATGCTGTCCACTCTATCGCAGATTTGTATTAAGTTCTCAAAGACAAGATCAAGCATTGATTACACCAAACAAAAAATATCCCATATTTGACTTATTAGCTAGCTGTCAGGCCTGCTGCTTGGTCTCGCATGCTGCTTGGTTGGGGTGGCGTCGTCTGCCACACCCTTATCTGCCGGATGACTTGAGACACACAGTTCTATCCAACAGTTGCCACCGATTAGTACTTAATTTGCGCCAACATGAGTCAATTGTCTAGGAAACCTTTCTAGCTTGTTTGTTGGGAACACGGCAGCACAAGACTTCCTCATTCCCAACTCGTGTCTCACTGAACAGATCAGTCTACAGGACCGTTAACAACACCTACATGTATGCATGATTGCTGCGGCACAGTGTCTACAAGACAACACTGTGTCCTGCCAAGACAGAAGATTCACATTGCCCCGAGTGGCTAATGCACTGCCATTGTTCCACCTGAGGTACTTTAACTCCTGTGTTAGAGTAAGACAATTAGTAATGAGCAAATGGCATGCACCCAATTTGTTTTGGAGAATTGCTCCATGTTTCATGTATGTTTTGCACAGAGGATTAGAATATTGCACAAATAGTATGTGACGATGTGTAAATTAAGTTGGGTTCAGGATAATAAAATCTCAGATAATTAAATTTAATTAAATAATTAAAACCTCTAATGACATTATTACATATAAAAATTTCTTACTTACTATAGCAGGTTTAATTTTCATGATAAGAATACAGTTTTATTTCACCTATGAAGTGGAAATTTCCATGTTTACAGCAGCTTGAGGGACAAACAACAGTAATAAAATTGCAAGAAAAGAGGTTACTTTTTCAATCTCCAATGTCATCCAATGATACATCCAACAACCCTCTGTCATCCAATGATAACATTATTTCAGTTCTGACCAGGCACAAGATCAAAGAGTGATCTTTGGGGCAAATTTTGTTTACTTGACAACAATGCGAAATGCTCAATTGTGCAACTAGCGGTTTAAAAGTTACAAAACTATGGCGTTATAGCGCCACCTTGAAGCCAATAAGAGATCCTATTCTGACCTGATCAGGGGGACCCAAAGATTCAAGTCTGTATGACCAAACAATAAGTTATACCTTGTTGTAGTAGTAGTAATAGTAGTAGTAGTAGGAACAACAACAACAACAACAACAACAACAACAACAACAACAACAACAACAACAATATTAATAATATTAACGTTAAAAGCAAAATACACACTTTTTCATTTCCAGTCATTCTGCTTTTAACCTTTAAAAATTTAATGTGATTTGTAATTGCTGTATATTTTATATAAATGATTTTGTTTTGTTATAAATAAAAACATGTACAATCTCGTTTTAATTCACATTTCCGAGAAACGCCCCGCTTATAGTAGCAACTAGCACAGACGTTATTAGGAAGTACTTATTTGTCAGTAAATGTGAAACTGGTCGAACGCAAAAAGCGAGTAAAGATCTGACGTGAGGAAACGCTCCGGTCGGTCACATGACTGGAAGTAAGGGATTAGACTCCATCTGGAGAAGAGGAAGAGTAGCAGAAGAATGAGAGAAGAGAAACGATAAACACACGCGTTCGCGAAACACTAAAGTGTCGAGGAGTTGTGTCGTCCGAGTGGGAAGTGTCGCGTGAGGCGAAGGCGCTGTTGACCCGGCGCGCGAGACGCTCAACACGGGCACTTCAGCGGCGAATCCGCGGGATCCGGGACCTTTAGCGGGGGAGCTATGGAATAACACCAACACCCCGCGCCCGTTTTTCGGCAAACGAGGGAAGGCAGATTCGGTTAAAGGTGTGGACAAGTAAATGAACAGTAGCGGTGTTGTCGACATTCCTCTTGTCGGGTTCCTGGAGTTTGATTCTAAGTTATAAGAGGCAAGATGGCGGCGGAGTCTGAGCAGGTGAGAAATAAAGTTTCTTTATTTTCAGAGCGCAATCTTTAGCACCATCATCATCCTCGTCGCACGTGTCCTATCTTGCCTGACAACTCGTGTCATTCCAGTTTCAGAAGTCGCACACAAGTGTCGCTTACTTGTTGGTGTTGTGTGGTTTAGCCGTGGCCTAGAAATGTTTAGTCTGAATAAACTGTTGCTTCACGAGACTGAACTGATGCGTGTTGCCTTCCTGCGTTTCTCCCAAAGCGACGTGCATTGTTCCAAAGTTCTACATGTTTTCCCGAGATTTAAAGCCACGACCTGCGGTGTCGCGAACACTGATTTAGCAGCCGTAAAGCGCATTACTGCGGCTGATCACAGCACGTCATTTCTGCTGCTAAACCGTGAGAAGTGTCGCGAGCTCCTCAGACTGAAACTCCGGCGGTTTAAACAAACACACAACCAGACGAACCGGTTACTTTTTAGGAACACGCGAGCTGAAAAACAACGGCTGCTTCACTGAGTTGTACATCTGTTTGGCACGGCCAGATCAGGTTTGTACATGTGAAATAATTTGCATGTGACGTTTAAACACACACGTTGTTTTCCAGAATTAAATGCCCTGAGAATTGAACCCATATTCTGGGATGTGGGTTTAACAACATCAATGTGGGTTCATTATAGTTCATGCACAATACCAGGAAAACCGTTAATAACCATTAATACTTTCAGCTCAGAATACTTTTCATTTTACAGACGTATTGTAGTCCCAAAACACTACGAGCAAAAGATTGAAAACACGTCAAAACATGCCCAGAAAACCGGTAAAATCTTGTAAAACTGAAACATCTTTACTGTAACAATATGGAATTTGTATTGATACTCGATGCAATAATGGATACACTCCCAGACCTTGTGTATTTTATACTATTTAAAAAAAAATATGCACATTCAATTAATCAATTTAAACTGAAGTTTAAACTTGTTTTTCAATATCGTCTGTATATGTAGTTTTTTTTTTACAAAAGTGACAATCCAACTGATGAACAGATACTTGTGTATCCATCAGCTGACAGTCCTGAAGTGAGACAGTTTTGAGCTGTGGAACGTTCTGGATTTGTTTCACTCCCCATGTTTCTCAAACAATTGTCTGACGCAGGAACATGTAATCCAGCTTGAAAAGAAAGAATTGCTCAGTGGCTGTTACGGGTTCAAGTTTAGTGTTTTCATAAAGCACTTTTCATGTTCGCATGTGAGTTTAGATTAATAATGACTAGGACGTTTGCCTTTAACCATTGAGCAAGCAGAAAGGAAAAAGTGGCTAGGAAAGCAGAACAAATATTAAAATGGAATCAACACGAATATAAAAACTACTACTAATAAAGCTAATATGATTACAAGTGCTATTTGAATGAAATCAGCATTGCTTTTACTTTTGGTGTAACAAACTCGAGCAACATAAAATGTTGATGACTTTTCTTAGTTTTCTTAGATGCAAGTCATTGTGTTTTAACACATTACGACTGTTGTCTGCTTACCTTATGCACTATATTTTATTTTATTTGTTTTTATTTTATTACTATATTGTGAGAACATCATTGATGGAATATGATTATCAGTGTGGTCAGAAAAACGACTGTTGTCTCGCTGAACCTGTGTGTTACTTGGCCATGAATACTGTGGCTTCTGTCAAAGTGTTTGTAATGCTCCTTTACACAATACATACTTTTCTTCTTTTCGCAAAAAAATAAATTGGCACATTGAAGGAATGTTTCGCAGTTCTATAAACTTTTAGCCCACACACAGGCGTTGCAGGTTTAAATCTAAGTGTGTGTGTGTGTGTGTGTGTGTCTGTGTGTGTGTGCGTAACTTCACTGAATTACGCACTTTTTTTTAAAAAACTGTTCGCCCATCAGAAGAGGCATGTGTGTGTGTGTGTGTCAGTGTCTTGCTCAAGGACACTCGGTTGTAGAATGCATCGCTGTGGGATTTGACACCGGTGCCAGATCCAACAAAAAAGACAAAAAATACTTTGGAGCTGAGAACCATGGCAGGGGCGTTGTGAACTTTGTGCAGCATGACTTAACCACAGTGTTTTTCTTGCAAGTTGTACTGATTCACACCCAGTGTTCAGTATTATCACACTACTCCTGATAAACTGTAAATCTTTACCTCTCTGACATCGGATCATCTGAGCAGGAGCAGAAACGTGAGCTCTTCTTCAGTTCTGGTCATGTGTTAAGGAAGCCTCAAATGCGTGTGTTGAACGCTTGCGCTCCAGCTATCTGATGTTCTCGCTTGATCCACTCAGAAAGTGTTTGTTACAACAATGAAGGTAACTATTTTACAGGAAGTCAGATGTGTTAGTCGTAGCTAAGCATGAAAGGGCTATGTTTTCATGTGATGTCAGATTTATTGCTTTTTCTTCCTCTGAGCAGTCGAGTTACTGTACAATCTCCAGTCACAGATCATGAAATACTACTGACCAGTAGACAGACATGTTGAGGTGGATTACTTTTATTCTAGTCTCGCTAATGCAGAAAAATGTGCCAGTACGAAATTGTTTTAATAGTTCAGTACTGTTGCAGCACAGCTATGTAACACAATTTAGTACAGTATATAGCCTGAGGTTAAAGAGGGAAAATATTCTTATTGATATGGTGTTCGGTTAAAAAAGGACTTTTTGGGTAAACGGAGCAATATTTTGGTCTACCATTTCAATTGACTTAAAGCTTCACTCTTTTTTTTATTATTGGTGTATTCAACAATTCACATGAAACTAGTTTAGGTCATCTTCTGCAACAAAACACGCACTAGTTTGCTTTTTGGTCTGACACTATTTTCAAATTAGTGTGAAAAATCGTACAACAAGAAAAGAAAAACTTGTTTCAGAATAATGAATTTAGCGTATAAATGTAATTTTGCGCCATCTAGTGTCCAAATTGCACACAGCTGTACTTTCACACGAGTTTAATCGTGAAAAAAATCTTGTTTCCTAATTTGCATAAACTCAAATACATTTTTTGTCGTTGAAAATACTTAAATAGTCCTTAATCTGTTATAACCTTTCCATTCTGCTTTAACACACTTCATTTTATTAAATAAAGACATTATTTGTACCTTTTGCAAATTTTTGTGCCATTTGCACATTTTGGTACATTTAGTAAAATTGTTACATGTCCAATTGTTGTCTATATGTGTACAATGTTTACTTTTGTGTTTTCAAGTAAGGCACGAGTAGAACATTGCAATTCCGACTCTGTACGTCCAGTAAGGCAAAGTTGACAATACTTTGACTTTGAAATTAATAAATAAAATGTCTCTGAGTAACAAATAGTGTGTAAAAATATGATGAGGAAGAGTGTCTTGCTAAAGAACACCGGGACTCGATCGTGCCACACCAGGGTAGATGTAACTCCACTGGATCACATCTGCCCACCATTTAGGTTTTTGCGTTCTATAGTTTTTGATAGACACTCATTTGAAGTTATAATAATAATAATAATAATAATTGAACCTTTATTAGTCCCTCAGTGGGGAAATTTTTTCTCTGCATTTAACCCATCCGATCAGCCACAAACTCGGAGCAGTGGGCAGCCACACAGTGCGGCGCCCGGGGGGCATGTGGGGTTCAGTGTTTTGCCCAAGGACACTTAGTTGTAGAACTAGTCGTAGGGGGGATTCGACCTTTTGGACACCAGTCCAAGTCCTCTACCACTGTACCACAACTCCCCCATTAATTATCCCATTAATTCAAAAGTTTTAGCCTGTTATGTGATTGACTCAAACCTATTTCATCCAATAGTCTTCTTAAACTAGTTAAAAGCTTTTTCGTTGAGCATTAACTGGAGTTTCAGTAGATTCACGTGAAACTGGTTTGGGAGGAAACCATAGACTAGTAAGATCTGCCAAATTTACACCCAGTGATCGCTGAAATTACACTGGTGATCTCAAGACTCTGATTCCTTTGTTGTAAACACTTGGGTGTGTTTAAATCACACTTGTTCTCACACACAAACACACAGATAACGATACTAGAAACGTACATAACATTTGTATTTACAGTAGATATCTATGCGCTGATCAAAAATTGTTTAATTAAATCCCAAACAAATCAGTATAAAAATGCTGCTGTTCAACCCCGTTTCATTAAATGATTTAAGCAGAGTCCTACAACATTTGATTTGAGTTAGAGAATGTACCAACAGGAGATTAATAAATGTGTGATAAAGTATTTTTGTTCATTCTAAATACTTTATCAAACAATAAAATCAAAATACAAAAAATGTATGGAATTAGATTAGTGCCAAAAATATTGAACGTAAATTTCGAAGAAAATGCTTCACATTTTCGTTCGTTTTTTAATTTTCTTTACGTTTTCGCAAGAATACAGTGAGAATGTGATTGACAGCTGCTTGAGCAGGAAGTGTGGAACTAGTTCAGCGAATGAACACCTTGACATTCACTGCTTTTTTAATATTAGTACACACTATTACTGCTGTGTTGCTTGTACAACATTGCTAAATTATTGTGGTGGCAGACGACTTCAGAATAATAGTACACACTGTTGTTACACACTGTGTGTGCGCAGTGCTCCCGAAAGCCTTACAAATAAATGTATTATTATTAATAATTAAAATGTCGATAAAACGTTCCGTTTGTTTTAAAACTCTTAGAATTCCGTGCTAACTAGAATTTAATGCAAGACGCTGGCGCCCTAAATAGCGAGTACAGGCTGCGAGAGTGGCGTCGTTGTCTTTCTAGTGCAGTGATGTGGATGGTGTCGTGTCGGTCCGGACTAACGGAGCACTACAAACTTTTAAATACTATAAATACGATGAAGGTATTCCGATTATGAATGTGTTTCAGCGCTCGCTAAACTCCTCCCCCTCTTCCAGTCGGTCACATTCTCACCATCCAATCAGAGAAGGCCCGCCGGCACTTGAATCTTGGGACAAAACTCCAGATGCAAAAAAAAAAAAGCGAACAAAAAACCTGAAGCGGAAAAAAAAGTTTCGAACAAAAGTGTATACAAAAAAAACAAACAAACGAAAAACCTGAAGCGAAAAAAAAAAAAGTTTCGAACAAAAGCGTAAAGAAATTTAAAAAACTTTTCTTTCGAAACTTTTCTTCAAAATATACGTTCAATATTTTTGGCACTAATCTAATTCCATAAAAATGTATTATTTTTTTAAAGCACCAGAAGAAAACTGAAAAAATGAATACTAGCTGTTACCTGTAAATTTAAATAATGTTTTTATTAAGTATCGGTGAGTACTGAAATGCAAGTACTCTTACTTGTTTTCCAAAAAGTGGTATCGGAGTATCCCTACTTTTACTCTTACACCCCTTTCAATTTATTAATTTCCTGCCGCATAGGTTCATGGTCGCGGGTTGCTGTAGCCAATCACAGTTGTCCTCTGGACAACGGCAGACGTTTATTGGTTAGTGCAGGGGTCGGGAACCTATGACTCGCGAGTCATATATGGCTCTTCTGGTGGCTGCATATGGCTCTTAGACAAAGCTTTAAAAATACATAATGACGTACAAATTTTAAAACGTTCTCCAGTATTTCAATCCATCCATTTCCTGGTTGCGGGCGCACTAGCCAATCACAGTTTTCCTCCGGAAAACACCATGTTTTCTATTGGATAATGCGCTACGTTGTCGTGACGTCATGACGTTAACTTCCCTGCTCTTCTTTTAATATTCAGTAGTTTGCTACTAGGCGGAAACCCTCGAGTTGATGGCTATTCACGAATGGAGTAATTTGCCTTTGTAGAGAGAGAGACAGAGCAGCTTCTGTATGGAATCGGATTTAAAAAATATAAAATGTAGATTAATAAAAATGAACAGAATTCTAAGCATTTTTGTTTCGTTTTAAATTTTACGCTTGCATTCTCAACTACCATAATTTTTTTTTTCGTTGCGTTTGAGTCGTGTGCACACGCACATCGCACTGTGTCGCTATACAAACACCGGGCTTTGCGTGTTTGCGTGTGTTTGCTAGACGTATTTTTTTGCAGTTTTCCAAGCCGCGTGATTTTATTTGTGTTTGATTTATTGGAAATGTATTTATATATGGCTGAGTTTATTTGACCCGGGGGTCCTGAATGAGTTGAAACACCTCTGAATGTGCACAGTGTTTCTGGTCTTGACTGCATGTTTGTTTTATCAGAATTAAAAGTTGAAAACGAGCCACACAAGTATGAAGACATTTTACATTTAATAACAGTGTTATCAAAACGAGTTGAAAGATTTGTTGTTCTGCGTTTCATATTGGTTTTACAAATATGCAAAGATTTACTTGTATTTAGTTATAAACAGGTATGGCTCTTTTGGACTTCATTTTTACCAATATGCTGTGTAGTGGGGCTGCTTAAGTCCATTTTTGAGCCGAATCGTTCACTTCATGGTACAAGCACCACATTTGGTACAAATGATGTCCAGGACATACCTTCTAATAAAAGTAGGTTGCCCAGCTGAAAATCCAAGAGGGCCGCCAGTTTTCAAGATGGCCGCCTCGTCAAACGCCAAAAAAAGGTTTTCGAGGTAGAACTTGAATGAACAGAAGAATGTTAATGATCCAAGCATCAAAATGAATGTATTATGACTGGGATAACTCGATGGTGTCAATTGAATTCCAATATGGCCACCAATTCTCAAGATAATGGCTCTTAAATGACTAAAAAGTAGCGTTTGCATTTTTGTCTTCAGTTTTATGCAATGATCTTAAGTGAAAATCTGCAGAATTCTGAGGGATGTGTTTTTTGTGTGAATCATTTGTGAAAATGTGTCCAAACTTTTGACTGTCACTCACTCACCACACACACGCGCACACACATACAGCAACACTGTTCTTTCAAGTGTTCTTTACTGAAATAAAAGTACTAATTTAGCAATATAAATGATAATTCATTAAAATTCTGTGGTCAAGATTTATTGGTTAGTAATTTTTTATAAGAGTGATGTCAAAGCACAACCAGGGCACACTGGTGACATCACTGCTGTGAGACTCAGCATGGGGTTCAGTGTCAGCTTGTAGTGTACTAACTGTAGTTGTAGTTTACTAACTGTAGTAGTGGTGTACTCACTGTAGTTGTAGTGTACTTTAGTGTCCCAAATGCTGTCTAATAAGCCCCTGTATAGACTCAACTAGAAGTTTAGTTAGTTGTAGAACTAGTCGTAGGGGGGATTCGAACCGGCAACATTTTGGACACCAGTCCAAGTCTTCTACCACTGTACCACAACTCCCCTCAACCTGGATGGTGTACAGATCGCACGGGATTTATGGCACTGGATGAACGATCGGGCTAGGTGTAGGGCACCAGATACTTGAACCTAATTGCATCCCATATTCCAATGTGCTATGATATTTTGTATGTTTGGGTGGTAAAAGGATAATCCCTTGACCTTCAACTGTATAAGATGTCTGCCGATAATCCATTGAGTTGTGCTACTAAAACTGACTGGAGGAAGTGTTGCCTCTGTCAGACAGATACAAAAGCAGCGTTGAAGTCTCCCCCTACCCGTTATGAGTGTAGTTCTGACGGCTATTCCATGATGGCCAAAAACATACCTCTATATCAGGCAAGCAACCTGTTGCCCATCAGGTTAGACACATCCAGATTGGATGATGGAGGTGGCATTGAGGATACATTGAGGCGAAACGGTGCAATGTATCACCAAAATTGTCGCAAAATGTTTAGCAACTACAAACTCAAGCGTGCCACTAAAAGAGCAGCTGAAACTCAAAATGATCCTGGTGAAGGACATCAAAAAATTCGAAGGGCTAGCACTGAAGTACAGCAGTGTTTCTTATGCGAAAAGATGGAACCAACCTCAGAGATGCAACAAGCCATGATCATGCAGCTGAATGAGAGGCTCAATGAATGTGCTCGTAACCTTAATGACGGAAAGCTTCTGGCATTATTGAGTGGCATGCGACACAGATATTCTTGTGGTTGCAGTCAATGTTTTTGCGATTCTTCAGGATGCAGGCTTGGAAAAGATCTGGATAGATTTTGGCCAGGGTCGTTCCATTAGGTGGTTGCCAATTCATGATATGGTGGTGAATCTTGGCCCAGAGAAATCCAGTGGCATGCTGTTCTTCCATGCCTTCACTGGCTGCGATGTTGTCAGCTTTCCGTGGTAAAAGCAAGAAAAGTGCATGGCAAGCATGGGAGGTTTGCCCTGAAGTTAGTCCTGTCTTCAAAAAGCTCAGCCAATACCCACCTATCATAGAAGATGCAGACCTCAACATCCTTGAGAAGTTTGTCATCACCATGTATGACAAGCAAAGTACTACATGCAAGGTTGATGAGGCAAGACTGGACTTATTTGCTCGGAAGCAAAGGTCTTATGATGCCATTCCACCAACAAGCGCATTCCTCGTTCAGCATGTGAAACGGTCTGCTTTCCAAGCTGCCTGCATATGGGGCCAAGCAACAGTGTGCAAAATGCAAACTGAAAGTCCTGCCAACTGGGGCTGGCAAAAAGATGGTCAGATCTGGCAAGTTATCTGGACAACCCTTCCACCCATTGCTCAGACTTGTGAGCAGTTGACAAAATGTGGCTGCAAGACTGAATGCCAAGGACGATGCAAATGCTATCGCTTTGGCCTGAAGTGCACACAGTTGTGTGCCTGTGCATGTGAGGGCTAAGAAAATAGAACAACCAAGTTTAAGTTGAATGTTTGAGTTGGATATTTGTATTATAATTTTTTAAGTTATGTTGATTCAAGTTCTGGATCATAAAACATGCAGCCTATGCTTTGACACCTTTTCTGTGTTTATCTAAAAAAAAAATAAATAAATGGGGGAGACAAAGACAGCCTCTACGTGGCCTCCCCTACAAGTAGCTTACAGGTCCAAAAGCTTTAAGTGAAACTAATGTCTTTGTTTGTGAGTGTTTTTTTTTCATTTAATTCGCATTGTATCATCATAATATTCAATAATTTTGATTTTCTTAATGCAGAGTTGTATTTCTCATGTGCAAAAACACATATTTCAATGTATAAACTAGGGGTGTCCCGATACAACATTTTTACTTCCGATACGATACCGATATTGCAGCCACCGATACGATACAAATCCGATACGATAATCAGCACAAAACATGAATACTTTTACCTATTTCGTTGTGTGGTATGTATGAAAGGCTAGATCAAATGGAGAACAAAAGTAAGCAACAGTAAGTACGGAAATAAACAACCAATTTATTATATGTTGGTTGCATAAATTGGAACCTTTTACGTTTAAAAAAAAATAATTGAAAAATGAGGACAGTTGGTGCGGCCTCGAGACCAATTCAGACAGGCTTGAGGTCGATAAACGCTCAATGGTGCAAAATTAACTCCTGTGATAAAATCAGTTAAATAATGTTTTACTTATTAGACTTAAACAAATATTAGTATTGGACTCTTTTAAAATAAATAAATAAATATTAGTGAAAATTAGAATGAAAATTCTTGGTCGAAACCGAAAACAAAAGAGGAAAGGCCGAAATCTGAAACACCGAAAGAAATTGTGGCATTTATTAGTAGTACCTTTGCATTTATTGTTATGATGGTGTACTAACTTTACAAAAATCAAGGCATTGCAATTGCATAAATTAATAATGAAGTTTCAAAGAATAAATGAAACAGAATGTGTTGCAAATTATGCAAATATTTACTAAGCATATTGCAACACGCAAGAGTATAAAATATAATTCAAACTGAAATGCTTAACTTTATCCTACTCATGTGTACATAAGCAATAATGTAAACCTACTGGCCTGCTGAAATGTTGTAAAAATTCAACGTTCCATTAAAAATTGAATTGAAGTTTAAAATGCATTCAGTACAAGTGCAAAAGATACATTTCTCTGCAGGTCTTAATAGTATAAATAGATCGCTGTTGATCTTGTCATCTGTGTCATCTGGCCTGTCATCCAGGCCAGTGGATAGAAAATAAGCATTTTTAGGAAAGTAAAAAAAAATATATATCTTGCAGAAATATGACTACAATCTGTCACATAGAAAGTAGCCTAAAAGCATAATAGCCTACGTATTAGTATTATTTGAGGTACTTTCTTGCAGAATTAAATTTCACTGAACATATCAGACAACGAGGGTGTAAAGCGCTCATCTGATGCAGAGACGCAGGGAGTGCAGCTGTCTCACTCAGAGCAGCTCTCTCTCTCTCTTCCTCTGTTCACTCCACGTGAATGTGGCGCTGTGATCTGCGCTATAAATGCATCTCGCTCATTTCATTCAAACGTTGTGCTGTATTTCGCCGGTCGATTCACCTGCGCGTGTAATGGTAATAAACACGAGTGGACCTCGAACATTTTCGTGAATGTATAAACCCCGTGAATTTATCGGACGCCGCGAACAGGACGTGAAAAGAGAACATGTCGCGCGAGAAAGAGGACGCTTGCTCATCGTATTTAACTCGGGAGTCTTGCGAAAGTCCACAAGAGTTTTGTGATGCTGTTTCAAATGCGCGATGAGGTTGGATGTATTAAACTTTCCCGGTTCTATTCCACCGCGGGACATTTGTGCTCGACACGTGTGACTTCACAGTCTTTTTTGCACCGAGCCACACTGTCTTTATCGCACTTTGCGGAGAAATACTGCCACACGGCCGACATCGCTCTTCTTCGTTACTAGTTGCTTGCAAGCAAGCCGTGTTGTGATCACGTGGGCTTTGCGCGCTGGCTCTGGAGGCGGCTGAATAGAAAACCCGGAACGGAGTTTAGAGCGAATCGCTCATATTGGACTTTCGGATTAATATCGGATGTTAATATCGGAAATTTTAACGCATTCCGATAAAATCCGATTCGGCTGATATCGGACCGATTTCCGATTTCAAAATCGGATCGGGACATGCCTAGTATAAATCATCAGAATAGGACTATTCAATCAAAATATAGTTCAAACGCTGTTTCAAACCGCTTCGAATGGCAGCCACCTTGAAAAATGGTGGCAACTTTGTTTGTTCTAGTGGGCAACGTACTTTTATGAGATAGTAGGTCCAAAAGCACTTGTGTACCAAATTTGGCGCTTGTACCACAAAGTGAACGATTTTTCATTAATGTGCTCCACTAGTGGTTATGGCTCTCTCAGCCAAAAAGGTTCCCGACCTTTGGGTTAGTGTATAACGTTCTGGGGTCAAAACGTGAATATAAAAAGAGTAAAAATACTCAAAAATAAAAATGGTAGTACACTACCTAAATGTCTAAACCCTTTTTTCTATGAAGATGCTTGATGAAATAAAGATGGTTGTATTGTACAGAGGAATTGGCCTTTATGGAGAGAGCAGGTTCTGTATGGAATCAGATTAATGTCAAAAGTATTTTTGTTTAAATTTTAAACGTAATAGCCAATTAGCTGGTGAGGCTGTGATTAGGCAGCTACGTGATCACGAAGTGGGGGACCAGTTTAGCCATGACTAAATAACAAGGTTATTTAAATGAACTCATATGGTTGGTTTAACATAAATACAAACATTTACTTGTGTTTAGTGTTAATCATAACCGTATTTTCTGGACTATAAGCCGCACCTGTATATAAATTGCATCCGCTCTATTTTTGGAAAAAAAAAAAAAAGATAAACAAGCCGCACCTGCATACAAGCCGCATCCACTCTATTAATATGGGGACGTAGTGTCTCACTCCCTCCTCTCAGGGTTTCAGTGAAACCTGGAGTTTTGCAAGCCACAGATATGTATGTTTTTGGATTAGATACAGTGTTCCCTCGCTACTTCGCATAGCGAGTATCGTGGACTATCGCGGATTCACGGCTTCGCAGATTTTTTTTCCTTATTACGTATGTTTGCGGATTTACGGCTTCGCTGATTTTTTTTTTTTTATTACGTATGCATAAATTGTAAAAGAAATATATCGAAATATTTGTGCGAGACTGCGCGGTCCGCTGATGTCGATTCTTGAGCCATTACCCGCCCAAAAGAACCGCCCGTGTCTCGCGCGCAAACGACCGGCCGTATCTCGGCGGAGGATGCTCGTAGTGGCTTGAGAAGGCCGTCGGCGGACGCGTCTCGCCGCGGAGATGCGAATTGCTATGCCGGACGTCCCCCCGCGACCACCGCACAAGCCCCCATTCAAACACTTTGAAAATTAATATCTCCGCGGCAACGCGTGCTAGGTATATTATATATGAATATTTCGTTCCATTACTGTACGCATAACAAATTTTTATGATTAAAACTTGTAAAAATTATATCTGCTTAGAGCGGCCATAGCGGTGGGAATAAAAGTGGTGTGTATAAGCCGCATGGTTCAAAACCTATGAAAAAAGTAGCGTCTTATAATTCAGAAATTACGGTAGTATGGCTCTCATCGAAATAAATTTTTAAATATTGTGGTTCCCTTCTCCTTTTATAGATGAATGCCAACATGTCCTTTCTTTTCCTCAGGGTGAGACCGAAAGTCTGGTGGTTTTGAAGGGTCTGGGTCTCCATCTCAACCTGGATCTTTCAGACACCACGGTCCAGCTAAAGCTAGACAGACTCAAGGACCAAATCAAACGTGAAGTCCGAAAAGAGCTGAAAATCAAAGAAGGTGCAGAGAACCTGAGGAAGGTGACTACTGATAAGAAGAGCCTGGCGTATGTGGACAACATGCTGAAGAGGTCCAACAAGAAGGTTCTGGAGCTGCACCAGGACCTCCAGGAGCTGAACGCGCTTATTGTGGTGAAGGGCACGGATGAGATTGTAGGTACGAGTCTACGTCTTTACTTTACAAACACATAATAATGGTAAATTTAAAATGTTCGGTAAGAAATTAAGAAAACAGTTACGCTGTGCAAGGTCGAAATAGCCGCTACAATCACGCAACTCAAGCGAAACTCAGCCGATTGATCAGAGAGTTATAATAGGCAGAATCGTATAAATGCTGAATTCAGATCGTGAAGAGGCAGGATCGAGATTGCGATCTTTTAACGATTAATCGTGTTTAAACTTGTAAATGTTTTGGTGCTCAAAATCAGGAAAGAAGAGTGGAATCAATATCCACAAACAAACTCTTTGAAATACAACCTGCAGTGGGGAGAACACAGACTTATTCTTTAATATCAAGACATGGAGAAGTTCATCATCTACACACAATGTTTTATTGGCAACACTAGACTTTACTTAAACACATTCTTAGAGCACTGGTGTTTGGAACACCAGGTGATGGTTTCGATTCCCAGGGAAAGCAGAAAATACATTGTTGAATTGTTAGAGAAAAAAGTATATATTGTTATGTATGCTGTCAAAATGTGCTTTTTCTGCAAATAATCATGGGAAAAAATAGTTTTTACCTTACTTTGATTTGACACAATACTGTAGATTTTATATACAAGTTTGTTCTTCTAAAATGTGTATTTGCAATGAATTGGCCTCCAAAGCAGAAATTACAGTTAACTAAACAAACAATCAATCAATAAAAAAATTGCATCGTTATTGATAATGTTATTGCAAATATTCTTTTAAAAATATTTTACGTTTTTATCAGAAACTACTTGTTAGATCATATTAACACACCCTTTATAACCTCGTCATTCTACAATATATTGAATGCGTGAATGCAAATTACCACAATGTTTACATTAGACGTATTCTTTAATATGATTATGTCCAAAAATAATTTTCATGTAAAATGTAATGTAATTTACAAAAATGCAGCGATGCAGGTGCAGCGATAATTATAATGCTATTTTGTGATCATAAAGAGAATAATGTGAAGTCAAATTGTCAGTGTTCAGTTCAGTGTAGTACAGGTTAAAGCTTGTCTGTGCTTGTTCCACAGAGTCCTTCAGTATAGCCTCAATGCAGTTCGAACCTCGCTTGCCCACCAGCAGCAGTCGCCTGGCAGCGCTGAAGAAGCAGGCCGACATAGAGCTCAAGGTCAAGCAAGGTGCAGAGAATATGATTCAGATGTATTCCAACGGCTCTTCCAAGGTGAATCTCTACAAAAAATAGTGTAAAGTTGTAAAGTCTGAACCAAATTCTGTTAAGGTACATTTTTGTAGTAACACACAAGCCACATTTACGCTTTAGGTAGTGATGGAGCTCCTAGTGGCCGTATTGACAAACTCATTCACTTTTCTTTTCTTTTTTTTTTTTTGATAAGCAGGACCGGAAACTGCTTTCAGCAGCACAGCAGATGCTTCAGGACAGTAAGATGAAGATGGAGTTTATTCGCATGCAGATTCTCAAAGCCTCCCAGACAGATGAGACGAATCACGAGAACCATGATGGTCAGCTGTCTAGATCAGTGGCTTGTCTGGGTTTTCAGGGTACAGGGCTGTTGGAATAAGAGACATGTTTGTTTTAGCCGTGTCTTCAAGTAAGCCCCTCCTCAGCCCCCTTGACATGAGGATCGAGGAGCTGCACCATCACTTCCGGATTGAGTCTGCGGTGGCTGATGGGGCCAGAAACGTCATGAAACTGCTGGGAACGGGCAAAGTGACGGAAAAGAAGGCTCTTTCTGAGGTCAGTTGGTGTTATGTGTTATCTGTCATTTTTGAGTAGACACGAGAACATTAAACTTCTTGAGTAAAATTCAAGTTTTTTTAATGCCTTTGTTTTCTTGACAATTCTATCTTGGTCTTGCTCTCTGGTACAATGTCGTACAATTTTTAAAAAAGCCCTTGAAGAAACATCTGGCTGACTTGGTAAAAAAAATCTTGATTTGATCGAATTGATCAAATTGATTGATTTGACACCACAAGTTTGAATATCAGTTGTATCTTGCACAGGCACAGGCCCGCTTGAATGAGTCCAGCCAGAAACTGGACCTCCTGAGGTTTTCTCTGGAGCAGAGACTCAGTGAACTGTCTGAAAACCATCCGAAGGCCGCGCTGATCACGCAGGAATTAGCTATGGCCTACACTCCACTACTCAGTCCACGCCAGAGCATCATGTCCTCCAGCAACCAGTACAGGACTGTGACCAAGCCGGCAGCACTGACGGGTAACTAACTCATTCCAGTTATTCCTCTTGTACTCAGCACTCAAATCCTTACATCTGGAATCTGTTGCACGTGATGTGCTATAGATCAGACACCACATGATTTTTGCTGTGATCTCCCAGGAACCTTGGATGTGAGGCTGATGGGCTGTCAGGAGCTGCTGGAGAACGTCCCGGGTCGGCTGAAGTCGGAACCAGTGTGTCTGCCTGGCTGGAGCCCCAGTGAGAATCGATCCTCATTCATGAGCAGAGGAAACAAGAACCGCCCTGTCAGCAGCCGGACGCCCTCCAAGTCCGACGAGCTGTCTAGTGAGTGGCCCACTGGCCTAGAAAACATGTTATTTAGTCATTATAATAGACAATAATTTTACATTTGAGGATTTTACATGGGAATTCAATTTTGTGTTTTTAAGTATTTTTGCCGAATTTTCCTTCTTTTTTCTGTTCCATAAAAATTGCGTGGTTATAAAGGAGAGCATGTTAAAATTGTGTTCTCCTACATAACATTAAAGACAATAAGTAAATGTTACACACATTACACATCACACATTAAAGAGAAATAAGTGATCGGTTATATTATTCACTTTTAAAATCAATTTATTCTCATTGTTTAAGCACACAAACACAGTGCCTAATCATTAAGAATTGTCATATTTTTGTTGTGGGTTTTTTGTAGTGGGAGTTTCTTTTCAAAAGTACAATTTAAGTTTTTGAGAAAATTGTCTCAATCAAAATTGAGTTTGGTTAATTTCAAATTGTATTTATTAAAAAAACTAAAACGATAAAATAAAACTTTTTAAATAATTCTAATCCTTTCCATTTGAGTTGTATGAATGCTTGTATTATAATAATAAAACGTATTAATCCTTGGTTTCCGTTCAGTTCTTTTTCTAATCATATTGGTACCCTGTTTTGGATCAGATGAGATCAGTGCGGTTTTGAAGCTGGACAACACGGTTGTAGGACAGACACCGTGGAAACTGATCAGCAATCAGTGCTGGGACCAGAAGTTCACGCTGGAACTGGACCGGGTAAATCACGAGAATTAAATGATGCAATCTCTTCACTTTCTTGCCGCTTAGTCTGCTTATCTTTAAATCTTCAGTCTGATTCCGAATGAAACTAGTGATGGATGAACAGCTTTAATCAATTTATATACATTAAATGTCATGTTTTTCAGGTGTTAAACTGGCAGTAAATATAAAAATAAATGTAATCTAAAAACGCATTAAAAATCAAACAAGTTAATACATGTTTAAATGCCCCTCATCCAGTAGGAACAAACATACTATACTTTCTTCTAAATGCTTGCAGAGATTGACTAAATGTTTTTGTGCTAAACACAATGGAGAGTGATTTTTCACAGTTAAATTTACCAAAGTTGTATGATTAGTTAAAATGCTTAACAGTGATTCTATCAATCATTTGGGGTCGGGTCAGGATTGCACCACAACACAATCGTCACCCAATTCACAATTTTGGTGACAAACATAATGGATGGTCCTGAATATTTTGTGATGCCTAACATCTGTCTCTTAGTCTCGTGAACTGGAGATCGACGTGTACTGGAAAGACTGGCGTTCCCTGTGCGCTGTGAAGTTTTTGCGACTGGAGGATTTCTTGGACAACCAGCGTCATGGAATGTGCCTGTATCTAGAGCCACAGGGAACGCTCTTCACGGAGGTACCTCTTTCAGCATGTCTGATCTGTTCTTCATATCCAAAGCATGTCAACGTCTCGCCACACAGGTCACGTTCTTCAACCCTGTAATTGAGAGGCAGCCGAAATTGCAGAGACAGAAGAAAATCTTCTCCAAACAACAAGGTGTGGTACTGAGATAATAGTGGGAGGAAGGAAGTGAAGGCAAAGATGGATGGAGGGATGATAGGAAAGAAAAAGATGATTAGAGTGAGGGAATGATGGAGTAAGGAAGAAAGAGAGAAAGGGATGGAGGGATGGATGTATGGCGAAAATGAGGGAGGAAGGATAGATGGAGGGAACCTGAGGTTAATATTTGTGTATTCACGTTTTCTTATTTGTTTTATTTTAGTAATATATGTAATAGTTATACAATTGTTCCGTAATTCTGTAATCAATTTTTACAATGTTTCATCTTGTTTACTTGTTCAGCGACAGACTGAAGAGGAGTTGTAGTTTTCAACAAGGACATTACAAATATATTTTTTGAGAAGAAGAAAGTTTGGCTGTTTGAGTTATTGTAATCTGGTTTGGCAAGTGTAGTTAATGCTTTGGACTAGATCTGAATTTGATTGTGTGATTTAGGTTTTAATCTTTCACTTCAGGAAAAACATTCCTGCGTGCCCCTCAGATGAACATCAACATTGCTACCTGGGGCAGACTGATGAGAAGAGCCATTCCTTCAATCAACACTTCCCTCAGTCCTCAGAGCGCCAACCAGGACCCTGAATGGGTACCAGTTCATGGGGACCCTCGTACCCTGCTCAGTTTAAGGAGGCTGTAAGCATCATCTTTATATACTAGTCCAGGGGGGGGCAACTAGTCAGAGACAAAGAGACACTTTTTTTCTGAGTTACTGTGTTACCCTACCACATCATACACATGGGCACACATAAACGTCATCCCATTCCATAAACTTGTATGCACGCACGCACACACACAGACCATTGCTCAGCTAGATTTAATGAAAATAACCACACCAACATGATAATAATAGTTATTTTTCAACAGTTAACATTGTGTGCATATTTGACTCATGTCATGTGAAAGCTCCTGAAGAGCCGCATGAAACTAGTTAAAGAGCCGCATGAGGGGTGCCACTAGTATGGGTTAGCAACCCCTGTACTAGTCCCACACTCGCCTTCATGACCTGCCCAGTAAATGTTGACTTAAAGTGTGCTTTGAGATTTCACTGAACTTGTGAATCAGTGTTTAAGTCGGAGGCCAGCGACGATAAACATTTATAATTCACTCTAAAGCTTAACATTTTCAACAGAAAAATGGATTAAAAACTATAATTTTAAACAACTTTTATATATCACTATTTTAATATTATTATAATAGGTTGTACATTTATAAAAATACATCCTGTCGCTATTATACAGACATATGAATATGAGTTTGATTCTAACTTTGATTTACATTTGATTTAATCGTTGGGTTTAGCCAATCAAGTGATTGTTCAGAGAATTAAATAAGACACTTCTTTTACATCTTGGCATTACTCATTGCATAATTATTTATTAATGTTTGCTACACATTGTCACAATAATCATATTAATAAATCATATTGCGATTTACAACAAAATTACATTTGTTTGAAAAACTACATTTTTATCCAGTGACTTAGCTGACCAAAATTCAAACTTGAAACCTTTCGGCCATAATTTCAACTCTCGACCACTAACCCACAACTACCCTTACATTACACTAGTGCATTTCTCCAAAATAAACAAAATATCAAATAATGTTCCACAAACTGGATTATAAATAAAAAAAAAATTTTATAAATGAACTTGAATGTCAGTATAACACTGATCATTAATTATAGAAAGATTACCATTAGTATAACAAGCACTGCAACCACTATACAAACTAGAAGCTAGCCTTGCTGAGAATGATGGGTCAGTGTTTGCTGAAGCTTAAAGTGTTGATCCTCGTCGAAAGCGTAACGTTTTAAATCAGTAAAAAACCTGCTGTTTGAGTTGATGTGGTTGTTCTGACTTTTTCAGGGACCCCACATGCTTGGAATACGATAAAGACGCTGCGGCTTTATTTGCCTCGACATTAGTAAAAACACAAGAAACCGCATCTCAGGACAAGGTCTCAGACCGAAAAGATGTTCAGGTAAGAAGACATTCTCTTATGTACTCGCCACACAAGTCCGCTCACCGTGAAGTGGAGGATATTTTACACATCCAGAATTAAACTGACAGAGTGTTGTTGAATGTGATCAAACTGACCCTCACAGTAACCCAGATCAAGTGCTATTCATTGCAGTAAGTGACATAAAGCATTAGAGTTTTGATCTTAAAGAATCCTTAAAGAATTTTATGTTCTCCACTATTCTCTCCTGTCACTATTCTGTTCTGCCCAGAAGTCACAGCAAAACTCCACTGTTTTCCACTGGCGCCACACAAGGGCGGAACTGGGAACTGCTCTATTTAAATAGATGACTGTTTTACAATAAAAAATATTTTAATTTAATATTAGTAATTTATGAATATACCGTATTTACTCACTTATAAGTCGACCCCTATTCAGCTGTGAGATTGTGGTATTATGTTTAGACCCGCTTATAAGTCGGGGGAATGAAACGAGAGAAAAGTGAATAGATAGAAATGAGTAGAAGCCCAATTTTGGGTTTCATATAAAGTCAATTCTGGTTATGTGGGGCTCACAGAGACACTAAAGCAGCACAGGGAACTAATGATAGAACACCTGTTCAGATGCTCTTTAATCCTTCCTATAGAAATATTCAAACTACCTCCAAGCATGTCTGAATAAAGGAAACCTAAAAATCAAGTAACCCTGTTTGTCTATGTTGGTATTAATCTATTTAAGCTATTGTTAATTTATGTTTAAGTTTCATTTGTCATTGGTATGGTTTTATTATCATTTTAAGGATTTCTTTGAAAAGTGCCCTGCCCCTTTAAATCAAACAGGTCTGAGTTTTCCTGAGAATCGAGCTAATGCTAACTCATGTTTTGGGAATAAATACTACGTACTACGTGTGACTTGTTTATTTGTGAAGACCCAGGCCAAAGAGAGACTAGAGTCAGAAAAGAGCTGAGCCGAAAGAGTGTGCGACACTGCGTGTGTGTGTGTGTGTGTGTGTGTGTGTGTGTGTGTGTGTGTGTGTGTGTGTGTGTGTGTGTGTGAACTTACTATATATAACATTTCACTAGTGATGCATGAATGATGGTGATATTTATGAATAAAGCAATGGTGAACCATAAAATAGCATTGATTACTAAATAGATGAATAACTTGTGAATGTGAATACTGAATGTGAATCAGTGAATGTTAATACTGATTCACAAGAATAAAGTAAACCACAATGGATTATTTCACTAGTGACACACCAGTGAACCGTTACAGCAGATAAGAATCATATTTGAACTCAAAACAATCACAGTTATTAATCAATAAATTTAGCTGCCAATGTTTTTGTTACTGTACCATCTGATAATAAAGAAATTTTAACAAAACTTAAAAATTGCATATGCAATTTACAGTTATTTGAGTGCATGTGCTTTTTACTTAATTTAATTAAAATGCATTTAAACAGAGTGTTTTTTATTTCTGCAAATAATTTACAAGTTTTAAGAAAATAAATTGTTTTAAGGATAATTTTGCAAGTAATTGAAGTGGGTTTTATCCTAGAGCAGTTAAGATGATCTGACTAGCAATTTTGAAGGTTCAATCAATGTAGAAATGTCAGAGACATCAAGAATTTGTGTGTCTGTGTCATGCAGGAAGCTCTTGCCACCTTTGACTTTCTCAACATCAGCGTTCCCAAATCAGACGGAGACCCATCGGATCTGGAGCGGACGACACCCCAGCGGCCTGAAATAAGGCCTGTGTTTTTGTTTTTTTTTTTAATTGCTGAAATGTCCGGAATAATAAAACCAGAACAACACCCTCACACACGTGTGTTTCCACCTTTAGGGAGGAAGAGGAAGCGCACTTCAGCTTGACCGATTTCAAATGCATAGCCGTTCTAGGCCGCGGACATTTTGGAAAGGTATGATTTCTTGTGTAGTGATGGAAAGTTACATCTTCCTCTGTGAGTCGTTGTCCATACATTTACATTGGATGCTAATGCATCACGGATAAACCTTCGGGAAATATTCGGCAGGTTTTACTGGCTGAGTACAAGACGACTGGAGAAATGTTTGCCATTAAAGCGCTGAAGAAAGGCGACATCGTGGCTAGAGATGAAGTCGACAGGTGATTTGTTGCCTTCGTTTGTGAGTGTCTGAGATTAATCGGAGAAAAAGAGACAGAATTATATCTGTTTGCATGTTAATTGATGATTGTGTGAATGACGTAAGACCACCAATCAGGAAAAAGATTAGGGTTAGGTAATTATGCTGTGTGTGTTTATTAGAATGAGTATGTGCTTTACTGCAGATTTAGCTTTCCACAGCCTGTTTGATGATGTTTCTCCACAGCCTGATGTGCGAGAAGAGGATATTTGAGGCTGTGAACAGTGTCCGTCATCCATTCCTGGTGAACCTGTTCGCCTGCTTCCAGACGGAGGAGCATGTGTGTTTTGTGATGGAGTTTGCAGCAGGTGGCGATCTGATGATGCACATTCATTCAGACGTCTTCTCAGAACCACGAGCCGTGTGAGTTCCGTGCTGAATCACACCAGATCTGAGTACATTAACTGACTTCCACTCTGCTTTTTTCTCAGCTTTTATGCAGCCTGCGTTGTCTTGGGCCTTCAATTTCTGCACGACCATGAAATTGTCTATAGGTAAGAGTGTGTCTATCACATCTTCTGAACTCTGACTTCCTGTCATGACCTGTCATGATTTTCTTCTCTAGGGATCTGAAGCTAGACAATCTCCTACTGGACACTGATGGATACGTCAAGATTGCAGATTTTGGTCTTTGCAAAGAAGGTTTTTACTGCTCTGCTGCTGGGAAAGTGATGCCCAGAGTGTGTTTGGCCGGTTAAAGTTTTGTCATGTGTTGCAGGAATGGGTTACAAGGACCGCACCAGTACATTCTGTGGCACTCCGGAGTTCCTGGCGCCCGAGGTCCTGACCGAAACGTCATACACGCGCGCTGTGGACTGGTGGGGTCTGGGGGTCTTGATCTTTGAGATGCTGGTTGGTGAGGTGAGACCGACACTGCAGAATGTGCCAGACTTTTGGAAAAAAACAATGGATGCGTGTTAGTTTAATATATTGTGAAACCTCTAGTAGAATGCCAGCATTATAAAAGGGTTAAAAAATGGACCGCCACCTCCAGTAGACCTTATACATTCATATATTCATGAATTATAAACTTCTCTATCACATTCTGTGTCCTTCGGAAATGTCTGTACTGACACAGAAGTATAAATTAAAATAACAATAATGTCTAGAAGTGGATCTATAAGAAAGTCATAAAATCTGAATAGACATCCATTTGGCTTGTTCACTGAACATTGACGAACTGTATGTCTGAATTAATGGAGTCTCTAGTCTTTATGCAAAACAAAGGGTTTCTGAAAGCAGCACTTTTTCAAATAAACATCTTTGACAACACCGTTGCTTTCTTTGACTTCTGACTTCGACTTTGCTGCGGGTCATCATTGTATGACATTGTGATCAACACGTTGAAAACGAAACCACCACCCTCTAATAGAGCTCTAATTGACGAAAGTTTAAAATTAGACCGCCAGATCGTTCTATTAGAGGTTTTACGGTAATTTACAAACACTTAACAATAACAATTGTCTTTTGCACACACATGCGCACGCCATGCTCATGTATAGTAATAAACAGATTCTTTATGAAGTGATTGTATAGAAAATGACTTGACAATAAAATACAATTGGAGGAAAATGAGGGTGACAGACAAATGGCTTAAACTAGGCATGTCCTGTTCCAATTTCACAATCGTGATCGGTGTTTGAAAAGCCTTTTTTAAAAAATCGAGATCAGTTCTGATTGGCTGATTAATCCAGTAAATAACGGACATTTCAACGTGCTGATTTGAACCAAGCTCGAGTTGAATTGGGCACTATCATTCATGTTGTTGTTGTTGTTGTTGTTGTTGCTGTTCACCCTGTTTGGAATGTAGAAGGCCATGGGTTACATGCTTGTTCAATGTGCGTTTGCTTTCATTATTGCGGAAACAAAATTATTACAATTATATTCCGACTAAAATGTAATAAAATCACATCAGTTAGGATCCCTGTGTGTTGCACCATCAGATTTACAGAAACACAGCACTGAACAACTCCTGATAACCAGTTATAAAACCTATTATAACTTACGATAATCAAACCTAAAGCAAGTAAAGTGCGTCTGCAGCCTCGTGATTGGACCAGTCAGTCACTGCTGGACAGTATCAAAATACCGTATTTACGCGAAAATAAGCACCCCCTATTTTCAATTTTTCGAAACTAAAAAACTTGAAGGGTGCTTATAATAATAATAATAATAATAATAATAATAATGAGTATTTGTAAGGCGCTTTTCACAGTTTTAACTGTCTCAAAGCGCACATGTAAATATGTAAGGGAAATGATGCTAATAATGCTTATAATCGCAGATTTCAAAAATTCACGTATTTTAAGACGCTCATTTTTCAACATTTCAAGTCCGGAGTGTAACGACGGCGCGAGTGCAGCGGGCTCAGCCACGGCAGGCGTGCCGTTCTTAAAAGGAGCAGTCACAAATAAATGGAAACATGTAGTCTTTCCTTATATTTTTTATTATCAATTTTCAAGTACAAAAGCGTTACAGTGAACGATGCGAAGGAGGAACACGCGTAGATCTTTCAGATGGCCAGTTAAAAACTGTGGTCTCGCCAGCCGCGCCTGCGAAAACTTCTGCTTCTCATCCGTGCTTGCTTTTTCCCTTGCGCTACTAATACGCTAATTACGTTTTATCTTGACACCGGCAAATAAAAAAATTCATCCTTCCTAATACTTTTTTATCCATTTTTTAAGCACAACAGTATTAAAGTGAATGATGCGAACGAGGAACATGCATAGATGTTTCAGGTGGCGTGTTTTAAACTTGTCTTGACACCTGCGAATAAAAGAAATGAAAACGAGCAAGTTCATTTTTTTCCGCAAGACATTGCACAAACAGCGGTAGTCTAGAAACAACAAGAAGCTAGTGTTTTGTTTTTTTAACCGCTGCAACAAGTGACTATTAATATCCGATTCATAAGAAATGATTTTCGTACCTGTTTTACTCTGTCTTCGCTGCTGCGACTCAGAGGAACAAGACGCAACGCTGACGTCATCGGCTGAGCTGCACTCTTCAGCTTCTCTCATTTCTTCAGTTCCGTCCAGTGCGTCTTTTTGAAGCTTCCCACAACTCAGACGTGTTCCCCCATGTTGTCACTGCCGCTGACTGACCTTCGCAGCAATACATCGCCTCTCGTTTGAGTTAAAAGTCCCGTAATAATATTATAAAAAAAAAATTATTTTGTAATTTTTTCTTATGATTGAAAAATCAGGGGGGTGCTTATATTCGCGTAAATACGGCATTTAACTTGTATCTTAATAGTTTTTAAGATAAACAACTAAACACTAGCCTAAATAAATGGAAAAAAATAATGATTTATAACATTTATAAAAGTAATTTTAAATGGTGATTAAAAATGCAATAGTGGAAATATAATCAAAATACGTATTATAATCCCAACTGTAATTGGTACATTCCTTAGATTAGACGTAATTTCAGTGTTAGGCTGGAGAGCATAAACCCAGTAGGCCAGAGGAACTCCGACGTAGAGTTTGTTTCGAGTGGCTAGTTGTTGGTGCGTCGCTCAGACCTTGCGTGATGCTGTCTGGACTCTCTTCACAAAGAAGTGACAGAACGTCATTCACTCTTCTTTCAAGCTGGTATAGTTCATGCGTGATTGGTTGAACTCTTGTGTCTGTACCTTGTGTTACAGTCTCCTTTCCCCGGTGACGATGAAGAGGAAGTGTTTGACAGTATTGTGAACGATGAAGTTCGTTATCCGCGCTTCCTGTCGACAGAGGCCATTTCCATCATGAGACGGGTCAGTATCTCACAGCAGTGATGTCACAGCAATCCAGTAACGCCCTTCACTTGATTTCCTGCAGCTGTTGCGGCGAAGCCCAGAGCGACGTCTCGGTGCCGGTGAGCGCGACTCAGAGGAAGTCCAGCGGCATCCCTTCTTCAGAGTAAGCCAATCGTTTACTTGCTTTCTTATGGGTTCTTTTTTAATTTACAATATGATAAATCTAATGAAATTTGGGTTTTTTTCATTTCCAAAATTGTTGGTTTGTTTTTTTCCTAAGACGTAGATTTTTCTTTTTAGATCACTAAACATACAAAGCTGAAGCCAAAGAATATGTGAAAATATTGCTGTATTCTTGCATTTACAACCTTTTATTACTATATGATTAAATATGAGTACACATCTTTTGGATCAATGGAAAAATCAATCTATAAAGTTTTTTTTTTCTGTTAAATTTGTTTTTGATTTAAGTCTTCATCTGATCAAAATAGCACCCCTATTATATGCAACTGTACAATGTCAATCTATTATTATTATTATTATTATTTTTATTTTTTTTTTTAATTTCTTAATACAACTAGAAACGTCCCTCATCCCGACAAATACGTGTTTGTTTAAACATAGTTATTCATAGATGCTCTTTCTGATTCGTTTCATTATATGACCGATGATTTACTAATGTGAAAAGTCAGAAGGAAATATTTTGGTCTAAGCCAGTGGTTCTCAAATTTTTTGGTCGCGCCTGGCTTTAAACCTGTGGAAAAAATCTTGCGGAGAGTCGGTTAAAAGAATCGAAATTCCTATCTCTAATCTGCGGGGCTGTTTACTGGTTTCTTTTTTCTGCTGATGGTCTGTATTGCCTCACTCTTTGAGAAGCAGTGGTCTAATCTGTGTGAGTAACGCTGACGGATGTCGTTATTTTATTCAGAACATAGATTGGTTTAGACTGCTGGCGAAACAGATCCGGCCTCCGTTCACGCCGACCATCAAGGGCCGAGAAGACGTCAGTAACTTCGATGACGAGTTCACCTCGGAGGCGCCGACCCTGACTCCACCCCGCGAGCAGAGGCTCCTGAGGGCCAGTGAGCAGGAGCTGTTTCGTGACTTTGACTACATCGCTGACTGGTGCTGATGTGGATAAACACGCCTCGGCTCTCATCACGTCTCAGAAACTACTCGGATATCTCGTCAATATCCGTCTCAGAAACTACAATCATGTCGCCGTCTCGTCGACTCTAGCTTTACTCTTAATGTGAACAAATGTTCCATTCATGTCACTTTAATCTATGAAAGACTCATAGTGGAAGATTTTCTCAGCAGTAATCCTGCGTATTGAACGAATTGCAAATTTGTCCAGTATGTCCCTTAGAGGGGAGTCCACAATTTCTATCAAGTAAAAAACGTCAAAGGAAAAAAAAATGTTCCTTTCATAATTTTATCTGATTAAAATGTACATTTTATTTCATTTTGATTCACAACTTGAATTCTAACTTAAAAATCACAACTTGAACTTTATAAAAGAAAATGTATGTTTGTATGCACTCTTCTCCTATTCGAATCATCCGATGTGCTGGTTTTATACTGTTTTTATATCTGGACCTGCTGTATTGTTGACGGATGCTTACATGAATACTTCTGAACTCTAAGATGATTTTTTTAAAGCTCTGCACTTTTTATGTGTAATATAAAAGTCTATATTCATTGAAACCAAGAAATAAAAATTTATATTTTTGGTTATGCCAAACTTACTGAGTTTTGTTTTGCTTGATTTCTAGTCATTCTGTGATTGTGCAAACACTAATTCTGTTTTTTTCATCGTGTCTCGTCCAGATGTCTAAGGAACAATTTAAAGTCTGTATTAAGAAAGAGGATGAATTTATAAATAAACAGAATTGGGCCAAACACTGAGCCTTGTGGACCTCAACATGACATTTTGTAACGGAGACAATGGATATAATGGAAGGCAACAGACATTTTCATTTTAGTTTCAAGAGAAACACTGAGGAACAATATAAAAATTCACAAAATGGAATTTAAAACGGAAACATTTTAATTTGTTTTACTGGCACACAAATGAACTATAGAGCATATTTTTTTTGCATAGACAGTTCACCATTTTAAATATAGTTTATTCCATAGCTAAAAACACTGTAAATAGGCACTTTCAGAAATGTCAATTTAATTTCAAATATTACTTTCAGTTACAAAAATGTTTTTTCTCAACAAATGAAAAACAAAAAACAGTTTTTATTCGTTGTTTAAATTAGTAGCATAAACCCCAGACTAAACTTGATGTGAAATCATCAGTGTGACGCGCTCCATGTCTTCAGGATGGCTTCAGCCAGGTCCAGTGTGTCGTCTCGCTGCAGATACACACGGGTTACCTTTAAAACCTGACTTCAGCCCTCGGCCTGGCTCTCATCCTGGATTGAAAGATAACACTATGGAGACTTCTTACCTTAATGAAGCAAAAGCGAATGTATTTCTCAAAGTCTTTCACCGACTCCGCTCCCACAAACGCCGTCACAGGAATCGCCGCCAGTCTCTTTAAACATGTGGGTGTTACTTCAAAAACGTATTACTTTTGACGTTTCTTACCTTTTCTTTAATCATCCATTTGACAAACTTATAATCATAAGCTTCATCGCCTTCCTGAACTGGCAGATCTTGTTCTACAGTCAGAAAGTAGGAAACAGCTCTGAACAATCTGATTGGTTGATGCAGTGATGTAGGTTTTATCACTCAACAAGATTTTTGTTATTCTTCTATTTCTGTTTGGTTAGTTCAACCGTAGTTTAACATAACTGCAGAAGACTTACGAAGAGCGGTGACGTCCGCGACCATGAAGTAACCTCCCTCAGGAACAACCGGACTCATGCCGGTCCTCCTCAACATGTCGGCCATTCTGTCCCGCTTCCCTTCCAGCTCGGATGCCAGCGAGGTGAAGTAGCACTCGGACCGACCCATTGCCTCATAGTCGCGTAGAAGACCCTGAGCAACGGCCTCCTGTCACGTGACACATGGCGTGAGCCCGATGGCGGTGACAGTGATCACGCAGACTTGCCTGCAGTGGAGTGGAGCATGTGTACAGGCTGTTCTGCATCACTGTCTGCAGGTGTCGGACCAAGAGTTCGGGCCCGATGGACCAGCCCAGCTAAAACCACAGCAGGGAGACCACAGACAAGCTCAACTCACTTTGATATACAGTATCAGGAGTTTTTTTATCTTTATTTTAAGTTGGGACATACTATACAAATGTTAGGATGTGTGCTGTTTTTTGATGCTTACTAATGTACGTTTGTTTTTTTATAGATTTATAGACGGTTTATGGGGACTTCTGTCTGAGAAGTTGCAGGTTTGAATCCCCATACTTGCTGGTTCTGCAACTCAGTGTCTTTGGGCAAGGGATGGGTTAAATGCAGAGCGCAATTTCGATATGGTTCGCCATATTGACAATCTCACTCACTTTACTTTAGTCCTTATTAATATTCTTTCTCGCTGCTTTGCTGTCGTTAAATGCAATTTCCACACTGTTGGACAAATAATGGTATTTCCATTAATTCAAGAAGACAAGCTTGTTTTTTATTGTGCTGTAATTATCAAAAAACTGTGAAGATGTTTCTTTCCTTCTGGTCAATCTGGTCTGAATCTAATAGTCACTTGGGTCAAAGTGGGGTCCCAAATGCTAGCTTTTATTCTAAAGTGGGGCCATATGGTCACTTGTGGGGACCTTTGGCTGGGAAACACAACTTTGAAAGTCAAGATTGGATTTAAGGCTAAGGTTACAAAATAGTTTTGGTTAAGTTTCGAGTAAAAGGGTTGGAGAAATATACTAATGACGTACGTGTGTGTGTGTGTGTGTGTGTGTGTGTGTGTGTGTGTGTGTGTGTTGTACCTTCCATCCAGTCACACTGAAGGTTTTTCCTGCACTGCCCACAGTGATGGTTCGCTCCCACATTCCAGGGAGAGTCGCTGCTCAGAATCAAGTGCAGGTTTAGCATCTCTGTACACACACACACACACACACACACACACACCACACACACTAACACACACGTACCTATTTTTTTACGTGCTCGTGACCTTTGTACACCAGCCACTCATAGACTTCATCGCTGAAGCACAGCGTGTCATGCTTGATGCAAAGATCTGCGATGGTCTGCAATTCGCTCCTGCTGAACACCTGAAAGCAGAGTTGATACGGGAAACACACAATAATGCAGACATTATCTTGCTCATCTCTGGTTTACTGTAGCTCAATGCTGAAGGAACCTGGACCATCGTACCTTCCCTATGGGGTTGTGTGGCGTGTTGATGATAATGGCCTTGGTCTTGGAGTTGAACTTGCTGGCTAGTTCATCTGGGTCCAGAACCCAGTCTGTGCTACTGATGTGAGTTTTTTTTGTGGATTTCTGTGGAGCAATTCAATCTGTCATCACGTGTATGTGTATGCTGACGTGTTTTAGACCACTCACCAGTCTTAGGGGGATTAGCACTGGTTTAGCTCCGGCCATTTTCACCATGGGAACATAACAGTCAAAAAAGGGTTCTATGATAATGACCTAAAACATAGCAGAGAAAATGAAAACAAGCCAATGAATGTCAATATGGCCACTAGGGAACGTTTAAAAAAAAAAAAAAAGCAGTGGGTGGTTAATGAAGTGACACACACAAACTCGGAGCAGTGGGCAGCCTTAAGCTGTGGTGTATATACTGTATATGGATAGATGGATAGATAGAATGATAAATGTGGTCATTTGAATGTGCAAGATGTTAGAAACCTCATCCTCCTCCTGGACAAGCCCCTGCATGATGCTGAAGAGAGACCCATATCCTCCCACCGTCACCAGCACCTCCCTGAGTGGATCCAGCTCTCGCTCATACACTCGACCATACACTTTACACAGAGCCTTCACTAGTGTTGGGTGACCCTGACAAAGAGAGAACACGAGAAAAAGAGAGTTTACACTTAACGAGAGAGAGAGAGAG
>CM051495.1:15503143-15584510 GCA_028031935.1 Paedocypris micromegethes | reverse complement strand
CTGACAATTTCCTCGATGGAGCGCAGGTTGTTTTCCTTCAGATCAAGGGACTGGAGATTGGACAGGCTGAAAACAGCATGTGGAATGCGTTCCAAGTCACAGTGCAATAAATCGAGCTCTACGAGATTCGCCATTTTCTTCAGGTTGTTGAGCATCAACAGCTTGGTGCCGTCATTGCAGATGCAAAGACGCTGTAGATGGCTGGCTACGTCCACAACAGACTGGGGGACCTTACTGAAGTTGCTCTTAAGGGTCAAGATCTTGAGGGCTTTTAGCTCTCGGAGCGAGTCTAGAATGATATTCTTCGATGCATCTAAACTCAAAGAGCCAATCAGATGAAGCTCTTCCAAGTTTCGTAATACATACATCCACTGGGGAAGCTGACGGGCATCATCGAACTTCACCCGTAGCACCTTCAGGTTCTCTTTTAGAAATGCAGTGGCAGCAATGTGCATCTTCACAGAACACTGGTAGAGTGAAAGCTCCTGAAGTTCCTCCAACTGAGCAATGGCTGCTGGTATTGTGACATTATTAATGATCTCCAGCTTCAATGACTGTAGCTCCGTAACCTCAAAGATGGTGTCCGGGAGACCAGACAGCATGAAGAGCTGAAGCTCAATGCGGTTGTTGCTATTGGTTTGCAGCTTCTGTCTGAGTTTTTCGGCCGTCCACTCGTGGTTGAGGTTGAGCTGCTTCAGCTTGTTTTCACTGACTTCTGAGAGAAAAACGGCAAATCTTTTAGAGTAAAGTGGATCGTACTGGTCGATCATGTGCAACATGAACGCAAAGTCGTTTTTCACATCTGGGATATCGTCAATTCCAGTCTCCTGCCTGACGTATTCGAAGGAGTACTCCTTCAGAGAGCGATAGAAGAGCCAGCGGATGGTGTAAAGGCACGTGAGGCCATAAACACACCACGAAACACAAGTAACAGTAGGAGAGCTTGGAGAACAAGTGGGCCATAGTGTGGTTGCAGAAGAAGTGGCGGTAACCAATCATGTCCTGTATGTCAAGAGCACTTGACCGTGAACCTGACCTTAGAAACCAGAGCACTGTTGTAGGCAACGATGAGGATGAACTTAAGCACTTTCACTACAGTCTGACGGACATACATCATGTACAAGATATCCCCTCTTCCACGTGCAGACGAAATTTCTTCACTTTCTCAAACAGAGCTTTGGCCTGCTCGCCCTCTTTTTTGTCAAGGACACTTGCTTCTGGTTTGTCAGCTACAATTTTCTCGGGAATGGACCTCAGTGACGGGCTCTTTTCCAGGTTGCTTTCTTCAATTGGTGCCTCGAGGATTGACCTACTGACACTGTTCTTTTTGTGTTCTTTCTCTTCTGGATTCTCACCAGACACCTCCGACAGCGCGCGGGTAGTCCACGGAGAGTCAAAGCATTTACCCAAGATCGATATAAAGTGCTCAATTTTTGAACTGGAACCAGGAAACTTGAACCAGAAATTGCTGCACACCATGAAAATGACAGTGTGTATGAGAACCAGATAAGGGAAGTACTTGGCATACCAGTGCAGCGCCTTCTCGTAGCACATCTGATTTATGTAGTTGTACTGCTGAATGTCCAGGTTTGTTTTGAGTCCTTTCAGCTCGTGGACAGGCAGCGGCGATACAGAGTTTGAGGGCATGACTGGACTGATTAGCTCGGTCTGATTTAAGGCGAAGATCTTTTGAGGAAGGCATATGATTTTATCTTGCATTACCTATAAGACACACAACAAACATCACCAGTCAGTATTAATGAAACAATCACACAGTACAATAGCGATAAACTTGACGTGATTCATTCAATATTGTGGGATTTCTGATTATTAAAACACAGTGGACTACTAAAACTGAATAATTTCTCAGAATACAGTATACAGTATAAAACGGCATCCTATGTAACAATTTTGTTGTATAAACGTATAGATTTAGGAATCAGAAATATAAAATAAAATGAGTAGTTTTGAGAATCCAAAATCTGAGATCAGGACATCCCTAGCAAAACATTGTTGAAAAGTAATAAGTACAGTAGCTGTGGGGCATGTGATAGACGATCTACCCCAGTTCAGGGTAAATCAGCACGTTCATGTTTAAACTTGTAGGCATCATCACTGGACTGGTTTACATCCCTCGAACACTCTTCATGCAAAACTTTAATTTGAGATTTGCGTAAATGTCAGACTGCTTTGCTCAAAAGTGTCAAAACGTGCGTTATATGGTTGAATTTAACCTCCGGAGCCCCCAACTGTAAATCTGAAGTAAAATTTGCACGATGCTTTGCTATGCATAATAATTGGAACCTAGGGGTGGGCGGTAAACCTGTATTAACGTGAAAACCGGTATAGAGTTGTGCCACGATATTGATTTTGCAATATCGTGGATATAGGCACACATTCATTAATTAAATTTTATACATACATAGTATAACAACTGTTTCATTACAACTTTTAATGACGACACAGAGACATTGCTAATCGAACACAGAAAGCATTGTAACAGGCTAAACTAATAGATCACACCCGCAAGGCGCGCGCAGCTCCGATGTCTGTGTAGTCTTTAAAATTGGCTCTACCAAGCAAGAGAACCTCAAGGCCAGCGCTGTTTCTCCTTTTTTTTTTTTTTTAATCAAAGTCGTTTGTAAACATTTGCTTCACGCAATGTTTGGATTCAGACTCACACTACGTTGCGTGCGTGCGAGAGAAAGTAAGAAAGAGTGACAATTGTAAACTCTGTCTCTCGCCCTTAGCGTGATATAATACTGATACCACCTTGACACTATAAAATATTGTGATATGAAATTTCACTCATATCACCCACCCCTAAGTATACAAACAAAACGTCCAGATTCACCGTAAAATGTGAAAAGGCTGTTAAACTTGATCACTGACACAGTAACACATTTGATGCCATTGTCAATACAGGATGTGTGTCGAATATAAATATGCGATGAACAAGATCACAATCATCAGTTTGTCAGGTTCCACATGCTAAAGCTTATGGTCACTGTTTGCACGAGTGTTAGCCCTTGATCATACATTGTTCATTGTAGAATGTCTATCCATATCTTAAAAATGAACGTCAGTGAAGATAACCGTCTAGCTCAGCCTCTTCTTCATCTTCCGACTCAGAGATACATACATGAACTTTACTGACGGTCCCTTACCAGCAAATGTTTTTAACGGACGTGACTTGGTATTTTTGAAAGACGGGAAATGAACCTTTGACCCGTGGCATCACCAAACTACAGAATCTGACCACATTTCAGACTGGCAAGACAACGAACGACAAACCATCCTGAAACAAAACTCTTCTGTTCAGCCCCTTCCACTCAGGAAAGAGCATTCTCGTAAACCTCTTAATGTCTGTAGATGTACCACATTCTGCACTGCTTTTATAAAGACAAAAGAACTAGCGCCCGGAACACATTAACTGGGTTTACACCAACCTCTGTGTTCATAGGTTGCCTCTGAATGTGAAATGTGATGCAAATAAGGGCACAAATAGCAATGTTTCTTATTCTTTATGGTAATTAAAACGTACTTCGATGGTATATTTACTCTCAAATCAAGGGCAGAAGAGTACTTTACGCAACCTAGACTAAAAGAAAATAAATAAAAGCCACAATTCTGGACCACTGAATAAAACACAGCATCCACAGTGACCGCAGTTATAAAAAAGCATCATAAATCAAGGCTCCAGTGACTATAAAGTTCACGCCTGACATCCATTCATCACCGCACATCACGTTGAGAAACGGAATATGTTCTTGTGTGTTTGTGAAGACGTTTGGCAGCACAGCCCGGATGTTTGTGTGCGAGAATGGCGGGAACAAGTCGCAAACATCCCGAGCAGGGCCCTCATGGAGCCTCAAGGGCCCAAGCATTAGTATCCACAGCAGGAAGTGGAGTGCGGTCAGACCAGAAGTTGTTTATTCCTTTCAATGATACGGTAAAAAGATCGATGCGTGTCGTCGTCATCAGCACATGGAACAGGAATCCACTGCTGTCCGTGAATACTAAGAATAACCGTACTCACAAGGGGAATTTCAAGGACACGCAGGCATCTTTACACAGCAGCCTTGAGTTTATGAGGGTGGGCAGCTGTGTTTTACACAGGGCCCCCAGTGGGGAGGGGCCGTGGGGGAGGGGCTCTGACTGGAATTCAGATTTTTCCATCAGCACGCTTTCTTCCTGCAACATGACTCTCTCAAATACACGGTTAATTACAGTAGATCTCTCTATGGGATCAACTTGAAGCAAGCTGTCGATTGAGTGAATTATTTCAGCAGTCTATTTATTACCTGTACAACTCAATCAAGTGAATTATTTATTGTCACAAAAGTACTAATTATATCCAATTAGGAATATTAGACAAAAAAAATGTGCTGTTGACTAGAAAACATTTGTTAACAGCGGTATTTTATGTATTTTATTTTATGTTTATGCAATTTATGTTTATGCAGTTTATGCTTTTTAACTTCTCTCGTCTGTATGCAACAACACAATGTAAACAAACGGCAGGTTCCGCATACAACGAATCGAACTAATTTATCGTCATAAACTTAAAATGTAAAAATCATATTGTAATGTTTATCATCCACTGTGGGTAGCCATGCCTTCTTGAATGGTAAAAATTATTTAAAAAAAAAGAATACTGATGGATTTGAATGAAGTTCTAATGGAAGTTCTTCAACTGGATCCATACACTTAACAGCGCCAGTAGTGAGTAGCGAGTCGAGGTAAAAACCAGACCAGCTCTGCACATCGACTTTAAATGGTCACAAAATCAGCTCAGAAAGCCCATTACAAGTTCAACGAGACGCAGCAGAACGATGACTGCTTTTGTTTGCAAGAGAACCAAACATTAGCTGAACGTCTGAAGCTGCACTTTTCACAGAACCGTTAAGTCTGAAAAAGGTTTTATTTTCGTCTTTTTCGTTTAATTTTTGCAATTTCTCTCTAGATAGTTACAATTAAGTAAACAATGAAATCCATCTTCTGTATCAAAAGTTTTGTTTATGCAGCAAAAAAAAAAAAAAACTTAAACGTCATGACGAGACACCTGATTTCAGACTCACAAATGCTCTAGTACTTTTTTTGGAAGAACGACATCAGACACAATGGTTACCATTAACATGGTTATTGCAGTAATGAAAGTGTAATCCAGACATAGTGGCATTTAGTGAAATAGCTAGTGCTGTGTTTTTTTTCCAGCTTCATTTAAACAACTACGATTGTTTGGCATAGTCACGTTGTGGCAGAGGTACTGAAGAAAGAGTCACCTGCAGTGTGCATCCAAACACTCCGATCATGAGCATTACCATGAGAGGTAGTCCGTGAAAACATCCCACACGGCTTCAGAACACGGAACGCCGGCTGCTGCTCCGTAAACTGTCGGAATTCAGTGACGGGAATCATCTTTCTGCAGGGACCACAATCAAAAATTCAAGTGACATTGCCGTTCATCACCAGCAACACATTTTAGGCAGCTGACTTATAAAAAACAAAACACTCACACACCACACACACACACACACACACACACCACACACACCCACACACACACACACACACACACCCACACCACAGAGAGAGAGAGAGCTGTGAACTAATCTTAGCCGTCTTAGTAAATCAGCTCTTCCACATTCAACCTCTATCGTGCAGGCGACATAACACACGCCGACGCGGTTCATCTTCACACGTCTGTTTTAACTTCTAACACTTGTACCAGGAGCTGCATGAAATATTGTGTCCAGATGTGCAGAAGCTTGTCTAGAATTCATCATTATTTAGAGCCAAAGGTAAATATAAAGTAAATATTAATGCAATGTCGTTACGTGGGACAATATGGAATTTTATGATAAAGTGCCAAGTACAAATTACACAAGACAAGGTGGTGATGCTGAATAAATGTCAGAACAACAGACTAAACCATTTTCTGGTGTTGTGATTGGCTGCTATTATGTCATAGCAGTGACAAGTAAAGAATAATTGGCTGTTGAGCATATTCAAATGAGAATTACATCATCACAATGCTCTTGTCATTGAAACCCTACTTATAGTAATAGTGAATTTATCACTTTGAATACAAACTAATTTGGTGGAATGTGGCAGCAGTTCAATGAAGCCATTTTTTGTGTTTTACCCAAAAATGTTTCTGTTATAAGACTAGATTTCATTAACATTAAAAGCCATAAAAAATGAAAATTGAAGAAGATGACCGAATAATGGGTTCCGATTATGTTATTAGGCAAACCGCAAGATACACACTCATCAAAGCTCAAACTCTAAATCAAAATGTGCAAGTCATTCTCAGAACAAGACTTGTTTTTAAATCTGGTTTAAAAAAAAAGATTGTAATGTTTATTATTGTGTGTACGCGCGCGCGCTGTGTGGTGTGTGTTGTGTGGTGTGATTTGACACAAACGAGATCTATCACGTGTGCCCTGACATTTTTTTCGGAAAAAGCTTTTCCTGAAAGAAAATGGAGTTTGGAGAAACGCTGCACCGTCCATTAACAGGATGTGATGATTCTACACAGCAGTTCACACTGGATCTCCTCAGACTGACGCTTACCTGACCCCAACTGTTTCCTTTGCTGCTACTACTGAGACTCTCACCGCAACAGCCACACAAACATCTACACACAGAAAAACACGCGCGCGGGGTCTGCTCTCCTCTCCTCTCTCTCTCTCTCACACACACACACACACCTACACACAAAATAATCCACAAAAATCACCCCGCACTGCGCGCACACGCATCTAAATGCGTTACATATCCTCACGTTCGTTTACACTTCGCGGCACTGCACTAACTAGTTTTGTTTGAGATTTGTTAGTCGTGGAGGGGCCACTCGCGCGCACGCAGCCAACAGACCAAACAATTGGCCACCGACGGGAAATTATTTTAAGATCCAAAAACTTTTCCTTTACTCTCTCGAGCCTGAATGCGCGTGGTAAGTGCTTGCGTTTCTCACACTTCTAGAACAATCCCAGCGCTAGCAAGATTGCTCTCCGCGGAGGCTGGAAAGTTCTGTCGTTCTCTAACGAAGGCGTCCGTTTGCAAAACACAAACTCACCTTTATTGGAGCCGAACGTTCCTGTACTCGACGGGGACTCTCGTTCGCTCCACAACGGTCCGTGTGTCTCGCAGACTCTCGCACTTTGCGCGTCCTCGCGTCACCGAGATTGGAAGATCAGCCCAGACGTGTCCCGCTGAAGCTGAGCGGGACCGCCACACGAAAAAGACTCCGTTAAATCCATCCGCTAATAAGAGTTTTGGAGTTCCCCGCACGTGACACGTGGGACAAAATAGAGAACAGTGGTCATTGTCAACACAAGTAATATGCACAAGCATAAGAATCGAAGCCAAGATGAACATGTTTGAGCGGATCCTGGCAAAGGCTTCGCGTGAACGATGGGTAATAGCTGGCGGCAGCGATCATCCTCACTTCCCACAAAACTCACTCAAGCCTCAAACGCACACTTCAGAACTACACCACTCAGGGACGATCCCCTCCTCACTTCTTATTTAGTTTTTCGTTTCTTCTTATAGATAAATTTTCGAACACTCTCTAAGTCACTGTCCTTTACGTGTAGGCCTTCCTCTTCTCTCTCTCTCTCGAGAGAGAGAGAGAGAAAGAGAGAGAGAATACAAGTAAAGGACAGTGACTGAGAGAGGTTGAAAATACTTATAGGATATAAAGAAGAAACGAAAAAAGTAAAAGAAAGTGAATGGGAGGAAGAGATATGAGTGAGTGAGTGAGTGAGTGAGTGAGTGAGTGAGTGAGTGAGTGAGTGAGTTGGTGAGTGAGGATGAGTGCTGCCGCAGCTAATTACCCATCGTGCACGCGAAGCCTTTGCAGGATCCGCTACAAAACATGTCATCATTGGCTTCAGAGTTAGCTGTGCATATTACTTGTGTTGACAATGACCACTGTTCTCTATTTTGTCCACGTGTCACGTGCGGGAAACTCCAAACTCTTATTAGCGGATGGATTTAACGGATGTCTTTTTCCGTGTGCGCGTCCCCGCTCAGCTTCAAGCGGACACGTCTGGGCGGATCTTCCAATCTCGGGACGCGAGGACGCGCACAAGTGCGAGAGTCTGCGAGACACACGGACCGTTGTGAGGCGAACGAGTCCGCGTCGAGTACAGGAACGTTCGGCTCCAATAAAGGTGAGTTTGTGTTTTGCAAACGGACGCCTTCGTAGAGACGACGAACTTTCCAGCCTCCCGCGGAGAGCAATCTTGCTAGCGCTGGGATTGTTCTAGAAGTGTGAAACGCAGCATCTTATCCACGCGCATTCAGGCTCGAGAGCGGTAAAGGAAAGTTTTTGATCTTAAAATAATTTCCCGTCGGTGGCCAATTGTTTGGTCTTTGGCTGCGTGCGCGCGCGTGGCCCACTCCATGACTTAACAAATCTCAAACAAAACTAGTTAGTGCAGTGCCGCGAAGTGTAACGTGAGGATATGTAACGCATTTAGATGCGTGTGCGCGCAGTGCGGGTGATTTTGTGTAATTATTTGTGTGTAGGTGTGTGTGTGTGTGTGTGTNNNGAGAGAGAGAGAGAGAGAGAGAGAGAGCGCCCCCGCGCGCGTGTTTTTCTGTGTGTAGATGTTTGTGCGCGTGCGGTGAGCGTCTCAGTAATTAGCAGCAAAGGAAACGAGTTGGGTCAGGATAAGCGTCAGTCTGAGGAGATCCATGTGACTGCTGTGTAGAATCATCTCATCCTGTTAATGGACGTGCAGCGTTTCTCCAAACTCCATTTTCTTTCAGGAAAAAGCTTTTCCTGAAAAAATTGTCAGGGCAACACGTGATAGATCTCTTGTTTCACCACACACACACACACACACACAGCGCGCGCGCGTACACACAAATAATAAACATTACACTTTTTTTTTTAACCAGATTTAAAAAACAAGTCTTGTTCTGAGAATGACTTGCACATTTTGATTGAGTTTGAGCTTGATTGAGTGTGATCTTGCGGTTTGCCTAATAACATAATCGGAACCCATTATTCGGTCATCTTCAATTTTTCATTTTTTATGGCTTTTAATGTTAATGAAATCTAGTCTTATAACAGAAACATTTTTGGGTAAAACAACAAAAATGGCTTCAAGTTGAACTGCTGCCACATTCCACAAATTAGTTTGTATTCAAAGTGATAAATGTCACTATTACTATAAGTAGGGTTTCAATGACAAGAGCATTGTGATGATGTAATTCTCATTTGAATATGCTCAATCAGCCAATTATTCTTTACTTGTCACTGCTATGACATAATAGCAGCCAATCACAACCCAGAATGGTTTAGTCTGTTGTTCTGACATTTATTCAGCATCACCACCTTGTCTTGTGTAATTGTACTTGGCACTTTATCATAAAATTGCCATAATTGTCCCACGTACGACATTGCATTAATATTTACTTTATATTTACCTTTGGCTCTAAATAATGATGAATTCTAGACAAGCTTCTGCACATCTGGACACAATATTTCATGCAGCTCCTGGTACAAGTTTAGAAGTTAAAACAGACGTGTGAAGATGAAACCGCGTCGGCGTGTGTTATGTCGCCTGCACGATAGAGGCTTGAATGTGGAAGAGCTGATTTACTAAGACGGCTAAGATTAGTTCTACAGCTCTCTCTCTCTCTCTGTGTGTGTGTGTGTGTGTGTGTGTGTGTGTGTGTGTGGTGTGTGTGTGTGTGGGTGTGTGTGTGTGTGTGTGTGTGTGTGTGTGTGGTGTGTGTGTGTGTGTGTGTGTGAGCGGTTATTTTTATAATTCAGCTTGCCTAAAATGTTTGCTGGTGATGAACGGCAATGTCACTTGAATTTTTGATTGTGTCCCTGCAGAAAGATGATTCCCGTCACTGAATTCCGACAGTTTACGGAGCAGCAGCCGGCGTTCCGTGTTCTGAAGCCGTGGTGGGATGTTTTCACGGACTACCTCTCAGTGGTAATGCTCATGATCGGAGTGTTTGGATGCACACTGCAGGTGACTCTTTCTTCAGTACCTCTGCACAACGTGACTATGCCAAACAATCGTAGTTGTTTAAATGAAGCTGGAAAAAAAACACAAGCACTAGCTATTTCACTAAATGCCACTATGTCTGGATTACACTTTCATTACTGCAATAACCATGTTAATGGTAACCATTGTGTCTGATGTCGTTCTCCTAAAAAAAGTACTAGAGCATTTGTGAGTCTGAAATCAGGTGTCTCGTCATGACGTTTAAGTTTTTTTTTTTTTTTGCTGCATAAACAAAACTTTTGATACAGAAGATGGATTTCATTGTTTACTTAATTGTAACTATCTAGAGAGAAATTGCAAAAATTAAACGAAAAAGACGAAAATAAAACCTTTTTCAGACTTAACGGTTCTGTGAAAAGTGCAGCTTCAGACGTTCAGCTAATGTTTGGTTCTCTTGCAAACAAAAGCAGTCATCGTTCTGCTGCGTCTCGTTGAACTTGTAATGGGCTTTCTGAGCTGATTTTGTGACCATTTAAAGTCGATGTGCAGAGCTGGTCTGGTTTTTATTACCTCGCTACTCACTACTGGCGCTGTTAAGTGTATGGATCCAGTTGAAGAACTTCCATTAGAACTTCATTCAAATCCATCAGTATTCTTTTTTTTAAATAATTTTTACCATTCAAGAAGGCATGGCTACCCACAGTGGATGATAAACATTACAATATGATTTTTACATTTTAAGTTTATGACGATAAATTAGTTCGATTCGTTGTATGCGGAACCTGCCGTTTGTTTACATTGTGTTGTTGCATACAGACGAGAGAAGTTAAAAGCATAAACTGCATAAACATAAATTGCATAAACATAAAATAAAAATACATAAAATACCGCTGTTAACAAATGTTTTCTAGTCAACAGCACATTTTTTTTGTCTAATATTCCTAATTGGATATAATTAGTACTTTTGTGACAATAAATAATTCACTTGATTGAGTTGTACAGGTAATAAATAGACTGCTGAAATAATTCACTCAATCGACAGCTTGCTTCAAGTTGATCCCATAGAGAGATCTACTGTAATTAACCGTGTATTTGAGAGAGTCATGTTGCAGGAAGAAAGCGTGCTGATGGAAAAATCTGAATTCCAGTCAGAGCCCCTCCCCCACGGCCCCTCCCCACTGGGGGCCCTGTGTAAAACACAGCTGCCCACCCTCATAAACTCAAGGCTGCTGTGTAAAGATGCCTGCGTGTCCTTGAAATTCCCCTTGTGAGTACGGTTATTCTTAGTATTCACGGACAGCAGTGGATTCCTGTTCCATGTGCTGATGACGACGACACGCATCGATCTTTTTACTCGTATCATTGAAAGGAATAAACAACTTCTGGTCTGACCGCACTCCACTTCCTGCTGTGGATACTAATGCTTGGGCCCTTGAGGCTCCATGAGGGCCCTGCTCGGGATGTTTGCGACTTGTTCCCGCCATTCTCGCACACAAACATCCGGGCTGTGCTGCCAAACGTCTTCACAAACACACAAGAACATATTCCGTTTCTCAAACGTGATGTGCGGTGATGAATGGATGTCAGGCGTGAACTTTATAGTCACTGGAGCCTTGATTTATGATGCTTTTTATAACTGCGGTCACTGTGGATGCTGTGTTTTATTCAGTGGTCCAGAATTGTGGCTTTTATTTATTTTCTTTTAGTCTAGGTTGCGTAAAGTACTCTTCTGCCCTTTGATTTAGAGTAAATATACCATCGAAGTACGTTTTAATTACCATAAAGAATAAGAAACATTGCTATTTGTGCCCTTATTTGCATCACATTTCACATTCAGAGGCAACCTATGAACACAGAGGTTGGTGTAAACCCAGTTAATGTGTTCCGGGCGCTAGTTCTTTTGTCTTTATAAAAGCAGTGCAGAATGTGGTACATCTACAGACATTAAGAGGTTTACGAGAATGCTCTTCCTGAGTGGAAGGGGCTGAACAGAAGAGTTTTGTTTCAGGATGGTTTGTCGTTCGTTGTCTTGCCAGTCTGAAATGTGGTCAGATTCTGTAGTTTGGTGATGCCACGGGTCAAAGGTTCATTTCCCGTCTTTCAAAAATACCAAGTCACGTCCGTTAAAAACATTTGCTGGTAAGGGACCGTCAGTAAAGTTCATGTATGTATCTCTGAGTCGGAAGATGAAGAAGAGGCTGAGCTAGACGGTTATCTTCACTGACGTTCATTTTTAAGATATGGATAGACATTCTACAATGAACAATGTATGATCAAGGGCTAACACTCGTGCAAACAGTGACCATAAGCTTTAGCATGTGGAACCTGACAAACTGATGATTGTGATCTTGTTCATCGCATATTTATATTCGACACATCCTGTATTGACAATGGCATCAAATGTGTTACTGTCAGTGATCAAGTTTAACAGCCTTTTCACATTTTACGGTGAATCTGGACGTTTTGTTTGTATACTTAGGGGTGGGTGATATGAGTGAAATTTCATATCACAATATTTTATAGTGTCAAGGTGGTATCAGTATTATATCACGCTAAGGGCGAGAGACAGAGTTTACAATTGTCACTCTTTCTTACTTTCTCTCGCACGCACGCAACGTAGTGTGAGTCTGAATCCAAACATTGCGTGAAGCAAATGTTTACAAACGACTTTGATTAAAAAAAAAAAAGGAGAAACAGCGCTGGCCTTGAGGTTCTCTTGCTTGGTAGAGCCAATTTTAAAGACTACACAGACATCGGAGCTGCGCGCGCCTTGCGGGTGTGATCTATTAGTTTAGCCTGTTACAATGCTTTCTGTGTTCGATTAGCAATGTCTCTGTGTCGTCATTAAAAGTTGTAATGAAACAGTTGTTATACTATGTATGTATAAAAATTTAATTAATGAATGTGTGCCTATATCCACGATATTGCAAAATCAATATCGTGGCACAACTCTATACCGGTTTTCACGTTAATACAGGTTTACCGCCCACCCCTAGGTTCCAATTATTATGCATAGCAAAGCATCGTGCAAATTTACTTCAGATTTACAGTTGGGGGCTCCGGAGGTTAAATTCAACCAATATAACGCACGTTTTGACACTTTTGAGCAAAGCAGTCTGACATTTACGCAAATCTCAAATTAAAGTTTTGCATGAAGAGTGTTCGAGGGATGTAAACCAGTCCAGTGATGATGCCTACAAGTTTAAACATGAACGTGCTGATTTACCCTGAACTGGGGTAGATCGTCTATCACATGCCCCACAGCTACTGTACTTATTACTTTTCAACAATGTTTTGCTAGGGATGTCCTGATCTCAGATTTTGGATTCTCAAAACTACTCATTTTATTTTATATTTCTGATTCCTAAATCTATACGTTTATACAACAAAATTGTTACATAGGATGCCGTTTTATACTGTATACTGTATTCTGAGAAATTATTCAGTTTTAGTAGTCCACTGTGTTTTAATAATCAGAAATCCCACAATATTGAATGAATCACGTCAAGTTTATCGCTATTGTACTGTGTGATTGTTTCATTAATACTGACTGGTGATGTTTGTTGTGTGTCTTATAGGTAATGCAAGATAAAATCATATGCCTTCCTCAAAAGATCTTCGCCTTAAATCAGACCGAGCTAATCAGTCCAGTCATGCCCTCAAACTCTGTATCGCCGCTGCCTGTCCACGAGCTGAAAGGACTCAAAACAAACCTGGACATTCAGCAGTACAACTACATAAATCAGATGTGCTACGAGAAGGCGCTGCACTGGTATGCCAAGTACTTCCCTTATCTGGTTCTCATACACACTGTCATTTTCATGGTGTGCAGCAATTTCTGGTTCAAGTTTCCTGGTTCCAGTTCAAAAATTGAGCACTTTATATCGATCTTGGGTAAATGCTTTGACTCTCCGTGGACTACCCGCGCGCTGTCGGAGGTGTCTGGTGAGAATCCAGAAGAGAAAGAACACAAAAAGAACAGTGTCAGTAGGTCAATCCTCGAGGCACCAATTGAAGAAAGCAACCTGGAAAAGAGCCCGTCACTGAGGTCCATTCCCGAGAAAATTGTAGCTGACAAACCAGAAGCAAGTGTCCTTGACAAAAAAGAGGGCGAGCAGGCCAAAGCTCTGTTTGAGAAAGTGAAGAAATTTCGTCTGCACGTGGAAGAGGGGGATATCTTGTACATGATGTATGTCCGTCAGACTGTAGTGAAAGTGCTTAAGTTCATCCTCATCGTTGCCTACAACAGTGCTCTGGTTTCTAAGGTCAGGTTCACGGTCAAGTGCTCTGTTGACATACAGGACATGATTGGTTACCGCCACTTCTTCTGCAACCACACTATGGCCCACTTGTTCTCCAAGCTCTCCTACTGTTACTTGTGTTTCGTGGGTGTTTATGGCCTCACGTGCCTTTACACCATCCGCTGGCTCTTCTATCGCTCTCTGAAGGAGTACTCCTTCGAATACGTCAGGCAGGAGACTGGAATTGACGATATCCCAGATGTGAAAAACGACTTTGCGTTCATGTTGCACATGATCGACCAGTACGATCCACTTTACTCTAAAAGATTTGCCGTTTTTCTCTCAGAAGTCAGTGAAAACAAGCTGAAGCAGCTCAACCTCAACCACGAGTGGACGGCCGAAAAACTCAGACAGAAGCTGCAAACCAATAGCAACAACCGCATTGAGCTTCAGCTCTTCATGCTGTCTGGTCTCCCGGACACCATCTTTGAGGTTACGGAGCTACAGTCATTGAAGCTGGAGATCATTAATAATGTCACAATACCAGCAGCCATTGCTCAGTTGGAGGAACTTCAGGAGCTTTCACTCTACCAGTGTTCTGTGAAGATGCACATTGCTGCCACTGCATTTCTAAAAGAGAACCTGAAGGTGCTACGGGTGAAGTTCGATGATGCCCGTCAGCTTCCCCAGTGGATGTATGTATTACGAAACTTGGAAGAGCTTCATCTGATTGGCTCTTTGAGTTTAGATGCATCGAAGAATATCATTCTAGACTCGCTCCGAGAGCTAAAAGCCCTCAAGATCTTGACCCTTAAGAGCAACTTCAGTAAGGTCCCCCAGTCTGTTGTGGACGTAGCCAGCCATCTACAGCGTCTTTGCATCTGCAATGACGGCACCAAGCTGGTGATGCTCAACAACCTGAAGAAAATGGCGAATCTCGTAGAGCTCGATTTATTGCACTGTGACTTGGAACGCATTCCACATGCTGTTTTCAGCCTGTCCAATCTCCAGTCCCTTGATCTGAAGGAAAACAACCTGCGCTCCATCGAGGAAATTGTCAGCTTTCAGCATCTGCGCAAGCTCACTTGTTTGAAGCTTTGGCACAACAGCATCGCCTTTATACCAGAGCATATCAAAAAGCTGGGCAGTCTGGAGCGACTGTACTTCAGTCACAACAAGATCGAAGTCTTGCCTTCCCATCTGTTTCTGTGCAACAAGCTGCGCTACCTGGATGTCTCCTACAACAACGTCCATTTCATCCCCCCGGAGATCGGCGTCCTGCAGAGCCTTCAGTACTTCTCCATCAGCAGTAACAAAGTGGAGAACATCCCAGATGAGCTTTTCTTCTGCAAGAAGCTGAAGACCCTGAAACTCGGGAGGAACATGCTGTCTATCCTCTCTCCAAAGATCTCTTTTCTCTCTGGACTGACTCACCTGGAGTTAAAGGGAAACCATTTTGAGTCTTTGCCCGCCGAGCTGGGCTGCTGCCAGTCTCTAAAGAGCAGCGGACTCGTGGTGGAAGATGCTCTGTTTGAGACTCTGCCTGCGGACATCAGGGAGCAGATGCAAGAAGAGTGACACATCGGTCGGAACTCATGAGCAAGTATTTGCGACTTTTAACAATAAAGGTTTGAACTCCGTTTGGAAGATGTATATTGTGTATCTCCTAGACCAATGCCAAGCTGGATTGGAATTGGATGGAGTTGACGTTGGACGTCGTATTCAAAGTTCCTTCATTTACAGACAGTAGGAAAAACTGGCAGTAGCTAGAATTATGCGTCTTGCACTAGAAATTATTTTAGTTTTACGCTGGCAATTCCAGTGGTCCTTTTGTGTAGCATTAAACCTTTTAGATATTTGAAGGATTTTTTTTTTAAACAAGAGTATGTTACATGTTCCATAGTGGTGTTATTAATGCGTATTCTCTCTTTGTGCTTTTGCCTTGATTAATGAACCAGGAGCCTTATGCCTCATGCCTTACGTTCTCAGGTAGACGGCAGCTTTTCTGTTGCTTTCACAAAGACGCTAAAGAAAGTCCAGTCTTTTACATGTCAAAGGGCTTCAGTTGCAGAATTTCTGTTACACTTTAGAATTGTTACAAGTGCTTTTCGTGTACTAATTCTACACTATCATATTACCGTAGATGTTTAGATTTGTCATGTATTCAGCAGTATTTTGTCCAAGTGTGTGTGGTGAACTTTCACTTATGCATCAATCAGGAAAAAGCTATATAGAAGAGCTTTATAATGTGCCTATTGTTATTAAATGACAGGTGAATTTATGCAAAACCAGTATGTGTGTATTTTCATGCATATAAAATGTCTATGCATTTTTCTGTTATCATTACTGCATGATTCTATATAAAGCCTCAGTGAAGCCAAAGAGACTGTAGCTGCTTCCTTATGATTGTCATGTTGCCTACAGACACTGAAAAAAGACCCAGTAGCTCTTAGTGTTGCTTTTATTTATAATAACACACATTTTTAGTTTTTATTTTTTTTTTTTTTTTTTTGAGGAATGAGTTATAAATGGGCGTGTTCAGGGGCCGGGCTCTTTCCAAACCGGTGGATTAAATTTTGGACCAATACAATAATTTTTTTGTTGTTTTTCAAGTTTACAAGGTTGTAAAATAAACAACAGCCCGTTATAAAGGGGGATGACACTGATACGTTAATTACACAACTTGTTTTCACCCAAGATGAAATTGTTCTGCCAACACCAGAAGTCAGAGAATGTCTTTAGATTTATTTCTTCACTTTTTTTGAGGTGGTTAAGTCTTTTGTTGGGTGCTAAGGTTGACAGTGTTAGTTTGCCGTGACTGGGATGTGCGCTTTAAATAAAGCATGAACAATGGCATGAACTTCCTGATAGCTTTTGAGGAGGCTACTCCTGCTTTCTGTAAAGGGCGAGAGGATTTGACCCGAGAGGACGAAACTGGAATCAGATCAGTCCAGTTACATACATGACGTGGTCAAGACCTACAGTATAATATGGTCTGTTCGTGACCGACATGCATGCATTTATGAGAAGCGCTTCTGAATCTAGCTATAATTTTATCGTTTATCTCCCGGGTATGAACGTTCATTGGTTTTCTGAGCTGTTTCTTCTGGCTTCTTTTGGCTTTGGGTTTTTATTTTTTTTTTTGTTCTCTTACATGTTCTGTTGGGAATGGCATACTTAATATCTTAATGCCTTTTTCATTAACTGAAAGCTTTTGTTGAGCCATTATATTTCTGGTAATGGGATGGGTTTGTTGTGCTGTTCTGGGGTTTGTGTCTTGGTCTTTCTCTGCTAATGTAACAACGTGGTGCCATTTCTTTCGGTTTACTCAACTACCCATTTAAAATTCTGTGTGATGGTTACACAGTAAAACACAGTGACGTTTCTATGCTAAATTTCACTGTAGGGAAATGTGGCAGTTCCTATAGTAAGGCTTACAACTATATGTATTGCATTATTCGGCATAATATGGTTTTGTCTTCAGTTTAATGTAATATTTATCGCACCGAATCTTCCATTCACATAATCAGTCGGTGCTTTAATTTAAAAATCAAACCAAAAAACAAACATAAAAAACGTAAACTGACAACTGAAATCATAGACCTGTATATGGGTGTTAAAATGGGTATTGTAGTACTTGTGTGCGCAGATAGATGCTATAGAACAAGTGGTTAAACCATAAGTTGAAAAAAATCTATAAGATTCAAACCCTGAATCAAACCAGCATCCACCATCATGATTTGGCAAATCAGCCATGACTTTTACATCAAGCTTTAACCCTGTGGCACATATCTCCAAAAAGCTGTATCAAAGAATGCGTCATTTAATCAAAAAGCCCCCCCTCCATTGTAAAATAAACATAACAAAAGACATTCTGAAACTACACAAGTGAGCCACCTACCAGACAAGTCTTGTTGAAATGTTATTTTTTTTTTTACATAGTATATTTTTAAATAGTATTTTTGAACACATTTGGCCAAAAATAATTGTGACCTTACATATTGTCACTCCAAGCATGGATTTAAAGTCCGATTTTTTCAGTCTCCTGTTTTAATAATGCCGCATTATCTCGGTTTCAACATTTCTTAAGAAATCTTTGTTGTAGTATAAATATATTTTGTGTTTGTTTTTTTTTAATCGTGTCAGTTTGCCACGTGATCGTGATGACGTCACAAAGCTCATTGGGGCAATTCACGATGCCACCTAGAGGAAGCTGATTCAAAGAATGCTTCTTTGTTGCCAAAATAAGCAGACGGAGAACAAACTTGTTTCCACTGTCAAACAAAAAAACGACAACATCGGTGGTTAAGCCAATGGCAGTGTATTCACGTAGCGTGAACAGTATGCGTATCTGTGTCTTTTGTTGGTTTGGTTTACAGTGTCGTGGCAAGTATCGTGGTTGGTTTATTGATATCTCATGAGACTGGCTTTGGATATTGAACACAAAGTAAAAATAAATAAAGAAGAACTCAACAAGTTTGACAGAAATGTCATGGCAAATCGCGATTGTAGACTAAACTACACATGTTACTCTACCTGCAAAATGCTAAATTTAATCGGAGATAACTTTTTTTAGATTAGGCTTCAATGGATGAGCAAAATCTAAATTGTTAATCCCATCGATTTAATAATGGTACATATATTTAGTTGAGGTTTCACAGCCTTTTAGCGTCCGCAATAAAATGATACTAACTGAATTCTGCAATCTTTTAAACAGAAAACGAATAACGTACGATAACACCTCTTTCTAGTTTCTACCTTCTACATTCTCAAATAACCACATAGTCGCGGTTATTGTGACACTCCCGGAGCATGAGCATTTCGCGCGTAAATACTTCCCGAATAATTAACTCCGCCCTCAATTTCTTCTTTATTAAACTGCAAAAGTTTGCCCGTGTATTGTCACACTGTAATCGCTCCTTATCTCGCCAAAGAGAAAGCATCGTCGCGCCAGCAGTGATTCCGAGAGGTGTGATGGCGTGTGTCGTATCCACGAGGTGGATGCGCGGCGGAGAGAACTGGTGCAGACCGGATGACGCCGCTACTGTGCGCGCGGCACTGACCGTACCACAGTAACGGAAGCGCGGGGACCCTGACGCGTGTCACTCCATCGCTCTCGGTAAATGATTAGTAAGTTGTCCTTTAGCACAACTGCCCTTTCCTCCTCAATTCTACCGTTCGACACCCGGTCGATGCTTGTCCTGCCCGAGTGGCATCCGTCCGCGGCGGAGCAACGCAACATGACGGGACGCGGGACCGAAGAAGAATATTCCAGTCGCCCTCGCTAGACGCGTTATGTTACGTTTCGCCGTAGCGATGGAGTAAAGGTTTGTGCTGTTCGCGCGATCGAGGGGGATGTCTTGATGTCTCGTGCGTGTGGACTTGTCTTCGAGAGACTTTTCGTCAACACGGTGACACTGGGATGAGATGTGCGTTTCCCGGGAACGCTGGTGCTCGCGTGACGCTTGATGACGTTTAGATGAGACGGTGAGTGTGCGGTGTTTTTCTGCGCTGTTCCGCGTGCGACAGATGGCGCGGATGGAGGATAAGCGCAAACTGGTTTAGAGCGACAACAGTACTCACACTTCACTGAGCACTGAACCATGCAACTGGTTAATATATCACCTATGATATGAATTATTGACCGTCTTTCCATTACACGCTCAGTATGTTTGATAATAATTAACAAACTTCTACATGTTGGATGAGCCGATAATGCTGAAAGTATGGAAACACTTCATTGACATTAGATGAAAGCAGATAGATTAACTCAATGCAGTATATAAATAGTGACCACAATATTTGTAAGGCAACAGACTAATTGCAGCTATTAAGCACTAATTATATTAATCACAATTAGTTTGTTGTTAAGAATTTGTATTAATTTATAGCCTCACAGATTACTAAATCATTGCAACCAGAAGACTGATAATGGCTTTATTGTGGCCTCTGACATTATAATAAAAGAGACAAGAGGAAACAATAATCAAAACAAAAAAAATCGTGTGTGTTTGTTGTTTATGTTGATAAATGCACATGTAGACATCTTATGTGTGTACTGTGTATGTATTTTTCCTAAAGCACAAATATTGTTCGTATACTGAAAAAAAGTTATTTATATACATTTTTATTCCGTTCTCCCAAAGAATAGAAATGCTGCATCAACTAGGAAGTAATCTTGAGATGTAAGAGTGTAAAAAATGTAATAATAAAAAATATTTTGTGTAAGTATAATTCTACAATAGTCAAAACAATCGAGTGTGTTAGACTGTAAATTGTACAATCTGTGACTAAGAAATCAGGCTATAAGATATAGACTGTCTGCAAAATATAGAAAACAGTCTTGAATGTGTCCAGAGCTGAAGTGAAACTTGTCTAGTAAAGCACGTGATTTAGTTTGTGTTTAGTTTGTATTTCAAACAACAATTAGTCAATATTAAATAATGGCTTTCATTGTTTTTTTTCAATGTAGGAATGTTTACCCTCACAGAAGTTGCCTCGTTGAATGACATCCAGCCAACATATCGAATACTGAAACCATGGTGGGACGTATTTATGGATTACCTGGGCGTGGTCATGCTCATGTTGGCCATATTTGCCGGGACAATGCAGATAACCAAAGATCAAGTGGTTTGTCTTCCCGTGCTGGAGTCGTGGGAGGAGCTAAACCCAATGCCCACAGAAAAGCCACCAGAAACCGGAGAAGTTCATGCGACACTGGCAGCTGCACCTCTGTCCAGCCCAGAACAAATCGAAAGGGTTGCCCACCAAATGCACTTCCCACAGTCGTCTGCGGTCGGGCAACCTCAACCCACCGGCTTGCGGACAAATCTGGACTTTCAGCAGTATGTGTTTGTGAACCAGATGTGCTACCATGTTGCCCTCCCGTGGTACTCAAAGTACTTTCCTTACCTGGCCCTCATCCACACTATTGTTCTCATGGTGAGCAGTAACTTTTGGTTCAAGTATCCAAAGACCAGTTCCAAAATTGAACACTTTGTGTCTATTCTGGGCAAATGTTTCGAGTCCCCTTGGACAACTAAGGCATTGTCTGAGACGGCCTGTGAGGACTCGGAGGAGAATAAGCAGAGAATGACGGGAGCGTGTACATTACCAAAGCATCTTTCCACCAGCAGTGAGGAGGGAAGTCCAAATCCGTTCACACCCATGCTTTCAAAGTCGAATATTAAGTTTTCTGCAGAGAAGCCAGTTTTTGAAGTCCCATGCATGACTATTCTGGATAAAAAAGATGGCGAGCAAGCCAAAGCTCTTTTCGAGAAGGTTCGAAAGTTCCGTGTGCATGTGGAAGACAGCGACATGATCTACAAACTCTACGTAGCTCAGACTATAATAAAAACAGTCAAGTTCATTCTCATCCTTTGTTATACCATGACATTCGTCACCTCTATACACTTTGATCACGACTGTGAGCCAGACATTAAACATTTGACTGGATACGCCAGATTCAAATGTACGCACAACATGGCTTTCATGTTGAAAAAGCTTCTCGTCAGCTACATCGTCCTGATTTTTATCTATGGCCTGGTTTGTGTCTACACGCTCTTTTGGCTGTTCAGACGGCCTCTCAAGGAATACTCGTTTGAGAAAGTCCGCGAGGAAAGCAGTTTTAGTGACATACCAGATGTAAAGAACGACTTTGCTTTCCTCCTTCACATGGTGGACCAGTACGACCAGTTGTATTCCAAACGGTTTGGAGTCTTTCTCTCGGAAGTGAGTGAGAACAAGCTGAGAGAAATCAGTCTGAATCACGAGTGGACCTTCGAGAAGCTGCGGCAGCACGTGACACGCAACGCACAGGACAAACTGGAGCTGCATCTCTTCATGCTGTCCGGTGTGCCCGATGCCGTCTTTGACCTCACTGACTTAGAGGTCCTCAAGCTGGAGCTCATCCCAGAAGCACGGATAACGGCAAAAATATCCCAAATGGTCAACCTCCACGAGCTGCACTTTTACCACTGCCCCGCCAAAGTTGAACAAACCGCGTTTAGTTTCCTCCGTGATCACCTCCGTTGCCTTCACGTCAAGTTCACAGACGTAGCAGAAATTCCGACATGGGTTTACATGCTAAAAAACCTAAGAGAGCTCTATTTGGTGGGAAACCTGAACTCCGAGAACAACAAGTTGATAGGCTTGGAGTCACTCCGAGATCTGAGGCACCTGAAAATTCTCCATCTGAAGAGCAACCTCACCAAAATCCCAACCAACATCACCGACTTGTCACCTCATCTCGTCAAACTGGTGGTACACAACGATGGTACGAAACTCTTGGTGTTGAACACTTTGAAAAAGATGACAAACCTTGTCGAGCTTGAGCTGCACAACTGTGAACTTGAGAGGATACCACATGCTATTTTTAGCTTGACTAACCTGCAGGAACTGGACTTGAAATCCAACAACATCCGTACCATCGAGGAGGTCATCAGCTTCCAACACCTCAACCGACTGAACTGCTTGAAACTGTGGCACAACAAAATCATTTCCATTCCATTGCCCATAAGTCAAGTGAAAAACCTCGAGTTTCTTTATTTTTCCCACAACAAGCTAGAGACCTTGCCTTCCACTCTTTTTAACCTCCTAAAGCTCAGATACCTGGATGTTAGTCATAACTCGATTGTAGTGATCCCTCCAGAAGTGGGTTTCCTTCAGAATTTACAGCACTTTGCCATCACAGGAAACAAGGTGGAGGTGGTGCCCAAGCAGTTGTTCAAATGCACAAAGCTGCGGAATTTGCATCTCGGGCACAACTGCATCTCCTCGCTGCCTGAGAAGATCGGGCAGTTGTTGCAGCTGACGCATCTGGAGCTGAAGGGCAACTGTCTGGATCGCCTACCTTCACAGCTGGTGCAGTGCTCGCTACTGCGCAGAAGCGGCCTTAATGTGGAAGATCATCTTTTCGATTCACTGCCCTTGGAGGTCAAAGAGAGCATCAGTCTGGAAAGCAGTGCGGCTTTTGCCAATGGAGTGTGATGGCACATCAAAAAGAGAAGATGCAAAAGGACTGCAGTGATTTTGTTCTAACTGTGTCAACAAAGCTAAAATGACACAAAATCAAGTTATAACAGACGTCAAGAAACCCTGGCAGAACATCCCAGTGTATCCTGATTTTTTATATCTAGAGTTGCGCATGCCTTGCCAAGACGTAGCGTGATTTATTTCCAAGAGTGTCACTGTAGATCGCCTACCTTCAGTGACCAATCACAGTCATCCTCACATGCATGCATTAGCTGGAAGACCCTGTTTGCTCCAGGTGATTAACTAATAAAACACAGTCCGTTATAGCAGAATTTTACTGTACTATTATATCCAGGATTGCTGGCATGAATGGATGTAGGTGATGAAGACGAAAACGTAGTGTTGTCTTGCACAGAAAACAACATGAATGTGTGGGAGATGCACCACTGAAGCAATATTTTTTTTTTTTTGGTGTGGTGTGTTCTTCTTGCATTTTCAATGGGATCAAAAGTAACTGTCAGCTGCTGGCGAACAAAGACCAGCATGTTTTTTTGTGTCTACTGTTTGACAACATATGGTTAAGACTAAGCTTTGTTGTGAACCTGAAATGCTCTTTTCATTACTACTGAAGTGTCCAAGTGTAAACAGTTCATGTGGCATCACCCTCAGACGAGATCCTAACCACCGATTGACTTTCATTGTCCAGATGAAATGAATATATGCAGCATGTGAGGTGGGATGTTTCTCTCTTATCGCTTAGCACGGTTTTGATCAGATAATGCAAAGACAACCTGATGTCCTTCCACTGCAGACTTGTGTAACTTTATGTATGAGTTGTTCTGAACACGGAGAAATTGAGGTTTTGCTGACGGCCTGTGTTGTTTATTCCATAGCTTTCATACCATGTTGCACTGTTGTTAATGTAATTTGCCAGAGTTCCAACGACGCCAGAGGAAATGTTTTATAATTAATGCTTGTGTGAGAGCTTAGGTTAGGGGCCATTTCTTTTATTGAATGACAGATTTAAGAATGACTAGATTAGACAAATGAGGAAGAGTTGTGCTCCTCGGTCATTAATGTCTGTTCCTGCTGTATCTGTACGGTTTAGTCTTTCCTGTTGTGTTCTAAATTTTTACTGCTTTAATTCTAATCTCATCTACGTTCTGAAGCATTGTTATTTTGCAAAATATGCATTTTAATATATTAAAATAAAAAATGCATCTGGTTTATGCTGTTTCTATTGCTCACATGTCAGGAGAAAATTATCTACTAAAATATATTTATTTGTTGAATAAAATAGACTAAAGAGTATGTGTTGCTGTGGTTAGTGTTATTATTCATGTTAACGTCTAACACGCACACACACACAAACAGGAAAGACTGGTGAAGTGGGCGTGATCTACATGCGGAAGCTCCTCTGCGATTGCTCTAAAGGATTGGGGGGCGGAGAAACTCCTCCATCCAATGCCGCACCTGCTCGAGTTTCTACAGTACAGGAGCACGCAGGAGGCTTCTGAAGCAGATCACCGTGAGACGTGCAGCGGAGTCACAACAAACAACCGCAGATTCTGGATTCTGGGAAACAAGTTAAATGGTGGTAGCTGGTGTTAAGTTACGAGTTTCCTCAACGACATCTGTGACCTGGTGAGTCGAACATTTGTCCAGTCTCTGAGCTTTTATGTCCTCACGCCGAATCGAACCGATGAGTTCCACCTGTAAGGGCTTGGCGGAAGTTCAGGGATGCCCGGATTTTTATCGACAATAGTAGCATCACTATAGTAGCAACTACAATAAAAAGAATTCTCAAATATATCAACAAATACATTTACCAACTTGTTTTAAAGGTGGAAGAGATGTTCCCTTCATCATCATCATCATCTGAAATATCAGGTGTGTGTGTGTGATATATAAACAAGCTCACCAATTATTACGTAAGTCGAATACATTTCTTATGTTGTGTACAAAAGAATGCTAAATTAGGCCAAATCATGTACGTAAGTTTAACTTCACAAGATGTTTAAAAGGATGTTTTAAATATGTTTCTCATTTAAATGTTGTAATGTTTCTAAAAATTATTGATTGAATATTCCAGAACTCTGCCACAACAAGACATTTTTCATGAAATACCTGCATAGGTAAGAGGCTTCAAAGAAAGACTGTTGCTTCTTTCTGAATCCACCATTAGAAATCGCCTATGATTTTTTTAGTTTAGGGACTTTGAGCAAGCAAGATGCAAAAGACGGAGTTGACGGCTCTTCATCTCAGTGGTCTGAAGACGACTGCTTGATAGGCTACCGGCCCTTCAGGAGATCACCATCTCTGTTCTCTGATAGCAATCGAGATGGTCGCTCTGTCATGTTCTCGGAGAACAATCCAGACCTAAGAGCTGCTGTGAGCCTGTTCTTTATCACACATTCATTTTTCTGAGAAAAAGTAAACATGGAATATGATCTGTCTTCTTGCTGTAGTGCTTCAGTCGGGGCCAGGATATGGCAGATCGAGGTACCAAGAGGAAGATGATGGAACCAGTTCCTTCTTGCAACATGGTTAAAAAAAAGAGAATGTTCACCGGAGCTTCCAGAATTAGTGGCTTTATTGGTAATGGATTCATGAGTACACTGAAACAGCTGACTGTGTTTTTAACAAATGCGCGCTGTGCTTTCTTTTCCACAAAGGACCAAACAGTTCAAAGGTAAAAGTCGTGTTACACACAGACAATGGGAGCTACTTTGATGCGTCTGTATTTTTTTCATCAGGAAACTTGCGACGATGAAGACAAGGAGTGTAGTAAGTGTGGTGATGTTGGTAGACTTGCTGATGAGTGGATTGACTTGGTCATGTGACTGCAGTGCATGAGAAGAAGACTCGAGCCAGAGAGAAACGCAGACGCCGGCGGGAGAAGAATCATGAGAAATATGGGGATAAGCATCGGTAATTGTGATCTGTCGATAGATGGGGACATGTCGCCATCTAGTGGTGAACAAAAGTAACTGGTTTCAACCCCGAGACAAACCATGGAAAAACGTGTCTTTGAAAGTGATCGTTCAGTTTTTTTTAACAGTGTAAATACCTAATCACATACACACAACTGTTAATATTTAGGTGTTTTAGGCTGCTAGAAAAGCCTATATAAAGATCTTGGACACATTTATCATCAAGGTATACATTTTTGTGACCCTCACTTGCCCCCTGACACCACGGCTTAAGGCTGCCCACTGCTCCGGGTTTTTGTGTGTCACTTCATATTGTGTGTAAATTCACTGGATGGTTAAATGAACACTTTTTCCACATGGCACCTGCCCTCTAGTGGCCACACTAACAAACTTGCATGATTTTTCTTTTTCTTTACTGTACATAAATCACACATTCTTCAGTTGATTCCAATATGTATGCCAATAGTTGTTTATATATTTTGTCGTCTATAAATTTAAAATACATCACACACTGGAGAGAGAGAGAGAGAGAGAGAGAGAGAGAGAAACTGGAATGTTACCATTAATCAGACAATTGATTAGATGTGTAGCATGTTTGAGATCTTCACGTCTTTTCTTCAGATGGGCCTTCACTTGTGCTTTCTGTAAGTTCCACACATTTGAGGACAAGGACATCGAGAAACACTTTGGAAGCTCCAACCACAGAGAGACTCTTGACCACATCAGACGTCAGGCCAAATTTGACGACAAGGTCATCAGCTTTTTGCATGTGAGGAATTATTGTAATATCTTTTGAACGTTGGTTGTGAAGTGTATTGTGTGACTGTTTTTCCTGATTGAATGATTTCAGGACTGTATGGTGCACAAGTTTCGTAAAACTGTCTCTGCGCTGCACAAGCTAAAGACTTCCTGTGTGCGGAGCAAAGACCGGTGTGCACCAATAATGGAAGGTCATTTCCTTTATTTCTTTCATTAGATACTAAGCCAAAATCTTAGCTTACGGTGAAAAGTTACTTTTCTGGAAATTCCAATAATTTGAATAGAGGGATCTTTTTGGTTTCGTTTGTCTATCTATCCATCTGTCTGATCTTGTTTGGTTGGAAGAATCAAACTTAAGCTAGTTTTTTTTTTTTTTTACTTGAATTGTTGGGCCAGTGTCAGTACAGGACACAATAAGTGTTATGAAGATCAGTGACAATAACCTGTTTTTACCCAGATTTTAAATTTTTAGGAAACTGAACTTCATCTGTAAGACAATTTTACATTTTTATAGAACAACTTGGTGTATGAGTGAGTGAATTCAGAGGAATCTTTACTTTAGTGAAATCTGTCTCGTCTTAAAACTCTCGTTTTTTTTGATGAAGGTTTGAGCTTTCAGCTTGAGGTTTCTCGATCGTGAAGAATGACATAAACTGGGTGCTTGTGTAATAGGTGTGATGGAGGAAGACTACATGAGGAGGGTGGAGGTGGTTCACTGTGTGGCTTGTGACATTTACATCCCTGTGGTCTACAGCTCGGTACAACAACACCTCCATTCGCTCAATCACCTGAGGAGAAAAGTGGTAAAATCTTTACAAATGATTCGCTCTGCACTCACTTTACTCATCTGCTGCGTCTCTTTCTAAGATTTATAAAGATCAGCTACAGAAAGAAAGTGTGGTCACTGCCAAGGCCATCATCAACAACGACAATGTGAAAGTCTGCTACGAGAAGTACATCAAGGTGAGTCTGTAGTTGTACCTGGTTTACCGCAAGTCCGATTTTTCTCATGTGTAATAACCAATTGTGTATAAAATTGGTCCATTGGTCTTCAGTAATATCAACATTTTAGAGATTGAAAACATTGTCGAAATGCTTTTCAAAAGAATGTTCTTCACAATCTTCCCAAAATCAGTCATCACTTCTTCCAAGAAGTAATATAAAAAAAAAAAACTAAAATGTGATTTCGCATGATATGTATAGTGTGGAATAAATTTCTTTTAAAGTGAGACTGAGGAAATGTTCTTCAATCTGACAGGGAGAAGATCCATTTGCTGTTGATACAAAATACAGAAGTTTTGATTGTCAAGAGCCAGAGGAAGAAGATGTGGAGAAATATAGTAAAAACATAGATATAAATTAATGTAGTCTAGATGAAAACAGAGTGAAAGACTCTACTACAGAGTTCAGAGTTAATCTGGGTTCTTCATGCATTCACCTCATGTCTTGGTGAAAGGGACTGAGCTTGAGGGCCAGTGGCAGTCAGAAATCTGCTGGAATCTCTGACGTGAGATAAATGCATTACTACTGCTGACGACCTTGAGGTAATTAATGGAGATGGTTGTTTTTGTTACTTAAGCTGCTAATTAGCCTTTTCACAGTTTAATGAGATGAAATGTGTGCTGCCAATTAAAAATCACTTTTTCACAACTGTTTTTGTTAATGTATGAAGCCACAAAGCTCTAAACCATGTGTACAGATGTAGTCATAAAATAATAACAATACAGCACAAATGATATAGCATTGCAAAAAAATATACCATAGATAATGCAACAAAACCACTAAAAAGTGGAAGCACTTTTCAACCATTCTTGTCTGTAAATTGTATATCTGCATGTATTAATTGAATACTAAATATTAAATTATTTTTTTTACTTCATTAATTTTTTTTGTTTTAAGGATATAATTTTAATTTATACTTTAGCCCAAAGCAACTTAGAAAGCATTTTCTTTGCATCAAAGAAATCCTAAATAAAGAGACAGAATGTTTTCTACTGTATGGTGTGATGAAGTTGCTGATCTTGTTGGTTTGACCAGTCGTTCCACCAGAGGGCAGCAATGAAACCAAAGGTTCTATCTAGTTCATTTTTAAAAGTTTTTTTTTTCCACAATCACAGATCATTTTGGAAACAAACCCCACATTTACTATGGCTATGACCAGATCTATCCAACATCATTGATAGGGCAAACATGCCAGAAAGTCTCTTGTGCACTGCGTGTTCTGGAGGACTCATGGCCGTCATCTCTTGAACTGTCCAGATGCAACTGCATCTCTCACACAAATGACATGGAACAAGGCCAACCCCTCCTCAATGGTCCAAAGCAACACCATCTATTGGTGACTTTTGAAACCCATGTTTAATGCAGGAAAGGAATCCCACTCCAAACAAGGACTGTCACTGTATGGCCACAGATGCCCAATCTGTGACATACTTTAATTGTATAAATTAAAAATATACGGGTATATATTTATATATAAGGGTACTTCATAATTACTCCATTATATAAACCGTGAAACCTTATAGGCTTTGTGCTCCAACAACACCAACTATACCAATTGTTTTCATAATTCATGTCTTTTGGTGTGTATGTACATGCGGAAGAGAATGAAAATAATCAGTCGGAATACACTATTGAGGAAAGATGAGTTTTAAACAGCGGTGTAAAGCACTTGAGTAAATAGACTTTGTTACTTTGCTGAAGTATTTTTGTCTACTTTGTAAGCATTTCATATTTGATTGTAATTTCACTACATTTGATTAGACACCTACCATTACTTGTTACATTGTGATTGTGCGCAATAAGTTTGCATATTGTCTATATTGTGATATTGTGATATGATATATGCTGAAGGTACTATATGCAATTATTGAACTATTACGTGAATGTGAATCAGCGGTTGCACCTTTTTGCACTGACTTTGACTGAGACTGACTTTTTGGTCTTATTTTAATATATTTTGTTCTGCCGCTTTGAAACATTGAGGCGGTAACTTGCATTGCTAAATTAGGATAGAGTTGTTTATTTTTCACATACTATTTATACCTTTGCTTTAAAATGAGAATGCAGATATGTGAAGTGTTGTGGATGGAACAACCTTGCAATCAAAAATTTTATTGTTTTTTTTTTTTTTTTACATGACATGTCAAAAGTTCCACAACATTGGATTCCAAAACATTCCACAACTTTGGATTTTTGAACATTTTGGACTAGAAAATTCTTATTCTCGCAAATGATAATTGGAATAAGATGATAGATGATTAGAAAATAATAATCATCAATTTTTGATAAGAGACAAACATGCATGTTGAAATTCGATTTGACAGGACTGAAAACACATCGCAATAGTATTTAAATAAGTAAAATGCTGTTTTAGAGAGGAGGACATTGGTTTGTTTGTGACTGTGAGCCTTTTGTATTATAATTGGCCATTAGAAGCAGTGAGAGTTCTATATAGGGTACGGCCTCAGGTTTATTTGTGTGTGTGTTGCTGAAAGGAAAGGGAGAACCAATCCCGCACTGGCACTTTCTAAGCACTCGCACAGATGATAAGCAGTAATTATGCTTTAATGATTTCTCCAGGCCATCTTCCCTTCCTTCCCTCCCTCTCTCTGTCTCTTTTCTCTCACTAGCTCTAAATTAAGGCTCATCTAGAAAACATTTGGTGATGAAATGCCGCTTAAATCCTCTAAGTGCTACACAAACCTCAAGCAGACATCTTTGCTCAACATCTTTGATGTCAGAAACGCCCCGGCCGGGTGTTGCAGGCACCGACTGCTGGTTATTGACTGTAATTGGGACAGATTGTTTTAATAGGGCACTCTCAGCTTGACTTTGATGGCTACATTGGCTTTGCTTTTGGTCAGGGGAAAGCGAGGCAAGCCCAGAAGTCAGCCATGGGTCCCTCATCACAGAATGTCCTGATCCGCCTGACTGCTTGGCCTTTTCTGACTTTATATTCTGCATCGTTTGTGGGTAAAGAAGTGTTGGCTGTTTAAGTAGCTCTTGTACTCTTCTGTCTGTCTCATTTCTCTCTTTTTATGGCATTTTTGCCTCTTTATCTCTTTCTGTTTTTGCAGTTCTTTATTACTGCAAAAGCAATGAACTGACTTTGGTCTTGCTTTTGCTTCAGGGCATTTTAGGCTCTTCTCAAATATCAAATGGCGTTGTAGTCGTCTTCTTCGTTGATGCTGGCTCTGCCATATTAAGGGTGCAGTGCCATCTAAATGTTTAATTGCTCTTCCGGTCCTCGGTTCGGACTTAACACACTTATTCAGTTCCCCTGGCAGCCTTGAAAAGCTCTTGAGATCAAGCCTTTCTGTTAGATTTTTTCCGTGTTCACACCATGCAACTCCCCTGGAGCTAAACTATATAATGGAGTCGGTATTAAGCTGGTTTGCCATTGCAGGATTGAGAAGAAGAGACCAAAATAAAGTCAAATAAAGGATACTCCCGTGTTTGATCCTTCATATGTTCTCTTCCAAGTCGTTCAGGATTCAAGCACAGTTGGTTTTTAAACTGCCTTAAGAATATCATCTTTTATCAATAGCATGAAAGAGATTGACTGGTTGTGTTCACTGAATGAGAGACATTTGTAATTGGTAATTTTGTTCCATTATGACAATTGTTAATTCCTAATTTTTTACAGAGTGTGTGGAATGAATTGTTCAGGAGAAAGTATCAAGTGTTGTATTTGAGCAATCGTATTCAATTTTCTAAAGAAATTTAACTTACTGGTACATTAAAGCTGTCAGATCACATTTTATTTTCATCTATTAGGGATGTGTCTCGTCTTAAGAATTGTTATTTGATTGATTGATCAAATGTCAGAAATATCCAAAAGTTGTTTTCAGTCTAGTTCCATTTCTAATGTATCTAAAGGCTATCTAATGTGTACATCTCATAATTGATTAAGATCCATATTCCACAAGATGGATAAATGTCACTACTCGAATGACACTAAACCAAACATCAGTAAAGAATCCACAGGTTGATTTGTTCTGTGGAGAAGAGAGCACTGAGGAACTCAGACCAGCAAACCGCTGATGGAAATGTCTTATTTTGAATTCTAACTGAATCTTTCTAGGAGTGAATCAGTGCCTGGATTTGATTCCGCATTCACCAGCAGTGTCTTGTTTTATGAAGTTTTGTCTGATCCTGCTTTCCCAAGCCAGACCCGGGGGCATTTTAAGAACATATCACCCAGCTCACATCTTTCACCAGCAATTTTTCCCTCAATCCCTGATGGTGCTTTTGTGAAGCAAAGATGAGAGAACTCAAATTTGTGTCAGGGGGAACCTGGAACAGATTTTGTTTTAATAGATTTAATGGGGCATAATTGTTGAAGATGAACAACTCCTGAGATTTCCTTTACAAAGGAAAAGCTTTCAAGCGTGGAATCTCTTGGTGAAGCAATTTCTACAGAAAAGCGCATTATAAAGAAACCCTGTGAGTGGAGATGTAAGAAATCGCTTGCTTTTAAAACATATAGTCCTGATCTGTTTTTGTCAGCGCATTGTTCCCGAGAGAGGACGTTGTGTCATGGAGCCACGTTGCAATATTTGGAGCCCATTGAAAAATGTCAAGTGGGTTGTCAAAGACGAGTTGGTTTCGCAAAACACAAGGGACATGGAGATGGTCTTCAGAGAGCGCTGTGCCGGAGATTTGTGTTCTATCAGCCTGAGTCACCTTGCCTTCATTGACCAAAGTGTCCATCAGAGGACTGCAGGAACGGAGTACCAAACAATACTGAGTCTGTTTCTTTTTTTTTTCAAATAGCAAAGAGATGGATTAAGTTTAGCAGGAACACAATGCAATTTTTTTTATTCATTATTGCACACTTTTTGACCACCCCTGTCTTAATTAAGCAGCACATTTGAATCCATAAACTAACGCAGTGGCCATTAGTGATTTGTATGGAGAGCAGTCGGCAGTAATCAGTTGCATATCCAGCCATGGTGGAATTCGAACTTGCAACCTCTTGAACACATGTGTTCTTTGGCTTTTTTTCTTTTGAAGGTACATTTTTCTTTTTTTCTTTTTTTTTCAATGGTTCCTACAAGTCTACATTTGTCCACAGGTGAATAAATTATCTGTATGTGTGTCGTGTTTGGTTGATTCTCTATACTCCTTATGTCCCGTCTTCAGCTCAGTGATGCTGGGTTTGGTCCAGTAGTGTGCAGACCATCATCAAATCAAGCTTTTCTCTGAAGCAGATTGTTGTCAGATTAGAGTTATTGTTTTTTTTTGTTCCTCAACATTTATCTCAGTTGTAAGTTCAACTCATTTGTTCTTGTGTTGGTCAAAGGGTGTTCAATTGTGAGAGTTATATAAGGCCAAATTACCTTGCAATTTTTCATTGAGCTTGTTTCCAATAGTTGTCCCAATTTCTGGCGAAAAAGTTGCTTATGCTGGATGTTCATCAGATGCTTCTTTTAGCACTTCCTCATTTCCATCTAGGTTACGTTAATTAACGAATATCATGCATCAAATTAGGCCTCCAAGGAGCAATAACTTAAATCCTTGTATTTATGTAAGTAATGGGTCAAAAAAAATCATGCTAAACTGATAAAATTATGCAGTCCAACACTTTGCTTTGAGAATAAACTGCCTGAAAAAACCTGATAAAATATGGATGTGTTTGGGTGCAAATCCGTGAAATATTTACAGCTCAGTATTGGTGGGGAAAGGCTGTTAAGTCGGTAGTCAAATTCAATAATTGGGAATAATTCACACTTTTTACAAATCCACTCGTATACATTAATGTGTTGGGTCTGTGTCGAGGGGAATAATTCTTGAACCATAAGCAAAGTGTGATAGGTGAGAACTCCGGGAACACACGAGGCTTCCAAAAGCCCCCGCGGGACTCAAACTTATACGGGGAGATTGCAGATTTTTACACCGAAGAAGCTGCTCGGCCTCTGCCCAGACTGAATTATTTAAGGCCCTGTATGTTTTCAAAGCTGGGCTTTAGCTTTTAGATGGATCATATCTGTCCTTCCCCCTCCTCTACATCTCACTGTATACACGCTCAAATGGCCCATTACTTTCTAAGCTGCTTTTACTGCCTTTGAAGAGTTATTTTTGTTGATGAAAAGGATATGCCAGCTCAGGAAATTGAACTGTGTTGATTTGTTTTCTTGTTTGATACTTCTATCCTTGGTGTGCCTTATAAATTTATCATCAGTAGAGTATAAGGAGTCTTATGTTTTAGCAATTTCTGCTGATGTGAAAAGATTGAGAGCCTGACAGAACAAGCAAACCAAAGCAGAAGAAAAGGAGTGATTGGGTTTGAGGATCTGCGATGTGTGAAGTCTGGGCGACATTTCACTGAGGGTGAAAGATTTGACAATTCTTCACTTCATCACGGGTTTAGATGTTTACTATAGACTAAAGACTATACTGTAATCGAAAAGTTGCAGAATATTTTGTTACTTCGTCTAAGACAGGGGTTGTTTGACTGTGGTCAACGATTTAATCTGGATTGCATAAAATTGCCGTGAGACATTTTATTTTCATGTGGTAAACTAGTGTTTGCAGTATTAATAATTACTACGGATGCTGCGTGGGATGCATGTTTATTTTGCACAGAGATGAGACTCATTTATTACTTGATTTATCTGAATCGCATCACAACCTGATACTGAAAATCCGGTGATGACTGAATGACTCATAAATGAGCGTGTTTGACATGAAATTTGTACAGTTTTTGTACATTTTAAACATCAAGCAAATTATTCTCGAGATTTTTTTTTCTAAAGGGCATTTATTTAAGGTGAGAAACACTGACTCTGACACTGACTTGCCCATGTAAACGCAATAAATCTTGCCCAGTCTTGCTTAGTTTTGGAAGCGATGCAGTAAGTAGAAAATAAAGAGCAGTGCAGTCTTGTGATTGGACCATCCTAATCCAAACAGAGTCACTGCTGCTTAGTTATACTGTACTTAACTTGTGTTGTAATAGTTTTGATAATGTAAATGCAAAAAATAATTTCACTCCAAATAAATAAAAAAAAAAAAGATAAACAAGCTGCACCTGCATACAAGCCGCATCCACTCTATTAAAAAAGGTTTTGCAAGCCACAGATACGTATGGTTTTGGATTAGATACAGTGTTCCCTATGCTACTTCGCGATTCGTCTATTCAAGATTCAATTCAAGATTCAAAAAACTTTATTCATCCCCAGGGGGAAATTGCATTTTCGGTTACAGTTGCTCAACCGAACAAAAAAAAATAAAAAAAATACACAAAAGATAAATATAATAATAATAATAATAATAAAAGAAGCAAAAAATAGAAATGTACATCCTCATAAAAAATCTCTGTATCGTACAAATAAGTAAAAAAGTGACTAACAATAAATAGTAGCATGAAGATATTGCACATAACGAGAAAACGAATTAAAGGTCCCTGCACTTATGGAGAGGAGTTGTACAGCCTGATGGCCGCAGGTATGAAGGATCTCCTGAAGCGTTCTGTGGAACACTTAGCAGCGATCAGTCTCTGGCTGAAGGTGCTCCTCTGATTGGGCAGCACACTGTGTAGCGGATGAGAAGGGTTGTCCAGGATGGAGTGGAGTTTTGACAGCATCCTCCTCTCCGCCACCACATGAACAGGGTCCAGCTTCACACCAAGTACAGAGCTAGCCCTCCTGATGAGTTCCCTATTCACTGCTTCGCTGAGTTTTTTTCTTTATTACATATGTTCACGGATTTTTTGACCGTATCTCGGCGGAGGATGCTCGTAGCGGCTCGAGAAGGGCGTCGACGACGCGAAAAACGAGGGTTCACTGTATTTACTACAGGAACAGAACGATTTTGAATTATAAATGCACATGTATATAACTAAATAGATCCTTTTCTAACTTGTATTTTAACACGGCAGCAACTTAGCTGATTAAAACTTATAAAAATCATATCTGCTTAGAGGAAAAAAATCTGCAGAATAGCCGCACCTTTGTATAATCCGCATGGTTCAAAACCTATGAAAAAAGTAGCAGCTTATAGTCCAGAAAATACAGTAGTAATTATGATTACAAAATACTATGGTTTGATTTACTAGTAGTAGAGACTGAATAGTGTATTTAACATTATATATTATGCATGTATTTCAATGTATTTATTTTTATATATAAATGTATTTTCTTTTTATTTATGTATGTGTGTACTGCTGAACATACGTACGTGCATCTACATATGGACTAAGTTTGTTAGTTGTGTTGTGGAATAAAAAAAAAATTGTGAACTTCCATCTAACAAATCTATAATCTGTTCCATGGACGATGATGGGTGTCGAGGGGATGAAGTCGATCTCAGTAATGAAAGCATCAGGCCTATACTGTATTCCCAATATGCCCTGAGATCTTTGCTTCTGTTTGCATAGGTATTTCATATTGAAAAGCATTTCAGTTTGTCTCAGCCCAAGCATACATTCAAGGTGAAAAAACGAAACTAAAAATGGCTTTGCTTACATCACTAGCACATAGCACGGTTTCCACTGAGACTGATCTGAGATCTTCCTAAACTGACCCTTTTCCATCTTTTTTGCTACATGATTAAATATTCATCCAAACATCTAGACGTATTCATGGGCAAATGCTTTGTAGCATCAGAGCTGAAAGATTTATGGCAACTGAGGTTTCTCCCAATCCTGAACGTTGTAATTATCAGTCAGGTTTTCATGTTCCACAAACTCGCACCACGCTGGTTAAACACTATTATTCTATAAATCCTATAGATGATTATTTGCCGCACTGTTTACTCTGTACTCCTCTGTTAGATAATGCTGCCTTTCTTCTCAGGGAGACATTTTATTTAAAATTCATTTCTGGTGCTCATGCTGAGAGCGACGTGTTTACATGCATGTTTGCAGGGATTAGAGCATCTCTTCATGTGGAATAAAAATCACATCTGTGCCCACTGGGTTCAGATCTGATAGAGTTGCGTTCTCCAGTATGGCGTTAAAAGCGTAACTTCAGTAAACCTTGCCATGAGCTGAAAGAGCTTGGTTCTCACTCATGGTAGCTCATTTAACACTCCCTCAATGCCATGTCAAATCAGTCCTGAACCAAATGATGCATCTGTGTGGATGATGAATGATGACAATAATAAAGGATGACCGTTATACTAAAGAATACTTTGTACTGATATATTAAAGGAATATTTTGTTGCTACCTGTATAACACATGCAGATTTACACACTAGGCTTTTAAAGTGCAAAGTATATAATTTGTAAAAGAAACAACAAAATAAATATGAAAGGTGGCTTGTCCTATCACGTTCAGCAGTGAGGACCTACAGTTGAGGGCTAAATGCATGTTCACATCTGGATTCAAAGACTTGTGTATTGATCATCTGGATTTTTAAAATGACCTAGACTGTAGATGTGAATGCAGATGTATGAGCGTCAGGTATCTATCCAGATTGTTTTTCTCTTTGTCAACCCGGGAACGCTTCCTTGTTCCTGCTTCTCCCTTGATCTTCTTCTCATCTTGTATCACAAAACCTTGATCCTGCCTGTCTGCCACTCAGCATGCCCGACCCATCACCTACAGCATGACTTGTCATGGTGCATTCAAAAAGCTCAGCTATTCAGCCTTTACTTTACTTTACTTTACTTTACAGTCATTTAGCCGACACTATTTCTGCTTCCCTTGGGAATCAAGCTAATGATCCGGTGCTTCAAACATCACGGCTCTACAGAAATGAAAATTTGGGCAAAATGAATTTGAAAGGAAAGCATCTTAAAAGCTTTAAGCAAAAACAATGGGCTGATTCTACCTCATGTACAGTTCATGGTCGGACTCTTAAAACGGTTTCCTCCAAAATACCTAGGACAATTCCAGGACTCCTCAGTATCTTTGTCCTTCACATTGAAGCTGGAGCTGCGAGATCGATGTGTGATGCTGGCAAAGCGAGCGGTTGTCACAGATGGCCCTATCGAGCAATCCAGCAATGAGAGACCTTGGCACTGCTACCAGTGTTGTGACCCGGTCATCTCCTGTAAACACATGCAAAAAGCCCATTCTGCCTGGTTCTTGACCAGACTGTGGCTACCATTAATGTGATGCTTCTAGGTCCAAAGATTCTCCTGCACTCACTGTGTTTGGGATTGTTGATGAAATTGTGCTCCATTCCAGATGCAGTGGCAGTTGTTGTGCCAATGTAGTCAATGAAGAGAAACCGGTTTCAACAATCGCTTGATGCAGCCACTGTTTGTTGGTTAGGGCTTGTCACAAGTTGAACCACTCTTGCCAAGATTGTGGAGCAGCGTGACCATGGACATAGTGGCCAGAGGAATGGGAATCAATGTGTCCCGGTTGGGTTTGGGCGCTGTGTGTCATGAGTGACCGACATTGGGAAGTGGTTGAGCGGCCTGAAGATCAAGAAAATAATTTCTTGGAGTTGATAACAGTTTGTCATTTGGAGTTTTTGGTCTGGCACAAGCTTGTCAGTCTGTCATTGCTTTAGCATAAGAATTGTTTAGGCAATCCAGCAGTGATGTGACATATTGTCCACAAGACCGATGTGTGGTCCTGCAAGAGGAAAATACCAAGCTGTGCCTCATTGATGGTGCTGGCAAAATGATCAAATCATCCAATATGTTGCAATATGTTCGCTGGAGAAGAGCGGGCTGGGGGTGCTTTCAACCAGGACAGAACTTTAGGTAGAACTGGTATGTGGGGAAATGGCAGGTGATTTGCATCCTTTTTAATGAATGTATTATGTAAGAAGCAAGTTTTTGTTAAATAATTTACTTTTAACTATAGAAAATCATCAGTATTGTGGGACCAAGGCATTTCAATATTTATTTAATTAAGATTTAAACAATAATTCCAAACACCTCTAACAAGGTCCATGCTCAATATCTGAAGCTCTTCTGTGTAAGTATTCAGTTACAATTTACTCTTATTAAATATTAGACAAAAAACACAGGTTAAAATCTGAACCTGAATGTTTCTCCAGCTGCCATGACGTCACTTACCTTACCCAAATTTCTGAGGTAATTAAACAAAACATGCAGCATGGATGTATTTATAGTGCATGGCATAACAACAGCAGCTTTGATTGGCTGATGATTAAAATAGTAATTTGGTCAGGTTCTGATGGTCTAATGGCTTTGGGTTACCGATTTGTGGCAGGATTAATTTCCCAGCTGGAAAAATTGAATGATACATGTCCCCTGTTATAGACAGTCGATTTCACGTCAAATAATGATGCCCTTAACTTTAGTAGCGTTTTAAGATTTACGTAGGTTTTGATTTGAAAGTGTCAATGAGGACAGACTGAATTTATAAAAAATAAGGCAAAACAAAATCCTCAATTAATGTCAAGCAAAACAATTTTTTTTGTGTCTGCCTTGATCTTTCGAATGCAATGATATAACAAATTTCACTGAACCCCAGTGTTTGGTAGTTACAGAAATAAATGTGATTTGTACTTTGGAAGATTGATCAAGCAATTGTATGTGTGCAAAATAAGTATACTAGTTTTATATTATCCCTCTTATGTTTAATTTGAAAAATCTTAGTTTTATAGGTGTTAGTGATATCGGTATAGTGTCGTATAGTTTATAGTGATGCATATAGTTTATGTTTTGGTTGTATACTTTCCTGCTGGAATTTTAGAGGCATTTTTGTATTTAATTCGGTCTGCGTAAATCTGATTAGGAGACACTAGGGGGCAGTAAGTGACCTGAAACACGACACCTGTCAACGAAGCTTGGTCTATAAAGAGCAGCCAAACTGAAAAGACAGCACAGTTTTAAGTAATCATTTTTTACTCTATTCACAGTGTGTAGGGTCTAGGAAAAAATTGATTTTGAACACACTATTCTCTCTTTCTGTTTGTTTTATACTCATATAATGATGCAAGTTCTTGCAAGTTACTGCAGGTATTGTGCGCACCAGCTTCAGTTCGATATGTGCTCAAGGATGCTGTAGCCATGAAAGCTCTGCGAGGAACGGGGTGCCGAATCTTCTGCTCAGTAAATAGTGCATGGCCCACCCTCGACTATCTGAGGACATCCTCAAATCGTCCCCGGACTCACTTTCAGGCAGAGATGAATTAAAAGCTTGCTAATTGCTTCTAAAAGACAGCGGAGAGCATGTAAGTGATGGCATCCTCTGTTGAACTACAGAAGACGTTGTGATGATACAGGCGTCTCCCACGGCCTTCACAGTTTGACTTGCTTTAATTACCTTCACCCGTGTTCTGACCCCATTTGAGTCACTGTGCCGGTTTGGCTGCGATTCACCAGATGAAGAGCAGTGATTAGCAGTCTCCCCAGGTCAAGGCCAGGAAACAGTGGGCTCAAATGGGTCCTGTATTCAGCTGACCTGCTCTCCGCAACACAGTGATTGCTGGAAACTCATCAGGGATTTTAGAGCGACAGACCAAATTCAAACCACCACATGGGCAACCAAAGCTTACAAAAACAAAAGGTGAAGCCTGGCTTTGTTCAGGAAAACTGGCCGGGGCAAGACGCAATAACACGGCGAAATACACTGTGACTTGCAAACAATGGAAGCATAAGGTTGAAATTAGGAAGAAAATAAGGGCGATGACAAGTGATGTGTGTGATTAAAATCCACTAATGATAAAACAACTAAATTGTGAAGCCAGAGGGTGGGGGAAACTAAGGCAGTGAATGTTAAAAACCATCAACCTGAAGTGGAAAATAGTGACCGGAGACTGACAGAATAATGCTCGCAATCGGAGAAGAAAACCAGACATTTTATGTTCTTATGTTTCTTCCGATTTGCCACAGTCCAAAATCTTGTGTTTAGGTGAATTTGCGTTGAAACTGGCGGTGAAAAATTGCAGATAAGTGTGTGTGTGTGTGTGTGTGTGTGTGTGTGTGTGTGTGTGTGTGTGTGTGTGAGTGAGTGAAAGCGTATTTCTATGTGTCCCGCTCTGTGATTGGTTGGCCACCCACCCAGGGGTGTGTCCTGCCTTGAAGGCCAGAGTGGCTGAGATTGACTGTGACCCATAAATGGAAAAAGCAGTTCTGAAAATTGATGTATAATGCATTACAGTTGTTGTTATTATTAAATATTATTATTATTATTATTATTATCATCATCATCATCATCATCATTTGTTGTCATTATTATTATTATATCAATAACTATTTATAACTAAATATTAATAACAGTAAGAATAATAATATCAACAAAAATAACAAAATACTTATACTAATAACATTGTTATTAACAATAATCATATTAGTAATACAGTATTTATTATTATAAAAATAATAAGCATGTTGATTGATTAGTCTACCAAAATTATAAAATACCATGGCAAAATATATAAATGAAAAATGCATCATCTGTGACGTGGTTCAGCATTATTTCATTCAGAATTGAAGTACTGATATTTTAATCTTTTTTTTTAATCAAATTTCTGTTTCAAAAGTTGATTACATTCCAGACATTGGTGTGAACAGGCGATCATGCCTTCACTAAATTTATCTCAGCGGCGGCTTACAAGACACGTGTGATGTCCCGGGCCCTTGACACTCGTCCTTTCCGCCGATGCAGTGTCCATTTCAGTGGCTCCGGATTGTTTGTAAATGAATTGAGGAGGAGGAGGAGGATGAGGAGGGGGGTCTGGCAGGTTGTTCAGAAACAGTGAAACAGTAACAGCTGCCAGGCCGATCCAGGCCTGTGTTCATTAGGCAGCCACGTCTCCTGGGCTCGTCCACCTGCCTTGATCACGTTAACATTAATAATGCATGATGGAGTATGGTAATACAACCATTACGTTTACTCTTCTTCTCAACCCGGTGCTTTTGCTGCTCTGCATGTGGGGAAAGAATCTAATATCTTGCCATTATCAAAGGCTTCCTCGCGTGTTATTACCAGCAAACGGCACAGATCTCTCATTGGCGCTCTCAGAGGCTCAGACTGGCTTTAGCCTTTCTCCTGCGGGCTCTTCTCTCACCACCAAAGCCATGCAAAGCATTTTACGGAAATGTACAATCGTTTATCTTGTACTGTTTTGGTTTTGTTTTGTTAAACAAAAATGCAATAAATACCTAAATTAATGTATATTTGTATATTTTTATTTATATGTGGCACGCACACTTACATTTATTTAATTAGTTATATATATATATATATATATATATTAATATATAGTACAATAAATACAGTATATACATACAAACATACATTGACCCACAAGTGTTCCGAAATAAGAGTCTAATGGATTATTTTTATGTTTCATTAAGAAACTAAATGTACAAGAACTGAGGACCAGATAGAATAATTGTGAGGTGAAGGAACCAGGCTGGAGACTTGAGCAGTGAAATCAAAGTGTCTCTTAGCATACTTCCTCGTTTTCTTCACTCAAAGTAAATGCTGGAATTAGTTTTGTTTTGGTGTTTTTGCTTTGTGTTTTGAGCAAGACATTAATTGTAACCATGTCGTCAAGGAAAGTAAGTGCTCGAGACAATGGCGAGAAGAGGAGGATGATGTCTATTGAATTAAAACGTGAAATTTTTGAGAGACAGGAACAAGATGTGTGTAAAGGACTTGGTCATGCAGTACGAATGTCCAACATCCACGATCCACACGTTCTTTTTAAGCAGCACAGATTTAATAGTACACAGTCACTCAAGAAACATGCAACTGAGCTAGTTTAGTTTGTTAAATAAAAGTTTAATGATTCGCTTGTTATTTTTTAGTTTTGTGGTTTTTTTTTTTTATTTTTATTTTTTTTTACATTTTTATTAATTCACCAAAAAATGCAGCATTTTAGTAGGAGTTTTCAGAGTAGATTTTTCTTGTTCAACATCTGATCAATCTGGGTCTTTTTTTATCATCATGTTGTAATGTTTTATCTGCTTGTACACATACGTTGTGTGTGGTTTCGTCACTGCAGTGGCTGTTTGGTTCCGGTTTCTCTTTTCGAGTCGTTTTTACGACTTGCGTCTTCAGAGCACGAGACTGCAGATGCAATGGCAAATCAATGTCGGCAAATGTTCATGTCGGGAAAGTCGACTTATGGTTGATTGCTGTTGTTGGAAAGTAATTGGATTTGCCTTTTAAAATTGGAATGAGAGGATTTAGGTAGGTTTCTAATACCTGCAATTGGAATCTAAACGTGCCACGGCCTCTCTCAGGCTTCACGCTGGGTTTATATCGGCAGAACGAAGGAGCAGAGAACAGGAAGAAATCCAGGGATCATGTCCTTGTTAAAATTATCGCAGTCATTTTTTATGGCTGTAAATCCCATCAGTCAATAAAGAGAGAGAACTGTCTGAATCCTAAGTATGGCTACAGGGCAGATCGGTAAATATGACTTTTTTATGTAACAGTCTTAAGCCAGAGATCAGATTTCGATTTGGAGGATTCTGCAGTCGACAAAATGGCCCAGTAATTAGTGTGAGCATGTTGGTCCAGGCCATGTTCAGAGTGGCGGAGAATACAGAGTGAGGCTTGTAATATGACGCCGTGTTCAGGGGTGATCACTGTCTAATTGGGGACGTCAGGGTTCCTGCTGCTGCTTCTTATCTGCAGTTCAGATCACTTCTGCTTTTTTTTTTCTCTCAACGTATTCATGTCAGTCCACCCCTCCACCCTCCACTCTCATTAGCAGTCGGCTGTGATGCTGTTCCCTTCTTTGCATTTGAAGTGGTGGAACAGGAGCATTTCTGCTGCATGAGAGCGAGAAGATTGAGTGGAAGAGACAGAGTGCTGAGTTTCTGCGAGGGGGAGGCAGAGATTTGCTGTGTGTGACATCTGGGCCCGACTCTCTTATTCCCATTTGCATCAGCATGTCATTAACAGGATTAAGGATGCTAAGGATCTAAGCCCCAAATGCTTTAATGATCATGGTTTTAATATATGTGAAGCGAGTCTCTTGACTCATTACCACCCATTTGCCTGAGACATTTCTAATCGGCCTCTTGTAGTCTTCACCAGCAATTAATATAAATATAATGTAAAACACATATGTGTATTTATACAGTAAATATACAGTGTATATACAGTGTGTGTGTACATATATACATACGTACACAGACATACATATGCATTTATTTTACTACATTTAAACAGTATCTTATAGGTCATCGAAGTGGTTCATTATGCATTTTCAAATAGGGTATATACTATATATTAGAAACAGATTATACTGTATATACTGTATATATACATACATATACATATATATACTGTATATATAAAGCCCAGCAGCGCCTTTACTTCCTGAGGAAGCTGAGGAGATCACGCCTCCCACCACCCATCCTCACCACCTTTTACAGAGGAACCATCGAGAGCATCCTGAGCAGCTGCATCACTGCCTGGTTTGGGAACTGCACCGCCTCGGACCGCAAGACCCTGCAGAGGATCGTGAGGACCGCTGAGAAGATCATCGGTGTCTCTCTTCCATCCATCGTGGACATCTACACCACGCGCTGCATCCGCAAGGCAAACAGCATCGTAGATGACCACACCCACCCCTCTCATCTTCTCTTCAGTCTCCTGCCATCTGGTAAGAGGTACCGCAGCATTCGGACCCTCACGACCAGACTGTGCAACAGTTTCTTCCCCCAGGCCATCCGACTGCTCAACACCACACGGAGCTGAGGAAGACCTGGACCTCTTCACACACAGGGCTGTATCTCACAACATATATCTGCATAGATTGGTTATCTGTCTCACCCATTCTGTTCTGGCTTCTCTTGCAGTGGTACCCTGAGGAACACCTGCCCACTCAAGATGAGGGAAGCCTGGACACCCTGACTTGTCTTCTCTCCCTGTGCACTAGTCGGTGTGCACCTCGTCTCGTCAGACTGTCCTGTCTTCGTGTCCTGTTCTGTTGTTGCACTTGTGTACCCCTATTTATTTTGCGTGCCCCTCCCCTTGCTGTACAGGTCTCTCTGTTCTGTGTGGACTGTGTTCTGTTCTGTGTAGCACCAGGGTCCTGAAGAAACGTTGTCTCGTTTCACTGTGTATCGCTCTGCTATATGTAGTTGAAATGACAATAAAGCTTCTTTGACTTTGACTTTGATATACTAACAGGTTTATATACTGTTATATAAAATATATACATATACCACATAATGTATATACTGGTCACTTTGTCAGGTATACCTGTCCTGCTCAAATTAGCTGCAACTCAATACATTTAAAATGTGACCTGCCTTTAACCTTCCAGTTAGGTTACACACACAGTGAAGGGACACACACAAACCCAGAGCAGTGGGCAGTTTTTTATCTGTGGTGTCGGGGCATGTGGGGGCCAGTGTCTAGCTCAAGGACACTCTGTTGCGCACATTGCAAAAACTACAATGAAAAAGGAAATGTAGAAAAATAAGATGAATGACTTGAGCAACATTGAAATACAATTGTTTAACTAAAAATGGAACTGCATTCTAAAAGGTCTACTGCATGACTAAAAGGTCACAACAATTATGACAAATATGATTGTAGTAAGAACGTACAAGGGAGCAATCGGTTTTTAAAACATAAGTTGCCCATAACAGCTAAAGTACTAGAGGATATACTGAGATTAACTTTTTCATTATACTATTCCAGCTTGTAATTTTGGCTTTGGTTGTAATACAGATAATATAGTTGCAATATAGATTGAGTAATTATATATATATATATATATATATATATATATATATATATATATATATATATATATATATATATATATATAGTAATATAGATTGAGGGAAAAATGTAGTTTGGTCAATGAAACAATGTTACAGCAAAGTTCTGTCAGTTTTCCATACAGACTCAGAACATCTTACTGACTGAAACATAAAAGAACAGATTTGCAACAACACACTAATGGACAAAGTGCAGTTCATATTTGTGTCTAAAAGAACAAATGTAAAACTTGCATTGAAAAAAAATATGTAATATTTAAAATGGAATGAATTTACAAGCTCACAAAGCCAAATCAAATCATAACACTTTGTTGTCTTAGCTTTTTTTGTCACTATGAATATTGAGACCCATCAGACTACAGGATGCTCCTACTGGACTCTAGGAGGGTGCTGGGACCCTCTCCTAAGGGACACAGACCTGTGTTGTGGTTTCTATATCCAGCAATTGACCACAGTCCCATAAATACTTGATTCCATTCATGCCCCAGGGCGGTTTGGGGCAGAGCTGTGAACGTGGGTATAGGTGGCTCTACTTCAGAAGAGCTTCTCCCGGTACCAGATGCCCACAGGGAGGCTTGTCTCGCCCGTGGTACAGCTGACCTTTCAGCCAGAAACAATGCAGCAGGTGATGAAGTCATACGAACAGTCATTAGACTTCTATTCATAAAACCTAGTGCTCACAAGTTTGAGCAATGCCGGTCTCAAACTAAAAAGGTCAAAATACTGTACTTCCATAAAATGAGTTACTTTTAAATACAACAAGTTTGATGAAGAATTTTTTTTTTTCTTAAGACCATAACTAGTTTGAGATACTTCACAATTAAAATATTTTGGCTTATAATAGTGGTTCTTGATGCAGTACCGAGTATAATTATTTACAGTAAAAGAGTACCGTATTATAAATTACACACTTAAGATCAGTGTGTGTGTGTGTGTGTGTGTGTGTGCTTGTGTGTCCTGGAGAGTCTGTAAGATGATATCAAGCTGAATGTCTGTGAGTGAAAGTGACTGTCATTGGTGATTATGTCTGTCAGTCACGTTGATCTTCTGTGTGTGTGTTCGGGACTGTGATTGGTGATTGTGTCTGTCAATCATGCTGAACATCAGTGAGTGTGTGTGCGTGTGCAACTATCATCCTGAACATCTTTAGGGAAGGAAATAATTCACCCTGAAAATCCGAGACGGCGAAAATTACGTTTTATTAGAACAATAGTAAACACAGATGGTTATTGTATTTGCATGAGTCAGAAGTTGTACCTGATAATCGTCATGTTAACGTTTTCTTATCTTTGCGTTTTTTTGTTTGTAAAGTTCAATAGAAATCAGAGATTTAATATCCACAAATATGGAACTCGAAACCCGATCACATGGCATGTCTCACGATAAAACCCAGTGAACACACTTTAAGTTCTACAGCTTAAATATAGCTACTATTTTCTCAAATTTTGTTCAGTGTAGAATCATTTGATTTACTAATCAAGCGATAAATGAATCTTATTGTGCAACATGGTGTGTTTTACTTTCTCTATTCGGACCGTGAACAAATTTGACTTGGCTGATGTAGGCACTTCCACTTAAGTAAAAATGTGATGCTGTAAAACTGGAGGTTCTGCATTGTTCAATTTTAAGATAATTGAGAAGGAATCATTCGTCTGTTCTGGTTTTTTTTACTTTGAATTCTCCTTGCCTGGACCTGACTTCTAGCTCAGAGATATTTTTGACATTGCATCTTCGTAAAGCAGAACAGCACTGTTTGGATTTAGCGAAAAGATTATTGTCACAAAATTTAGATAATACCGTTATTCTTAAGCATACATGTATGTGATTCAAATTGGTTATTCGGTTCAATTTCTCAGTTTTTCTCTTTGGCTAAACAATATTCTCGACACAATGACATTTGAGCTCATTTAATTTCATGAAATGTATTTGCGTACGTTAACAAAACAGACTTAATTTGAAAAGCAGCAGCAGCATTTTAAATTGACCTTAAAATAAACCAGGAAATGAAACGTTCAGATATAGAGCAGTTGTTTTTTTTTTTGTATGTTACTAAACGTGTTTGGTGATGTTCCTTGGCCTTGTTCAGGCTGTCGTCCTCATGCAGATTGAGAATGTCACCGTGAGATGAGGAGTGTGGGGAGAATATGACCCAGTGTTAATAGGAAGCAGATGCTTTGCCAAGCGTGAATGAGCTGTGAATGAGGTGTGAATGAAGAGGGCCAAAGACCTGCTGAGACCATACAACTGTTCAGGCTGACATATATGTACCTCGTTTACTTATGTGAAAAAAAAAATCTAATTAGGGTTATGCTGACGAAAAGGGGTAAAATCAGAAAGTAAAAAGAAAAGACAGTGGTCTAGGAGGTTAAGAGCAGGTCTTCACCTTATCAATGAGAAGTAAAGCAACCGGCATGTAAAGTGTCTTTGGGTATCCTGAAAGGCGATGATAAATAAAATGTATTATTATTTTTATTATTATTATTATTATTATTATTAATAATGAACTTTTGTCTTGAATAACAACAACCGCCATAGGCAAAAATTAAACTAGAGTCACCAATCTAAAACAAGACGTCTTGTCTTCAATTCAATTTAAAAAAAAAAAAGAAATAGAGGATTAAGAAGATACATTTGATCATTAGAACCAATTAAATGCTTCATTATGTAATAGTGAAACACTGTTTGACATCCCAGCAAAAAGCTTTGTGAGTGAAAAACAAATTCCAATCAATTCAAACACTTGTCATTCAAGAGTTATTTAAATACATTACAATTTTAAATAAAACAATACATTTTTTAAAATAGCTTTAGTGCAATTAGAATAGATAATTTAGTTGTGATAATAGTGACTTTATAGTATTCTAAACAGGAAAAACAGATAAGAAGTTCAACTGCCGTTACTGTACCATGAACAGTGAAAAACGAGAAACGACATTTCTTGTGCCTTTCTATTACTCTAGTAAATTTATTTTGCCTAAGCAGGGAATGGTGGGTATTGTATTGCAGATGTGTATCTGAGAAGATACTCTGAGACAGAGTACTGTTCACATTTTGTCTTTCATTTAGGTGTAATTTGACAGATTTTGTAATTTTTCACAAAGCTAGAAAACCTGAAAAGAATGAACCAAAAAACGTATTACAATAATAGTAATAATAATAATAATAATAATAATAATAATAATAATAATAATAATACAGTATTAGTAATAATGATAATAATAATTTAGAGTCAATTTAATATCCAGCATATACCATTACAACTTCAGGCAATTTTTTACAACAGCTGAACAAGTTTTTGAAGAGTGGAAGAAATGGACGACCCGAATCAATCTCAGGTCTCAATCTCAGGTTTCAAATGAATATAATCTTTTTGGGGAGTAAACTATATTCTTTGAGAATATAATCTTATAATATTTTATGATGTTCATATGAAGAAATTGTAACAGTAATTTTCCTTTGCAATTGCAGCAAGAATATGTTGTAAACATATTTACTGTGGAAAACACACACACACACTCACACGCACACACACCAAAATCAATGGAAATATTACATGAATGTGAACATTCAACTTTATTTATATTTTGACAATCAATATATATCTGGGGTTATCATTAAATGCTATAGTTTATTATGAGTTCAGTAACGTACATCACTCATGAACATGTGATAAAGACATAAATATGGAATAATGACCTTGTGTTTGTTTCATGAAGTGACCTGTAGCATTGTAGGTTTTGGCATAATTTATGTGTAACAGCCCTTGCTTGCTAAAAAAAAATCACACTGCTTAAGAGGTAGCAGGTTAAATTGGATTGAAAATCTGGTTTAAGTAATTTGATTTGATAGCAGGGAGCAGAACATTGGTGCTGTTCTTTGTTATTGGACAAGAACACCAGAGGATTCAGTGCAGGTGGGGAACAGAATCTTTTACATGATCAGACATGAAGTCAATTAGATGTGTGAAAGAAACGCATATGAATACGGGGAACAAAACCGAGTGTGAGCCAGTTTTGATGGCTAAAATAGAGGTCATGGAGGGCAAGTTAAAATTAGATTCATTGTAAATGGAAGTTCAATAAAATGCTTCAAATTACATAGGAAAAAAAGACTCACTTAAATACAAATTTAATAGTAAATGTTAAACTGCAAACAGTGTACAATCCAAACCAATGTCACTCAAATTAACATTTAAATGACACAGTATCAAACACATTTATAAAGCTCTGTGATGGAGTAATTACAGTCTTTCCCTTCTTCGAAGAGAATCATGTTAAAATGTACAGATAGTTAATCAAGAAACAGACACAACAGGGGGAAAACATTTTTTCATAATATATTATCATTGATATTTTTCAAAACATAATAAGGAAGCCGATGTATAAAATATAATTCACGTTTTTACATATTGCACTAACACACATACTTGCATTTGGTTATCAATATCAGTTGATTAGTTAAATGGTTTTATGTTTAGTAGTAGAGCATCAGTTTGCAGCACTACATTGCCCACAAATCCTCACGAACAACACAGCACCGATTCGCACAGAGCGTGAAACAAACTAGAACTTTTTTTCTTACGTGGAAAAAAATATAAAGAATGAATCAATATCAACGTGTTTCGTTAAGTAGGATAACCATAGCTAATTTAGGTTATCAAAAATGACCTTATTACTTCATTAATTCCACATTTTCAGGGGTAATTTATGCGGCTAAGAGAAAAATAGAATTACACATTGTGTTAAATTTAAAATAAAGTGCTTTGGAAGCCTGGTTTGAGTCGTTATTTGTAGTTCTTGTAATCTATTTCTCGAGATTGTGAGACAGGATCTGGAGTGTAACTGCAGATCTTTAATGTATTTCTGTGTATGATATTTATTTTCTTTTTGCATGAAGAGCCACTTCAATACCTCAACATGGAATGAGCCAAGAAAGTGTGTCTTTTTCCTTGCACTATTACGCAGTGTGAATTGACACACACAAACCCGGAGCAGTGGGCAGCCTCATACAATGTCCTTGATCAAGGACACTCAGTTGCAGTATCAGCTGGAGTGGGATTCAAACTTGCAACCTCTTAGACACAAGTCCTATTCTCTTTAAATCTACACATTCATTCCAGTCTGTATGTTGGCAACTTATAATTCAGTTCTGAGTTGTGAGATACTAGGTCTCAAGACATAAGGCAGAGAACAGTCTCCAGATCTCAGGGAAACACTACACAGAACTTTTGACCACATTCTGCACCCCACAAACCCGATATCATAGTCGACAACAAAGATGTTGAAAGGAATTTTATGGGAACAAATGAGCAAATTGGAAAGAAAAAGAACATTATGTAGACGTAGTTACATTGGAATAGAGACTCCTGTGATCAGGTGGAAATTTCCAGAAGACTGAGGTGTACTCACTCTCAGATGTTTCAACAAGCTATAAAATCTGTTTTGTACCCATCTTGGTTTGAAAAGGACTAGTTCAAAACGTGTTGTCGCAAAGTAAATTCTAAGAGATTTTCAATCCGAGTGTGATCTTTCAAACCGCTGCCAATTTAAAGCCACCGGGAAAGTCTTTTCTCCCGGGCGTTGGAGAAAATGAGACGGATCTTGAGCCAAGGCCTTACAGATAAGTGAATATATTTAATATCTTGAAAGAATCATATTCTTGCTGTCTTTGGTCCTCAATGCCTTTGGGATCAAACCGTTAAGATGTCTGGCTTTTTTCCTCTCATGACTCCACACCCCTCTCTGTCCAACTGTTTGTCTCTTAACTAAGGTTCAAGAAGAAAAACAGCCCTTAAGCCCCCAGCTGTACTTTAAGTTGATTTATTTATCAGGTCTCTCTGTCTAGCTCCACTCTTATGTGAAGGATGCCCTGGGGTGAATCTTCATGTTGCACCCCCATTCCCGGCCCCCTTCATAATTCTGGCATAAGTCTTTTTTATCAGGAGAGCTTTTAAAGACTCACACTCATTAAAGTTGGGTTTACAGCTATCACGCGGGCCATTAGAAACCTTGGACATGTTCTCACGTTTATCTATCTGACCTGCTTGTAGCTGGGTGATTATTTTCCTCTGTCTAAGCACAAAGAGAAGTCTCGTGCAGAAAATCTGACGCGTGTTTTCTGGCTTCACAAGTTTGACCTGAACGTCAGGTTTCAAATGTCGTTGATTTTTGCTTTGGTACCATAAATTCAAATAAAGTACAAACTATTTAGCGATGATTTCTTTTTTTTTACCAAAAAGCAAATGCTGTTTATAGACGGCATTTGTTGTTGTTTTCATTTTCCTCACATCTCTGATTCTCTGTTTCGCATCCAGAGACAGACTGATAAACATCTGGCTTTGTGCTGAGCTGAAAGACTCATCATGTATTATAGATGATGATCTGTAAATAAATCTGTCAAAGAGATAAATCTGGCAAAACGCCCTGTTTTTCCATCATATTCTATCAATGACTGGCATATAGTGCATATTACTGTTCTGCTCTGCTGCCACAGCAAAGATAAACTCTCCCATCATTTATTAATGATGAATCACAGCAACAAATATTTCGTTCAAGAAATATATGTAGTGTAGAAATATAACTGTGATATCTTGAAGGTCACTCGTATTATTTGAAACATACTAAGACCAGTCAAAAGTAGTCACATTTGTTACTTTAGTAGAAGTATAAATATAAATATGAGAGTTAAAAATACTTCTGTGGAAGTATAAGTATCAGCTCTTTTTTTTTTTTAACTAGTTTTTTTTTTAACTCTGGTACTGGTTTACTTTTTACTTTTACTGGTACTGGTAAAGCTACTTGAAGGAAAAAAAGTAAAAGTATTGCAATGACAAAATGCCTTAAAGACTATGTTGTCATATTCAAATGTTGTTGTATATAATTACGTTGAAAAGTAATGCATTTTATTACAATGCTTACACTATGAAGAACCATACAGTTCCAAAATATCAAGAATAGGAAGAAACCACAATATTATGACTAGAAGTGTAATGGTGAAAAAACTTCTGAAACATGACATCAATGACCTTTTTCTGGATGATTTTTTTAGATCAATGTAAGGAGTAGAAAGTACAGATATTTGCATAAAGTGTGTGGGAAAATAATTACTCGAGTAAAGTATGAATATATTTCAAATTTACATAGTACAATTTGAATACCTACTTAAGTAAAGTAACAACGTATTATTACTTTGTTACGTGACTCCTCTGTTAAAGACCTATAATATAACTGGCACACAAATGTATTTGACCTATGGTTTTAGCTGAAAATGCTTTTACTTCAAATTATAACGCATTTGCATCATTAGGAGATTATACTTGTAGGCACAAAACCTGGTCTTTAGAAAAAAGAAAATGACTTTGCGTATAGCTTTCTAGGATGACTGGACATTTCTACTGTAATTGAAATATACTGAGAATCCTACCCACAGTGCAGTTCAGAATTAAAAAACAATCCTGTTCATATATTTGATCATCCATTCAAGCATCTTGAATGAACAGGCAACTTTTTACTGAGGATGGAGGGGTGTTGTGTTTTCTGGATAATAGTCATCTTCACCATAAACCCACCCTAAAACCCATTCTATCAAGCAGGTAAACTTTTAAAATAATTTTTGTATTTTGTGAAACGTTACGTTCAATAAAGACATACCATTTTCGAAGTTAATTATTACAATTTTGGGTCGCAAAGAGCTGGAGACAGCCTCAAGCCTTTTCACACAACTGACCATGAAAAAACTGTCAAACAATCGAATGAGGAGTAAAACAAACCTTACAAACACATTCATAGACTCTTTCTCTCCTTTGAATGGAACTTGAGTTCTTGAGCTAAAAGTGAAATTCTCTATTCTAGGCAGTGCAATACAGTCAGAAAGAAGAAAAAAAAGAGACAGTGAATGAGTTTGTCAGTATGACCAAGGCCACTAGGGACCGTAAAGAAATTGTACTCTACATTTCCACACACAGTGAACACACAGAAACCCGGAGCAGTGGGCAGCCTTAAGCCGCAGATCTTCAGAGACACTCAGTTGCAGAACCCACCGAATTTGCATCCTCTTGGAGACTTTCCTTCTGCTAGACCACAGCTGCCACATTTAGAGAACTGGTATCTGGAAAACGCTCAGCATTTTATTATGATGTTCTTATGAGTTAAAATCTTTACTACTAAAAGTTTTATGAAATTGCTATTACTAACTATTACTAAATAACTCTTTACGAAGGGTTGCCAGGAGATATTAAACAGGAACACTCACATCATTGTGTAGATGCAGGAAGTAGAGACTTGCTGTCTTGATGTGTCACAGCAGTTTTCTGAAGTGGTGCGTATGTTAGGAGGTAAGAGTTCAAAGAGGTATTGTGCTTTACGAGAAAGTTATCTTCTTTTGTACTAAAACTACAGTAAAATCTCAAGATTAGATTATGGTATATTAAGATTACGTATTACTCTTGTTGAGTAGAATAGCTTAATTCCAGACTGCATCTCAAATATATCTACGGTTTACTCTCAGACTAGAGCCTTTATATGGTCCTGTGGGTCAGGTATTTTGCTAAGTGACAAATGAAAAGACTTAGTTTCTTGCTGTTGCCAAAAGTCCAGAAAATACTCCCATAATACTCATCATCAATTCTCACTGAGCTATTAAGATAGTACAAAAGCTTCTACAGCGGAATCTTAATGGTGTGGTTGGTAACAATCACTCAAACAACAATTATCGCTTCTCTGCCTTTTGCCTAAGATCAAGTATAGTATCTGTTCTTATCAGTCTAATATCTGATACCCTATATGGGGACCATATATTAATCTGATTTTTGAACCAGGGACTTGGAGAAAAAGCTTGCTCCAGCCAGTTCATTCATTGTCTTGGTATTGCAGTACTTCCAAGCACGGTGCGCCTCACCGATTGTGCGCTTTGAGACAGTTAAAACTGTGAAAAGCACCTTTACAAATGCTCAGAACTTGAACTTGAACTCAAAGAGCCATTAGGACCTGGTTTCAAATCTCAGAACTGTGTGTGTGCATCTGTCAGAAGGACATTTCATAAAAACGTGAGTTGAGATGGTCAGACATTCAGCCAGACATGAAGCAGTAGGCACTCACACTCAAACCAGTGAACAGTCACATATGCTGGGGTGTGGAAAGCAGTTTTGGCACCTTGCTCAAGAGCACAGTCCGATCTATATAGAGAATCAAATCTCCAAACTTTCTGGTGGCAGAGTCTTTTTAACATCAACGTACATCCCTTGATGCCTGGGAAGTAACCGGCTCTCTAATCGGTAGTTGAATGGCTTGATAAATAAAAATGAACATGGTACTTGCAACATGAAAAGTCTGCATCAGACAGATACATCTCATGTAGAGGCTTATCTAAAAAACAAGATATTACGTCTTTGTTGCCTAAAGAAGGAACAAAAAATGCTTGCAGAGTTTTCCAAGCATTTGAGAGATAGAGCAAACCATTCCTCTGGCTCTTACAAGTGGTCCGCTTGGTTTTAATGAGGCTGTAGTTTAGGAGCTCAAGAAAAAGCAGATCATTATTATGGTAGTAAATATTAAAGCATTTTTTTTACTCGTTGCATTTTTAAAGGACACACTTTGTTGAGCGGGTTAAAAGTTGAAAGTGAACTGAAAGAGACCATGTCAGTCATCTAAAACTATCAGAAATTATAGAAATGGGCCAATTAATAAGGCTGAATTCTGCCATTGTTTCTGTAAATCTGTGATAGTGAACGCTTCTTTTTTTATGGAGATAATCCATCCCACCTCACCGGTGTTCCAGATCAGGATTGTTGATTAGACAGCATTATCATGGCACTGGTGCGCCTTAGACTGCCCAAAAAAAATGCCACTCTGGTGCTGACGATGAAGTGGCACTTTACTCAAGCCCATTTCTCTACAGTTGTTCTTCACTTCTATCCTTGGCATAGAAGTTCCCTATGAGGCTATGAGGTAGTTATGATAGTCAGTGTTGGGAGTAACGCGTTACAAAAGTAACATATTACACTAATATATTACTTTTTGCTGTAACGCGGTAGTGTAACTTATTACTTTTAGTAGTTTCAGTAATATATTACTCGTTACATGCAAGTAACGGTTGCGTTACATCAAATCTTTCACTTTCAAGACAGTAAATCAAACATTTAATATTTCCTGTTCGCAAAAACACACGCAAGACATTCGTTCCGCCTTTCGCTGGTGGAGCGTTGTATTTTGTAACGCTCTGAGCTCGAGGTGTGCAGCGATTGGCTGTGCTCTGAGCTCGAGGTGTGCAGCGATTGGCTGTGCTCTGAGCTAGCGGCTGACGGCTGTGGCTCTGATTAGCGGCTGTGTTCCACTCAGCCAGTCGCGCACTCGCGGCACATTTGAACATTTAATAAACAACAGCCGGTGGTACATTCGCGAGATGGTCTTATGCGCATTGTTTCAGTTTTGTATAAAACAAGAACATTGTGGTGAAATGCAACCGCTGAATTGTCGGCATCAAAAAACAGCTATTTAAAAAAACACCTCGAACTACCATCCGCTCGACCTGAAGAGAAAGAAAACAGCAACGACGGTGTTGTCTGCACTTTATGACCAGAAAGCAGGACAGTATTGTGCGGTGAGTCATTCAAAATGAATACATTGCACCGAAGTTTACATACTCCTTTTGTGTCTGATATCAGATATACCCAAGTTATTCACTGATATTGGAGGAAAATCGCTTTGTTCTACCATACTTTTAACACTTATTAATGTTAATTATTAGTGTTGACAAGCGTCTTTTCCCCAGACATCCGGGCGGATTTTATAAATTCACGATAATGTCCGGTTTTCCCTCTTCTTCAAACGACTAATACACGGATGTGGGCTAATATATATGGGCTAATTATATGAGAACATCAGCCTCCGAGAAGCCTGTCTGAATTTGTCTCGAGGCCACGCTGATTGTCCTCTTTTTTTTGGAAATCAAAATATATGGTCACCCTACAATTATAGATTATGTATATTGTTATTTGTAGCTTGGAGAGGCCACAGTCATTACCCTACATAACTCTATGTCTTCCACTAGTTGTAACATAAATTACTGTACAAGTAAAAGGTACATTTTGTTATTTTAGGACGTTAATTTCTACTTCTGTAGTTATTTTGGTGAAAGTAACTTAAAAGTAATACAAAAGTAATGTAATATATTACATTTCTGAGACAGTCATATTGTAATGTAATTTATTACTTTTTACAAAGAGTAATAAGTAATATGTAACATATTACAATTTCGAAGTAACTTGCACAACACTGATGATAGTTCTAATAGGTGTGAAACACCCCTACCGCCACTGACTTCACTCTCTGGTGTTTAAAGTGACTGCGTTTGCACTATGGGCATGTATAATGTCCCGTACATATATAATATCCAGTGCACAAAAGCGAGTTTTTTGGGATAATTAACTGATCAGCGAACTTCGCATGCCTGACCAATAGTTATTTGTTATTTTTTTAAGTCAAAATTACAACTTGGCATCTTCTTTTTATGAATTATATTGTTTTGAGTTTCTTATTATCATGACTTGCATATTAAAAAAGTATTTAAAAAAACCCAAACAAATGTCTCTGTTATTTATTAAGGTAGTAACTGAAACTAATAAAAGTGGCATCCATAATAATAATTATTAAAAATATATAATTTTAATATTATTACTATCATTTAATAATATTATAATAGAACCATTTTGTTTATTATAGCAATTTGTTTATCATCATTGCTTATCAGATTAAGACTGCCCACTGCTCTGTGTTTGTGTGTGTAACTTGAGCACAATTGAGCACAATTTCAATATAGTCCCTAGTGGACATACTGACAAACTCACTCACTTTACTTATCATTTTTTTTGTCTTTGTTACAAAAGGATATACTTTTCGACATTTTGTCACTTACCATTTCAGTCATTCTGATAACATGTCAGTTCAATCTGAATCAATGAGCATCTCTGACACATTAATCTGATGAACAATATAAACATACAAAACATGATTACAGTGAGTCACTAATACTCTTGATTTGCACAATTACTGTGTATTGTGATGTCCAATAACGACTTTCTTTTTTGCCAGATAATGTGTTTTATCTAAGCCTCTGCGTGTGGATAAGTGTCAATTCACTGAACAATGAAATTCCAGGTAGAATACGAGCCTAAAGAAATACTACTACTTGATGACTTACCACTTAAAATAGCACTTAGCTGAAGAACCATTTCCAAAAAGACGCCATTTTTAATACACATTAATCATTGTGCTTATTGTTTAATTCAACTTCAGAAGTCGAGGAAAACGATGGTCGGCTGCTTGATTGTGTCGGAATTGTCTCGGCAGGTCAATGGCTTTGCTGGATCCCCTGTGGAATATGTAATTAGACTTCATCCCACGTTAAGGGCAAGAATCATTCATGGTGTCTTTATGGGGCAGGAGGTGATAAAATTTTAATACATCTCTTTGAATTCCACCCCATGCAAGGAACAGATGAGATTTTTTTTCTGCAAGAATGAGTAGGGATGAGAGCATTTATTGCTGTGTAGCATGGGGAACAGAATGGAGGTATTAAAAGACAGACAGGTGGGAGAGGATGAACAGATTATGCTCGAATGTTCTGTGTGATGCTGATGATTTGATGATTTAACAGGCTTCATCATCATTCTGAGGCACAACCACAAGCACCTGAGACTCATTCTAATGTGTCCTGTTAATGTGAGAGAACCATCTTGCATGCGCTTTCAAACAAGGCCGAGTGTGGAGCATCTGCTTTGGACACGGTGACTTTGTGTAATTTTTTTAAGTGGCATTTTCATGTCATTTTCTGATTTTTCTTTTTGGTATTCTGTGTCTAAAACCATTTCAGTGTTTATTGTAATGGCATTTGTGCCAGAGCAAAAATAACATTTGCAAAAAAAATCATGATGTGACTCTTCTTGGGGCTCAATTAAAAATGATAAAAATATAAACGTAATTTCATCCTCAATTCCGTTTTTTGTTCATAGATAGTATAATGTTAAACAATGGTCCGTTTGGCTTTTATTGGCTCAATAACAGAAATAAAGAAACATTAGACACGCCGCGACACTTAACAGGGACAAAGTAATACTGGAAGAAGAAATATTGAACTAAACACAATACAATATTTTATTTTATAAGAAACAGAGACTGTAGCACAACCGGCTACAAACAAGTCGAAACAGTTGAAAATGAAGAACACGGGCAAAATCCAAGGAGCAGACACAATCAAAACACTCGGTCTCTACACAGGGGATAAAAATCCGCTATGATCCTCTTCACACACTGTCGGATTAATTGAGAGCTTGAAACAGGTCTGAGCTTGAAACAATTGCTCTGCACAGAGTCTGACTAGAGAGCAAAGGATGTTGGGAAATGAAGCCCTGGCCACTAGAATAGACTAGTTGTTATCTATTATTCAAGTAAAACAATATCAACATGATACGAGTCACAAGTTAGGTTTGTTTAATTAGAATAAGATCACATAGTATTTTTAAGAGAATCTTAACATAATTGAAACAGAAACGTTAATTATATAAATTATATATAATATATTACTATTATTGTTTTATTTTATTTTTTTTGTACCTGATAAATCATGGGTGGTGCTTTTATTTGCGTAAATACGAAAACAGATTTGATACAATTATTTTTGTGATTATTTTAGTACAAATCAAAATAACTCTAAAAGAGGCCCTGTATCTTACAATGCATTGGACAATTACATTATCTTTATTGCTAACCATCAGTATCTGCACTCACACCTCTCTGCAATTTTTCAGGCTCCATACTTCTTGAATACATGTGTTTGCACTGTAGGAGACCCAGAGAAAACCCATGCAAGCATGAGGTGAACATTCAAACTTCACAAAGAAACCACCAAAAACCGTCTTTGAATCTGAGTCAGTGAATAGGATGTGTTTCTTTCTTGCTGTGAGGAGACAACGCTAGCCTAATCATAATTTGAGCAATTTCCTATTCCACATTTAATTAATTCAAACGCTAAAACTGGATGCATAATTTGGGACACTAATCACCCCTATAAAACATCATTCATGACATACATCATTCACGTTAACCACATTTATAATATTCATCATTTATGATTTATACTTCATTAAAGACAGCATCATTCACACATCAATAACAAGATAAAATTGTAACGACATTGTCATTCATGTCACATATATTCCATGAAACACATCATTCATGACACACTTTCACGACGCGCTTCATTAAAGAAGACAGCATTTATGACAAATATCTCTCCCGACAGTCATTCTCTATGACCGTCATAACAGGAATAACACAGATTATTCATGACACACATCATTCATGATACACATTAACCACGATCAACATCGCTGATAACACAAATGATTAATGTCAGAGAACACAAAACAATTTAGATGTGCTTCTTGGCTGAAATTTTTGCTTTAGTTGAGCTGTAGTTGTCTTAGTTTCTGCAAACATGTTTGAATTACAATGTTGTTATATCAATTCTGTGGGACAAAAGAGACAGACAGACAGACCTGGGGACACTTCTCCTCATACCTCGGGATTGTAAACCATCCTGTTTGACGTACCATGAAGTACTGTACGTATATCCTCATGACTCATATGTAACTGTAATGTAATTGAACTATACTTTTAAGCCTTTTAACACAAACTTAGTTGATACAAAGCGCTGTCCAGAAAAAAAGATAAATCAAACGATAAAATAAGTAAAAAGAGTATAAAAAAACAATGTCACAACTCAAACTGTGTTAAACACCAGTAAAAAGAGTTTTGAGAAGCGATTTAAAAGCAAGTAGGGATGATGCCTGTCTTATGTACAAGGCCAGCTCATAGTGGTAATGACCAGTCAATTTTAAATCCAAAAATGTCAATTTCACACTCCGGCTGGTGGTGTCTGTGTGTCCCTTTACTGGATGGTTAAATGCAGAGCACAATTTTAACGGTCCCTAGACGCCATATTGACAAACTCATCTCACTTTTGTGAGGTACCAATGAAACTGATGGGAATTTTTGTGAAACGACCGATAATAAAATCAAGCTAATTTGTAGTTTTGATACACAATTATAACCAACTTTACCCCCTTAACGAATGGTCAACTTCTACTTGATAGACTTCTGACAGATGAAGGCTGATTATTTGTCGTTATTGCCTGACCACTTTTCCTCCAGAAGTCCTGATCTCTTTGATGGTTAGCGTCTGCTTTAATAGATTCTGAGTGAAATCAGAGAGCGTCTTTGGTATTGAGCTGGCACAGAATAATCAAGCTGGAGCCGAGAGCTGAGATTGAGTGACAAGGCCACACACCTCGACTTTAACTGAATTAGAAGAGAATCGCCAGTGCTGTCTCCATTATTGCAATGCCCATTTGCATAAGAGCAATGATATTAACAGGATCAGTTTCATCTAGTGAGACACAACAAACAGTGAAGTGAACAGCATGGTTTAATATCACAAATGACTCCGAGGGACTGACCTCCTCACTCTGAGCTTGATTACAAAGCCTTAATTAGGAATGTTTTTCCTGTCACTCGTTCTGAGCTTTCTGCTAATGTTGAGCTAGTGCTTGGACAGAGGTCCAATTTTGTCTGTGTGTGTGTACGTGTGCGTGCGTGTGTGTGTGTGCTTGGAATATTTTGCTTTAAATACATTTGTATCATTTCACAACGCTTTCATTTGTTTTAATTTTAATTTAATTATTTGTCAAAGTAGTGAAACTAGGTTTTATTTTATGTTATATCTGCGTTAAGCATTATTGATGATTTGTTTTCTTTTGAGTCCTACTTATTCTAGTAAAGGACATGAGATAGTTAGGTAAGGACATTAGTTTTATTAGAGGTTCAAGGTTAGTCATGCTGATAACCCAAATAATTTTACCACAAACAATATGCTTGGTATAACTTTGCAATTTTGCATTTTTTGCCCATTCAAGACCAAAACAAATTTTTGGAATTAGTCCGATTCAGATACAGAACAGTAAAAAAAAAAAGTTATTACCGGTATCTGGTATTGTTAAAGATCATACCCCATTTGGTTTACCACATTAAAATGGTAGACCAAATATGTACATGGTTGTATTGGAGCTGTAGGAGCTGAATTGACCTTGAGGCCAATAAGGGTTAAAACCTGTAAATGTAAAGATTACAGTAATGACTTTCATGATCCACTTGTTTGCAGTATTGCTCCTTCATGGCTTGAAGCACAACAGAGCCAAATTGTTATCACTTATGTTGTTTCTTTCTTTTAGGAGAGTTCAAACTATATGCTGTATTCAAGTGTCAAATATATTTTACCAAGTGCACTGAGAGTTTGGCTGTCTAGGTTATCCCAAAACTCGAAATGAAAGAAGATGAATCACTGCTGCTCTCTTTCTGTCTGACCCCATCTGTCTCCTCCGATCCCTTGCTCAGTCACTCAGAAAATACTAGAGCACACATGACAGCCTGACCAGCAGAAGTGTTTACCCAAAAGCACCCTCTCCCTAGCCAGGTACTACAATAGAAAGAGTTGAAGTGCTTTTCTTGTGAAATACCTTCAAGAACACACATGTCCTTACTTCAGTCTCCGCAGACTCAAGAGAGTACGATGGCATTTATGAGTAGCCACAAACAATGGAAAAGTAACATTTTAATGTCTGACCAGGCTCCTCTAAACATGGCTTTTCCATCTGAGAGCTTTTGCGGGCTGAGTCAAGTGCACTAAATGTGCATGAAAAAGCTGAAGCCCCTCAGGAACACACTGTCCGATACCCACAAGAATCAACTGGCCTTTAAATCCAGCGCTCTACCGAGCAGAAGGAAACTGAGTCCTTAAAGCTCTTTGTAGAAGCTCTTTAACATGCCAAAGGCACTGACAGACAAACTTTACCATTCCCGGCTCGTAATTGTGAAACTCGCTACATGACTTCATGTTGTATGTAAAATGCAATCATTTATGCATTTGCTGCACTTAAACCATTGTAGCTGAGAATGATTTGATTGAGATCCACATTGTTGTTAGGACTTATCAAAAGAGAAATCTAGTTTAGTCCCGAATCAGTGTTATCTCAAAAAATGTGGGTTTTTTTTTCAGCATTGCAGTTTTTCACGTTCAGCTTTTCCTGAGTTGAGATATGTTAGTGAGATCGTTTGAGATGAGGTGAAAGAGATTTATTTTAGGTGAGGTCATTGAACATGAATAAATGTCATTTAACACGAAGTGACATTCAGAGATTTGACCTTTTGATTGTTGTTTCAGTTTTGGGAACTTTTTTCATGTATTGATATTTTTATATATACAGGTATATATATATATATATATATATATATATATATATATATATATATATATATATATATATATATATATATATATATATTACATAGTTATCTCACAGGTCCTCATCATAACAATACCATTTCTTTGAATGCAATAAACCAGATGTTAACTTTATTTTCTCCCACTGACTAAACACGTCTCAGAGCTTTTTTTATGAACTGGAGAAAAAGTGTCAATCCCGACAGTCTCGGTTTTAAGTTTTGTATGAATCCTAAGCCAAATTACAGACTTCAAGTCCAGGCAACTTTGAAAACAAATCCTGTGCAGTGAGTGGCATTTCAGTTGTGAAGCACATGTGTTCCGCAGCTCTGTTTCTACATCCTGTCACATTAATCATTCAAAGCACTCCATATAAATATTAAAACTAATAGCTTCACTATTCAGCTATTACTCCATCATTCCCTGAAATCGTCATTAAACATTCAGTGCCTTTTAGAAAATTTACACTTGGATTTGATGGCGGGGAGAGGAGTCTGTCAGAGCCGTGGCCCTGCAGGCTGAAATAATAGTGGAAAGCTGTTTATGGAACATACTTTATTTATTCATCATTTCAGAGTAAGGGCTCTTTAGAAAGAGAGTAAAAAAATGAAAGGCACAGAAAAAGATACAGACTAGAGACAAGGCGAAGAGGGAAAAATCAAAGCGCTACTATCAAGGAAAACTGCTTAAACGTAGCTCTTCTTTCCACAGTGTTGAAGGACGTGAAGTTGAGTGATACGCTCAAGGTCAGCCTGTGCACAACTCGGGCCGAGGTGGCTAATGGATTGTGAGGGAACAACTACAGGGCTATGAATTTTTCAAACAGCGTCATCGGTCGAGACAGCCATGAATCAATCAGGGATATCGTGGAGAATCAATTATGCAAACTTTAAAACACTCGACAGCACAAGATAATCAATTCCTTGTAGATCCAGATAAACACGAGTGAATTCACTGTTGATTTCCAGTGCTTCTTGAGCGTTTGTGCTGGAGTCCACTTTGAGATGTTTACATATAGGATACAAATGCACAAACTTTCAAAACATGATAGATCTTGAGTGAGTTGCTTTTGCCATTTTTTGCCAAGACATCACATGCACAAGTATTTGTGTTTGGTTTAAACTGTGCTAAATGAATGCATGGAGAATTCAGTGAAGTAGGTTTTGATGACAGTAACTGAAAAAACTGCCAATTATAAAACCCATCCAGCTTTCAGCCAAGCTGGACCTTTGAAAGCAATAGACAACATATCGACTGTTGTTTTGTCCTCAATCTGGGAAGGAACAAATTGTTTACACACCCTACCCAGAGATACTCCTTTATTCTTCTTCTCCAAAATGGCCCCATAATGAAAAATGAAAATGTGACATTTTTTAAGCTCATTATAGTGATCGCCCCAGGCTTTCCCTTGTGGCACTAATCTAAATTCACTGAGCTCAAAACAATATTTAAGCAGCTCCACAGCACATTAAAAGAGTCTGAGTAAAGCAGGCCCCTGTTGGACCCGCTGACCCAGCCCTCCCCTCCATTTAAGCTTCTTCTTGCTTTAGGGGATGTTTATGTTTAATGGATGACTATTAATACAGTTGTGCCTGGTTCAACAATAGTGCTTTCGCCTGTTAAACCTTGCCACTACACGACTCAACAGCCCATTTACAATATTTAAACAATTATCTGCCATCTGTTTAACACTGAGAGACACAGCGTGCTCCCATTAACAAACACTTACTCCAAACTGAAGACGTATTCAGAATGAATGAATATCTATCCATCCATCCGTCCATTCACCCACCCATCCATCCATACACCCATTCATCTCTCCATCCATACACCAATCCATCCATGCTCTACCACTTGCCGTTGGGTTGTGGGGGTAACAGCCTGAGTACCAATGTCCAGACTTCTTTCACTCTAGTCACTTCATCCCACTCCTCTGGGGATGCACACTAAGGTATTACAAGGCCAACTTAAAGACATGGTCCTTTTAGCGTAACCTGGGGATGTCTTTATGCGTCTTTTGGGTAAGATACTGTATGTTTGGAACGCCTTCATTGTGAGAGGTTGTAGAGGATTCTGAAACAGATGGTTCCCCATCCAACTCAGCTATGTCTGCTCAGTACCAATACTTGCAAAGTATCCCTTCCACCATCCCAATATGAGAATATACACAGTGTTGTGGGGCATTGCATTCGTATCTTGAAATCTTTGAAGAATAATTCAAGTCATTGGAGTCTTTTTCAGTAAACCAATAGTCTTATCCATGCAATTTTCTTGACCGCAAAATGCTTAAGCCTGGTGTTACACCTTCTTCAGTTTGAGACCATTTATTATTCCAATCTCCACTTCAGGGATTGTCGCCGCAGCAAATTGATGGCCGGAACTTTCTTCTTCTGCTCTGTTTCTGTATGTGGCAACTAAGAAGGTAGGATGCTGGCAGTAGAGTTGTCACTATATTACAGTTTTACAGTACAAATGCGATCCAACTCAATTCACTTGTTAATTCATGCACATTTTTCAATCATGGACATTGTTTTGAGTTTCCCAGTTCATACTACAGTGTTTCCTCTGTGTTGCTAGTAGTTTGGCAACTGTGCGCGTTAGTTCTACTTGTCTTATCAACTGAAAACTGCCTTTTTCCATTAAATGAGAAAACAAAAGTCCTTCAAAAACAACAATACAAATAGCTGATATTTTGCCATTCTCTGACCCTTGTGGTCATGCGGTAAATGGGGCACTGGAATTGCCTCTAGCGTTTATGGTGGCTTCCTTCATGCTCACCATGCTGGTTTGAGAATCCACCAGTATACTGAGCACAATCTTAGTCACTGAGGCAGAAGCATCCCAGGTGACCACATGAAAGCAATAAGATGGTAAAAAGCACCTATTTCAGAGTTGCCTTTTAATTTGTCAGTCAAGCACTTCTTCACACCAGCACTTTAGATAAACAAGTACGTCAACATTAGACCCAGTTGTTTCCAAAACGACTAAAAGTGATTATAATTCGCCCAATTACCAAGTTTTTAATCACAAAACCGTTCTTAATCCTTTAGCTTTTCCACTGCATAAACAACACTAGATGCATTTTGTAGATTATGTAGACAATGTATGTATATTACTACATTTTAACAATACAGTGTTAGTTACTGCTCTCTCTCTCTCTCTGTGTGTGTGTGTGTGTGTGTGTGTGTGTGTGTGAGTAACCTCACTGAATGATTAAATAGAGACATTTTGATATGTTGATATTTCAATATTTCAATAGTAGCTATATTGATAGACTCTGCTTCATTTTCTTTAATGACTATACTTGAATGGCCAGTCAATTATACCATAGGTGAGAGCAGAAAAGATTGTTTCTATTCAGTTTTCATTCTCTGCTGCTCTTGTGAACGTACACTTTTGTAAAGCATAATGCCTCTCAATCAATTTACAGGATCAGTGCTGGGAAGCATTAGGATCCACTCATCAGCCAGACATGGGCATGCTGTTCTCTGATTCCTTCTGGCAGATGTTTTTAATGGAGTTCTTCTGAACTACTCATAGTAGCAGAAAACTGCCTGCTGTTCTGAGCATCTGCAGCGTTCATCTTTGGGTTTATCCAGAATAATTCTGACCTTTTAGAGAAAAAAAAATTACAGGTACGCTGGACATCGTCATTTCAGATTTTGCTGTCTTTTTCTCTCGCTCCATCATGCCCTTCTTTTGTTTTTCTTTTTTCCATATCATTGAACCTCTGTCTTTGTTAAGCTTGCAGGCAAATTCTTCCCCCCTTTGAATTTGGCTTCACATCACTTTTAAGTGGAGTGCTGGTCTGGTCCAGGCCCTCCGGCTCTTGGCTTCTGTGCAGCCGTTTGCATCAGAATCTGTGGTTTGTAATGAGGCAGATGACATGGGCAGGGATTTTCTGGTGGCGGTTCAGACGTTTTGCAAACTAAAGTCAATAATATGATGTGACAGGAAAGCAGCACTGGCACCGGAACACATCAGAATGAAGCATCTGTTTACTGTTGTGCTGGGTAATGTATTGATAATCACATAAACTCATGGATGAAGAACTGATCTTTTCTGCAGCATGGTGTGCAGGATAAGCATTTATTTTACACCTTTACCTTGTTAGTAATATTTTAACAAGGCTGTTTCTGATTAAACAAATGATGTATTATTATGCTTAATATGCATTGTAAATTATATATTAGAAATATTATAATAAATAAACAATCTGTGCCTAAAGTCTCATGATGTGCTAACAAAAGTTGTTTTTCTTTAGTCAATTTTACTGTTTGTTTGCTTATTTATTTATACAAGCTTATTTTTGTACTAATTATATTTTGTATGCATTGTTTATATAATTACACATTAAAAAAAGAAAATGTAAAAAAATAACAATATAGGTGTAATAAGTACTCGCAATGAGTCAATGTACCATAAGGCTATCCGGTGAAAAATACACACGATGAAAAGAAAAAAAGAAGTCTTAAAAGATTTTAACAAATGTTTACATGGTTTTCTAACAGTTATTGCGCGACCAATTCCCCATTTTGTTCAAATTGTATAAGAGCTGCATTAAGACAAACATGCATATAAAACTTTGATCAGACCTTGCTAAAGTGGTATATTTAAGACTTGAGTTTGGCATATGGAAGCTATTGATAGCACTGAGTGTTGCTTTGCTCCTGCTATCCCTATGTTTTCCTTCAATAATGCAACTAAATGGTCAATCAAAAAACAAAGCTCAGGACTGGTCTATGAACTACAAAGGCCAGGATTCTTATTGTTGTTCTCTTTCTGGGTTTGCAGTCACATGTCTCCTTGTGTTCATCTGTATCATCTCGTTTATCCACCAGACACCTGTGTGAGTCTCGTTGTCTGTTATTAATGTTGCACCCACCTGTGTTGCTTAGTTTGTTCCTGAGTTTGCTAGAGTTTTTTTATTAAATGGTTTTCAAGGTTTTTGTGGACTGTGGTCTCGAACTTGACTGTTCTGCGTCAGATCGTAACAGAATGACAGACCAATACCAAGCCAGTAATGGTTTTTTGGGATATTGCACAGTGTTTTGCAAGTGCAAAACATTTGCATACACCATTGCCACAAGTGAGAACGCTTTACAGATGTTTATATTTTTTTCCCTTCCCAGTGCTCGCTTGGCACGTGTTCCGCCAAGGACGGGTTTTCGTCTCTGGGACCATCCACTCTCACTACCTGATACACCACTACACAACTGGCCTAGGACGTTGTCAGGTTCAATCACCCTGTAGGCTCCATCTAGTTCCCTTTGTTCTGGACATCACCTCACGTCATCCGCTTCTGCTGCGACGGTATGCTGCTGGAGTTCGTGTTCCACTTTGCTCTTTACCCTCATTGCTTCGAGTCCCTTCTCGGCTGGGTTGTGCAGAGGAGATCCAGGAGCTGTGTAGTGTGAGCTTCGGTTTTGGCCCCCCAGGACCTATCTGGAGTGATACGAACGAAGCCCTTTGGACACGGCCAAGCTCAGGCTGAGGAGAGCAACAAGAGACCACCTGGTTGGTGCATTGTGTTTGGAATGGCAGTCATGCAGAGATGCCACAGCTACTCAATATTTTGTCAAGAAATCTGGCTATTGGGCATGGCACCTCATCTCGCTGAGTGGGAAACAACCCAAACTTGTGAGGTTGAGCGAAACAAGCTAGAAATTATTGGGCTTACCTCCACACAGAGTTGGGGATCTGGAACACAACTGCTCAAAATAGATTGGACCCACTCCTACTCTGGAGTAGCCAACTGCTCATCGCTCCCCAACTCCAGCTCCCCAAAGCCATTATGTGATGAAATTCTCAACGCCGAACGAGATTCTGCGGGTACAAGAGTATTGTGAGGTCTGGCCAGCTCTATACTCTCTCTGGCCTGGGAGGCGTTTGGTGGGGCCATGGAAGAAGACTATCTGTCTACCTCAAAGATATTCTGGTAAGCCGTCCAATGTCTCAAAAAGTGAAGCTGTTCTCTTCCAGTACTTTTTTAGGGTGAACGTGGGAAACTGTTGACCAGGGAATATAGTGAGACAGTCCAAGGGCCTCGACCCTTCTGAAATGTTGAGCTCCACTAAACACTATAGGTTCTTCAACCTAGGCTTATGTTAGGATTAGGTCCTGTGTAAAAGTGAGGTAGTGTTCTCTGTAACCTGACCAGGGTTCCACAATTGTTACAGATTAGTCCATTAGTTACAAATGTATTTAATGTATGTAAGTAGTTACAAATTAGACATCTGGTTGCTGCTAGTACCTCTGTCTTGATTTCTGTTTCCCTTCTCGGGTGAGCAACCACGCTAATGAAATGCAAGGCAGGGTACCACAGGAAACAGAGCAAGTGAAACGTTTAATTTCTTCACTCATTCCTGTGAAGAAATTCCAGTGAAAAAAGAGTGAGAGAGACTTATTCCTAATACATTTGTAAGCAGAATACAGACAGAAACTAAAATATAGACGCCTGTTTATACTGACAAATTTCAATAATTTCACCTTCTTGTAATAAACTGTACCTTTATATTTGACAGTCAGCTGCAGACAACTCAATCTCTCTTGCACCAAGCTGACAAGAATCTGACAGGCTTTCCCCAAAAGACTGCGTCTGCTGATAATTTACTGTTCTTGATAGAATGTCTGTTGGAGATGTTAATTGGCAGGCTAAGTAAATATTAATGGAAGTTCTAAGGCTCGGCAGGATTTTCTGTTCCCGCAATTTTAAAAATATCCTTAATATAGTATATGCCACTTGTATATTGATAAAACATAAAACTATTTTACCAATGTAGCTCTTCCAGCAACTGAACAAAATAAATGTTCAGAGTTCTGGCAGAAAACCGCAGTAGTATAGAATGGCCAATGTCACTCCAATACGAATACTGTGATCATCGGTGAAATTTACCCACAATTAAAAGATTGCACATCAGTGAGACCTCAACCTCAGTCATTTAGTGATGGCTGCATCTAACAGCTGCCATTCGTTCTGTTTAATTCAGAAGGTTTCCTGTTCATTGGTGAATCCACTATCACAAGCACCTCTGAGACTCCCCTGCTCCAAGGCTGTGAAAGCTGAATGTTTTTTGAAGTGCAAATGTGATGACAAGAACTGCCTTGATGGCCTTGGCTATGACACATGCACCCTGAGGCTAGGTCAACAATATCAGGCATCACCATTCTGATGTTCCACAGGGAGCCGTGGATCCAAACCGCCTGTCCGTTCAGTGGGCCGGCAGAAGACAACAATCATGCCACTGCACTGGATTCACACTAATCCTGTCTATACGATTTTACCTCTTTGTAGAGCAGGAAGGGGTTTCTCGGGCTATGGTCTGAAGCTGTGAAATGGCCTTTCCTATAACCAACCTAACTGTCCTTATCCACCTCAACCCTCTACAGAGCTGGAGTTTATCCCAGTGCTCTAAGAAGGTCACCTTCTTTCTAAAAAAAATTAAACCGCTATAAGTGATGAGAGCAAAGCCAGGATGTGAGTGCAATAGAAACAGTTACAGTTTAATTAGCCTACTGGGCTTTTGAGGTCTTGAGAAATAGTGGTACACACACTCGTCCACACTGGGATAGATGAGAGAAAGTCCCAACGGTGTCTGTCAGATTAGTTTTTTATCTTGATTGCCCCTAAATAGCAACAATTCTTTGCTCAAATCACCTTCATTAAAATTGATGCAGGAGTATTCTGCTTCCTTCTTCAAAGTTGCTGTGTACAGACACACACACACACACACACACACACACACACACACACACACAAAGTTACCAGAGTGCATCAGTCAACACAGAAAAGGTGTGGTTTCCTGGAACAGCTGGAACCACAGATGTGTCTTTATGAATAAATGTAGCGACACAAGAAACAAAACATCCAAGATTTATTTATGCGATCTTCTTAGCTTAATAACATCTCCGAGAACTTTGAGACAGTAAACATGTCTCTTCCTAGAACCCTCTGTAAGTGGATGTGAATAAATTAAAAAAACGTTTGAATTACCTCGGATTAAATGTCTATCTGCAATTAATTAAAGTATAAAAAAAGGAAATTTGAACATCAGAGTCAAATGTACAGGAGAAGGTATGTGTAAGGAAATCTCAGCGCAGAACACTTCGAATGGATAGTTTTTATACTGTATATGGTGCATGTAGAGGCAGGTCTAGTCATAGTCTGGTGTAATTGTGTCCTTGATGTGTCAAAGTGGCAGACACCAGTTAAATTTCACTGGCTTCTCCAGACACATACATCCACCTCAGGTGAGAATTCCGAATGAGCTTACAAACAAGTTGATGCCTGGGGTCTGTAGCTTCTCGCCTAGTGGGATGAAAACCTGAAAGCTCAAAGTGCAGCTAAAAGTCGAATGTCCATCTGGAACAGCTTTTATTTTAAACTAGAGCATCAAATGCTATCTCCTTAGCAAGCTTAGACTTAGCTCGGCACATGGACTTGCATAGTTGTGGACTTGAACTAACAAAACCATCAGTCCTTATTAGTCAATTGTGTCAATGACAAAATCTTAGTTTTGTCATTCTGTCATTCAAATGTTGTCACAAAACGACCCACTTTGATATTTTGCAAGCACTTGTAGATGCAGAATTGCTGCTTTGGCTTGGAGAGTGTTGTTAAAATTATGCTCTATGCTCCTCTAAAAATTATGAGAAAATTAAAATGTGTACCACAAATAAATGGGAAGGCCAGAAAAAGGTTGAAGAGATGTATGAATCAGAATACAGTACTATAAAAATAGAGAGATAGCGTCCAGGATGGATCAGGGTAAATCCATTGTGAGCATGTCTGAAAAGCCTTACATAAAAATATGCCCAGACTACCTTCCTGCGCACCTACCACAAACAAATCCAGATCTTTGCTGACATTTCTCCATTACAGGAGAACTAGTTCTGGTTTTACATATTACTAAACACAATATCATGCTTCATTTTCCACATCTTTAACTGATGGACCTTAATCCTCTTCGTGGCTGTCATCTTGTCTTTTGATCTCTTGTGATCTGTTCTTTGACACAGACACAACAGGAAGGCAAGTGATGGTAAAAGAATCTGATGCCTGTCCTTGTTATCCAATCCAGCTTGGATAAATCTGTCTTTATACCGGAGCATTTCAGTCGGCTACTTAGCACTCTGCTCCATCTATAACTGAAAGAAAATCTCACTTCATTTCTAATGAACTATAGCTACACAACCGGTTAAGGACCATTCTCTTGCTTTACTGGTCATTTGCCTTGGCATGTAAAGACAGAAAGGAAAGGAATAGGGCAGTGGCAGGCATAAGGACAATCTTTGATTAAAGCTCTATCCTTACGCATCAGTTCGCCATTAGTGAAAAAGCTTTTTCATGGTTTATTTAACAGAAAGTCATTTTGATTAGCTGGAAGGAAAGATCTTTTAAGAGGCAACTACAGAGAGCTGCAGGAACTTATCACAAAGTTGAACTTTTTTAGAAATCCGTTTTGAGAAATGTGCAAACAATCTCGAACCGAGATGCATATTTTGCTTGACAGTTACATTTAGTAAGATTGTTTTTGTTGTTATGTTTTGTTTTTTTTCTTTACAAAGTCTTTACGTGGTAAATTTGTTTCTTTTTGTATGTCGCTTTGGATAAAAGCATCTGCCAAATGACAGTAAAGTAAATCAAACTGTACATTTTTGTGTCCAAAACAAATCCCATTTTTTACTTTCATTGCTCAAGGGTGCATAAATAAACAAAGATTGACATCCACCTACAATATGTCTACCCCCGATCAATTAATTTCACAATCAGAACTGACGTTAAGCGGTGTTAGCTCAGTCAGGCTTAAACAGCTGCCATTGATTCAGAGTCTTGTCAATACGGGTCTCATTTGGAGCTGACTGAAAGCTCCATGATAATTGATCAGCTTGTTCACAAGCAGGTGGCTCTTTCTCATAATGCATCCTACTCCAACTCAGGGTCCAGAAATGTTAGGGCAAGTGATCAACTTCCTCGTCAACTGTCCCATGCAGACGACACCTTTCAGAAGATCCACCATTGTTTACTTACAGCAGTGTATCTCTAAGCTCTCTTCAAGCTGCTAAAAATAGAAACATTTTTACACATTTCATGTAGGTTAAAATTGTGATGTGAGTTTAAGGGGTTTATGATCGTGATAAACCGGAATGACCTAAAACAGGGGTGCCCATTACGTCGATCGCAAAAGCATTGTGTATATTTTGCATGGCATTGCAAAAAAAATGGCGTAAAAAAAGTTTAAAAACATGCAAGCTTGCTAGTAAGAAAGGGGATAAGAATGAGTGGAAAAGCTGGACCAAGTAAAAAGCAATTCTACCTCCTGTGCGATCTTTATCCAGAATTTATATGGTTTTGCCAAACTCTGATTTCCGACGATGGGTGTTTGCGCGTGTGGGGTGGATTTGAGTGGATGTGAGTCAGACGCAAATTGGGTTAAAAAAAGAAATTAATTAATTAATTTAAATAAACGAGGAGAATGAGTGAGGAAACACAATAGTCAAGTATAGGACAATTCTGGGGGCACGCAGTCTTTTTGGGGCCCCCAGCGACCAGGTATAGGGCCCATTACCTAATATTTTTATGGGGCCCAAAATTGCTAGCGGCGACCCTGATCAAGTACGTCTGCTATCAACTCGGACATTTTAGTACCTGATAAAGGATTGTATTGTGTGAAGATGACACTCAGCAAACCATATACAGCAACAAAATGATTTGCCCCCCTAAAAAAATCGGTTTTATATATATATATATATATATATATATATATATATATATATATATATATATTAGGGCTGTCAAACGATTACATTTTTTTAAACTAGTTAATCGCACTTCCTCAACCAAATTAATCGTGATTAATCGCGATTAAATCACAAATAATAATAATAATAATAATAATTTATTATAAATAATTCTTTAGTATTAACAATTATTACATAACATGAACAAGTATAGAATCTTGTTGTACAATATTGAATATTGAAGTGTAAAATGTAAATTAATGTAAACTCGACACAAAATAAACACTTGTTTAAATACTGTAATATACCGTTTTGACTAAAAAAAACAATGGGTAAGCCGGTCATAATAATTAAAAAAGAAATAAGTAATTTAATTTGAGGAAAGAGACAACGGATATGTATTTGTATATTTGTGTGGCAAAAGTATGGCCCTGATAATTAGTCTAGCTGAAAAGACTGATCACACATTTTTATTGCGCAGTGCGCATGTGCACGCAGTTGTCTGAGACTGAAAATAATTGAATTGCACTTTATTCTTTTATAAGTGTGCTGTGATTTCTTTCGGGAAGTTTTAAACCGGCGATTAAACTAATTTAATTAATCTATTAATATATATATAAATAAATAAATAAATAACAAAAAACACAATAATTTGTGTTTGTATAGCCGTAGATCGCTTTGACTAGGTCATTTAATGAGTAGATTGCGAACCGAAATATGTGAGCACTCCTGACCTAAAACATTAGAGTAACTCTGTGACATTTTTACAAACAAAAAAACGCACAGTACTTGTACAGTACATTGATTTTTAATTTTAATAAGGCTAACATAGCTTATGCAAGCAAATTGCAGCCGTACCCTTACTGAAATAACACCGAATTACATTAAGATTCAGCTCTGGTTTGGGACAACTTAAAGTTTTAGAGGAGAAATTGGAATGGATTTTCAACATTTATCATCTAATGAAACATTCATGTCATATGAAAACAACCTCTAATGATGCCTCATGTTTGTTTCTCGAGCTGTCAAATATTTATTAGAGGGTAAGCAAGTCCTCTAAATGAACTATTATTCTGTAAACAATTTCTCATTCAAAATAACGGCTTCTATCCTAAATTATTATTGATATTGATATTGATATTAAATTATATTGCTTGTTGAATACTTATGTGAAATCAAGGTCAATATTTTGCCGATCAAGAAAATGGTTAATTTATCAATACAATCATGTTAATTTTTGTATATTCACATCGGGAACCGGGAATATATACACAGGATTAGGTATTGCAAAATTGAATGCAATGTGGTTATTTTTTATCTCGGGTTTTTTTTTCTGATCAAAGTGATAAGCAGAAGACAAATTTTACATGTTTCATATTTTTACCACATTCAAATTCTAACCATGATCAAAGGGTTTCGGTTTGAGAAGGCATTTAACTGACATGAAGACAAGCACAAACTCCAATTAGATGCCTAGACTTTTTCGTAAAAATTCTCTTCACGCATCGACAAAGTTACAGACTGTAGAGAAAGTCTGCAAGCAGAATGATGTAATTAATTAAAGGGATTGTTTTGAACAAACTGCCAGGGAACTTTACAGAACCATCAGTAAAAACTGAACACATTGTCTTCTGCAATGTGTAACGCCTATTTTCGATTGATTTCTTATTCAGGTTAAAGATAAACAAATAATCTAATAATTTTAAAGTGATACTCATTTAATCTCACTTTATACTCATCTGACACTGTATAGAACTAAAGTACCAAAAGGTTTGTAGTGATCGTGATTGAGCGGCAAGTAAATCAACAGATTACTCCAGATTTGTCAATTAATTTTATTGAGGACACAGCACTTCTGATCATGTGTTGGGTAATTTTTTGATAGTCTTTTTCCAATATCTGGTTAACTTTTGGACAGTGTTCATCTGTTCTTCTGTTTGTCTCAACTCTAACCTTGAAGAGAATGTCCCAGTGGAGAACAAGCTTTGCTCCTGATCACAGCTCTGGACTCTTAGTCTGCTGTGGATCACCGCTCCACTAAATGAGGAGCCTGCCTCCCTCCCAAGATCCTCTTCTGATCTACTACACCTGCCTTTCCGAGACACCTAACAAGAGCTCCCTCCTATTCTGGTCTGAAGTTTGTCTCTGGTCAAATCTCCACAATATGACCTTTGTGTGGATTGAGTCAACCAGTTTTCCCTCCCTTTCGGCCTCATTGACTTCATGCTACTTTTTCCATAAACAATTGTTTTGATTCTTCTCCTCTTGATCTCCAATGGCACCCTGCATAAACATTCTCCTTTGCAACCATAATCCTAAAACTGCAAGTGTGTGTGTGACGTGACCCAACCAACAATTTAATATTTCATCTAGCTCTCAAAGGGCTGCACGGAGCAGTGGGCTGCGCTGGGTCTTGCGCTCCCAGTCTGTCAGTCCATGAGACGTTCTGTCGGAAGAAACATCTTGTTCTTGTCCATCAGGGAACCAAGGTTACGCAAGTAACCAGTTTCGTGTTGTCTTTTGTTACAGCACTGTTGGTACACTGCAAAAAACCTACATTAAAAAATAAGAAACCAAATGACCAAAAAAAAATGTATCAAGTAAAATTATCTGCCAATGGGGTGAGAACATGTTACTTGGTAAAACAGATTAAAACAACACAAAAAAGTAATTGGCTTTAATATAAAAAAGTAGCTAGATTCTTAAATTTAGAAACATTGTGTTCTTAAAATAACTAATTTTCACTTGGAGTTTCTTGTTTCAGGTAGTTTGGTGTTAAAACATGATATCTACTTTGAAAAATGTTTCGATTTAGTGTAAAATATCATTAAAATTAGCATTTTTTTTTCCAAGCAAGAAAATGTAAGTCCTGTTTTCTTGAAATAAGGTCTCACTCTTAACCCTAACATAGTTAAATTATCTTGTAAGATAAAAATGTATTTTTACCTTTAAGATTATTTACCTTGTCAAGAATGTATTTTTTATGTGTATGTAGCAGTTAACTAGTGATGCCTTCACCCTAACCCTTCTTTCTTCTGAATGCACAACCAGGCTGAGCTATTTCCATCTATGTAATTGAAGAACTAGCTTTACTTTTGAATAGCTACAACTGTGTGAGCTGTTTGTGAAAATAAATAACAAAACTTTAATAAAAGTGAAAGTGGGGGAATTGGCCATGCCTAGAACTAAATATGTGCTCATTTGGTCTATTCAGCCAGTACAGTGTAGACAAAAAGTGAATATGCAGGCACACACTGGATCAATGTAAGTGATATATTACATTGATTACAGGCTATTGTGGTGCCTGAGGAACAGATCAGGTTGTGTCTGGTTCAAGGACACTTCGGTGTTTCACCTGCCAATTCTGTAAAAGGCCTGAAACATTCCACTCACAAGAGCAAACCAAACCATGATATTCTAGTTGTGTACTAAAGGTTTTCTGGTGACAGTTGCTAGTTTAAACTAAATAAAGTGCACTATTGGATTATCATTGTCGAATAGACACACCGGTGAGCTGTCTTTCAGCACATATCTTGACGATCACATTTCTCATTCTGACTATTCATGAGCTAAATTGATTCCTTCTAAGGAATTCCAGAGCTTTTGCCGGGGCGGGTTTTTTTTCACAGTTGATGTAATATGATGTGCTCTTTGTGAAATCTGAATTCTGCACCTCCCTGACTGTGTGAGAGGAAGTTTTTCCCTGGTGGATCCGCAGGGTTTTTATAAAAAGGCAGATGGAGAAAATATTGTTGACATTAAACTGTTCCTCTTTCAAGGAATTGTTGTGACAAGGTGGAGCTCCCATCACTGGAAATAGCAGCTGTGTACTGTTTACAGAGAGGCCCAAAGCAATGTTTGTTTCCACTGATATCTCTCTATGTGTTTTCTCTCACTCCCGGAGTTTTCTTTGGGATGAAACTGCTCACAATAGACTATAGGCCTCCCATTTCGTCGTCAGTTCATTTTCATGTTTCCTTTAGCATCCTTTGCGCCAATTAGAGAGCAGTCATTTATCTTAAACTGAAGAGGTTACCGTTATTTGTGAAACCTACAAGTAAGAAATACCAAAGTAATGTTGGAACATGGACTATGGCATACACAACATGATGGTCGTAGGCAGTGCTATGGCCTCACAGCAAGAAGGTCCATGTTTGAGCCCTTTTTTTGCAAAGTTTATAATAATAATAATATAATAATAATAATGAGTATTTGTAGGGCGCTTTTCACAGTTTTAACTGTCTCAAAGTGCACGTGTAAATATTTATTCTTGGGGTTTTAATTTGAGGTTAAGAACTTGTTCAGAGATTAAGATTGTAGTCTCTAAAATTTCTCATAAATGTTTGTATGGTTAGTATGTTCGTCTCTGCAGTTGGTCAGCACTAATCCAGACGTGTGGCCGGATTAGGCAAGAGTGGTTTTAAAAATAAAATGAATAAAATGTTGAAATGGTTGGTCAAATTAATTTTTTAGTTGTTCAAAAAAAAAAAGAGTACAATTTAATATAAAAAAATAGCTATTATACGGATGACACTTGTGTTGAGATGACTGGCAGAATTTAAAATGAATAGACATGCCAGTGAAATTTCAGGAATGGCTAAAAGCCGATTCGATACTTTTTTTTTTTGTTGTTATAAAGGGAGACATCCTGCCTCCATCTATCCCCCATCCCCAAAACACCGATCATATCTCCACTGAGATTTAAGGGAAGGGAAAAACTTTCATCTGTCAAATGAAACCACTTTCCTCACTTTCTTGTGAGAGTGTATCTTTCTCCATAAATTTGTTGATGACACAGTGACAAGCAGCCCTTTATTTTTCCCAGAGCTTTTTACAAATGGGACTCTCTTGTCTCATCAAGCTTCTTCACAAGCATATACACCTTTCTAGATCTGAACTTCAATGCAAATGTCACAAATGTGTCATGTGTCCAAACAAACAATGAGAGAGACATTAGCACTATAAAAAATCCAAATGCCTACTTTCTTATGTTGTTCTGAAGAAAAAAAGTTATTTTCACAGTGCTGCTCTAGCTTACACTCACACATTTTTCCTATATCTTTTTCTTTGTGTTTTTTAGACTGATTTTATACGTATAAAAAATAAACAGCAATGGCGGTGCATGCCTTCTCTTGAATTCAAAAAAGTTGATTATGAGGCAAACGTGCAAGTCAAAGCGGTCATCATCCAATCATATCTAAGCTTTAATTCTGGGAATTGAACCTACAACTGTAGTGCTTTTAAACACCTGCACAGTTGCGCTGTAGAAAAGCACAAAAGTCTAATATGTGGAAAAACAAACAGTAAAATTTTGTGACATCTATTTATTTAATGTGCCTATAATGATATCTTTTGAAAAACATTGGTATATATAAACAAATGTTGTAGACAAGCACACACAATATACAACCCAAATAAGTATGTAAGCATAATTTTATTTGTAGTGAACAACAAAACAGATTCATGCATATTGGTATATAACAAACATACATGCATAATATGCTAAACTTTAATAGACCAAAACGTACCCATATTATTTTCCATGGTTGTAAAATCATATGTACATTAATATACTTGATATTAATTAAATTTAAAGATTTGTTTTTTTTTGTCTCCTGTTTATCCATTAAGATTTTAGATTTAGATTTAAGCACTTAATAACTAGGAGTTAAAAAGATCTGTGTGATTCACAAAAGGCAACACAATGAGGAAGCCTCAAAACAATTAGTCTTCCAACTGTCTGACCTGCACATCTCCACGACATTTTGCTGTTAGGATTCCGGTCACAGATGATCCTTCTCACGCATGGACTCTTTGAGCCACTTTCCTCAGGCAGAAGGTTACTGTCCGTTCTTTTGAACAACAACACACAATTTACTACTCTGTCCATGTTAGCCATAGGTTGCCGATGGCCTACTGTAACATACCATAATGAATTCAACTCTTAGATCTAATCTGCAAAAATATTGCACTCCTATCTCCTTACTCACACTCATTTGTTTATGTTAGTGTGCAGGTGGGTTGAGATGTTGTGCAAAGAGACATGTTTGTGGTTCGAAGCTTGATTGGGGTCTTTCTGTGTAAAGTTCCTCATGTGCTTGCGTGGGCTTTACAGAATTAGAGTCTGGGAAATTTCCCACTGGTTTTACTGAAAGTGTGAATTTGTGTGAACATAATACAGATATTCTCTGAAGAATATTGCAAAGCAAATACAAATGATAAGCAAGATGTTCACTCGATCAAGTTCATTCATAATTGAAGTGGTTCTGCTGTAATGTGCCACAGACCAGAGCTAAACTTTCGAGTAAATTCAAGATGCACAAAAACGTTACTTTTACCAGATTTAATGCTTTTAAGAAACACTATTCACAAGAAAAGGCTGAATTATAATCAGCACTGGAGAAAAACTTGAAATCAGCTATCCTGATGTTCTTCCGGTCACAAGAAGACAAGCGGCAGCGGAAGAGCTGACAGCTACTTATTCTGAAAGAAAACCGCTTCAGTGCTAAGCTAGTGAACTCTCAGCTTCATAAATAATATATACACACTCATTAATAATTTGATCAAAAATATCCTTGAGCAGTTTTTGCCTCATTGTACATCATTTATTAGTGTGTCAGATGAATCCTCGTTTATCTTCATTTCCATGCCATGTCTGTATTTTGTAAATTTGCTTTGGCCTTTCTACTTATTTATTTTACAGAAATAGTTTTAATATTTGATGTATAGCACCAAATTACATTTGTTTTCTTCGTATGAGAACCAGCAACAAAGGAAATGGCGCTGATATTTTAATATTGAGTGTACTGGGTGCTTTTTAAAAATGAATGGATACTGCACACGGCGTCTGCAGCTTATTTGCATTGTGCAAGTTTATGAATTATTCGAGTAGTGTGTTTACTAAGAAATCGTTCTAGTGTTACTTGTTGGTAAGTATTCTAAAGATGATGCCTTACAGTTTCCAATGGATTCATGTGTCAGAATGCAGGGTGCAGTAAATGTTTCCGGTGCAACTGTAGTTACTTTACAGTTAAAGAGAGAGAGAATATGGCCACCAGGGGCCGTATCTAATCTAACTGTGCTCTGAGTTTAACCATACTGGGAAGTTACACATTCAAACCCGGAGCAGTGTGCAGCCTTAAGCCAAGCTTTTGGACACTCGGTTGTAGAACTAACTAGACTCTGATTCGAACTTGCGCCCAGGTGGAAGGTCCAACTATATTTATCTTTATAGAATCTACTCGATTTTGTTTCCTGTTGCTATGTTATATAGTTATGTTTTCAGAAATGGCTGATGTCATAACGCTGCTCAAAATACAAAGAGTTGTCTCTTTTTGATTCTTGAAGTTTCTGTAAGCTTAAGCTGTATGAAAGCACTGGTCCAGGGACTCCATGTCTCTGCTCAATTATAGCGGAGAGTGTGATGGAAGATTTAGGGCCTGGCTGACCAGAGAAATCCAATGAGTAAACCTACTCTGGGTCTGCACTAAAAGTTGGATGATTACAAACCTGGCTTTTCTCCTTTCCTCTGAGTGGTTTCACCTTCAATCTCTTCTTTGTATTACAGCAGAAACTCAGCAAGGACTGAACCACCCATTGATTTTGATATTTTAACAAGACAATGTCATCTCTCAATTTAAGTTCTAGAAAATAATTTGATCTGAATCAAAGACATTGAACCCTAAAAGCCCCCCAGCACCACGGCTGTATTCTACCCACTGCTCTGAATTTGTGTGTGTCACTCCACTGTGTGTGTGTGTGTGTGTGTGTGTGTGTGTG
>CM051495.1:15234259-15503138 GCA_028031935.1 Paedocypris micromegethes | reverse complement strand
TGTGTGTGTGTGTGTGTGTGTGTAACTTCACTGGATGGTTAAATGAGGAGCACAATTTCAATTGCTAGTGATTATTTTAACAAATTCACTTTGATGCAATTGCAAGGTTAAATGGCTGCCCAACAGGATGTTGTAGCCGAAGCAACTAAGCGATGACACTCAAGTAAAAGGTTTACTACAGATTATACCAACAAAATGGGATCATAGTGGCAGAACATTTTATTTATTGCACCCATTGTTAGCAACACTGATAAAAGCAATAACTTGAATGCATTCATCACTGTTCTCATCATTAACGGCACACGCATCATAGTGGCACATTAAACATTTTCCCATCACACTTTGACCGAAGTTCTTTTTTTATAATTTTGTTCAAAATATGACACTATGCAATATGTATATACACAGTGCATGGTATTATGAGCTAAGTGCTCCATTAAAACCTACTGATAAATTAATTACTTTTTTGAACTGTCTTGAAGATGCTGTTTATTTTCAGCTGCTTCACTAAAGCCATGATAACATACGTTCGTTATATCATCATTGTCTGAGGAGCATGGAAAAGCAAGCAGGAGTACTCTGCACCGTATCGATTAAGGCTAAACAAGTCCCAGCAGCACTTGTAGCAAGTGCTTGTTTGTGTCGGATCGTGTCAGGGACCATTTCCACGACCACAGAACCCTGAGGAGTGTTAGTAGTAGAGCCAGGCCACTTGTATGTGTACCGTCATTATTTCCAAGGAGGAAAACCCGATGTGACAGATGAACTGGGATGGAGAAACATCACTGATACACCACATAACAAGCTCTCAGAAGAGAGCAGCAGATTCATTTCTCCGGTAAGTCGGATCAGAACAGACATCCAGGGTCTCCGTCAGCAGAGTTGTGGTTCTGTTTGACGGTTTGAGCAGGAATTGATCCGTGGGTCTGATGTTGGTTCAGTGTGGCAATGAGTTAAATACTAAGACTCCTGGAGCGGTGAAGTGCTGTGGTTTAATGGCTGAGTTATATTTAGGTGCACTGGACTTGAAGGGTTTGGGACACTAGGTGAGAATAACTGAACAACTTCAAACCACAGTGGAAGTTTTCTAGTGAATTTGAACTATTGTGGATTTCAATGGTCTTGGATCTGTTCAGTTCTGTTCCCTATGGACCTTATCTTTAATTACTTTGCATTTTCAATAAAAGTAGTCTTCTGGTCTTCTTTAAATATAACTATACTATAATATAAATTCAATCATTATAGTCATCTGAGGTGCAGAAATAATACGTCACACTTCACATACCTTAGATAAAATAAACAATGTTTGATGAAACAGACTCATATACTACATAATATAAGTAATAACAGAATTACACAAAATTGTGTCTAATATGATGTGCACTAAGAGCAAAACGCTCTAATATATTATTGATATATTATTAAATATAAAACAATAAAGCATTTATAGTACCTGTTGATAACTTAATGACATCTTACTCACCAACCAATCACAGTCCTTATTAATTAATTGGATTATGATTTGACTGGCTAAAACCACAAAAAAAAAAAAGACTCATTGGACTGATAATCGGATGCATTGCTCTGCTAGCAGTTAATACTGAGCATTATTTTCTGGTTCTTGTTCTGCTTTTAATTTGATCTCATGTGTCTGATTGTTTTCAGCCTGACCTTTTTGTCTGACCTTTTTGAGAGAGAGAGAGAGAGAGAGAGAGAGAGAGAGAGAGAGAGAGAGAGAGAGGGGAGACAGACAAACAGACAGACACACACACACACACACACACTGCAACAAGGTGAATATCTAGGATTCAACATTTTCCAAAGCCAGTCTCTCTCAAATCTTTTTTTTTTCTTTTGCCTAAATAAATGGGACTGGTACCAGAAGGAATATGGTCTGAATTAGAAACTCAGCAGTTGCATGAACCCGTAATAACACTGACAGTGTAGAGCAGCCTGGTGAATTGGTGTAGGTGCTGGGTTTCACAGTGTTGCATCATGGCACATGATCTTACAAGCAACTGTCACCGTGCTAACAAACATCACATTTAGTTGGTGGCTAAATTAGTCATTCTGTTTCAGTTAAAACAATTCAATACAATCATTAGCAATGCGAACATGAATGTGTTTCATAAGTTGCGTTTCCTGGCTTACTTACAACAGGAAATGAATTTGCTAAAAAATAAATCCTTTCAAAATAAACCTTTTTGTTTCAAGACAAACATGCAGATGAAGTAATGGATAAAACAAACCTGCTTAAAACGTAGCGCTAGTTAGAACAGAAATATTTTGTTTCGTCTGAAGTATTTTCTTCATCGGTAATATTAAGAATACGTGTGTGTGTTACATCAGCCACTCGGATTACAAATCAAATGGATTTTATGGTACAAGTTTGTAAAAATCTCAATATCCTGATCTGATCTTCAGTATCAAGCTCGTAAAATTTCTCTTTTATAAGATATTAAAAATATATAACATTGTATAAAAAGATTGATGTCAGATCTGATCGTTATGTCAGCTGATGACATCATCATCAGCATTAACAAAAGTGTGTGTTGGGGGAATTTAAATTGCCTGCAGAGTAGTGAAAGTGTTTGGCTGAGCGTGTGTTGTCATAGTGAGCACTTGATTGTAATGAACACTTGTGAAAAGGCGGATATTTCTCATTTATCATATTTGGTTTAAAGCTGAGAGTGTTGTGTTAGTTGGCTTACTTCAAAAATATTACTTCCTAATTTCGGCTTATTTCAATATCATCATTTTACTAATGATTTCATTATTTCCACTCTTACACGTGCAGAATGTGAGAAGCCACATGTTTAGAGTGGAATAACAATAACAAAAACAACAACAATAAAAATAATAATATATAAAGCTGTGTGCGGATTTGACCTTTACTTTCTGTTTTTAAAGTTTCAAAAGATTGTAGTGTTCTGAGGATAATATTTTGTTTTTCGGCCTGAAGGGGCATGAGCATTTTTTGTATAAAAAAAATGAAGATGAAAAAAAAATGTGGCTTGTTGGTTAAAGGACATTGTCTTGCCAAGATTCTATAAATGATGAATTTATGACATTTTTGTATTTTATTGTATATACTGTATATCTTGTGAAATTATATTGAACATATATGTAATTCAATATTTTGAATTGAGTGAGTTTTAGAATCTTTTGTAACCAATATAATTCAAAGTTGAATTTAAAAACAACATTTATTTTTATGAATAGATTTTTTAAATTCAGAATAACTCGGAATTGTTGATTATAACAATTATTTAAAACAACATGGTTATGTCACTCAACTCAACAGGACCAAAAGGGCTGAACAGACTAATAACAAACAGCCTGCGTAAATGTAGAATTAGATGCATGAAAATTAGAATTAGATGCATGATTCATTCTGTGGCCATGTGGATTCAATGTTTGAAATCTTACAGGAGCCGTGAAAAGGACCTTTTGTCTAAACTTTTATTAAACTACAAGATTGTAAAGCACAAATGTTTCATTAATATAGATTAATATAAACATTAATATATGATGGTTTTTTTCAACTTCCAACTTTTTTGTTATTTGTTATCGTTCATTTTTTTTCTTTTAGATAACTATTATGATTGTTATTTTTATTATTAATAAACATATTGTTAATAATAATAATTATTACCGTGTGCGGCACGGAGGCGCAGTGGGTAGCGCTGTCACCTCACAGCAAGAAGGTTCTGATTGTGACTCGTGGTGTGAGTTCGAGGCCGGTCGGGGCCTTTCTATGTGGAGTTTGCATGTTCTCCCCGTGCTTGCGTGGGTTTCCTCCGGGTGCTCCGGTTTCCCCCACAGTGAGAAAAACATGCGTTTCAGGTTAATCTGGCCGTGTGGGTGTGTGAGCGTGTGGTGTGTGTGCCCGAGTGAAGTGGACGCTGGCGCAGATTGGCTGCCGCTATTTCACCGGGCAATTGGTATGTGTGTGAATGTTGTGCTTCTTGGCGACCTTGAGTGTCTTGAAAGGCGCCAATAAATAAAAAATTGAATGCATTATTATTATTATTATTATTATTCATTGTTCTTTTTTATATAATACGTGAATCGTCGTGAGCAACACGGACAGAAGATCCGGCCATTCCTAATTAAAAACAACAATATTGAAACGAAACAAAACAAAAGCTCACTTAAAAATGTTCATTGTTTGACACTCTATGACAGTAATTTACTCAAAATTGAATTTGTTTTTATCCCCTAATATAGGAATCAATTTTCATGCAGTGAAATTTGATACATTTTAGTGTGTCAAAACACCACACTGTTAAAAAAAATACACACTCCACATGCTTATAAAAGTGTATGAACATAGTCCAGAATATGAAAAGGTGCAAATTATGAACTACATCGAATGTAATTTAGGTTGGACAAGCTGAATCTTACTATAATTATTATTTTTTCCCCACGTTTTGCAGTATTGTACATGTACTGTGAGTATACATCGGATGACCCCTTTTCTTTTGTGATGATTTATTAGAGCCATGGTTGCACAAATGAAATCGTCTGCCTGACCTTTTCTATGCAAAAGAAAAATACACACACGCACGTGCACACACACACACACACACACACACACACACACCGGTTTTCTCTCCCTCCTACTGTCTTATTGATTACTGTTTCAGCACAGACTTCAGCTTCAGTCAAATACACTTTCTCATTGGAAATGAACTGAACCTGTAAAATTCCACAAATAGGAATCCATCCATCCATTATCTAATCAATTAGACTGGACCAGTGGCTAGACCAACACATGTAGGGAAACATGAATATTATTCCTTATGAATAGTATCTTTCTTGAATAATATCTTTTTACATTTGTACCATAATCAAACAGAGGGATGATGACACAAATGTTGTTCAGTCATAGACAATTATCTCTAACGTCAAATTCAAAGCAGAGGCCAGAGTAATATTAATTGTTCTGATTTGTTTCACTATAAGACAGCGTAACGGTGTGCAAGACAGATAATCACATCATAAGTACAAACTCATAAGAAGGAAGCACTCCCAGTTCATGATCTTTAAATTATAAATAGCTGTATGAATATTTTCAAATTAATTACGCTTCATCCATAGCGAAGACAGGCAGCACCTGTATTGAAGCTCCCGCGTATATAAATTATATCTGTTTTTCACTTATTCTGAATGAAAAATCTGTTCTGATTTGAAAAGGAAGGATGCTTTAAATATTCATGATTTTTTTTCAGTGAAATTCTCAAGAGGAGTCTTGTCTTGAAAAGGATGGAGCGAGTGTGGTTTGGGGGAGGACGAGCGGCTGTAATTAAAGCGGGATGTAAGTCTTCCTGGCTCGGCCTGGGATTTGACAGGCCTGCAGAACAAGCGCAGGTGCAGCTGAGCATGACAGAAGCTTGTGAGAACAGGGACTCGACACACACGTTAGCACCTTCACGGACAAGAACACAAGTACCCGCCTCCCACTTCAGATGATTTAATAAAATACAGTGAGTCATTAGGAGCCGTTCCAGAGTTCGCTCATCATTTAGCTGATTTAAAAGCTATTAAACACAATTAAAAGAGGGTTTTTTTTATTGCATGGTTGTACAGTTAGTTACCTTTATATTATACATGCATATTTGTTGCCACCAAAACCACACTAGTGTTCCAGTGTTGCACGCACGCACACACACACACACACACACACACACACACACACACACACACACACACACATACACTCAAATAACACTGAAATAAGCAAAAACAAAACCCACTTAAATAAACAAAAAACACATGCCATTCTGACGTAACCGGTAATATAACCTCGCAAATGTGCTTGTCCAGTGATAATATTTTGGAAACTAAATGACCCTCATCTCCAGTCAATAAATATACCAGACAAATAACTAACCTAACTGCCTTAACTGAAAACAAAGCCAAACATGTGCAGAGAGTGAGAAAAAGAGAGAGCATGAGAGAGAGAGAGAGCTCAGAATCGTCAGGTAAGTTCATTCATTGGAAGAGCCAATGAGAAGCTTGCATGTGTTACACACAGTTATTTAACTATTTTTAAACTTTGAAATAAATCATTTATTGAGTTTGCATAAACCTGTTACGTTGTAACACGTTGAAACTGACTCTCAAACATACTCAAACTTCTGCTTTTATCAACCACTTTAATCTTAAAGTTACATTCTGTTTAAGTTACTAAGTCACTGAAGCTACTTCATCTTTCCCTGGGAACCATCATATGGTTAAACAATCATGGACAGGAGCAAGATTACAGGAGTAATGACCAGGTCAGAGTAGCAGTGAATTTGGTTCCATTGTATGTATAAGAAATGCGTGAGAAATCAGAAAGTAGAGGAGAGCAATAGAGCGAGAATATTTTTAAAATGTGGCGTTGAGGAACCAAAGGCAACAGAAATAGAGATGGCACAAAAAGGAAGTGTGGTATTAAGTGCTGAGCCCCAGGGCTGAGAGAGTAATTGTAAAGTAACACCGAGCGAGCACATCCAGTTTGGAGATGTTTCCACAGCTTTTTTGTCCACTGTTGGACACCCAGAGAACAAGGCAGGTCCCTGAGCGTCTTGCTCAAGCTTTCTCTGACATATGGAGCCTTCGGAAGATTAACGACTTTACCCCCAGTGCTGGACAGAAGGTCAGAAAATCACTCCCATTGCACATGGCTTCTTTACACATCCACACATGAACTCCCTCTTCTGTTTCCCCCCTGGCCAGGGTAAAGGTAGCTTTAACTTTTCTTAACTCCACCGGCTCTCAGGGACTGGGAGCTTTCTCGTGCCCACTAGACCTTTTTACACATGACTTTACCCAGTTACATGCACCCTAGAAAAACACCAAACCTAAAAAAGGTTTCTCCTCTCAAAGGTTTCTCTCACTGACAACTAGATGGAAGGGAAAAAAAATGTGAATTTAGCCAAAAAAAAAAACCCACCTCACTACTGAATCGCTCTGTGCCAAATACCAAACAGGCATTAAGAGATGTCTAAGACTTTCCGATCATGTGGACATTTCTAAAATCCAACGTTTTCATATTTTTTTTAATAATACTTTATCATTTTTGCACACAATTTTACACATACATTACTGTTTCCTTATTTGTTTTACATATGTAATGTGTAATACCGTAGGTTCCCAAGTCTGAGATGTTATAGATTCCTAATACTGTTTAATGAATCAAAGAAGGCAGGCAATTTCTTAACCAAACCCAGAGGTAGAAATCCAAACATAGATAAGCAGTCTAACAGTCTAAAAGGTTATACATATGAAAACAGAACATGAACATAGACAAGAGAATGGTGAGCAAGCAGGAAAGCTGACAATATTTATTACAATACGTCAATGATGCATTTTTTGCGAGTGCTGGGTTATATACGGCCGCTACACAGGAAGTCACAGTAGAAGCAGAGAGTGTTGAAACAAACAGAACTCTGGCCAGAGCACCCTCTGCTGGCGTGGTGTGGTCCTTCTTTACAGGTAGTTACATTTTGAATAGTTAAAGGGTGTTTATTTTTGTTCTCTTTTTTTTAACTGTTTTACATTAAAGTGGGCTGTGCCTGCCCTGAGGACGGTGATGTGAAAAGCTTTACTTATCTTCTACTTAGGAGAAACCTTGTCTAGGTTCAGTATTTTTCTAACACATTACTGTGAAATAAAAGGGGAGAATAGGGCGGATTTGGCAAAGAGCTTAATAACAGCTCACACATCTTCCCCCTGTGCAGCCATAGTCCACCATAAATTATCCATCACTCATAATTAAAACCACGGAGAGACAGTGGAACAACTTTGGGTTTAAATAAAACATGAAGAGCAGCACTGTTGACTCTACTGTGTATATTTCTTGTGGCAAGGACGATCCAGTTCTGTCTGTGTTGCGATCTATTATGGGGTAAAATGCCTAAAGTATGAAAAGCTGTTCCCTGGTAAAATTGTCCTGTTTTGCAAGTGAAGAGCCTTGTGTATCTGTTATCAACCTGCTACCGAGACTCGCACTTATTGCGGTTTGGAGATCTTCGGATTTCATCGGTTCACACATCCTGCACAAGCGGTAAAAGGGCTGATTCTTTGTCTACATCCATTTATTCACATTATACGGGAGCATTGGGGACATCGCCCTGAGAGAGATGGGAGCTTAATGGCACTATTCCAAATAAGTTTGCTCTGTGTACTTCCTCAGTCCATTTAAGATTCATATTGCCGTTTTATGCTTTTATCACCCTGAATAAGTGGCAGTCATCCAAGCGTTCACTCAGCCCTTCAACTGCCATCACAGAGCAAATTTACCAGCCCAGCCGAGTAAACCTTCACCACTGAGCCAAACAACAAAAACCTTCTTCGCATGTTCTCTTCTCATCCCCCCGCGTGCTTCATTTCAAACTATTTGGATGTATTTATATTTGATTATTTAATTTATATTTAATGTAATATAAATTGTATTATATTTATTTACATATTCATAGACTTAGACAAATTGAGAATCTCCTTTCTGTATTAAAACGGCTTTTATTCACAAACCTTTTAATCAAAAACTATAGCATATATGATTCAGTGTTACACAGAACAGTCAGCGAAACTAAAGTTAAACAATAGTGTTTTAGCATCTTTTTGTAATTGAGATAAAAAAAAAATATGAAATTTGTTCTGCACTTTTTTATGTAATATATCAATTAAGTTCTAAAATTGCAAGTTTTCTCAACTACTTTGAGAAAAGGCAAAGTGCAAAATTGCTATACAAATAATATTGATTTTGAGTTATTACTAATAGCACTGGAGCCTTTAGCAGAACAATCATTGTTATTATTTTGTTGCATTGTTTGTATAAAGCAAAACTGCAACAATTGAATAAGCTCGGCAAAATCCTGAAAACACCATCACGTGTGAGCGAGGGGCTCACACTGCGGCTCTGTTGGACGCGGAGGTGCGTAATGTCTCCTGACTGAATCAATGAGCTCATCCAGGAGCGGAGAACTACATGTGGTAATCTTCATTAACATCCGCTCCCTGTCATGTAAAAGAGCAGGAACAAGCAGCTCCGCACTCCGGACACGAGCAGCGACCACAGGACACTATTATTACCACACTTAGCATGACTTAGTACCACCAGTGTGTCAGAGAGAATTTGCCAGAGCAGCTCTGCCACACAAACACATTGTTGAAAGAAAAGAAGGGCAAACGGAAAAGCTTTTAACAGAATCTGCCGGTTCAACATTACATTGTGAAGCTCATGTGCAGACAACATAAAGAAGCTTTTAGCGACTGTCACGCCGCTGGGCACAGAATGTGTTACACCTGTCTGCCTGCTACTCTTTAGTTCCGCCTTTCCATTCTTCTTCTTCCTCCTCTGCTTCTTGTTCTTCTTTTTCTATTCCCTCCCTCTGTCTCTGAGTGGATCTGTTTTTTGTCTTCACTCTCTCTTTCTCTCTCTCTCTCTCTCTCTCTCTCTCTCTCTCTCTCTCTCTCTCTCTCTCTCTCTCTCTCTCTCTCTCTGAGTGCTCCTGCTCATTTTTCCCATTTATTTGATTTTATTGACATTTCTAGTGTAAAACTGGCCGACATCAAAGGTCAAAAAAAAAAAGAAAGAAATGTTTGTTGTGTTTTTTTTTTTTCCCATTCCATCCTCCACACTCCGTCTTCCATTTCGCGCAGAGTAAATCTCAGAGTGGAATCACTTTTCTGACAATAATTTATAAATTATGCACTGCTTGTGTTTTGAACTGAGAAAGGCTTTCATATCTCTTCCATTAACTCAGATTAAGCTTTCATAGCCACGCTAGAGAAAATGCCGGCAATATACCTGTCTCATTTCAATGAAAATTTTATCAGCGCTCTTTTCTGTTGTACACTTCTATTGGGATATCTGTGAATCTACAGCTTGGCTTTTGGATGTGAACTTCCCTCAACCTCCCTGCCAGTGGCTCTGAACGCTTCAATATTTGATGGACTCTGACTAACTCAGCCGTAAGAATTCAGTTGCAGAGATTTAACTCTAATGTAAAAATTGTGAACGGATGAAAACTGGGATGTCATAAGTAATACATCTGTTCAGAGAGAAGTTACATTACAGCCACCATTAGCGGGGTAGACAGAAGGAGAGAGAGAGAGACATTGAAAGAGAGAGAGTGTGTGAGAGAGTGAGAGAGAGCGCTGCCTTTCTTTCTTCTTTTTATGCTGTTAAAATGAAGTGCCTTGAAGCAATGGCACTAACCGCTCACATTTTTCTCTGACTCCATTACTTTCTCATTCAATTGATTCCTAATGATCACCGCTCTTTCTTTTTCATGACCATCAATAAAAAAATTGCCCTTTAATGTTGTCTTTGAAGAAATGGGCATCGCATCACTTAATGTCCATAGGTCAAATCCATTTGAAGAAGCATTTTGTTCCGTTTTCTCTCATTTTGCCCTTAATCCATCTAGTGTTTCTCCCATTCTCTCTTGCTTAGACCTCTATTTTTTGCGAGTCCTCCCCTTATATTGAGATCTGTTTTCTTTTTTGTTGTTTCTATCAATCATCTAGTATAACATTCATGATGTATGATTATGTACAAGGACACATTGATTAAAGAGGGGATTTATTTTTGTCTAAACAAAGGGTAAAAATGGCGAAAGTGGATTCAATAAAATATTTAAATGAAAAATGTTGAAGTGTAAGATTATTTTCTAATGGTTTATGTTTAACTATGAATGTATAATCTACAGTGTTAATTCAATCTATAGTCCTCAAATTGATGAACGGATGAAGGTGAGTGAAAGAGTGAGTGAACGAAAGGGACAGAGAATTACACACATTTTAGAAAATGTGTGTTATTCTTTGAAATAGTGTTGTAATGTTTTAGTGTTGGTAGGGGCTCATTGTTCTGGAAGGGACTTTGATCAAATATTCTTTGCAATAGGCATGAAGAAAAAAAGGAAAGCTGCCAATCCTGATAGAATTGCCCACCAGCGAAGTGTGTAGGAATTGTCGATGAAATGCAATATTTCATGAATATATTTGAAGTCGTGCATGAAGTTCTAGACCAATGGTTATTGACAGTTTCTACCATTTGCAAATAAATGCATTATTTGTTGTTACCATTTCAACCTGCTGCTTGCGTATGATTTTTGCCGTTCCAGATTGTGTAGGCTCTTGTGTAAAATGTTTTTGAAATGCCTGGAGGTAAATTTTGAAGGTGGACATAGCTTGTATCCAAAATTTCACTACATGCTGCACACAGGCCTGGCCACGTGGCCAACAAATATGGTAACTCTTAGGACGTTTGACGTTTTGGGAGCATTTTGATTATCCAATTTTGATGCGGTACCAAATGAAGTCTACCTGTAACTACCACATGCCCCAGTATCTTCCGAAAAAGTTTGAGAGGGACATTGTTAAGCGCACAAAAGTGCTTCAGACCCTTAAACAATGTTGTGGTTAGAGGCACAGAAAATTGAGCCAGATTGATGACAGTTCAGGCCAAGAAATAAAATATTGTGAAATGAGGTGTGCATATTCCTCTCTCATTTGACCGAAACCCCATACTATCTAGGTCCATGAGTCCCTTTTTTGTGCTTTTGTTTGACACTGTGGTAATTACAGTAACTGTCATTCAGTAACTGCCAGGATATCACATTTACTCAAGTACTAGAGAAAAAAATTGGTGCTCAGTAGTTGAGGTTGCACTGTAGTGCGAGCAGCTTTACATCTTTCATGTGGCCAATTTTTTGGGCCTGTGGTCATCTTAGCCATGTACCAATGGTTGGGGTCGTGCTCTTCTGTGTGGTTCCCAGTCTGTTTCCCAGGCTACTGATATGACTAGGTAAGTCTCAGTCTTCTTTACCATTTTGGCTGGGTGAAGCTAATGGGCACTGTGGCCACGATGTCCTAGATGCTGAGCTGTTGTCCCAGAAACCAAACATCTAGCCTGTTTTAGGAGGCGTTACCTGATATGTTGTACAATATATCAGCCAAAACAGATACAGATACAGCGACGTGTCCAAAACAGAATGAATGGAGTCTATTGCATCATTGGAGAGATCCAGCGTGGGAGTGCGGTAATAAACTTCAAGCAAGGGCGAACCTGACACTTCATCTATTATATTACCCCATGAATGCCCTTTGTTCACCTCCTCAAGCACTTTTGCATCCGCCACAAGGTGAAATTGGGAAACAAATCTACAATCTGAAAATACATTGTCATGCTATTAACACCCCAATTAGGTGCATTTAATTAGCGGTTCTGAATTTATGCAGTTCGAAAACACTGATCCACTGAAAGATTATGTTTAGGACGAGAAATGCTTTATCATTTTTGCTTAACAAGGACCATTTTAGACCAATAGTTACAATAACATTTTTTTCACAACTTAAGTGTACTGAAACTACACTTTTCTAAACTACACTAAGTGTACTGAAATCGAATTTGTTTAAACTTGGATTTGAGGACAATACACACATTTGGGTCAGGGGCTGGATGTTGACAAGAAAAGATGATTTCATCTGAATTAAAGTGGTTTGGACAAAGAACTAAAGAACTAACGCAAGCATCTATTGTACATTTCATTTCCCCCTGTGAAAACAGTTTCACCACATTCTCCACAGTTTCTCCTTGGATTCCCCAACACAAAAGATCATTGTGAGCAGAGCTATTACCAGCCGTCTGTCCGATCCAAAGAGCGCATGGCTTCAGGGAATCATCAATACATACAAAACATGCTCATCAGACCTATCTCATCTGACCTCTTCTGCACCAAAACATCATGCTCTACACATATACGTTCTACGTGTTAAAAGGGGAAGGAGGAGGGGGTGATTTGAACAAATTTAGGAAGCACCTTTTAGGTGAAATTTAGCAATGTACTGTAGAACAAGAAAGACTGAAGAAAATAAGAAGAAAGAAAGGACACAAATAGAGAGAGAGAGAATGTAAAACATCAAAATACAGAGAAAAGGGCAAGTAAAAAAGAGGAAAAAATCAAGTGAGAGAGAGAGAGAGAGAGGTAAAGAGAGAAAGCGAGAGTGCTTTAAAAACTGAAGCCTTCAAAAACGAAAAGACAGGCCATGTCAAATCCAGGTTAGCGTAATGTGGCTGTACGACAGGCTAATTAGTTCTCAGAAGGACACAGATCTCCTCTGGGTAGATGCACAGCTACGGGGTTAAAAAGTCCTTCCTCAACTATCAATAACTTCCACTAATTATATGCGTAGTAATTAGACAAATAATCAATTATTTCAGCGGGGTGTAAATAAGGCAGAGACTGAACTCTGTCCTGTTAATCAGGATGTTACACGCATGCTTCGTTCTGCAGCAGATTACAGTAATTGTAATTAAACTCCATCATTTGACCTCTTCGTTGTCCAACCACACACACGTGTCTGCTCATTAGATGTCACTCCGTCTTAGTCCATCCTGATGGAGTATTGACGCCATTCGCTAATTAGCAATGTCATTTAGACGGTGAACCTGGCAGTGAATTTAAAAAGTAAATTAAGTAAAATGCCTTAAAGCGAATATTTAATGATTTTTATTTTCACATGTTTTACTTTAATAAATAAATGTATCAATCACCTAAGTGTGTGATTACAGCAGACTTTTTGTAAGAGTTGTAATAGTTTACAATGTTACTTTGAATTGTTACGTCAGTTTTTATTGGTTTAATTTATGATGATTCAAGAAAGAATTCTGAAATACAATTAATAAGAAACGTTCAACACATACATTCACAAATCTTAAAAAAAAGTGAAGAATACCTGAAATTTCAATAACATTCACTGGAGTGTGTCGGACAGAACCTGACCTGGATTCTTCAGCTGTCGCTCTCTGTGAGAAACACTCCACGTTGATCTCCATTATTAGCAGATATGCTAATGGTGACTCTTCTTCTGCGGTCATTAGTCTTTCAGGGCCTTGAGCCAGACATATGCTCTTCTTTCCAGGTCGCGACAAATCAGTTGTCCTGTTTCTAATGATAATAATATTAATAAGAATAACAACAATAATAACACCAAACAGAACATTTGTCTGAACAGTGAAACAGTGTAACACAGTTTCCTTGTTTCATTTCTCACAGCTCCTTTAACCGAACTTCAGTATTGTTGGCTAATGGTTTCAATCTACACTAATTCTTTTCAAATTACAATAGCCATTATTACAATAATTAAAGAATAACACCGTGTTTAACAAAGCTTGCAAATTAGCCCTTTAAAGTTAATTAAGAAAGGCTTAAATAAAGGTGATGGAGAGAAGCCATATGTTTGTCTAATCTACTGAGGACAAAGAACCAGGGGAAACGAAATTGCTCACACTTACGCTCTCACACACACACACACACACACACACACACACACACACACACACACACACACTTGCCTCTCACACACTTTATAAGACATGTTACACACAACAAACTCAAATGCCGAATGTTTTTATAATATGCATAAAAAATGTTCTTTTAGTCAAAAATATTTGTAAATGATTTATTTTGTAAATTTTCAGAATGCTTGCCTTTATAAATTGTCTGTCATTTGGCTGTTTTAGAGAAACATTTATAGCAGCTTCTACACACACACACACACACACACACACGCGCGCGCGCCCACACACACACACACTACTATATTTAGATGTACATGTATATATGTATACTCAATACATATCTACATGAATGTAAACCTAAGAATTTTAAAGGTTTGATCTGCACCTCATTGTTAGATTCCACAAGAGCAGCTCTTGAATGTCCTGAGGGAGGCAGCAGTGTCCAGACCACCGCATGAACACACTCTCGCTGCTCACTGTCATTTTCCCATGGTAATGACATGTGGGTAGCAGATTTTGTTAATGCAGACACACATGTGGCATATTGTTTATCTTCGCTCTGTGCATTTAATTCCCTCTTGTTTTTTGAGGCCTACTAACAACTGCCACCAGTGTTTATTTACTGCGTGTGAGTTATGTGTCCAGCAGTGTGTGTGAGGAGTATAATATATATATATATATATATATATATATATATATATATATATATATATATATATAATCCTATCCTTTAATATTTTTGCTCTGTTTAAAAGCATTTTTGAAATACTTAAAACAATGATTATCTTGTGGGGGGAACAATAATTTTCTCCTTAACTTTATATATTAACCTTTCACAACACTGATTTTATTTACAAAATATAACACTATATAATACAGATTTTTACTCTCTCAGAGTCTATCTCTCTCTTCTTTTGTGTGGCTGCTAGTTTCTTTGTTCTAGGTCAGATGCCTCAATAGTACTTGTGCTGGACAGATGATTTTACGATGCTTATTTTGTTGCCTCAAATAGTTTGTTAGGTAAATTAGTTTTGGTTATTGTGTCTATTTAGCTTTTTTTTTTTTTAATGTTCATGTTTGAGACTTGAACCTTGAGATTCACACTGTGGGGTCAATACTAGTTGGCCTTGTAATATTTTTTTACAATATAAAAGCCATTCTCTAGACTACATTTTGTCCTACCTGGAACACACACACACGCACACACACACACGCACACACACACACACACACACCACACACACGTACATGCACACTTTCTCTCCCTCTCTTTCTTTCACTACTTTTCTCTTGTTTAGAACAATAAAAGAACAAACATTGGTAATTGTAGTCACTCTTTTCCGGTCTATATATGCTGTAATACATCAATTGCTTCCTTTTGTTTTGCTCACATTTGCAGTTGTTGCAGAGCTATTACTATGCTTGACTTAAAAGCCTTTTGCAGGCAAGTGTATATCCATCAGAGCAATTTCATCTTCTTATGTTTCACAAAGGATGTAAAATGGACCCTTTTCTTGATAAAAAAAAAAAAAAGAAAAAAAGAAATATTGGCTGAAAGTGACATAAAATGTACTTGTTATAGTTGTAATAGGAAATATACACTGTAAACCACTGAGCCACATTAACACTACACACTGGACACAAGGATCCTGTGAAGCTAAACGACCCAGGCTCACATCGGCTTAACAACTGTGTGTGAATGAATGTTTTCTATGTTTACAAGTTTATCCTGTACAATATTGCCAAATTATTGTTTTCTAGAAATGAAAGCGCATCCATATTTTTTTTTCCAAAAGGACCAATTCTCTGTATTTTTCTGTAAATATAAATCTTTAGTATAGCAGGAATTTCCCAGTCCTTATATCTAATGAAGTTGTCAATGGTCTCCAGAGGGTTTACCGGGTCTTCTCAAGCCCATAGCACTCTCATGGGACACTGACCTATTACTTAGTATCATCTAATGACCTGTGACTCCCAGACAACAGCCTTTGTGAAGAGGAGAGATGGTATCGATGGTGTACCATTGACCTCTATTCGAATGTGACATTGGAAAATGTTATCTTGAAGACTCTGTCAATTATATTGAGTTCACATCTCAATCTTGGTTTTACAGTGTCACACTCAAAGTCTTGAGTATCTTTATCTATCTATCTATCTATCTATCTATCTATCTATCTATCTATCTATCTATCTATCTATCTATCTATCTATCTACCTACCTACCTACCTACCTATATATAAATACATATTTGTTTAGTGTAAAAGGCAATTTATAACAAATTGTATAGGATAACAAATTTGTTTGGTAAATATTTATTCATCTTGCTATCAAAGCTGTTTATAAATGGAACAAACACAATGGAATCAGCAAAAGTCCATAATAAATTGACATTTAGAATTACTAGACTTGTTTTATTTCTTTAATAATTGCCCAAGCTCTCTATACCTATCGGTAACAAGTGGACATATTCTATCCTTTATTATGCACAAAACTCTAATTCAGGGAGCAATTTAAAAAGGTCATTATTTTGGTAAATTATAATTGAAAGTTTATTCAACAATAGACTAGATAATAAATTGCTGACATATCAAATAGGTATTTTATTAAGGTGATATCTCATATCATTTCGCCAGTCTGATCTCTACCAGTATCAAATAACAATAATTAATCCAGTATCTACTGATACCCGATATTTCTGAGATAAATATCATTAAGTCCCTTATTTACAGCACAACTGAATAATCTGAATTGGTAACTTTGAGTAACCTTGTTTAGTTCTTGTCCATGCAGGAAAAGTATGGAAGGATGCTTTAAAAGAAAATTAAATTTAGCTGAAGCAGGTTGTTGCATATGGGGCTTACCATTTCTGTTTGAGCAAGTCAAACGATTGATGAGCACTTACTATTTGAAACACAATACTGTATTTAAAGTTTTTTTTTTTAATCAAAAACTACAAATACATTTATCAACAATGCTGTACTCGCTGTGGTTTAGGAATATCTTTCGAATCTACACCTGTTGCTCAGGAAACAGCACTCTAAGGTCCACCATCCATCTACTTCCACTTCATCTGGCAGCGGGTCTCAAAGGCAGCAACCAGAGCAATGATGCGCAGACTTCCCTCTTACACCACTCTGCCTCTAGATCCTCCTTTGGGGCATCGAAGCATTCTCATGCAAGTGTATAGATTTAGTTCCTCCAGCATTTCTTCCTCTGGGACTGCACCATGTGGAATCGTGACATGGTCAAAACAACACCCCTGGACATATATTTAAAACAAAAGTCCAGCGCCACCTCAGCTGACTCCACAAAGTGGAGTCAATAACAAACAACGAATCTACAAAAAGTTATTGCTTGGTGACATAATTCTCCATCTCAAGTATGCAGTACAAAAATACAAACCAGCAATGAACATAATTGCAATAATGACTTCTATTCACACAGTCTACAACTTGGAACAGTGCTTTATAAATAAACTGACCTTGAACTTCCGTTTGCACTATTACTTTCAGCTAAGAGTGCTTACTTTCTGTAATCTCTGCCCACATTATTTTAGCTGAGGCCTTAAACCATCTCTCAGTTTCTGATTCTCATTCCAGGCACATGCTAAATGTCCTGACTTGAGGAATCCCATGGTATCCCATGGTATCATATGCAGAAGAAATAACAGAGATCTTATCCCAAACCGGGGACTTCTTATCCCGTTGCATTAAAATTAATGAACAGAACTGGTGATTAGGGACAGTCCAGCATGCACTGGAAACCGTTTTAAATTGTTACGGAAACTGCAGTCCAAACAGCTCTAGTCATTAAGGGAAAGGATAACCATCAAAGGGTACTTCTGAAGCGACAACATTGTCCCTGTACTAAGATGTTGGTCAGTTTGCCAAAAGTTTGCCTTGAATTGAATTTGCCAGTTTGCCTTGAATTTAATCTTCTTCCTTAGCCTCTCCAGTTAAGGAGAGTTAAAAGTATCATTGTGACAGGGATTTGTCAAAGCAATTCTCTAAGCTGTAATAAGCTTGGCCTACCAATACAGGCAAGGTACTAGCTTAATAATACTTAAATCTGGGGTCCAATTTTGAATTATTAGGTGTTGCACCATAACAACCAACTAAGAACTTGCAAACAGCTGAATTGACAATGAAAGTGAATGAAATTAGCCCTTCATATTCAATGTTGCTCACCTCCTATGGTATCTGGTTAAAGTCTTTAAAGAGGAATGAGTTTAGAACTCCCCTTACTTTCACCTCTTCCTCCAGCTCTTTAGGGGGACCACCAAGGTTCTCTCAGGCCAGCCACTCCAGAGTGTTTTATGCTTCCCTTTGGGCCTCCTTCCAGTAGGGAATGTTCAAAGACCATATATCCAGGGATATGTTCTGAGTGCATCCCAAACTGACACCCAAGCCATCCCTGCTGACTTTTCTTAATGTGGAGAAGTTCCTCTTAGGACATGCACTGGCACCCTGCAAAGGAAACACAATTCAGTAGTTTGTGTTCAAAACATTGTCCTTCTTGTCATGAACGAAAGCTGATGAACATAGGTGAGGTTTGGATTGTTGATTGTGCCGTATATTGAGAGTGTTGCCTTTTGGTTCAGCTCTTTTGGCTTTTGGTTCATTACCAAAATAAACTAGTAAACTGCAATACTGTTGCTGATGCACCAATTTGACTTTCAATTTGACATACCTTTTTACCGTCACTGTGAACAAGACCCCACAAAACTCCTCCTTCAACCTGTAGAGCAAACTACTTTTTTCCAGTTGAAGACCATGATCTTGGACTTTGAGGTGTTGATTTTTCTACCAGCGCTTTACATTCAGGTGCAAACTGAAAAAGTCTACAACATCTGCTAAAAGCAGTGATGAAATTATCTGCCAAAAGAGGCAAAAGAATGAAAGAGCAGCAGAAGCTAAAGTGTTTTTGGCCAATAGAGTTCTCTTTTCTGTCACCAAAACCAGAATTGCAAAACAGAAAGACCCTTAACTTCATACTCCTTAAGCCTGAGGATGAGGAACACTTCCTGGTCTTTTTTTCCAAAGTTGGTACAAAAAAAAATGCAACTTTGAATAGATATATGTTCAACTAATAGAAGTACTTAACCATCAGCACTGCTAAACTTCCAACACAAGTTTAGGCTTTTGCCCACTCAGCAAAGTGACATTCAATGTCCCCGATTTTCAATGTGAAACTTAGGTTATCATAAATTTGCATAATCATCAATCATAAATTGACAAATTAATGTAACTTTTAAAATGAAAAATCACATTTAAATCACAAGTAAGTGTTGTAAACAACGTCACAAATAACCAGTGCTAACAAAGTTTCAACTCAAACACAAACAGTGTGAGTTATCTTGTTCTCCCTTTCTTGTTTATGAAAGACTCTGGAGAGACAAAACTGCCTAGATAAATAATTGTTGTTCCAAACCAGACACAGTTTTTTTGCACATTGATGGTTTACACATATTCCAATAACAAACTCAACCAAACTCAAATGTGACTAACAATAATATTTAGAGTCAAGTTCATAGTCAATTTTTAAACTTAGTAGGCTTCAGTAGTACATTTGTTTAGGTCATCTTTTGCAAAACTACTTCGTACAAAAACTATTAAAAATGTTATTTGTTTATAATTTGTCAATAATTATATGTATATTTGCAAATAAGTACGAGTGTGCGTCCAAGCTATGTATTATTACAAGCATGTATAATACCTCTCCTCGACATTACCACAAATGTAACTAACCAAATGTCATTCTTTAAAGCTCAAGAAAAACATAAATAAATCAAACAGCTGAATATCAACATTCAGCATGTCATATGTCATAACAGAATTACAGCGTGTCAGTGGAGTGAATGCAAAATCACCGGGTTCAATACAGAACCGGCTAATCGTAAGCAATTAATGAGTCTTTTAACATGCCAGACAATCACAGAGGACAAAGACAAGTAAACTTCCCTGTAAAAACAAGTCCGTTCCTTGAAGACCCAGCAAGACGCTTCAGTAGAACATGCTCACACCATCCAGACTTGTGTTGTATAATGTCAAAGTGGAAATGAAACCTTGCAACTGTATATTTTATTACGTGGAATGGCAGAGTTTCCCCCTCTGGACATCTAAATAAGTAAAACTTACAGCCCCCAAAACATGAATCATGTTTTCACATTGATGGAAAATTAATGACTAAAGGACTAAGAACGTAAATCACACCAGGAAAATCAGTGACTCACACTCGACACAAAAGATAGTGTGGGAATAATACAAAACTATGCATAACACTTCCATATTATTTCGTTTAAAAAAAAAAATAAAAAAAATATATACACACACACACACACACATTGCATGAACAATGAAACTGCAGTACCCAGAATTCCTTTTGTTTTGTTACTTTCTGTGTTTGTGTTTTTGCAGACTCATCATTTGGTCTAATTAAGTTGTCATTAGTTGTCATATATATATATATATATATATATATATATATATATATATATATATATATATATATATATATATATATATAACAGCTTTTATTTTTATTTTGGTTTACACACAATATTACTCATTTAGCTAACAACATTATTTGTCCTGTTTTTTGGAAGGACACAAGTAGACCAGTGTGGCTTGTGCTACTGTTTTTGTGGAGAAGCAGGTGTTGGGTTAATCTCCTTTCCGAGATAAACACTTCACACTGTCCTCTGCCATGAATTTTTAGGGCAGACAGCAGTCTTCTGTTTATTTTTTAAAGAGACCATGCCTCTTTCATTGTGTATTCGTGGAATTTTAATGCCGCAGAGTCTGTCATGTGAGATATAAACATGCATAAATAAATCAAACACTTGGCCCGTCATTTGCTCAAACTAGATGGAGCTTTATTTGACAGAGAGGGAATATGAGTACCTAAAAAACACAAAGTGAGAAAAAAAAAAAAAACGAGTTAGAAACATCAGGGCCACCGTCTTCCTCAAGAGACTGGACCATTCATAAAGGGTGTAAACTGCAGGGTCGGTTCAATTAGCATCTTCATCCCAGCTCCTTCTCGGGTTCAAATAATGAGTCAGATTACAAAATGAAGAGCAAGAGGAGTGTCATGGGATCAGTGCCAGGATGAAGCAGTGAAGCTCTGAAGCCTCACATTTGGACACAACACCAGTTTTAAACTATTGACAGCACAGGAGCTGCAGACTTCAACTGGTCCCCCTGACCTGTTTGCAGAGAGCAGCCTCAAACCAAGTTTTTTTTCCCCTCCAATCTTTTTCCTCTTGACTTCTCCCTCTCAAGCCACACATCTTTCATTATTAATGTTTTTTCCTCAAGTTTTTTTTTCCTCTGACCCAGTACATTAAATAAAACATTGTATAGTTCATAAAAGATTATGAAAGAGCAGCTCATAAGCAGCAGGAGGTGTACACTCAGCACAATCCATCCTAGTATATAATGTCAATGCCAGCTAACCCCCCACCCCACCTTTACCCTGCAGGCATATTGGTGAAACCACCAATAGATGCTAAGCTTTTTCCTACAAAGCTCCAAAGATAAAGTATCTTCCTTTCATCCCCTCTTCAAATCAATTCAGGGCCTTACAGCAAAATCCCATAAAATGACTTCAAACACCACTACTTACTCCAAAAATTTGTATTATGGCTATATCTCTCTGAAGACCGGTGACTGAAGTTATGAAGGAAAAATGATTTAAGCGTTATCAGCTAAGACGTCAATGTGTCAGCATTTCACCCCAGTCTTTCTTGATACAACCCGAGCCTTCAGTCTCTCTATCTGTCTCTCTACACTTTCTGTCTCTTACACTTTTCATTTTTCCATTCAGCATTTTTCTTTTTTTGCTGTACCACATTGATGTTTTGCTGTTGCAGTTTACTGCAGCGCAGTCTTACACAAATGCCTAATGGTAAGAACGATATGCTACATGCGTGATTGGATTTCTTTTTTTTACACATTTTCAAAAATGTACAAAATTCAAATTTTTGACGCTTTAATCAAAAACTATGCTGCCTTCACTGATATCAGAACAACACTTACTGTTTACTCTGGAGTGAACATCATGAAGGAGTTCTGTCTACCTAAAAAAAGTCTCTGCACACTAAAGCAATGTTCACTACTGAAGAGTCCACTTGCAAATCCACTTGCTAACACAACGACATGTGACTTTGTGTTTGTAATGTCACTCAGTAGTGACATCAAAAGTGACACTCGGTATTAAATCTTAGATAATCCACAATTTTGCTCCATAACAGCACCCTCAACCTTATCAAGATGGATAGGATTAGTGTTGTCATGAACCATGTGCTCAGACACTAGAAATATGTTCAACCACCAGTTCACCTATGTTCATCTAGCATTCATCCAACTTCTACGTTGTTTGTAAATGTAACCAAATAGCCTAGAGATATTCAAGTAAACTCTGATCTTTTGTTAAATAAAAAGCAACTACCTGCACTGTAGACCTGATTCTTATAAAGAATTAGACTTAAAAGTTTTTTGTTTTCATATGTCTTTTTACTTAAAATAAAACGTGTGCAGCTTGTGCTTTAACTGGTTTGGTCTGTTTGCAAGAAAAACAGACATCTTAAAACAAGTAGATTACAATAGAAACTGTAGATTATATAGTGCTCTGGTGTTTTTACACTGTCCATACTGGATGGTTAAATGCAGAGAACAATTTGTATATGGCCCCTAGTGGCCAGATAGACAAACACCCTCACTTTCACTTTTAAAATCACGTTTTTAATAAATCTGCAAAGTCTAAATTAAGTGTGTTTAGAGTGTAAATGTGCATGTTTCCCATGTTTTGAATGGTTGCTCAACAATTCAAATTGTGTGATTGGTGCTACGTGACCCATAAATAGAATAAGTTGTTGGCCATATGTTTTAACTCTGACTTCATGGACAAAAAATGTCTCTATATTCTTATACTAATTTTCAATATTAAACAAAAACAAATATTTTGTATTTTAGTGGTTGATGGATGAAAATTTTGATCCAATTTTGGGCCAAATTGACCACAAACAAAACGTATAAATATCAGTGTGAAAAAAAAGTGTGTGTGTGTGTGTGTGTGTGTGTGTGTGTGTGTGTGTGTTTGTTTATGCATTTATTGAATTGTAAGAAATACAGATTATGGACAGCAACCACCACTTACTATACAATTGATGCATCAATGTAAAACAGTGAATACAATAGAAAACAAATAAAGAATAAAAGACAAAAAAAAACTTAGTGTGACGGGCATGAAAAATGTCGAAAGAGCAGCGTTTACAAACACATCATCCGACACAAAGCCAGTGCTTCGACTGATTACTATAGAACAACAAGAAAAGAGGGAGGAAAACATAATGATAGTTCCACATGTGCAAGCAGGTAAATAAAACAAAGCATCAAGTCATAGGACAAAGATGTGAGACATGACACACATGTGCTTCAGATATTAGCTCAAACATCTAGAAATAATAAAAAAACGGACAGGTAAACAAAAGCAGGCACAGAATGCACACAATCAAACACAAGCTTGCTGACACACACACACGACCGTGATTAGTAAATCATAAGTAATAAGCAAATGTTACAATAAAAATACTTTTGAAATGGCGTGTCAGTCTCAATTTAGTGTTAATAATTGTGTAAATTGTTAAAAAAAAAAAAAAAAAAAAATTCCAAGGGTTACAGTAAAAAGACTTTTGAAGTGGCGTGTCAGTCTCAATTTAGTGTTAATAATTGTGTAAACTGTTAAAAAAAAAAGATTTCAAGGGTTACAGTAAAAAGACTTTTGAAATGGCGTGTCAGTCTCAATTTAGTGTTAATAATTGTGTAAATTGTAAAAAAAAAAATACTGAGAAAATGTATGTAGTTATGAGCATAAATCCTTCAATTACCTAATACGACTGAACTGAATCAAATAGTTCAGAACTACACCATTAGTACCTGGAATATATTTCATGTGCTATTCATCACGTTTTTTTTTTTTATTGGTGTACAGTTAAATTTGAAATGTCTGCAGTTTTTACACATTGTACAAATTCCCTCATTGCATAAAGGTGGAGTGACCTTTTGTTATTCACAGGGAAACCAGCCAAATCAAGTGTGGCCTAAGACAGCACATTCTGGCTGGGCTCCCGAGAATGATTGACGGTTTAATGGTGTGAGAGGGCTCTGATTAATGTGGGGCAAGTTGACAAACTTCCTCCGCTACAGGAGGCATGTGATGGGGTGGCAGGCACAAGCCAAAACCACTGCCACTGGAGGCTCATGACATTTCTGCTCTCAGAAAAGACACCAAGTGATGTGCAACCACCACCATCCGGAGCCGAAATAGACACGGCTCAGCAGCAGAGTGTGCAGGGTGATACGCCGCCATAAAAACACGTTTCAAATGCCTCGTTTGTCAGCAATGTACGAGCAATTGCTTCATGTCACGCTTTAGATTTCTCATTTACAGCTTAAAATAACAACCTATTAGAGCAGCACATAGTGTGCACGTCCTAATGACTTGCTGTTGTATGGTTGATAAATAATCAGACGGGTAAATGTAAATTGTAAGGAGCTTGTTTAGCCGCTGTTCTGCTGCTACATGCAGTATGTGGCGACACCACCGTATATATCCTGCAATGCTCAGGGTTTTAAAGGGCCGTGTCAATTATGCAGCTCCCTCTCGGTTTGCTGTCAGTGTGGCTGGCTGCAGCCAGATTCAGCTGTCTTTGATCAGGCCGTCCGTATGGGTGAGCAGGCTAGAGCCAGGAGAAGTGGAGCAGAGGCCTCAGCAGTCTGACACAAACACACCAATACGCGAACTGACACTACTACAGATGCAGTAAATGCCAACCCAATCTCCTTAACAGCCTAACAATGAAGGCAGGCATCAGGAAGGAAGAAGGAGAAGAGAAGAGTTGTCATTGTGTGATGAAGAGAGGGAGGCCCATCCAACAAAACATCCCATCTGGTCATATTGAACTTAGAGGGCAAGACATAAAGTCCAAACTCTGCTGTTGCTACAAAAACATTTGACACATTGGGAAAGATAATTTTTTTTCTTTACGACGATACTTTTAATGACTTGTTGTTTGCATAATTTGCACAATGAGTTGTTGAAAGTTGTTTATGGTCCCTATTGTACAAATGTGCAAAGATTTTTTGCTGAACAATTAATTCAATTTAGTGGCAGAAAAATAAAATGTAAAAAAATGGACGCAAATTAACATTGAAACACCAGAGACCCAATCTTCTCTTACAGTCAAAAAACATTTGTTCCCTATTTGTCAGTTCACTCAACCATGTGTTGAGTACTGACATCAGGGAATCGCTTTAGTAATACATTTCTGTACTCTGTCTTAATCTGAGCCACTGGCGAAAACTCAAATTGGCTGAATGAATTTGCATGCGGTGACATTTTACCCAAGGTGTCAGGGTAAAAGATTTTTACTCTATGTAGCTGACTGATGCGTGTTTTAGTCATCATCAGCATGAAGAAATCCCTGAGAACACAGATCTCAATCAACCCATTAACTCTTTCCTAAAACTTGAGAGCAGAAAGGTGCAAAAAAGGTAAAATTCCTTGATTTTCCCATCAATGTTGAACCAGGAGTCATGGCTTTCACTCCTCAAATCGTCCAGATGGGTTATAAGAAGAGTGTCGTCTGGCTACAATATACAATTTTTCTACTGGCCTTCTCGATATCAAGATGTTCTTTCCACACGGTGTGTTCATGTGAGTAGTGCTTAGGGCAGAGGTAGTCGCTCTTTGAGTAAAGGATTCCATTGATATGTTGTCCCCAAATGATGTGTAGATTCTTGGATTTGGAGTGCACATCCTGAACATAGCATCAAACTGACAACTAAAAGGATTTCCATTGAAAATGCTAAAAGATTTTCCCAAAGAGAATCCCAGTTTGCCCAACCTTCTCTACCTCAGGCCAAAACAATGTTTAAATGCCCAAAACAGTTTTGGATTCTGTTTGAAAGGATGCACCAAATCCCATGTGGAATCTTCTAAACCTCAACTCTTCTGATGATCACCTGTGGTTTGGTTCAGGTATGACCAAGGCATGAGGAATTTGAGACACTGAGGTGTTACCAGAAAACAACTTTTCCCCTTTCAAACTTAAGTTGTGTGTAGCGGCTACTTTGGCGTCACACCGACCTATATAAATGAAGTGGTCAGAAGCCTAAACCCTTCAAGACCTCATCTGTTTCCTCAGCACTGATCAAGTTGCCATTTGTTAGTTGCCATGTGCCAACTACCTGTTTTTGATACTAGGTTAAGGCATTACTGGCTTGTCCATTTTCAGAATAACATTCTGTAATCAGCATGTTCTGTATTCCCACTGAGTGCATACCTGCAACACATGGTGCCAGAGTGCTCTGATCACTATGTTAGTCAATATTAGCTGACAATTGAATGAAAATGTGTCCCAAAGGAGACTTGCCAATCGGATAACCAACGATTGCACTTGCCAACAGTTTTTTCCCCCTTTAGAGCTCATTAGAACATATTTACTAATACTAATTTTCATTAGGCTACATTAAACACAACATTTATCTTGGAATGCATCATCCCAGGTTTGTCTTCTATATTTCTGCAATTGCCGGTTTGGGATTTACCCAACATCAAGGTTCTACAACCAGGATACAGGTTCAGTTTCCACTTGCATCCTCTCTATCATATATTTCTGTTTCTCTTGTGTGAACAAGTAATGTTGTACCTTCAGTACTATGATAAACTCAGGACCCGTCTCTCATGCCTTTACATACAAAGGGCATGCCTTGGAGAGTGCTAGGTCTCATTTACGATTTCCACTCAATACCTCTCTCTATGAAGGGTGTGGTCTTCATACCTTATCGAAGGTTCCCCCACTGCAATACAGTATCCACTGCAACATTCATATAAAAAGTAAAGAGAGTGATACGGCGAACCATATCAAAATTAGTGCTGTGCTTTTAACCCATTCAATTGAAGTGCATAAACACAGTGACGTGAACACACACAAACACGGAGCAGTGGGCAGCCTAAGCCATGGTGCCCGGTGGGCATGTGGGGTTCAGTCTTTACCCAAGGACACTTAGTTGCAGAACCAGCCGTAGGGGGATTGTAACCACTCGGACACAAGTCCAAGACCCCTACCACTGGACCACAACTCGGAAAAAAAAAAAAAAATATATATATATATATGTGGAAAGTGAAGTGACGGCAATATGGCCACTAGGGACCATACTGAATTTGTGCTCTGCATTTAACCCATCCGTGAAAGTGCACATACACAAAGTGAAGTGAACACACACAAACCCGGAGCAGTGGGCAGCCTAAGCCGTGGTGCCCGGGGGGCGTGTGGGGTTCAGTGTCTTGCCCAAGGACACTTAGGGCAGAACCCGTAGTAGGGGGGATTCGAACCTGCAACCTTTCAGACACAAGTTCATGTCCCCTACCACTGGATCACAACTCTCCTGTGTATATCCTATATATGCTATATACTCCTATATATGTGTGTATATACAGGCTCATGCAATAATTTAACAATCATGCAATTCTAATGTGAGTGCTAAAACTATAATAGTTATTTCTTATTTATTTTTTCATTCACTCCTAGTGACGTTCCAATCTGATTTTAAGTGTCAGGATTGGTCTCAATAAAGCATATCTTTTTTGGAAATCTGCACTAATTGAAAATGCATTTCCTTTTAAACATAATATAAAATAATATGTGGCTGTTTGGGTGTGTATGTGTGTGCGTGCATGTGTGTGTGTGTGTGTGTGTGTGTGTGTGTGTGTGTGTGTGTGTGTGTGTGTGTGATCTGGAAATTGGGACCAATATCAAATGGATAAGAATGGAACCCTAAAACTATGATCATGACATTTCCGCTTTGTTCATTTTCATAGAAAATAGCTTGTTTAGTCTCGGCCACAAAGAGAAACACAAAAGCAGGAAAAACACATCTGTCAGGCATCGATGACAAAGCCTTTCACCATCTTGCCTGTTCACTTAAAACTAGAACTTAGGAGGGAAGAAACGAGTAAAGTTAATGAAAAGGTATTGGTGTGAAAGAGGAGAAAACAGAGAGTGCAAGGCTCCAACATGGACAGCTTACAGCAGATACAAACCCAAAGATTATGTTAATCCACCCCCCAACGCCGTCCTTGATGAAAAGTTTTCATACTAAGCCTTTTATCTGTGGAGGAAGGGATGTGAACCTCTTCAGTGGGTGACAGCCAGTATTTTCTGTGTGGTTTCTGGGTAATTAGTAGGGCCTTTCTTTAGCTCTTCTCAAGCTTATGGTCTTCTTAGAGCCGGCAACAGAGAGTTTAGCTCTTCAACCCTCAGTGTGAGTTTAGGTAGTGATTCCCAGCCAGAGTCCAGTCACACCGGCCTTTTCCTGTTTGAAGCATTCAGACCATCAAAGCTCTATGCAATGCTGACAATAAAATGGACAACTAGAGCTTAGATCGATGAGGGATTGATGGCATAGACTGCCATCTCTACACGCTTAGCCTTGACCAAGGGTTTGACGTGGTGAAAGTTACGAACTTAAATTGACAACTGATGCTCTCGAGAAAGATAAGACCCAGATAAAACAAGAATCGCACATTAGACACACATGCCCTGCCCTACACTCGTCATGGCATCCCAGCCCTTTCAACAATAGGTCAGGGGAGTCTCACAGAAAAGATCACCAGGGCTGAGCACTTTCAATTGAATCAGACGGAAAAGGACGAGAGAAAATGAGCACTAAAGGGTTTTCTTCAAGACCTCATATTGTCCAGGTCCGCCTCTCTTGATGTTTTCTCTTTGGCTTAGAGTTATTTCAATGATGGCTCTTCTTTTCTCTGTTGTCCAGAGGCCGAAGCCCATTTCTTGGTCCCGAGCTATTTCTGATTGACTCTGTCACGGGAGCTTTGTCTTACACAGGGCTTCCAGCAGCAGTGTTAAATGAGATGGTGGGGGCGGCATCAAAACTGGTGGACTCAACACTACAGGATTAAGTTCTTCTGCATGATAAAGTAGCTACCTAGGGGTGGTTTTAATATGTGAAAGAATGTTATTGATGGAGAATAAAGTGTTTAAAAGGCCCTGTCTTTCTCTTCAGAATGTGTTAATTCAGCAGCCAACACGAGGGCATGGGCCAGACTTTGTACTAATCACAGCAATGCCCATCTGTGGCCCCTGGTCCATGGATCCTGTAGTGAGAAAGATTTAAGAGTGAGAAGACCAAGACTTATTCTGATATGACAACTTACTATTCGTTCACCTTGGTTTGGTATCCAGGCCTGTGTAAACTGGGCTTTGTAAATCTGTCGTAAAAAGCAGCTGAATTTGAGGTGCCTTTAAGGTCAAACTTCGGTTATAATTTAAAAAATTAACATCAGTAATTAATCCTCAATAAACTATGTTGTGTAACTACTAGTAAACAATGTCTACAAATACATCACAGTACATTTTAGCATATGGGCTTAGTGAATACTAGATTCATTTTATTCAGATTGTTTTTCTTTTCCTTGTTTCACTTAGATTGTTTATGTTTTGCTTATTTAAACTGAAACGCATTTTGCAACATATGTAATAAGACAGGGGAACACACTAGCTCAGAGGTGAAGAGCATCACTCTGACCTCAGTGACACACAGTGACAGAAGGATGCATGTTCCTATCCTCTGGCGCAGATGCAGGAAAACACTTTCTGTCCTAAATAGGATGGGCACAGCAGTCACGGCAGAGCACAGGGAGCTGACATGCTGTATGAGGGCATTAACCTGGAGAAAGGATGAGCGAGAAAACCATGACAGTAAATGCATTATGATTAAAAAAGGAGGACTCTATTGTCACTATGTATTTGCGACTGCAGCAGGGCAGAGCGATCACACGACCTTGCATGCACAAAACAAAAAAGGAGACTGTTTAAAAGAGAAACAGTAAATCCTACAGCAAGAACAACCATGATTGTGTTATTTTGCTTTCTTTTATGGTTTTGAAACAAAGGCTCGCAGCAGCAACAGTGGCAAAACAGGTCAAGGACTCAGCGAGAAAATGGATGGATGTATGTATGTACTAACATTCTAAAAAATACAAAAGGAAATAAAAGTGAAGAATAGTGTCCTTGTATGTTCTAAACATGTTGAGTGAAATTGATACTATAAAGAAAACACACGCAAGCATGGAGCAGTGGGTAGCCTCAAGCTATGATGCTTGCGGAGCCAATCAGGTACAGTGTCTAGCTTAAGGATTTTTCTGTTTTGGTACCTGATGGTTCTTTTGATCGCAAGTCTTTTGCAACTATGACCCAACTGTCCTAATTTTCTGCAATTTTTAATACGGGAGACCCAAATTTATAAATTGATTATAGTAAAAAATAATATTCAAAATATGTTGATGGTTTCTCATATTATTAAGGGATTTTTGATTAGTTGTGATAGTGATTTTATTATTATTAATTAATTAAATATATTTTACATTTTTGTAATTTTAAATACCAACATTATTAAAATACGTAGTTGTATTCAGGTCTGAAACAGTCTATGTTTACATATCAGATTAAGGAAAACATACACAAACCTTTACTGAATTTACCCTGAATATCCATGAAATATTTGACAATCTTGGCTGCAATGATCTTTGGGTCTGTTTAACAACAGAACCCAAGAGCATCAGAATAATGGTTATTTTAATGCTCATTCCAGTCCATATGTGCCTTTTTCTTCCATTAAAGCACTGTTACCAGAGGCAGTTTCTCTACAATACACAGTAAAAACGGGATTCATCATTACCCCAAAGTCAAGGAAAAAAAAGCATATATGCTTGCCCTTAAGGAGACGAAAACATTTGTGATTTGGTTACGTTTTTTAGACAAACACTTTGAATGGTCTTTTAGGAAAATCTCCCCAACGTGATGGGAAATAATGGTATCAGACAGACCAAGCTGAGGGATTTTCAAAAGAAAGAAGACGAGATAAAATGACCCCAGGACAGTCTAGATACAGGGGACGAAATGCACATTTCTAACTGTCCACGCATTATCCATCAGAGTCATATTTTTTCCACTTCATGCTTGGATTCCCCATAAAGTGTTCTCACCCTGTAAACAAAACACACATTCGCACTGAAAATTACAAATGCAATGAGAAGGCAGTTTTAGACATGCTTCGGTTTAATGCTTCAGAAACTGTAGCTCCTCCGAACTGTAGGAAAACAAGTTTGCTTATACGTGTTCATGGACTTCGGCATGGCTAAGCAATTTGGGTTGGGGGCGGAGGAAGAGTCCAGATCTGTCTTGACATTTTCAGGATTGTACGTTTGTAGGACAGCGGTGCTCCAGACAGATGAGGATATACTTAGAGACAAGCACTAAAGAGCATTAAACTAATTCAGATTCTCGTAAGGGGTGTCTGAAATGTCATTTTTAAATCAAACATCTGCAGCTTCTGCAGATTTTCAAGTTTAAAGGGAACAATGTAGCATCGTTATAGAGAACAAAGAAGCTCGTCCATCTACGAATGCCGCCAAAACACTTCTGACATGCACATCTCCCATTTCTCGCTATAAATAGTTTAATGTGCATTCTGTTGTAGTCATTGCCTTTTGTTTTTCAGATGGATTTAAGGTTAAAAAGAAAATCATTCACCTTGTGGGCAGCAGAGACATGATTCAAGAAACCATGCTGTTTTTATCCGATTTTATCGTAATTCTTGTAATATTCCTGGCAGACCTGGAGTTTGCACACAAGAAGCGCATTATAGATGCTCAGACTTGTACTGGACAATACGGTGACATGAAGAAAAGGTCATTTATTTTATTAATGTTACCTCAGTTAGAAGTAATTGCACAGAAACCCCATTTATAACAATCCTTCCTTTTTCCTTGACAAAGATACTTACTTTTAAAGTTCACTCTCATTATCTTGTGTCAAAATGCAAACTGTGTGACAGTCGGGGGCATAATTATTACATTCTGACATATGCTAATAAGATGCTAAAACCAAAGTAACACTTCATCTGTGTCTATGCTCTGTCACAAATCCATGAGAGCAATTACACCAGAAGACACTGTTAAAACGCCTCAAATTGATATTAAGGTCGCCATTTTGTCCATGGAAGTATGAATCTGATGGCTCAACTATTCCTAACATGATTTGAAATTCGCACTTTTTTGTTGTGAAATCAACTTCCTTTCCAGAGTTTGTCCGTTTTTTGTCTAATCCCATCTTAGTGTTTGTCCAATCCTATCTTAAAAAGTATTCATTATGTACTCATTATGGATGGTTTGTTTGTTCTGAGCTACTTCGTAGCATAGACAAAAACAATATGAGACTCAAAACGTACCCTTGAAGTGCTCCTGTTTTAAAACAATTATACTGTATCCCAATAACGTATTAAAAGCTGAAATGTACAAGATACAAAAACATTGAAAATAGCATTTATGTTTAATGTTTTTTTCAACATGGTGTAGAAGAAACCACACAAAGTGTGGTCTCAAAGTGACTGTACCTTTTCAGAATCACAGATGTTGTAGAATCCAAATATCAGACTTGAAACAAAGATGGCAGGTGAGGATCTTTGTCATGTTCACCTGGAAGCAGAACTACTGTTGAATGTGAGAACAGTAAGCAAGCAGGGCAAGAATTGTAAAGCTTCGCAAAGTCTTAGAAATTTTGTATAATTGGCCCATTTTGCATGTGACTCAAATAATCCATCCCATAAATGTGTACATTCATGTGTAAATACAATGTTTTAATAAGTGATAAATTATTGGTAATAAATTACCAATTAAAAACATGTTACAGTTGTTTAGTTTTCCCTTTGACATGTGTTTTTACAAGATATTTATTGATTTAGGGGATGATCTCACATTAATAAACTTCTTTTGGTGGCCATCTCGTGTGTCACTCAAATCTTGTGATCGTTTGTGATCTGTCTGGTCATCGCAACGTCATCACAATAACAGCCTGGTCAGCGCAACATCACCAGGATGTTACAACATTGGAAAAATAATTAAAATGCAAAAAGCAAAGATTAAGAGTTTAATTTTCTTTTCGAACTGAGTGAGTAAGAGTCACACGGGAAGAAGAGAGATGTCTTGCGCATGTTAAATCTCACTAGCGCAGACAACAGACACAACAGACACAGAACGAGAAGTAGATTGCCTGCCGTAAACATCGGATGTGTCACAGACAGAAACTACAACAGCAACACCGGAACAAAACAGACTCGACCGTTGCTTCTGGATTGAAGCGTGAATCTAAATCCAGACAGAGTGTTGGTACCAGCTAGAATATAAACAATCAATGATAATATGAATCCAAGTGCATGGCGTTATTGAACTTGGTCAGCGAGGAGGAGCTGCTATGGAGGAGGACACACACACACACACACACACACACACACACAGGATTACCATAACGTGGGTCTTTCGTAAGTAGAGGCACCACTGTATTATGTCTTCACAGCAGGAAGTCAGAGCAGAAACAGAGAAAGTGGTGGCAGGCAAACTGCATTTCCCATGAACCTCAGCGATGTGATTCATCATTGTTTAGGAACAAGGGTGACCTGTGTCAGAGCCGTTACTAGAATAACTGGAGGCCTATCATACTGAACATAATAAATTCCAGATTACTTAGTTAGTTGGACTTTACTAGTTCAGTACTTCACCCTGAGTGTAACGCTGTGTCCTGTTGTATTACATTTTTGCCTGGGTTTTGTGTTCTCAAATGATTCTTGAATTATCTATTAACCATTAGGGACCTCTTATAGTTTTGTACTGCTTATGGGTCTCAACCGAACCCATTCTAAACGCATGTCCACACTGTCTTTTAAGCAGCCCGAGATTACGTTCAGTAGTTGATTATATCACAGGAAAGATAACTATACTGGACAAATAAGCACTTAACCAATTAAGCCTTGGCTATTATCAAGTCATTATAGTAATGTTTGTCACATTAACCTGTTAAACTGAAGCATATTTCTGTGCAGATCCCCAGTCATCTGGATGAAACTAATGAACCTTCTAGCTCTGTTTGCAGAGGCTCGTCGTGTCTGTACAACATCAATGTTTATAAACCGTTTTGATATGCTAAAAACAGCCAAGGGACATAAAGGGGGAGAGGATTTGTGTGGGAAGAGCAGATCTGTCCACTTCTTCAATGATCAGGCTAATCAAATCCTTCTAATTAGCTCCTCTACTTGCTAGAGTGGATCGGTTTGCTGCTATTACCAGCCTGACAAGAGAAGCAAAAGAACTGAGCTGGTGCTTTCAAACCACGAGATGTGCAAAAAACATCCAGGCAGCTCTCAACTTAGGCCCCTAAGGGCTCTTTCTCTGCTGTTTGCAGTGGCCGATATAGGTTAAAGCAAACTCTCATGTTCTCTGAGAGGGAGCAGGCAGTGCAATTTAAATTCTGATGACATTTACTGTCAGGCGGTATTAGTGCACTGCATCCTCCTCTGCCTAGGCATGAATCTTACTCAGCACCAGTAGGCCACAGGGGCCAAAGAAAGACTCTCTCACTCTCTATCCATCTATCTCTCGCTCTGTACTGTAATTGTCCCACAGGACCCCTGTCAGTCCCTGGCAAAGAATCATAGCATCTTGACCCACCCCCTCTGCACCTCTGTAGGCCACGGATCGCCCAACTGTGTTGAACATTGCCTGCTGGAACGCCATATACAAAGATCGTGACCAGCAGCAACACCTTCAATCTGAAATTAGAAAGGTGTCCTGGTAATGACTCCATAACAGTGTCAATGTGTAAACCAATCCACCATAAAATGTAGCCAAAGCTAAAAACGTAGATGGATACACAACCCTAAAACTGGTGTAGTGTTACAGTTGCATTAACATGCAATTGTTTATTTAGGATTAGCTGTTATTGTCATGCATCTATTTTTATAAACAAAAATGAAACATATTTGTATCATATGTGAACAAATTTGAACTGGACCAATTCTGGTCCAGTGGTAAGAGTTGAACCTGAGTCCGAATCCCGGTCCTGCCCACTGCTCAGGTTTTGTGTGTGTAACTTCACTGGATGGTTATTTGCAGAGCACATTTTAGAAATGGTCCCTATTGGCCATTATGACAAACTCTCAAAACAATTATTAGTATGGCTCTGTCCATAAATTTGGAAACAGAACTGTGAAAGCTGATACACAACATTGTTTCAGTTGTTTTTAATGTATGATACATAGAGAAGGGTATCATGCTTAATACCCATGCGGTGAAGCAGTGAAATAAACGACATGCTTGTGTCTCTGTGTGAGGACGACTGCTGTTGAATCACTTGAGATAAACACATTAGACAAGAGCCGTGCTCGCAGCAATGACGTGACCTTGAATGAGCAATTCAGCAGCGATAATCAGACAGAAGACGAGGTCAAAAGCCTCTGAGCTCAGGACTAATGGAGAGCTATTTAAAATGTAAAAGAGAAAACGCACGCACACACACATTTCTTATGAATTTACATTTCTAGATTTCAAATTCTCATTGTAGCATGTGTGCATTTACCAAAATGTTTTGTATACTTAGATTTGAATTGCAGTGGCATTTGTATAATGTTGTAGTGGTTTCAGGTTTTCTTTAGAAATTAAATCCACACACTTGATATCAACACCAGATATCAACAGCACCATTTCTTTTTCAGAATATCTCAAATTTGCAAAACATATATTATTTATGTTTCATACTCTACTTACCATTGTACTAAAAAATAATGACCTTTCCATCTGGGTCAAGATAAGAATTCCAACTTGGTTTGTACAGTATGTGTGTTTTTTCTTTAATACAAATATATGTGGTATATTTTAGTTTGTTAAGTATTAGTAATAGTTTAAGGCAAGTGTATCTATTCAGCAGACAATAATTTGATACAAAAAAATAAATCTATGTAAAATTAATTGATTTTGTCCAATTGAGAATTTTTCCCAGTGGACAAAACGTTGAACCAGAAAGAGTAATCATTAAGTTATTAAATCTGAGTTATAAGAGGGATAATTGTCACCATGAATGGACAGTACAGTAGCAGGAGATTTGAGTGTGTAAGTAACTCAAGGAACTGACAGCTTTGGAGCACTGACAGGTCAGAGGGAAATGACCAAAGCTGTCTGGGACACATGCCATACATCACATTCTCACCACTTTCTGCGGACTGTGATTTTGTGCTCACACAATGTTTTTTTTTTTTGTTGCGTGCCTAACAGCACTGCTCTTTCAGCTATAACTTACGATAGAAGAGTAGTTGTAAAATAAAAGTAAGAGTAAAACAATAAACCAAAATCATTTAAATTCTCAGTAAACATGTAAATGCAGGAGGAAGATCTATGTTTATTAGCTAATTTCATGTAAATTATTAGCTTTGTTAATTCATTCATTCTGTTCATGTGGTATTCCCCTGCATTATTTCTCAAAATTAGTTTTGAAATGGTTGTTAACTGTAATGTGTTCCCTTTCATAGTCAGGTCTCTTCGACGTCAGTCAGTTACCTGACTATGGGATATTGGATGGCGAGCCATTCGCGTTCACTCTAACAACCGGCCAATGAACTGTCAAGTTCAATGGCTGCATGAATTTGCATGCCACCTTTGACCTGTACCAGCTGGTATAAAAGGCAGGTGCGTGCTCATGCAATTACCTTTCTGATGAAAGCGTTCGGCGGCTTCATCTCTTCAACCAACTCGATAAGGCTCTTCGTTGGAACTTTGCAGTACTCCAGGCCGGCTTCTCTCTTCCGAAAAGACCGGAAGGAGCTGAAACTCCCTGTTACGTCGGCGGGAGTCTTATCTGAGAGCTCCTAAACGGTAGATACGTTCTCTTTCTACAAATCCCGTTTATTAGATGGCGGCAGCCGGCGGCACGGGTGCGTTTCCTTTGACTAGGTGGGCGACAGGAGATGCGCGCCCGTGAGGAGCTCCGTTTGTAAACAAACATGGCGGAGCCGCATAGTGATCTCCGCGGATCCTCCACGGAAGACCCCCCCCCCTTTTTTTTTGTCGGTCTCCCAGCAGGTATCGGACAGCTTCGCTCCGCACCACGGCAGGTTGAGACGCAGGGGCTGAATCTAGAGGTATTTCCATCTCGATTTCTACGCATGCGTGAGCTCCAGCGGAGTCCCGATCGCGGGCGCATTACCGGATCCGGTCAGCGGTTAGCGGCTATCAGTGTTGACTTTGGTGAACGCACACTGAGGATGCTGGTGTGCTCTGAGGAAAGAGCGCATGTTTTGTGTGTGGTTATGTTTTCTCAGTCCGCGCGTTCGTTAGGACTTAGTGAGTAGTCCGTTGACGTCACGTTCTAGCGTTAGATCCTTGCGGTGCAGTTCAGCTAAACACTGGTGGCCCCAATGTTGATCCCGAGATTTCATAAGTAGCTGTTGAGAACGTTGCGCTTGTCTGTGTGCACACGATTTCTCCAGCGAAAGTTCTTAGGGTTCCCAAGTGCGGTGGGCTTAGTTCTCCAGTTGTAGGTATCTGCCGCTATGTGGACAGAACTAATACTGGTGGGACCGTGGTTAGCCGGCCGGGGTGAGTAGAGTGAGTTGAAAATCATCTCCCACCCACTTACCGGTCAGACCGCCACCACACTTTACGCTGTGACCTTATCTTCTTACTGGCAAGCGGTCGAAGGATTGGTAAAGGAAGTGCGCCCCAGCTAGGTTAGCTGGTGAGGCCCGAAGTCGACTGTGGTGGCCTGGAGCACCACCAATGGCTCGACCTAGCAGACATGCCGCGTGCTGACAGGAACCAGTTCCTGAACGCGCCCGTCTCTTAGTCGGGCCTCTTCGGCGATACGGTGGATCAACTGTGCAACAATTCTCCACCCTTCAGTTGCAGACTAAGCTATTTCGCATGTCTTTTCTAGTCCCATGGTGAAACCATTCAGCTGGAAGACGCCGGCAACGCCCAGTGACTGCGGCAGAGGTCCCTCAATCCCCGGCACCTGGCGCCGCAGCAGAGGAACAGATCGCCGCAAGAGGGCGGCGCACTCCGAATCCAGATCAGCAAGGGACGCCAATGGCCTCCCTTGCAATTCTGATGTGTTCGAACTCTGAACTACCTGGACGATGGGCTTCTGTTAGCCAAATCGCGGAGTCAGTTGATCGCACAGAGGGATGCAGTGCTCAGGCACTTAGGCCGGCTGGGGCTGCTCGTCAATCGAAAGAAGAGTGTTCTGACCCCGTGTCAGCAGATCTCCTTTCTCGGGCTCGACCTAGACTCCGTTCTGATGCACGGCAGGCTGTACTCCCGGAGAGCCGCCAACATCCGGAGTCAGCTGGAAGTTTTCACCCCCGGGATCCGGGTGCAGTGCAAACACTTCCAGAGGATCCTAGGCCACATGGCGTCTGCCTCCGCGGTGACTCCGCTAGACAAGTTACACATGTGGCCCCTTCAGTTCTGGATCCGGGACAGGGTCCCAAAACGAGCCTGGCGGCTAGGGAGATACCGGGTCTTAGTCACACCCGAATGTCTCCATCTGCTCCACCCTTGGTCAGAGACGAACTTCCTGCGGACAGGCGTCCCATTGGGAACCATCGTGTTGTAGTATCTACACATGCATCCAACACGGGGTGGGGAGCAGTGTGCGATGGCCGCAGAGTCTCTGGTCGGGTCCTCGCCTCCAGTGGCACATCAACATGCTTGCGCTACTAGACGTGCACCTTGGTTTGAAACACTTGCTCAGGCAAGTTCGAGGGAAGCACGTGCTGGTCAGGTCAGACAGCGTAGTTGCAGTAGCTTACATCAACCGTCAAGGCGGTTTGGGCTCGCACCGCTTGAAGAAGCTCGCACGTTGCCTCTGGATGTGGTGTCTGCCAAGACTCAGGTCACTGGTGGCAGTCCACGTTCCAGGCATCCTCAACGCAGGCGGGGCCCTGCCCCTGGAGAATGGAGGCTGAACCATCAAGTGGTGACAGAGGTGTGGGAGGAATTCGGTCTAGCACAGATAGATCTCTTTGCTTCAGACGACTGTCCACTCTGGTTTGCACTAACCGAGGCGCAGGGGCGCCCCCCCCCCCCCAGAGCTTTCCATGTTTGTTAGTAATTTACAAACAGTAACATTATTATACCAAGGTGATTCTTTAAATGTAAGTCCTAAAGTTTCCCTGCTTTTCTTTGCTTGCATTCACTTGGCCCCTTCGATTTATGCACTCCATGTGGCATGATGTACTGATGAATAATGTACTGTAGTATTAGTAAAACAAACGTCCTACAAACGCACTCCGCCCACGATTGCCCTCAAAATTTTCCAGGTCCGCGTCAGTACAGCGTCAATAGCGGGCGTAACGCGTGTGGGCGTGGCACCCGGCCGCTTTTACCCCCACTCCGAATTTTTGGTCAGGCCAAATTTTTTTCCGCCAGACCACCGCGTCTAAATTTCTGCAGCGTGTAAACACGCGTTAAATGCGCTTGTATCTTCATTGCGTCCTCTTCACGTTTAACAGTGACCTGCTCACAAGACCGTCTTGATCAATTATGAATATTGAAACGAAACCAACTCGATCGAGGCTCGAGACGAGCTATGTCTGGTCTTTTAAATTTGCATTTTTTTTTATTTTGGTGTCACCCCCTGTGATTGTTGTCACCCATTGCGGCCCGCACCCCCCTAGTGACGCCCCTGCCGAGGCCCCACTCGGTGTAGACGCGTTGCCCACCCATGGCCTCACCACATGAGGAACTACGCCTTCCCGCCAGTTACCCTGATTCCCCAGCTACTGGATCGAGTCAGGAAGGAGGGCCACCAGGTAATCTTGATCACCCCCTACTGGCCCGACAAGGCCCGTCAGATCTCATGGATCTGGTCACGTCCCCTCCGAGGCAGCTATCTCTGAGAGCGGACCTCCTCTCACAAGCACAGGGCTCGCTCTGGCACCCACGACCGGATCTCTGGAACCTCCATGTCTGGTCGCTGGACGGGTCACCTCGTTAGACGATCTGCCACGGTTAGTACAGAACACTATCGCTCAGGCACATGCACGGTTGTACGACCTGAAGTGGCAGACTTTTGTCACCTGGTGCCGCCAGAAAAACGAAAACCCACTGAGTTGCCCCGTCGGTACGGTTCTCTCGTTTCTCCAGCAGAAGCTTGAGGAAAGCGTGGCCCCTTCCACTCTAGAGTCTATGTAGCCGCGATATCCGCCTCACATGACCTCATCAAGGGAAAGACAGTCGGCCAGCACGACCTGACAACTAGATTTTTAAGAGGTGCCAGAAGGGTTCGCCCTTCCAGACCTCCCCCGACCCCAGTTTGGGATTTGAGCTTGGTGTTGGCGACCCTCCGCTCTCCACCCTTCAAGCCGCTGGAGACTACGAGTCTCAGGCTGCTCACACTGAAGGCTACGCTATTACTAGCACTGGCATCAGCGAAACAGGTCGGGGAACTAGAGGCGTTCTCTGCAGATCCTCAGTGCCTGACCTTGGCCCTGGAGACTCGCACCTAGTGTTGAGACCCAGGCCTGGTTACGTGCCCAAAGTGCCCACTGCCCCCTTCAGGGATCAGGGAGTAATGTTGCAGGCTCTCCCCGCTGGGGAGCAAGACCTGGCCGGTCATCCACTGTGCCCAGTAAGAGCTATACGCACATACTTACGGCGCACAGAGAGCTTCAGAAGCTCGCAACAGCTCTTTGTCTGCTATGGTGGTCGGCAGAAAGGAAATGCCGTCACCAAGCAGAGACTCTCACATTGGATCGTTGACGCAATTAAGTTCGCGTATCACGTCCGTAAGTTGCCTTGCCCGCTGAAAGTGAGAGCACACTCTACCAGGAGCATGGCCTCATCGATCGCAGTGGCAAGGGGAGTCTCTGTAGCAGACATATGCAGAGCGGCCGGCTGGGCTACACTCAACACCTTTATTCGGTTCTACGAACTGGATAAGGCGTCGGTATCCACACAGGTACTGTCTGCAGTGGAGGGCAATACCGACACGGTGTAGGCCTGCAGGAGCCAACCCCAGCCTATGGGGCCAGCCTCCAATCTTAGTGTTCTTCTACCCTCGAGCTAGGCTAAGACACATCCAGTCCGCTCAGCACACTAGGGGTTACGGCCAATGGAGGGCCCAGACCACTGGAACCCCGGCCTCTGTTCCCCGGTCGGGTAAGCAAGCGTAAGGGGGGCCATTGAGTCCAGATTAGTGACCTAGTTTTGGCTGTGTTTTCTCCTCAAGAGCGATACTCGCAGAGTATACGCCTGTGTTTCCCAAAGGGATGAGGTTGAATAGGCTGTGTTCTCCTCCCTCTCCCGAGCCTACTCTGTTCTCGACAGATAATGGGCTTCTTTCGAAGAGTGACGTTTCACGCCATCTCAACGCAAAACTTCGCACTATGTGGGAGGTGTTCTCCGTCAACCCTGGCGAGGCTCCTCCACGCACAGGTCAAGAGCCAACAAGTTCCTTGGTTGCCCCGGTGGAGGTGAGTGCTTTTACCCTTCGGGCTAGGCCCACCTCTATATGCTGTGGAAGATCCACTAAAGGTTCCTCGGCTAAGTGCACCAGAAGGGTCTTTTCGGTAGGATGCTGCCCTGGATGTGGCCTGTTGTATTATCCCATAGTCTTGTTCCTCATTTTTATGCATAACTTTTTACCCTAAATTTTTGTGTCAAAATATGTGTTTGCATGTACGTCATTTTACTTCATCAGGTTTTACTGCCAATTTTAGAAGCTCAAAAACATAGGGGGTGCTTATATGCGCATATTACATATATGCTCGTTAATATAAGCATAACTTTTGTCTTATCTTATGACGCGTAATAAGCTAAATAACACTGGAAGTAATGGAAATAAATTAAATACATTAACATGGGGAACTCACTTTGTCTGCGAACCTACCACAGCAACAGAACACCAAGAAAGTAAGGATGTGCTTATGTTCACCTATTAATGAAATTTAGATTTTGTGCCTGAAACATCAGAAGTGCTTAAATTTGCAGGGTGAGTATATTTGCGTAAATACAGATATTTACGTGGCGTCTAGAACTATTGAACTATAACTATTAACCATATTGAACTATTACAACTACCGTATTACAGGTCTAACCATTTAACAATTCAGTAAGGTTCCACACACACGCAGGGACACTCACAAACCCAGAGCAGTGGGTGGTGTTGGGGGATTCTCTCTTAAGGACACTCAGAAACTTAATTCTGCTACTCATGGGAGGTACGAAATACTCCATGCCACTGGACAGCAACTAAATAAAATTATTTTTTAGCGGCCACATTGTCCATCACAAGGGGGGGGGGGTGTATGTGCGTGATTACACACAGACTATATACTTTTTTGTAAATTTTTTTTGTGCAAATTTGGTGTTGTACTGTAACACGGCTGCTGTCTCTCACAACCACTTAACTTTCATTGAAATCTCAGAATCTCTGCATCTCTTCTCTGTGTATTTAAGGTTCTTGTATTGCTCTAGTCAGAGTCTGTTTTGGGTATTCACAAGTTCATTATGCAACTTCATTGCAATTATCTCAAGCAAATTATGTTTTTTTAAGAAAGCACTAAAAAGCAGCAGATATGATTCATCCTTGCTCTCTGTCATTTCCTTTTTCACACTGAAAGAGAAAGTTATTTTTTCTCTCATTTAATTAAAAGTTGGTGAAGACATCATCATGAGCACATGACAGAAAGCCATTATTTCTTGAATTTTAATCTGCTCTTGGTCATTGGGAGAAAGTAAACCCATGCTGACTTTCTAGTAATGTGTCATCACGGCTGACCAGTATGATGAATTCTTCTCTCCTGGGTTTTTCTCAAGTATGGGCAGGAAATTGGTTTAACTTAAATTAGTGAGTTTTTTTTAGTGGTCTTTAGAAGAAAGACTCATTATAACTAACCAAAAATGTTCTTTACATTTTCCCCCCAGTCATTAGTTGATTTAACTGTGAGTAGACGGAAACAGTTATGGATGTGTGGAGATCATATTGTCAGATTGTTAGTGATGAAGTCGCACTCCTCTGACAGCAGAGCTGATTACAAAAAACGACCAGTCACTGAGACTCGGTTCAGAAATCCGCTTGCTTGTATGTGAATCTATTATACGTCACTTTGGAGTACTCTCAGATGAATAGATAGTTATAGGCAAATGAATTCTAAAAGGAACATGTGGTATCAGTCAATGAACAGCACTGACATTTAGTGATTCACAGATGCTCGCCTGGTTTAATTGGGCTGTGTGCATTGAGACTGTTATAGGGTGTATTTTCACACGTAGAAAGGTCAGCCGGTATTGTCTTTAAATCAGTACATCCAATTTAGGTATGAATATGTGGCAGAAACCCACACTTTACCTCCGGAAGAAAGATATTAACATACCTTACATTGGAAAGTCATTAAATGGGCCACCAGCACTTCATATGAAAGCAGACCGGTCTAAAGATTGACTTGATGGAAATCCAAAAAAGATCCATTGTCTGGATTTTTTTGGCCCCCTGAGTAATTTAGTGATTAGTGTGAGTCACTTTTATCCTGGTAGGTCTGGTCAAAGCTTTCTGAATCAATAGAGAGATATCAATTGCTCTGGAGGGAGGAGACTCCACTTCAAGGAGACTTAATACCCATACAAACAGTCACTGGAGAGAAACGCTGTGAAACACTTCGCCAAAACATCCAAGAGGAAGCAAACAGACAACTAGCACAGTTTAACACGGACCGAGTGATGGCCAGTCAATCTTTTTTTACTTCCATCTTTCCCTTTTTCCCCTTTACTACAGATGCAATAAAAAAATAAAAAATACATATTGAAAAAAATGTTGACTTTCCCCAAATCAAAAACTTTAATTCATTTTTAAAAGCGTTTAAGAAATCAATTTGCATTCAAACTAAAATGTTAATGAATAAAACAGCTCAAAGCTTGCTTTAATAAAAATATGATAGTAATAAATTGGAAAAACAAAGTAGATTATTTTTTTAATTGTGAAGTGAACGTTTAAAAGATATCTAGGGAATAAAAAACAAAACATCAAAAAAAAATATATATATAAAGGTTTTATATAAAGGTGTCTAATGTTAGTCTAGACCTGCTTTCTCATCACAGTTTTCCGGTTCTGTCATTAGTTCATTCACTTTGAACTGCAGAGAATCAAGAAGAAAATTAAATGAAAAGAGTATAATAGGTCCGTGTGGAGCAAAAGGCTTGAGCAGGGGTTTAAGAAATTTGCAATGGTCCGAACGGATCGGAAACACCGCAACAGGACACTCGCACCAAAGGTGTTTTAATCATGTGTGACATCTACCACTGGAAAGTAGTGAAAGAGTTTACAATGAGCTTAAACTCAACTTTTATTTTACGCCCAGCAGGCTCTTCCCTCCATGTTGAGCACTTTGAACACTATTTTGTAATTCTGATTACACTTGCTAATCTAGATCACCCACTTTTCCGACGTAACGCTCAAAGAATGCGGCGCAATTCTCTCAACAAACAACTTCCCATCCTGTTTTGATTCCAGCAAACAGTTTGTTGTGGACAGTTTGGTGTGGTTTGTTCCTCTGAGCCGTACTCGTGTTTCCCTTGGCATGGCGTTAACGTGGGAAGGGACTGTTGTCTGTGTGGGGTGGTTTCTGGCCTTGAATTCGTTTTGCTCTGACCATAATTCTTCTACAAGAGCCCTAGCATCGCACAGAATAGGCTTGAAAAGGAGACACAGAGTTTGATTGCTCAATATTCATCTACATTTTTCCCCTGAATGGACACAATATGGCGGGCTTAATTAACTTTTCTCAAAGGTGAATCAGTGCGCACCATCTGTTGTGAGACAATCACATTTCTATGCCTCTGCCAATAATCCTGTTATCCCCTTTAAGAATGAGGGAGTGGGAAAGTGAAAGAGAAGGCAAGCGAGAGAGAGACAGAAAGAGAGATCTTTTGATTAACTTAAAAGAAAACAATGAACCCCCCAAAATATCTCACAAGTCTAGTGAGACATTTAGCATTCACTTTGCGTGAGAAGCCTCGATTGTCTGGGATGTTTTGGCCAAAACACTGCGCCGGTTCTTCCAGATTCCAAATTTCAAATGTCTTATTTCTGTTTGCAAACTTGTGCTTTACTATTAGAGCACTAAGACTTTCAGAAGTGTTATAATGCGAGTTCTTCGAGTTTTACATCCCTCACCTACGCATACTCTTTCATAATTCTCAAGGACCACACAACGGAATCAAGGGCTGGATGATCCGCCAAAGCAGGGTCTTTATTTGATCTTTGTGGCCTTTAATCTGATTAGGTCATTGTGTAGGTAAATTTAAGACCCAATCTTGTTAGCAGCTGGCTCACATGGATTATAAAGCCCTGTGAGCTGGAAAATGAACTTAGCTGTTCATCTTTGGACTTGCTCTCTTTCAACAACTTTCTTGGTCTTTTCTTCCAGCCCTTCTGCTCTCTTTTCTGTAGCCCCTTCAAACAATACATTATCCCCAGAATCTGCACTTGCATGAGCACAAGATGCTTTTCTTCTCCACATCTATGATGTCTTGACTGCGTCCAGACAATGGAAAAAGAGTCCGGCTCTCTGGATTCCAAGATGTTTGTACGATTTGACTGAAGCTTTCAGTTGGACCTTTCAGGCTGCTGAAAATATAAGACAAACATCTCTGCCTCTCTTGCTCTGTCTCTCTCTCTCTCTCTCTCACTCACTCCACTCTTTATTCCTTAAATTATGCTAATGCTTCAAATGTGTGGTCTGGCTGAAGACACTCATAGTTTTGCTTGTGGTCTTCTTGCTGCATTGAGTTCTTTTACAGTGCATAAACACCACAATTGAATGCACAAAGTGTGCTCTTTTAGGCTGAAAAGAGTTCAAAGCGTTCAGAAGACAAAGAGGACTAAGCTGATTTTTTTCCACTTTTATTTCATCTGTACTGTGAAAAGAATATTGAGATATAAGTCTCTTCTGGCTGCCTGGCTCCTGTTTTATATTGTTAGATTAGAACATAAAGGAATTGAGATGTTCTCTTGCTCATCACATTGAGAAAAAAAGAAAAACCTGTAAAACTATTTCAACAGGCTGCCATTTCTTACATTCTGAATGCTCTTTTGATCCGCCATTGAGAGAAAAAGGAGTTTGAAAGGAATATATACGATCAGGATTGCCATATCTGCCTCAATATGCTATAATCACTGCTAAAGTATCAAGAACAATAGATTTAAGGAGCCTCCGAGAGACTTAATCACCAGATTTTCTCACTCCACTCGCCTCTCGTACTGGGATAATCGCACACTGCGATAACAAGTGCACTCTTCTATTGATTATATGTATAAGAATTTAAATATTAATTCACTTGCCAGGCCTGTTGGGCACATAGTCATCGTTCTGTTTCATGGCGCAGCACTCATTCCCCAGATTAAAAGAAGCCTTTTTTTCGGTTTCTTTTTAAAATGCAATCCTGATATCTAAGGGGATAGGGAAAATGTAGTGAAGAAGTAGTGGGCTTTGTAGTGAATAGACCTATTTAAAGCAGAAGAGCTTCCCAAGCTTGATGAATAATGATGCTCTGATCCTGCGGTCATGGCAGACATGACAACACTCTAAAATAAGTTGAGACCATCGGTTACACACACCGTTTATTTGAGATATTACACTTGTCGAACTATTTAAAATAAAACACTAAAGTCACTCAAAAGCTTGTTTAAAAATGTTTCTTTTCAACAATCTTTTGGTATAGTCAAAACGTTAAAAATCTGATTGAGTTTTAACTTCCTTTTGTAGCAATTACTGAAGAAACAAGGCTGATGTGTGATTTTAAACATTTCTGTCCAGCGGACATTTTTTCTACTCACATTAATTATAGATTTAAACTACATAAATAATGCTAATGTTAATTACAGTAACACTTGGCAATTTGTCACACAAAAAACACTTATTAAACACTAAAACAGATGCAATAGGTAAAGCACAAAATCCTAAAATAATATTAAACCACAAAACAAATTCAAGTCCCTGCTCAACAAAGAAGAACACGATAGGAATTCCAAACTCGGCAGGACTTCCAACCAATAGGAAAATTTACCATGTTTTTAGCTTTTTACATTTAAATTCTTGAATGCCAATGGACCTCAACTTAATCATTCATAATACTGCTACATAGCAAATATAGTAATCACGTATACCATGGCTATAAAGGAGACTCATTTTGATTTGAAAGAGCTTGGTTAATGGACATTTAAATCTGTTATTAATGCACATCTTTTTTTATTATGTCAATGCCAAATTTTTTTTATTTATTTTTAAAAGGTAAAATGTAAAGATTACTTGGAAAATAACATCAAGAAAAATACAGAACTAGGCCCAATAATGGTGAATCAGATTAGCCTGAAATCCCCTGAAAAAGACTGATTCACACAGATTACTGTAAGATTACTGTCCCTAACATTTTGCCAGACACGGGGTAGGTGGGGAAAAGCTTTGGTGTTAGTAAAAGAAGACGTGAATGAAGACAGATAATCCACTGCTAACAATCTCTGAGCAAAGATGACTAAAGAGAGTTAACAAAGACGACTACACCATTCAGCTCTACCTCCATTGTGGTGTTCACAGTACACAAGAGAAAATCACACAGGGCTTCATGGGAAACGTCTGGTGTGGACAACACCACAAGTTTTAGGGCTTGAGTTTCAGAAAAAGCAGTTGCTGTAACTACTGCCGCGTAAGTCACTTTGTATGAAGCAAGGGATATTGCATTATTTAATTACTTATGAATAAATAAAAGGTTGGTTACCCAGAACTATGAACATTATTTTCACTCAATGGTTTAAAAAATCAAATTAGTTGATGAAGTTAATGAAAACCTCAATTATATACATAAATGCATATGATATGAGTTGGTGATCAGAAACATTAATCTCCATTATCTGGTTTTATTTGAGAATGTCAGTGGAAAACTGATATGGCATCTGATGGCATCTGATATGGTAAAATAAAAGTCTCCTGGCTTTATTCACCAAGTAAAGCAGGTTAGTGGATAATGGCACTGGGTGGACTCGTGCATCTAAACTGACTTTCTGAAAAAGTTTGGCGCTTTGATTCTCCCTTCCCTTCTGATGGCAAGTATAAAAGGGAACAGTGATACATATTTCAGAGCTGTAGGATCCACAAAAGAACTGGAATAAAGAGGTATAAACCTTTGAACTTAACAAAGGTCCATCACCCGCACATCATCTCAGAAGTGCTTATAGCCCTGAGAAGACAAGACTGCAGTAAGAAAGAGAAAAGGAAGAAAGCAGGAAAGCAGACCCAACACGGGTGGGTATGACTTTCCCCTATGTCCTGCAGCTTAAGCCCAGTCTCTGCCACAGGACTCACATCTGTGGAGCTCTGTGTAAGTGACTGCTGGTCGCATTAAGCTGATTAAAGTGGCTGGCAGACACCAGTATTTGTAGTCTCTCCCTACAGAAGATGAAAGTCTGGAGTGCTGCTCCCTCCTTCCTCCGAACCGCTCTTAGTGGGGTCAACAAAAGACAAAGGCCTTTAGATTGAAAGCAATGGAAAGGCTATTTCACAAAATTGTCTCTAATTTTTCCTTTCTTCCCTCTGTGTTTCTCCTATGATATCCGTGACTATCCAATGACTCTGTCCACAAGTGTGTCTCTAAAAGCTTCTGTTGAAAGAAAAGTCAGGTTTGGACCATAAAAATTGCTCAAATTATACCTCCGCCTAAACACACAACTGACAATTTCCCAAGATTGTCTCTATCAAAGAAAAGTGCAATTTATTTCTATTGCTGTCAGTCTGGAAATATCTTCAAGCATTTCAGTAAACATTAACATGAGTTTGGCTTAAAAGATGTATGGCATCAGATGTAGTGAGATTACAGTAATCTCTCTGGAGTGAAAGAGAAATAAGTGCTGTAGTCTTCACAAATGTCAGTGTTTCCACACAGTTTTTAGCGTATGCAATTATTGTGTTCGTTTCATTATATAAATTTCTAATGTTGTGGACGAATGCAAGAAGACCTCTGCATTTCAATTATTTATAGAGCCTCATATACAAATTCATACCGTATGTATCCACTGTAATTCAATATGAGGCCATATAGCCAAAAGATATTTTTATTTTTCTGAGCACTAAACACCAATTAAGAAAATTACGACAATTTGACAATTAAGAAACACATATACAGTATTCATAAAATAAATTATTTTAAAAATAAAATAATAAAACTAATAATAATAATAATGTATTGACTGCCTCCAAAAATATTGTTATAATAATATAACAATACCAGTGCATAGCATTGCTGACATTAAACAGTATGATATAATAAAAATGTATAATAATTCCTTCAATTTTTTATTTATTGGCGCCTTTCACAACACTCAAGGTCACCTTACAGAAACACAACAACATTCACACACACATACCAATTGCCCGGTGAAATAGCGGCAGCCAATCTGCGCCAGTGTCCACTTCACTCGGGCACACACACCACACATGCTCACGGCCAGATTAACCTGAAAGCGCATGTTTTTCTCACTGTGGGGGAAACCGGAGCACCCGGAGGAAACCCACGCAAACACGGGGAGAACATGCAAACTCCACACAGAAAGGCCCCGACCGGCCTCGCACTCACACCACGAGTCACAATCGGAACCTTCTTGCTGTGAGGCGACAGTGCTACCCACTGCGCCACCTTAATAGACATTAATAAACATTAATAATTTAATGTCAATAAATACATTAACGTATTAAATAAAACATTGTTATATATGTTATATCTGTGTATTTAAATTGCAGTAAGAAGAAATATGATAAACCTTTTTGTTCAAGATGCTGACAAACTGAAACCTGTGTAGCATTGGCCATATTTCTGCTAGACTTGTGTTTACTGGTTCCTTCTTTCTTTCACTGAGGAGTGAAAGAATTTCTTTAAATTCAATCTTCAGAATTGTGTCATCACACTACTCATAGCTGAAACGTAACAGTGATGAATAAGCACAAACTCTCAAAAAGCTGTAGAAGAAAGAAGACACACCTGAGCCTGTTCAGATCAATATAGACTCATAACGTGCTCAGATGGTGTGGTCAGGGGTCAACACTGGTGAGTCTGAGTCACTGGTTTTGTTTCGACTGGTCATTTCTGCTTAAGGAACTGCTACAGGTGAACTGCCCTCTGGTGCTTTCAGATCCAGGTACGGCTCCCTGGTGTGAGCTCACATGTCACAAAGCTGAACCATATTTGTCACATATGTCTGAGGCTTTTCACTGCACTTTTCAGCAGCGAATGAAGAAGGAACATTTCTCTTTGCAACATGAGGCTTTTGTAAAAAGGCTTTGCGTGCATTTACTTGTAAAGTAAATTAGTTTTTGGGGAATATTTTGGTGGTAGTTGAAAACATTTAACTACATTTTAAAAGGCAGATATAAAAAAAGGTCCCATGTTAATTGTAGAATGTGGGTCAGTTAGTCTGAGTAATGAACGAACATCATTACGAAGAGGATGCATGAGGCTTAAGATTATGTAATTGTGCCAGTGTTAATGTCCCTAACAATTTTAGTGCGTAGTAATGTAAATTATGTTTTATATTTGATCTCTAGATATGTAGTGTTATATCTTTACAATCAGGAGAAGCTTTAACACAGCAACTAACACTAAAACAACAATAAAGATTCACAATAAAGAAACAAGCATTGTTCGAGTGTCTTGTGATATCCTTGCGTATGTTTAAACACGGACACATAAAAAAAATTCCAGGACTTACCAAAAGAGAATAAATTAAATCCCAGTTAAACAAATCCCAGTGGTTAGAGGGTGCTGGCCCCGCCCTCACATCACAGGAGAGAGGTGGATGGTGGGGGGGGGGGTCGTTTGGGGATGAAAGGCTTCTCATGGACTCTTTCTGACACTTGAACATGATTGATACAGCTGTGCTTTTGTTGATTGGCTGGTGTGTCACCAGCCTCTAAACTTTTCCTGCTCAAGGTGCATCTTTGCGGGACAGGTGGCGTTCATGCAGATGAATGAGCACATTACCCTCTGCTTTTCCTTTGGGTTTAAACATAACCATATCAAATGTGGCAAATCAGATGTTCATCTTCTACATCCTGAGTTTATTGTGTTCTGACAAGGATGCAGATGTGAAGTGTGCATCTGTTTGACTGAAGGATGCTGAGTGTGTGGGTGCGAATGAAGATCTATGCCATTGGTCTCTGGGGTTAATGGGTCAAATGGCACAGTGGCAGTTGTGGTCCAATGGTAGGGAAATGGACTAGTGTCCAAGAGGTTGCAAAACCGAATCCTACTAAAGCCCTAAACCTAGACTCTAAAGCCCTAAACATAACCCTAAACATATAATGTCTGCATTTTACTCATTGCCAGTAACGTGTAAAGGTGAGAGACAAATGGTGCCTTTGGATTGACTCGAGAGGAAGGTTGAGTATTGAGGATGAGATTCCTCTCTCAAATTTGGTAGATCTTGAAATACAAAATAATGTTAAACATGAAATGATCAAATTAATTCTGGTGCCAGCATGCCCTCTTTTGTTCTGCGTCAACCTTTCTCTAAGGTCAAAAACCGTGTGCTCTCGCACCACTGCCCCCCTCTGTCTGGGCTGTCATCTCCTTTAAATGTCTTTTGCATCTATAGAAGACACACACACTGCTTGGAACTACAATCATCTATAAGACAACTAGATAATACACAGAGCAAACTACATTTAGAGACTGAAATGTAATGCTAACATGGACAACAATTACGATCAAAACATGCAGATGTATTAAATTGAGTAAATTAAATTTGTTATTGTTTATTGTCATATATGGAGACATGTGGTCCCCTTATATAAATAATGTGTGAACAAACATACAGACAAAAATGGATTACGCATGTCAGTCCTCGGGGTCCTATCTGGCTCTTGCTAATGGATCTTTAGAGTAAAAGAGGCTCTGTGGCTCACATGGGCATGATTCTAAAATGTCCATTTAAAATTTGCATCAAAAGTTCAAAACGCTCTGGCCTGTCTAAGAATGCGTGAATATCTGCATAGCTCTTTGTTTGCGTCTTGTTTTTGTTACGAATTTGGTAGATAGAAAGAATTGGTTCAGAGCATTTTTGGCCCACTTTAGAGACGTTAGTCCATTGTCTTGCTCAACTTGACCTGACCTGGCTGGTTAAGCTGCTGTATTGTGGACTGCAAATCGTTTCAGCTAAGGGGGCCAGTTTCTTTGTGAATTATTGAAGAAAATAACTTAGTTAAAAAGAGCATCCCTGCAGTCTTGGGAGAAGAAGATTGGTTTTGTTTAGCTACTCCAGACAATTCCAAATCTGATGTCTACTAGCTGGAGGCTACAAAGAATAGAAAGGGGGAAAAACACCTTACTTAGTGGTCCAAGGATCATTGTTGCCCACTGAAAAACTGCACCAAATGATCACTACGCTAAAGATCCAAGCAGATTCAATGTAAATGTTAAAATGTTTCTCATTCCCTTTCAAGTTGATGGAGATTAAAAACGTGAGTCTACACTAACAAGCTTCGTGGAAATAATGCAACAGAGAAACAGACAATCCAGCTCCAGATCAACACTAGCTGGATTTTGTGAAACCCAATACAATAGTTGGACAAAAAGCATGTGATGCCTAATGGACATTTCCAATCATATTCCATATCTGACAAGACCTGACTTGTACTCAACAGCTATCTTCCAAAACGATTCTTCCCTGTTTCTTCACACCCTCCCGATTCGTAATAGTCTAGCTTTGTCACTGTTCTCTAACAGCTTTGTCAAAGACAACCTCAATTTTAAAATGTAAATAACTCTGCCATGGTAGGAGCACGTCCTGCCCGACAATCGGTAGACTGGTTCGCACTTGAGTGGCTTGCATGTGTGGCTCCTGCTCTTTTTGCTTTAGAGAATGTACACCTATGACTGCTCAGGAATACACAACTCTATATGTGTGAGCCACTTGTCAACAGCAAAGTCTCAAAAGGATCAATCTAAGAAAACATCTTTTGAAAAAGCGCTTCTGGTGGAGCAAGCCAGTCGGGACATGTGGGCTTCCACAGCTCTGTGTTTGGGGGCAGTCTGTGACATCAATCATTCCCTTACCAGCAAACTGACATCACCTCGCACCCGGCCGGACCTTGCAGAACGACACCTCCAAGTGTCTAATTGCCTCTGTGCTGCCAAAGCCACAGCAGCAGAACTGCTCTGCGCGGCTTATCCTCTGCGTGAACCACACGGCTAATTGTTCCATTGCTCCCCTAATGATGCAGTCAAAACAGAATAAAGGATAACACTAAAGATAGAGAGCAAGTTGATGTGATCATTTTCATAAACCCTGCACTCTGGGTTCTTTCATCTACACTCTCTCCCCAAAGTGCAGAGTGCGGTACTCAAATTATCCACAAGCATTTCAGTCTGAGCTAATTATCCAAAGAATTCCTCATTAGGTTTTAAATCCAATCTTAGATCAACACTTGCTCAGACCTCGGGGATTCTACGTTCCCAACAGTGGTTAAATAAACAGTCAGTTCAAAGGATCAGGTATTCCACTTTAAGAAGAGAGGAAAAAGAGAAGGGTAAACAACTGCTCACTTAAAAGAAATGAGTCCAGCCTTCGCCCAGCATGCATGCACCAATCTATAATTCATTTCACTCAAAAATGCTCAATTTTTCCCCACGCTCCAGCCTTTTAATTTGAAATGCCGTCAGCAGGCGTGCTCACCTGCACCCGCAGGAAGACTGAGTTCTACAGAACCACGGAAGATAAACCACGATTTGTGCATCTTTAGAACAACATGGCCGGACAACCTGCTCTCCTCTATACATATGGAAGATCCATCACACACGATTAAAGTACATGCTGATCTATTTGGTAGGCAGGTGGAATAACAAAAAAGGATGGATGGATGGATGGATGGATGGATGGATGGATTGGATGGATGGATGGATGAATGGATGGATGGATGGATGGATCGATATACACATAAATAGTGTAATACATGTATATGGAAAGAGAGACAGACTAGAGACAGATTATGTATGATATGGATGGATGGATGGATGGTTGGATGGACGAACGAACGGACGAATGAATAAAAAATCATTAAAAAGTTGCTCTTAAATAGGAATTTCTTTCTTAAAAATTCTCAATAGAAATATTCACAGATGAACTATTTCTGTCTGGTCTCTCCTGTACATTCTCAGTGGGAAGCATGGAGTGTCTGTCACTAAAAATAATGCTCTCATATTTCAATCTTGAAGCAATTAGCTATAGCTGAAGTGCAATGACCGCTAGAACCTTGCAGATGATGAAACCACTAATTGCTCTGCAACAATCGAAGCTTTTGACATTGATGGTAACAGATGTGGCCACACACCAAGAGACGCTGCCTGTTGAAGCTCGAAAGCAGAACTTTATTTGTCAGCTCTATCTTCGCTAAGGAAAAACAAAACACAACGAAAGTCTGGCGGCTTTACGGATATTAACATGTTTGTGGGCGACGCGTATATTTTGGCAAATGTGCCGACGATGATAATTTCACGACAGTCAACTTTTAATTTTAAGTAATAAAATCTTTTTTACCCTCAGTCTACATCATTCTTTATAAAACGTCCACTCTATTAAATGTATTAGAAAATCCACTTAATTCTTTCCGTGAACGGAAACATCTTCAACACAAGCGCGTTAAAAAAAAGAGCTTATAAGATGATGCCATATCAACATGTTTCTGAATTTTTAAAACTGATACGCAGCGATGGGGGATGTTTGTTGTACAATTTTAGACACCCTAAAGGGCAATCTTTGTTTTGGAGTTCGGTTCGGTTCCATTTTATACTATTCAATATTATAATGGAAAGTATAGCGTTTGTACCTACTGGCTCATTATGAATTAGATCCTCTCAGCCAAAGATAATTTGAACATTTTGCGGATGCTGCAGGCACCACAGAAATATGGATCAAATACTCAAAATAAATAAAAAACTAATCTCGTGAGGTTCTGCCTAATTTGACAAAATTGACCTTGCGACATGATCCGTCTCCAAAATAGTTACCAAAATAGTTCAGTAGTCCTCACATTATATAGTTTAAAAATATTTGTTTGATAAACTCTGTATTGCGTGTCCCCATATGTTCTCAGTAGTAGTGTTGTCCATGGTGCTGAGTTTTAGAATACATAGTGTGCAAGTGTATTCACCAGATTGCTATGAATTGTATTTAGTAGTCTATCTCAGTATTGCAGTCAGTATAGTGTACTCAATAGTATCACAGGCAGCTTGTGTGTACAGATGTTCTCGGCGGTCTTATCGGTTGTGCGCTCAGTAGTGTGCTCCTGCAAAGTAGTGCGCTAGTTCAGGAATGAAAGCGCTTCTAGGTGCCCCGAACATGACTTCAGCATGAAAACGGGCCAATTACAAAAGCCTTCTTGAGCTCCTTAATGCAACAAGAACAAAGCTTTTCCTCACAGCAATCTGTCATGCAAAATAATAAACATAATTTATTTATCAATTATATCACTTATTCGTTTCGTCAAGAGGGATGCATAAATTCGATTGTTCCCACAGTTTTGTAAATTTTTTTGCTATGCTGAGCTTTTTGTTTTACTTTTTTTTTTTTTTTTAACTTTAGTTTATATTCAGCAAAAACAGCTTTGAACAGCAACATTGTAATTTAACGTTAATAAAAATTTGATTATTCAATACTAATTATTAATTTTGGTTTGATCTATTTTGTATCTAACATAAACAGAAAAATAAAATTGTATAAATGTATTGCATGTCCTGCCATAAACAGTGGTAGAATAGTTTTTTATTTGGTAATAATAATAATGATAATTATTATTATTATTATTATTATTATTAGTAGTAGTAGTAGTAGTAGTAGAACTATTATTGTTGTTGTTGTTGTTGTTGTTGTTGTTGTTGTTGTTGTTGCTGGTGGTGGTGGTGGTGGTAGTGGTGCTGGTGAGATGTGAGTGAGATTTCATATGCACAACAGTTCTGCACAGATCATGCACCTTCAGAGAATTTACAAAATCCAATCATTTTGAGAAATGTTTCCCTGTTTTTGTAACTTACAATTAATGTAACCTGTGACGCTAAGATGCAGTTGAGCATTTTCGCAGCCCGGCGGAAAAACGCTAAACGAGCGCAGTGACGTCCGCGTATCTCGTCGGCGTAAAGCACATAGAGAAGGTCAAGTTGAATTTAATGAGTATCTAATAAGAGAAAATACAGCAACATATTTTGTAATTAGAGGAGCTAAACAAACGCACCCTGAGGCCATTATATTCAGTTTCCACACGGGTATTAAAACACTAAAGAAATGAAAGGGAAAAAAGCATACTGTCAAACTGTCGAAAACGTTGCATGGAGTAAAATCCATCGTTCATCGTCAGTTTGTAAATGGTTTATATTTATATGTGTGACGATATTTAATTATAATTACGTATGTAATTTACCGAGGACACACACACAGACACACACACATACACACACACAGTATATGTATGAGTGCATAATTCCGGATGGGAAGTCTCCCGCTTGCCGTCTGTCAGCGTCGAGCCACAGAACAGCTGTCAGATCGAGAGCAGCTTCGTCGTTCCCAGAGCAAAAGCATTAAACCATATTCTCATTTTGCAAACCGGTTGCTAGTTTTACACTTGAATGAACGACTAATGAGTTCAGGCGGGTTTGCGGTTTTTAAAATATTGGATTTGTCAGATCGACTCTATAGCATTTAGTAACCATTTATTAAGAACCTCTTGGAATAATAATAATAATACTACTAATAATAATAATACTAATAATAATAATAACAACAATAATAATAATAATAGTAATAATAATAAGGATAATAATAATAACAACAACAGTAATGACAAGCTGTCAAATAATGACAAATAATGCATTTTTGTATTGCTAAAAATTAGTTAATCTCTTAATATGTTTATTTTTTTGTCTTTTAAAAAAGTTATCTTATCCTCTCCACAAATGAAATCGAAACTTGTAAAAACAGATCTCAACAGAAAGCTTATTTTGACTTGAGTTTTTAATAATGTCGATGTGTATTTCTCCCCGTTGTTTTCCGTTAATGCACTTTATAAATCGATGTGCGGTTAAACTTGTATCTGCAATAATAAAAGACAAAACAAACAATTTGACAATGAACAGTCTTTTTACTGTCACGGTCACTGGCTCGTTAGAATTAGTTCGGCCTATAAATCAGAAAATGTCAATTTTAAATAATTCGTATTTTCTTGACAAAATGCGTTGTGTGAAAGTTCAGCGGAGTCCGTTCAGACGTTGCATTTGTCTCATTGATTCTTGTTTACCGAGGATGCGGTGTGCCCGGGATCGGACTTGTAATGGGATTTAGCGCCGGTTGTCCCCCGGGTCCCAGGCCGTGAATGAGCACTCTGGGGACCAGCGGTCGTTGAAGAGATGGATGTGGTGTCGACGGAGTCCGGTACATACTGCTGTACATGGCCGCGGCGGCGGCAGCTGCTGTTGTGCTGTCCACGGTGCCAAGTAAACTCGGGTGATAGAAATACGGAGATGGGAACATTCTCTGTAAGGCCGAATAATTTCCAGCTTCTGCCAATAGTTCTAATCCGACCGCCGTCTGTCTCTTCCATTTCGTCCTAAAAAAAGATTTATACTTAAATAAGTTACAGTATAGGAAAACATGCACATTTTGCTATAACTGGAACAAAACTACATTCAACATCAAACATGTAAAACTGCGAAATGAAAGATTCGTTAAAGTAAAAAGCAACGTTTATTGCATTTTGCTACAGTCTAATTGAACTCTTGAACAGCTGATAACATCCGCATTTTCTCATGAGAAATACCAAAACGTGAATCGATTAGAGAAATGTTATTCAAGTTCCGTCAACTGCCTGAGACTGTGAATTAAATGTACATTTCGTTTACTATTAAACGAAATGTTTAATGTTGTACGTTAAAACATACATACGCACAAACACAATCATTGATTTTGTAAGAACATAATTTACATAATTACAGAATAAGATAATATTCATATTCAAAGTATCAATAGGTACATAATTACAAACACATCTACTCAAAACAATGCATTTCTTTATCATGTGTACGATATGATGTTATATACTTTGAATTATACCAACATTTAAATATACCAATGAATATTTGAAAATAATCGAATCATACTATCATGTAGTATTAACAACAACAAAAACAACAACAACAATAATAATAACAACAATAATAATAATAAGAATAATAAAAACAACGACAACAACAACAACAATAATAATAATAATAATAATAATAAAACAACAACTATCACTACCATCATTATTATCATATGATAATTAAAAAAAATAACTTAAACTAGCGTTTTAAACTTTAATTTAAACCTACCGTCGGTTTTGGTACCAGGTCTTGACTTGGGTGTCCGTGAGGTTTAGTGCTGCTGCCAGGTCCATTCGATCCTGAACACTTAGGTATTTCTGGCGCTCGAAGCTTCGCTCCAGCTGATTGAGTTGATGATCGGAGAAGGCCGTCCTCGCTTTGCGGGGTTTTTTCGAGCGGACTGGCGGACTGTCTCTAGAACTAGAAATCTCTCGATCGCCTTCTTCTTTTGTCCCTACAAAAGACAATGCGAAGTTTATTAAAACAATTTAATCGTTTGTGAAACCTAATCGTCTGTTTAATGATTTTTATTTCTTCATTTAGATCAAACTAAACATGTATGTAATGTATGTAAACAAAGTAAGTATAATTCTTAATAATTAATCGATTAATTATAAACAATATTATATTTTATCACATTATTATTATTATTATTATTATTATTAATAGCAGGTTCAGCAGATTATATAATTTGATAATGTGTTAAAGCGTATTTGCTCAAATAAAGTCTGCATTTATGTTAGTAATTTACGGTGCATTTAGCATCGGGCCAACTTAAAGCACAAGAAAAATTATACTTCCCTTCCTCTAAAATTAAGCCTATCACAAGCAGGCGAAATTATTATGCCAAAACAAGCCAGAATCAATATGCCAATCTATCTCTATTTGTAATAGGATTTGATGGGTTCCATGATCCCACCACAAGGAAGAACAATAATCTCTCTAATTGACTCACTAGGGAAGACCCCACACCGGGCCAAACTCACCAGCCTTTACATCTGTTATGTTAATATCACAGAATAAAATCACTGACAGTATTGTCACTTTACCGTTACTACAGATAATTTAGTAATCATAAACAAAAACAACAGCTACTATAACAGCAACAGCGTCTTTAGTTGTACAAGCGAATGACAACGTTTTATTTAAAAAGTAAAATATTAAGTATAATACTCGTTTTTGAAGGAATCAACGTTTTATTTACGGAGTATTGACATTGTTTTCTTTACCATTAATCCGCAAACAAAACGTTTACAGCATTTTAAATAGCTAAACATAACATCGATGTAAATATTACATAGCAGCATATGCTAATAATTCTGGGTTTGTGACTATTGTCTTAAGTTTTGTTTTATTATGTCTAAAAGTATCTCAAGATAAAAATAACTTATTTATTACTACTGTTACTGACACCAAAGACTTTACTAATTATACTTACAACTAATATAGCAGCACATAAGAAAAGATCATCTTACCGTTACATTTCAGGTCGCTTTGAATTTCTTCTCTTTTGTCCAGTTTATTTCTGTTTTCATCCTGCTCTAGCTTGGGCCTGATGCCGTCCGGGTGTGTTCTGCTGTCTTTGGGACTGTGGTGTGGAGACTGCACACTGGTGCTGTAAGGAGCGCACGTCGCAAGCGGTTTACTGTCTCCCAGAATGTCTTTAATGAGAAAGGAGGAGGTGGCAGTCCTGGGTGCACAGCCGGCCTGTCCGAGGGGATGCGGCTGCGGGGACAGCTGCAGACTGGCCTGGTGGTTGTGGTGATGCTCAAGGCTATCTTGGACCAAAAGAGGATCCGGATGCTCCACTGTGACTGAAATCGGCGATGAAGTAGCAGTTCTCACAGTGTCTATTTCCGAACATGGTGACGGCGTCGCCCGGTTCCTGAAATCCGCGAGTCTAAGGCTGTCAGCAAGTCGAAAATCTCCGTTCATCAGCACCGGGCTGCCAGAATTGGTGGACAAAATAGTGTCTATCCCGAAACTAGACCCACTGGATCCTTCCATAGTACAAAAAATGTTTTATGTCGTCTTCACAACAACATCTTTGTACATTTTAAAATATTAATAGTTATAATAAAAACGACGTTCAAAAAAACAGGATTCTGAAGGTAGCAAACGGCAAAAATAAAACGAAATGCACGCGTTAACGGAATTAAAAATGATCGTAAAAGTAAAACTCGAAAATAGTTGCCATGCTGATCAAAACGCTCGCATAATATATTAATAGCAATAAAAAAAAAATACAAAAAAGCAGATGGCAATCCAAGATTTTACATTCAGCTCCAAGATTTTACAATCAGACAAAACAGAAAAAACAAGTTGAGTGTTGAGTCCAAGTTCCTTTGTAATGGTTATTAAACTTTCTTTAAAAGTTGAGCTTTAGAGAAACAGTGATGCTCTAACTCCTCGACGTCAAGGTCCCTTTTGCCACTAATCGGTATAGAGTTGCTCCACAATGACTTCCTTCATTGACGTCATTTTCTCTCCTTTATTGTAACCTCCACAAGATCCCAATCCCCCCGCTCATTGGTTACAAGGTCTCGCTCCTGTCCAATCAGCCGTTTTATTTCATTCTTGTACTTTTGAGCCGCTCATTGATTCCTCGGTGTTATTTTGGAAAACCTTCCCCGTTTCCGTCTCCCATAAATGATAGACGTGTTTATGATGTGTTATTTGATTATTTTGCATTGACTTAATCTGTATTATGTAATTGTGCTACAGAATAATTAGCCATGGTAAAACACCCGAATAAAGATACCATGTGTGTGTGTGTGTGTGTGTGTGTGTGTGCGTGTGCGCGTGCGCGTGTTATATTATATATATATATATATATATATATATATATATATATATATATCTTTTTTAATACATGTAGCTATATTGGGGAATAAGTGTGTGCATGTGCGGAAATGGGAACACGCTGATTCGATGTACGACTACAGTAATATTCTGTTGAATATTACAAATGTAAACCTCCCAATTCTCTCTGCGATTATGATTTATTCATTGCTTCATGAGAGAATTGTAAATAGTATTATCTTCAGCCTGGTCTACAAAATAAGCATAACATGAAAGTAATTTATGAGAATGTCAGGCGCCCGCGCACACAAAACACAGACACACGCAGACGAATACACACACACACACACCACACACACACAAAACAGAAAGACAAAAGAGAGAGAGAGGAGAGAGAGCAGAGAGAGAGAGAGAGAGAGAGAGAGAGAGAGAGATGAGAGAGAGAGGGAGAGAGAGAGAGAGAGAGGGGAGAGGGGGAGAGAGAGAGAGAGAGAGAGAGAGGGAGAGACGGAGAGAGAGAAGAGAGAGAGAGAGAGAGAGAGAGAGAGAGAGAGAGAGAGAGAGAGAGAGAGAGAGAGAGAATGCGTATTGTAACGTATTGTGCTTTTCAAACGCATTAAATTGTAGGCAGAATAAAAATTGCTATGTTTTGTTTGAAACATGAATTCAAAATGAAAGTTGGTTGCAGCCTGGCAATAGCCGTTAATTGCGACTTGTTGAGTCACTCCCTTATTGGGTGGCGCACATCGAACGAATTAAAACAAGCACTCGGTGATTAACTTCATCCCGCACTCAATGCATCTCTGGACAGGAGGTGTCTCGCGCACTGTGTGGACAAAGATCTGATGCATCCTGGGCGATGCAGTGCATCACAGAGTTTACATTCAGTACACACATTTGAGCGTCATCATTCGGTTTTTATTTGCTACATTTATTATTTTATAGTGCATTTAAATCAAGTCTTTATTTGGATTTCGTTAAAACAAGACATATCAATGCGCATTTTATGTTGCACGAACTAATTATTTCCCCCTCCCTCCAGTGGCGGACACGATTCAACAAGGTGATGTTGAGACCTGACAGTCTAAATCCCGGGACAGAACGAATATGTGCTGATGGGTAAAAGCACACAAGCTTTATCGCTTAGCCGATAAAACAACGGTTGCACATTCGATACCCACATTCAAGACGCGAATCCATTTAACGCGATTTTATGTAACAGCTGTGCGATCTATTAGAATTCTAATTGTTTAAGAAATTTCGCAATTAGACATTTTAGACAATTTCTTGGCTTGGTTGCAAACTAGTGAATTTATTTTTGACGTACTATATTTTTTCTAGATAAGCAATACCTGTTTTCACGTACGTGCATAAGAATTGCATCATAATTTTGCTAATGAAAATAAGAAATGCAAATGATACGTTTTCTCTAAGGAACACCTATAGGCTTGAGATTAAAGTATGAAAATGAGTCAATTTAGCATCATGCATTTTACTAGTTTTTTTCTTGAAAAGCATTTTAGAATCCGAACATTGTTATTTTAAGGCTTACAGATATTTTTCTTTTTTTTTTCTTTTTATTTGTAAATGTCATTATACTACAATAATACTGAATGAGCAGAACTAGTATGGGTGATTAAAAAAAATTCGTGGCCAATTAAAAAGTGAAAAATATTTTGCTTGCTATTAAAATGCGCAGACGAACCATAGCGCGTTCGCAAGCGGCAGTGAAATCGCCCCATCCTCGTTTCTTTTGAAGCTAATGTTTAGGCCACAACACACACAAGCGCGCGCACGCAATACATGTGTTTTTCCTGCTTTTGTAGAGGCTTAAGGAAAGCACAATGATCTCTGCAGTTCGGCCACAGATCGGCTCTGACAATGCTGTTCAAGCAGTCAGAAGGGTCTTTACGATCGCGTAATTACCGGAGCTGTCAGTCAGCGCGAGCCATGGCTGCTCTGACCGTGTCCTCGAGCTGCATTCCTGCGCGCGGCTGAGCGCGTGATTGATCCGTGTTGAAGTTTTCGAGCCGCCTCGTGACGTGTGAAGCTATGGCGCGTGCACGCCTCGCGAAGGTAATCTGGAGATCAGGAGGGGTCAATGCCATTCCATATTACCTGCAGTCTAAAAGCACAAAAAATCAGCAGAAAAAACCAAGACAGAAGGAAAGAGGGGGAGACGGAATGGTGGAGTCCTGAACGCGGCTCATTGCTACAGGGAGGAGCGAACAATTGAGCAAGACGCGAAAAGCATTTCCTTTCAAAGCGACCAAAAGCAATTCGAGATCGTCCGGTTTTCGCACATTATCACAATGACACGCATCAGCACCAACAGACTGTGTGTGGACTGTAAATCACCCGTGTTCTCCCCGACACACTCGATACTGCATCATTAATTTATCAATACAAAATTCAATTTAACATTTATTTACTTTTAATACAAGCAACGTCAATATTGACAAATACAAACACAAACTCAAACTCATGCTTTTTTTATTTTGTAACGCATATACAAAAACAAAATTTCAATTTACTAATGTATTATTTACAATGATTACATTAAATCGGCTTATATAATAATATAAGTTTATTAAATAATAATTGTATTAATACATAAGCATATTAAGTAATTTCCTGGACATAATAATAATAATAATAATAATAATAATAATAATAATAATGACTGGGATATAGAGGACAAATTACATTTGTAGTGTGTTTATCAATGAATTACAAATATGTTTATAAAAAAGTATCTGTTGCAATTACTGTGAAATGTATACAAATGATGCATTATGATAATTAGAATTTCTAATGTATTTAGCAAATTTTAACATATGGCTACAAGTACTGTGAGTGTGTGTGTGTGTGTGTGTGTGTGTGTGTGTGTGTGTGTGTGTGTGTGTGTGTGTGTACGATATATGCTATCTGCTCTCTATAATACTATAAGGAGTGCAAGCAAAATCTTGGCTTGAGAAATGAGACACAACACTGCATTTTGCAAAGTAAAGGAGTAAAATAACATGAGATATAGGACAAAAATAAAGGTGAACTCATCAATGAATGGGCGCATGGTGGAGAGAGAGAGAGGGAGAGAGGACTAGATAAAAGGCAAAGCAATGATTAAATGATCAAAAGCTGTCGAGTGTGAGTCTCTGTGTCACTGCGTTGCACATTCATCTACCTACAAGTGAAAGTTTGGTTCCAGCACAGTGTAATTATAGCCGAGGATGTCAGTTTGACATTAATAGAGCTCGCAGAGTTTCCCTAATTGGCCTCAGAGGACAAAGTAAACCAGAAAATATATTAACATTAAAAAAAACATATTTTTCTTAATCCTTTCACTTTCCAACAGTATTTGAAAAGCAAAATGCCTCGGGCATGATAATTTAAATGAGCAATTTTGTTTTTGAAGGAAACGGCCAATGAGACAGAAAATAGACTAAAAAGAAATCATTAGAGTGTGCGTGCGGCTGACAGGCCCGGCCGGCCGGCCTGTCACGTGGAGTCTGTTTCAGCTCAACGCCGCGATGAGTGGAGCACATAACATGAGAAGATTTTGAAATGGAGCAGGAAGTCAAAGCCGATTATCTGGAAATCCAAAATTCAGTGTGTGTGTGTGTGTGTGTGTGGTGGGCAGTATACAATAAAATACAGACAGCAAATGATACTCATCATTTAAACCCACCATAATGTGTAATACACACAGTCTGATGGAAGTTCTACACAGCTCAAGAACACAGCCAGAACCTGGGAAAGATGCTATACAGAATGTTTGAAGATGAAAGCTGTGGTTTTGATACGAAAAAGTGGGCAGATGTAATATGACCGTATCAGGGAAACATAGTAAAGTGCAGTCAGGAGATGTTAGACTGTCTGGCGCTGATGGACCAGCTGAAGCTGACATGGCCTTAGGCTTGCCACTGCAGGCCACTCGCTTGCACCACATTGCCTTTTTTTAAACTAAATACAAAGCTGCAACCAGAAAAGCCAAAGGTCTGGACGTTTTACCTCCAGAAAGGAATAATAAAAAAAATAAAATAACATAACAGGCAACAATGTGGTGGACTGAGTGGATGCTAAAAAGGATAAGAAAAGCTCCACGACTTTGAGGCAGTTTGCTATGGTTATGGAATCTTTTAATACACCATTGTTTAGTCACTGTGGCCCGATTTCACCTTCTCTGGGTCATTTTTGGCATTGCTGGGTTTCTTATGATCGTTTATGAAGGAGAAGTGTGATGAGCAAGACATTTAATCAGTGACTTTGATAAACATTTGGCTTCTTGTCTCTGACACCCACAGCCCAGGGCGAACCACTGCGACAAAGATGAATTTCACTGGCAATTTGAGGAGCTCCACCTGCCCTGTCAGCAGAGACATCACTCACTCTGACACCAGAAGATATCAAACAAAGGCAAAACTTTTCATCTTTAAGCAAGGATTGCAATATAAATCTAGATTGATTAGTAGTAAAAAAGGAGAGAGATAGAGAGAGATAGAGAGAGAGAGAGAGAGAGAGAGAGAGAGAGAGAGAGAGAGAGAGAGAGAGAGAGAGAGAGTGTGTATGTAGAAGCAGCAATGAGTCAACAAGCCTTTCAAGCTCCGCAAAGATGAAATTTTCTGATCAAGATGATGAAAGCTGAGTGCACTCTCAGACAGTGCAACAAAACACAAAGGAATTGATGAGACGCATAAAAAGCCGACGTTTATAGTGCAGGACCCCTTCAGGACAGCAGAGGGCCCCATCTCCTGAGCGCCCACACACCTGTAGCTTCTGCATCTTCACTTCCCACACAAAGTGACACTCACTTATTTAACATTTTTACTCCTGGGGTTTTAATGTCTATTTTTATCTCTCAAACAACAGAAGCATAATCAGGTTTTCAGGAAAAGCAATTTAAACAACACCAAACACTAGTTTTAAGGTTTGATCTGCACATGTTTAAGATCTCAGTCACAGAAAATATAGGAACTGCTGAGGAGAACAATAGCTGGAGTAGTTGAAGCTTTAAATAAACACTTCTACGACTCGCTACAAAGAAACATGATACCTTTCTCTGCTTGTTCAAAAAGCATCTATAACTAAGTATCTATAGATTTGTTTACTACACCACAAATCCACTTGTGTGGCATAAACAGTAGTTTACCAATAATGTAATTATTTATTTTTACAATTACAATGTAATGTTTGAAAAATACTTATTGAACTTAGTGTGCTTGAGAAGATTGATATCAATATGAAAATCACGTTTAAGGTTAAAACAGTGTTCAATGCAAATTCTTTAGCAGTCCTGTGAATCCAACCAAACCCAGAGGGGATGGAGGTGTAACTGTATATTACATTTTAGTGTTTTGATTCTTACACCGTGTGCTAAAGAACTGAAATCAAGTGCATCATGATTTGAAATAATTTGGGAGAAACTTGGAGACCTAAAGTAACCCTACACTTATACGGGGCTAGAACGAAAGCACAGTCCACACTTTCATTGTGCTACTCGTTCTGTCTTTATGGTGTACCTTAACATTAGGTTTTGCCGTTTCAATTCATGCATTTGTAAAATTATATGTTCTTAAGTCAATATGCTTTACATTCTATTGTTGTACAGGAGCATTGATTTCATTTAAAAAGTAAACGAAACACCAAATCTTTGTGAATTAGGTGAAACGAAATCTCAGTGACTGAACAGTAACTACAATAATCCGAGCATCAGAATGCAGATGAAAGGTGATTTAAATGACTTGTAATGTGGTATGATCTGAGTTTTTCACCACTAATCTACTGGGATTTTCACACAAAACTATCTCTACCAAGAGGGCTCCGAAAAAAGAGAAAATAACTAGCGGCAATTCTGTGGCGCAAAAGCCTTGTTGATTCCAGTTGTCATAGGAGAACGACCAGACTTATTCAAGCGGTTAAAAAGGCAACAGTAACTCAAATAATCACTTGGTACAACTGAGACATGCAGAAGAACATCTCTAACAACACACAAAACCTCAAGGCGGATGGACTACAGCAGCAGAAGACCACACCGGGTGCCTCTCCTGTCAGCTAAAAACAGGAAACTTAGGCCACAATTTGCAGAGGTTCACTAAAATTGCACAACAGAGGATTAAACAAATGTTGCCTGGTCAGATGAGTCTTGGATAGTAGGTTCCAAATTTGGCATCAACATCTTGCATGGATCCATCCCACATTTGATCTGGTGGTAGGGGTGTAATTGTTTGGGGAACATTTTACCATTAGTACCTATTTAGAATTGTGTTTATGTCACAGCCAAACTGAATAATATGGCTGACCGTCCTCATTCCTTTATGATCACCAAAACAAATACATGTGCAAAGAAAATGAATGGAGAGAGAGAGAGAGAGAGAGAGAGAGAGAGAGAGCTCTATTAATACAGCAGAGCTATTGTCAGTGATTATCATTAATTTACTATAAGTGTCCTTCACATCTTTAGGGATGGTGAAACCAACACTAGCCAAGGTTTCGCTCGGCTCTTAATTGGGAGCATTAGGCCTTATCAACTAAAGATTTCTTCTCAATGTCTGACACACCATAATAAAAAACTCCGTGCTTAGGTGTCTATTGAAAAGACCACTTATAACACCTGATGTGAATTCTAATAAGTGCACATTTCCTCTACTCCGCCCATATAAAATGTAAAAACAATTGAACCATAATAGTTTGTAATAGCAAGTATTACTGGTAGTGTAGGTTAAACTCAGGACTAGCTTACAAAAGAGGATGGCAACAAAAAGTATTGCTGTAACGGAAAGCTCCTCTACTAAGCTTCCACTTAAAGAACATGTTTTTGCACAAATCGCTGGTCCGGAGCTACTAAAACTGCTGGAGCTGTTGAGGCTTCTGGAGCTGCTGGAGGTGACCCACTGATCACATGTATATTCACTGTTGTCCTTGTTATTGTCTTTAAAGACGTTAGAGGATGTGCAGGACTCTCGTTCAGGCAATAACTGCGAAAGCCACCAGATGTGCCAGTGACTAACATGCGTAAACAGCTCCACAATTACCAATGCATGAAGGCTCACAGTGAATTTGTGTCTGAATCTCAATTACAGCCAACAGCAATGTCACCCAGCTATGAAATGTGGACAAAATTTGTTTTGACACGACAATAACGTTTGATCATCCAGACCAGACTAATTGCACCTTTAAAGTTCACCCATCCTGATTCTTTCATTCCACATAATATATATGTGTGTGCTGCTTTTGCCTCCCGAATCCTAATGTCCAGTCTCTATGGGAGAGTGCTCTGTGTTTGCCGGCTGTTACTAGCTGTCAGAAGGCATTTGGAACGAGGAGGCATCTAAGCATTCGTACAGGGGGATTCATTTGACCTCATTATACTGCAATAAAGCAAGAAGCCGGTTTACTAAATATCACTGCACCACTTACACTTCACATCATATCATGCAGAGGAGCATGTTAAAAAGATGATTTCGGAAACGTCTGGTAAGTAAAGGAAGGGGGAGTGAGATTGAGGGTGGGGGGTGGGGAGTTCGGCAACCTTCTCTAGCCGGAAGGGATTTTAACAAGAGAGGGGGAGAAGAGCAGCTATGTAAAGCCCTGTTTAAGAGCAGAGTCTGCAAAGAAGAAAAAGATTTATGCTTTTAATTAATGGCAATTAAACCATGCCTGTTGGGCAGGCCCGTGGCGATTGTTCAGAGTAAAAAGAGGCTGCTCTGGTGACAAGTACCCCAATACACTCCTACTAGGCTTTTCTGCAGGAGCCGAAATTATGGGCATCAAACCCTAGCTAAATCAATGAAAGACTTTAACTTTCCTAAATTGCGTTTTTACAAGCATCAGATAGCGCCATGCTTTGATAATACCATTTCCTTGGAGGGGATGCAAATGAGAAAAGTGACAGCTACTGATCCAAACAATCAAAGGCTCCGGTTAACACGCTCTGTCAGCTGCTGCGCTGCTATTAATTACTACAAATTAATCTGACTCTGACTGCCTTTACTAATTGGAATCATAATGAGACCAAAGTAGGTAGAAACATATGTAGGCATGATGGGAAAACAATGGTTTTTTTCTCGCTTAGTGTAAACATGGATGCGTACTGATATAACTAAACAAATCCATCTTTATAAGCTTTACGTCTATTTGCACAGATACTTGGATTTTCATTAAAATCAGATCGTTTTACACTCTAGTAAAACCAATAATCAGATTAATGAGGTTTTTATTATTAAACGTGTTTAGCTGGTGGTTTGCCACAGTGAGCACACAATCAGTGTGAGATGTGTGTGTTTCGGCCTCGGCGCTGTGCTCTTCTGTCAGGAGTGTCAGTACCAGAACGTTGGCTTCATCATGCTTCAAATCGTCGGCAGCGACGTGGTTCATCTGGGAGCCAACAGGCATTCTAAATGATACTAAGCTCTGTTATTATGCCCCCTCACTAAATACTTAGCTATGAGACTAATCAAGTTTGCCAGTCGTGCATACATACTCGATTCCTCTTCCGTAGCCGCCTCATCATCTGTGACACCCAGCGCTATAATTCACTAAAAGAATCTGTGTGAAATCCCAGTCATGTTTATCCTATATAAATCAATTACCAGTGCTTTATGTGACAGCACCTACAATCACATGAGACATTAGGCATTGTTTTCCAGAGCATTCTAAAATAATTGAAAAAGAATAAATAAATTGCTCGCACACTGTTGATGAATTTCTAAACAAATTAGAAAAAAGTCCTAAAAATAGAACGTTCAAATCCTCCGTAATAATTGGAATTAGTTTGATAAAATTAAAATGGATGCATTTTAGGATAAGCAAAAATAATCTTATATTGTTAAAAAATAACATATAGTATTTTATGCTTGTAGAATAAATCCATTTAAAATGTATTTTTAACTTGAATCAGTGTAAAACAAATTTTACTAACCGTGCAAAATTTAAGTTTTACTAACCGTGCAAATAACACACGTTATTTTGTGCTTTTAAAACCTTTTATTTTTACACCTTGCAACTTAATTTGTCCAGATTGACTTTAAACTGTTCAGATACTGTTAAACATTATTTGTGTGATACAATTCCTTGAATTGGAGCATGTCACCTCATATTTTTCCTGCGAAGGTGGATTGCAATACCTTCAATGTTGTTTGTTTTGAAAGCATGCAGTGTTTCAATATTTCCATATTTATCCATAAGTACAATACATTTAATATTTGCTCTTAACTTAATTGACAACATTCAATTCAACTTTAACTTTGGCCTAATACCAAAGACTGCTGATCAATTTAAATCTAAAGACTGAAAACTAAATTTTGGATTAGAGTGAGTTTGGCAAATATAAGTTCTCAACAATACGATTGTTCTCCAAAAGCCCCACGGTGAGTAAGAGATGAATGCTGAATCAAGCATGTAGAGATGTAAGAAGCAAGATACTGTATCTGATGCTAATTACGTACAAGGTTTGGAACAGGTTTACTCAATAACAGTTTTCTAAAACATCTTATTCACTGACCTGTGATGATTACTTACCTACTTTAACTCATGTTTTTACTACTTATTACTTTTTGCACATTTGTAGCTATTTAATACTTAATGTTTGTATTGTGTTGTTGTTGCATTGTATTGCATTGATATTATTTTATTACTTTACTGTACATCACTTTGGCCTATTTTTTTTTAACAGTGTAAAGAGCTTTTTTAACAAAGTTATCTGGGAGAAAAAGTTACTACCATTTGTTTTATTGAAAATTTTGCGTGTGAAAATAACTCTGTTGAATATAATATTGATTGAATAATACACACATCGAATACATTTGTTCTGGTCAAATTTTCAAATAGTATTTATAATGTTTCAGAGTTCAGAAATAAATTATGTCCTGGTGCAATTCTTAAAACTGATGGTCTCCTGAAAAGGATTGGAATTTATACAGTATATTGATCCAAAGACACTGTAGAACTGGGAACCTCTTGCAGACGCTTATTTTGTGATTTTTACTGATTTCGCCTTCACAGGTGTGAATCTTATTTATCAACAAGTATTGAGCTATTCGGTACATCAGCGTCATTCCATAAATCTCACTTAATGCGATAATGTTTGTTGGAGACTATTATTACAAAGTTTGATGAAAAGAGACAGCGGATGTAGTGACAAATGCGGTCTGTGGCCTGGTTGAAATATGTTGGTGTGTGGGAAAATAAGGGTTAAATACAATTTGTAGCTATTTGACATCTAAAAAGTTCCCTGCTGGACCATTGTTGGAGGTTCTGATGACCCGGCAAAACCCACAACTCTTTCCCCGTAGTTGTTCTGGCTTTCCAGATTAAAACATTATCCTTACAGAGCAATAGGCTACATTTAATGATAATGATTTCTGCATTATGCAATTTTAAACTTCATATGGTAATTTCACTGTTTAATCCAATGACTTGAGGCAAAATTATGAGTGCACTTTCAAATTTTATGTTTTGCCTTTTATAAGTACCATCTAATTTTGAATTGTAGATCTTAATCTGCCATACCTGTGGTTTAGTCATGTTTTAGATATGTTAATTTTTTCCATTGTTATTGACATTGTTATTAATAGCATAGCAAATTTATCTAATCGTGATTCTTTAAGTCTAAACACAAGACATAAAACGGTGATAAAGAGGAAAATAAAAGGCTTGCAAAGAACCTGAGACAGAGCCTTAATGCCGACAGCCTCATCTGCCAGTCCCCAGGCTGAGAAGAATTACAAGTATTATCACCTCCATCATTAAAGCGGGGTTCAATTACTGCAGAATTGCCTCAATCACAGATAATACGGTGGCTGCCAGTCACCGTACATGAGAACTTGACTTAATTGGCTAATAAGTGTTGAGAAAGACTGTGTTATTTGATTAAATCACTGAAGACATGAAAAAAAGGATTACTGTTTTTTTTCTTTTCCTGACGGGGAAATAGAAGCACAGAAGAGGGGCGGAAAGAAGGAGGAGAAGAGGTTGTGCTGGGTCAGGCCTAGCGGAAAAAGGCCTGTCTTTGGCTTAAAGCAAGGGGGTTGAGAAATGTTGGCCCAGTTGGCTGCGGAGCAAGTCAGTGAGAGGAGGAGTAAAAGAGGCGGGAATCCAGGTCATTCTTTTGCTTGGAGAGATGGATTCATCCATCATCACACCCTTGGCCTGGTTTCTACCAGAAGATGACTTGAAACCAACAACTTCCAAATACCCCTTGTTGGTATTTGGGTTTGGTGCTATAATGCTCCACCACAAAGAAACACTAGTGTGTGTGCGTGTGTGTGTGTGTGTGTGTGTGTGTGTGTGTGTGCGTGTGCGTGTGCGTGTGTGTGTGTCTGTGGTTATATTAGGTTAAACAACAAACATATCAGACATGCTCTGTTGTACAGACTATACTGTAGATAACGTACATTTGTGCAGATAAAATACAGAACTAAAATCTCCCCAAAGAACGTATTTGTATAAGTGTGTGCGCATTTGCTGTAATTTCTGAGCTCAGCTCTTGGGACGAAAGTCCACAGAGCACATATTTTATTCTCGGGCGCTAAAAATATTAATTGTTTCTCGTGCAGAGAAACCCACCTGCACAGCAAGTAAAGCTGAGCCGTACATCTTTAATACCAGCAAAATGAGCAGCCCTCAAGGGGGACGCCACAGAACGGAATACTGGACAGAATTAGATAATGTGCTTCTGTGGCTATTCATAATGTCATTAACATAAAGGCAATTAAATGAGTTTTTAACCCTCCACCTCACATTGTTATTAATGAACATCAGATGTAAGGTAAGTGCAAACAAGAGGGTGACTGTAATTATCTCCTCATCAAAGCTCTGAAATTGGCCTAAACAGGAAAGCAAAACAGATAATTATGGAAGTGTTTGTAGCAGTGCTGGTCCATGGGGGGTATAATTTAATTTAATCACATGACATGGAACCAAGAGGATTAATTAGACAAGCTCATTGGGCACAGCAGTGCCAGCCTGGTACACTGGCATCCTAGGATGCAAATAAAGATCTCACCTCAGTTAGATTGTCGCTGTAATTATTATGAACGACCCAGATCTGTCTGGGCACCGTGGACAGCCCGAGACATTCGCCCTGTCTATATTTACACAAAGTCACAGAGGGGGAATATTAGCAGCATCACCAATTCTGCTTTCATCTCCTGTTACCTGTTAGTCAATAAAATTAAGTGGAAAAAAAAGAAAAAATATTTTAAAATACTTAAATGTATACCATATATGTATTTATGTTTAGGTAATATGTGCCACAAAGCATGAATGAAAAAATCTCTCTTTCAGCACCATAGCTTCAAAAAAGAAGTCCAGACATTGCTAAAAGAAAATATGAATAGTCAATGTTCAGTCTGTTTTTATGATTTGACTTTACAGTCTTTACTATATAAAAAGCAAAAAAACACAACAAAACAAACAAAAACTACATAAAAAAACTTTAGATAAATTGAAAAACAAAACTTGTTTTGTATTGGTTGCTCACCAATCCAGGGTGTGTGTCCTACCTCAGACCCAGAACTCCTGCTCCCAGTGACCCAGAAATGGAACAAATATAAAATGTAAAGTAAAAGACGCGGTACCTTTCCAGCTCTACTGCCCACAGGGATTTGACAAGAGCCAAAACAGCACCAACAAGGAAACACTTGAGCGGAAACACACCATCTCTTCACCTCCCTCCTCGCTTTTCTCTTCTTCTGCCCTTGCTCCCCAGACAATGAGGTTGGAGGTCACAGGTCATCATCACTGTGCTCTTGAAGTCTGCAAACAACTCATTACCGAGCTCTCGGGCATGTCAGAGCGGAGGCTCCAGGGGAAACACGGCAGTGCGTCATGTGGCAGCCCCAGTGAGTTTTGCTCAAGGATCTCCAGAAAGGGTGTCTGGATGTTTTTATTGACTTGTTCTCAAGGATAATCAATAATTAACTTGTGTCACCCCACTGTTAACAAAAACACCCTTCTTGAGAATAGAAATTGGGGAGAGAAAGATTCCAACTTCATCCTGTGCTGTGTTGTTGAAAGTGTTTTTATTTAATGACGCAAGGAATTAAATTAACTGTTTCCAGAACTAGTATTGTAATTAAGATTTAAAAATATCTATAAAAAATACCGTGATTTTCAAAAAAACAAACGCCAGGAGAGTGTGATGTTTCACAGCTGCAAACTGAGATGTCGAATGAAAAGAATCAGCTGAAAGATTTTGTAGCAAACCATAAAGACGTGCTGTGGACAGCTTTCAGCGACTAAAATAGCTATATTTTCTTTATTTGGAAAATTAATAATTGAGAATAGAGAATAATATACGTTATTTAAATTTGACTTTTTCATTGTCGTCTCTACTGGATCTATTACTGTTAATTCCTGTCAGTGGTTTATGGGCTATTATGTGTTAATCAGTGTTTCCACAATACATAGGCAATTCAGTGTAAATGAAATGCAAAGATTTTCATGGATTTTCAAAGGGTTTTGTGCTTTTTGCTTATATTTCCTTTTTAAGCAGCAATAATCTTGTTAATTCATCAGAGGAAAATGGAAATTGTTTTTTTTCCAAGTAGGAAAACAAGTTTGGTAACAATCTGGAGGGATGAGGAGTTTTGCAATTGTGAATGATATATTAGATGATATCATTGGCCAGTTTAAATAAATGATATATCGTATTTACACAAATGTAAGAACCCTTTGTTTTCCTATTTTAAAAGTCAGAAACTTGGGATGTGCTTATATTAGCATATAAAAATAAGAACCCTTATTAAGGAAATTGTGTTTGGTAATAATATCTAACCGTTACCATTTGTTATCTATTATTCAAGTAAGATGTAAAATATGGGGGAAATGAATGTCGCGCATATTACATACAGGCTTTTGTTCACATTATCTTGATTTCTGTGAATGAAAGAAATGAAAGCGATTGATTCACACTCATTCTTTTACTGAGCATGAGGCGCAGATCTGGTCACCGATGTGATTCTTCCGCCACATGAAACCACCAGGGTTCTAAACTGGCTGAGGATTGAGTCACAAGTTTGGTTCAGGTGTTTAGTCTTAGTGTTAGTGTTTAGTGTTTAGTTACGTTTCCTGGAAAGTCCTAACACTAAGCAAGTAAGGGGGTGCTTATGTTCACCTATTAATTGAATTTTTATTTTGTGTATGAAAATTGGGGGTGCTCATACTCATAATATACATAAATATGGTAAATATTTTCTAAATAATAAAATAAAGTGACAAATAATTGAGGACAATCAATGGTATATTGACAGCAATATTCACAATCGTGTCTGAGATAAAATAATCGTTCTTGTAAAGTGACAAGTCAGTCACTTGTCTATTGTGGAAATAATGACAAATTCCACAATCGCAGTGGCTTGTGGAAAACTGTGTCCAACCATTTTGTGACGCAGCAGCAATAACCAGTGGCAATGTTGGTGCGTTGTGCATGAGTATAACGTAACAGAAAGTTGTGATAACCTTATCCCAGTTAATTAAGTTGGTAAATGTCTCCTCCTAAGGGAGTCTGGGCAGCCTCTGCAATCTTATCCCGCTAAACAATTGTACTTAAGGATAATAAAAACTCCAGGAATTTTAGATAACATAATGACTCTTATTAGAAGTCAATCTTTCATCCTTCTTGTAAATGTATTCGGTCAGTCCCCAACAGGATGTTTAATGTCAGGTGGTCCTTTTAGTTTACCTTTAAGCTTACTACAAAACACAAATATACTGTTTGAGACAGACCATGATTCTGTCCATGTCTTTTTTTTTTTTTGACATTTTTGATCAGTAAAACAATTGATAAAGCGTGTTCTAAAACCGTAATATGGGTACAATTAATAGTAATAAAAGCACTTTACACACAAACACCGAAGCAGACTAATGTGTTAACAAATAGGCCACTCTAGATTGCCTTAGTGATACACACTGTCATCTGTCAACTTAATGGGAGAATTTAATGCTACATTAATTAAACAGCAGAGACGACATCGCCAGCAGCACCTTCTGCCCCCTCCTCCATCTCCACCCTGCTAGTTGAGATGTAATTACTTGCTGTCACATTCATTTCATTCCACTTCAGTGCAATTGTGAGTACAATATGGATCTGACAACTAATTATCAGTCGAATTAAGCAGAGGATTGATTTCAAAATATTGTAGTTTGACGCATACAGATTAGTATTGCCAATATGTCAAGATGAGGGTTTTGAAAAATGGTTCCACGCAAAAGAAAAATCTACTGGAATAATGTGAGTAGTATTGTCAATTAGACATGCTGGTTTCTAACAGAAGGCATCGTTTAAGGCAGAGGCTGTGGCAGCGCAGTGGAAACCTTGAGTAAAAAACATGTAGGTTGGGTGTATATTAACCTATGACTAATATGTTCCACTCGTCAGCATGAGTGGAGCCAATCTCAGCATCTAAGGCTAGAATAATAAACCAGGTAGAAGTTTAAATGAAAATATACTTTATTTCAGCAATTTTATCTCCGCCTTGGCCCTAACTCTTACTGCTTGCCTAATGTGCATGTTGTTGACATTTCAAATGTATTTTGAATCAGTTAATAATAAAAATGCACATTGTATAATTAATATTTTTCATTTATAGTGTTAAAAAAAAAACACATGATTTGAACATGAAAAAGTCTGTTGTTTAAAAAAAAAAAAATGTTCAGGCTATTACAGCTAAGAGAGTTGAGACTGCAATGCAGATTGGAGTCAGTAGTGCCGTGTCAGGGTTGTGTTTGTCTGTAGGGAATGTGTTCTGTCTGATGGCAGCCATATTTATAGTCTGCTCACAGCGCCCTGATCATCTGCCACCATCTGCATAGTTTACTGACTGTGATCAGTGCGCGACAACAGCCTGTCAGCGTGCTTTACAATGCTGTAACAGTGGCACAGTGCAACATCAAGCAGCCCTCTCCTATCATAAATGCCATCCCTTCACAATACAGCACTTTTTTGCATCTTACCTCCTGTCTGCACTGCCTGCGATCTCTGCTCTGTGCTGACTGACTGAAAAGTGCCTGCATTCTATAGCTTCAGGAAAACCCTCAGGCAAAATCCAGACCACGATTTACTATTTGCCCCAACAGCGACAAAAAAGTTAAGCTGTCTTTTAGATTTGGTGTCAGACGTATGCACAAAACTGCATTTTTAAGTGCTTCTGCTTATAGTCCGGTTTAAAACACATACAGAAGCCTTGCTATGTTTAGATTAAAAATATAAAAAATAACACTTTTTTTTACTAAATCTGTACTGTATGTGTGTGTCTTGACTGTTTACTCCAATCAGCGAGATGTTCTTAAAATCTCTACTTCCTGTAAGCTCATTGTAATTTACAGTTTCAAAAAAACACTTACCTACTCTGAGCTGCATTTGTGCCACAACCTGCTCTTCAAACATTACAATTGCTCAAGTATATGATTTACGATAACAATTAAAGGTGTTACATTTTATTCTAGCTTAATTGTTTTGCATAGTTATTTTGTTAGGAATGTTTCTAACATTACAATGGTTTATTTTTCATTTCATATCAAATTGAAAAATATTCAATAAAATGTCCAATTGTATTTGTACTTGAAAAGATTATTTTATTTCCCAGTTCACCCTTGTGTTTTTATTATACTTTTTTTTTTTTAGTAACAACCGATTATTAAAATATTTAATAAGACATGTATAGTGCTCACTTTAAAAGTGCCCACAGTTAAGAAAAAACAGTTAACTGGCAGTTAGAAAAAACTGTAACTACAAGAATTAATCTTAACAAGAATATGTGTGGAAAAAAAGTGTTTACTAGCACAATGAGTAACTGTTACTTTATGTTTGAATAAGCTTGATTCAATAATGATTGAACGACCCTTATCAAAGTGTGAAAATAAAATTATTACACTTAACTGTTACAATTACTAAAAAAAAATGTATTACAAATGACAAAGACTGGAATGCACTTTCAGCTTCACTTGTCCACGCTAGTGACTCAACGGGTACATTTTTGGTCAGTTCAGTCAGTGGGCATGCTATTGAAGAGACATTGGGTAAAAGGAAGAGGGCAAAGTAGTAATATGCTATATAAAGCAACGATATATAAAAAAATGTTTGAGACCAATTTGGGGTGAAGCTTTGCCTACGCCCATCCTGGGTATTCGTTGGGTCTTTGTCTCTGTCTGTCCTGTTTTGACTTTGCCTCTTGCCCATATAATTTTCAAATATACACTTACCATTTCTGGACTACATTTTAGTCTTGACCTGCTCTCCAAGAAAACTTGAAATGAACATTGTTAATTTTTCGACAAACTTCAATATGGTATCTTAGTGGGTTAGAATTATCATCTCACAAATCTCCAGATCACCCCAAACACTAACTCGTTGTAACTGACTCGTAAAGACTGTCTTGTTCATTGGCACTGTCTCCGTGCCAGCTTCACCGGCTCCCAGCACATTTGTAGGGCCTGTAGAGAAGGAAGATTTGTTGTTAAAACTTTCACCAAAGTTCATTGATGTGTGTAGCATTTACTAGGCTTACTGCCAAGGGGTCTATTTTAGTGTTCCTACACTGACTTTCTGAGGAGGAACTGTCACCACTCATCCTGCCTCCGCCACCAATTTAAGCAACCGCATCAAAGTAAGCAACTAAGACACCAAGAGGGTCTCCGACTGGATTTCTTGTACACGTGTCAGTAGCAAACCACGTGACTCGCTTAATGCTTTTGTAGTGTTGCTTGATTGTGCCTTTAATCAGAGTCATAGAATATTGATACCATTTCAATACAGATTTCTGATCCAGACTAGTACATGCATACACAGCCACATACACACACAAACACAGAATCGAAACTCATTTTGTGTGAAAACCCCAAGGAAACTAGATGTCCCTTTAAAGAAGGCATTATTAATTTGTGAACTTCTTAAATATGTCCAGATCATACAGAATTGGGTTTGAATTGTCAAGAATTATGTCTTGGATCTGCAGGAAACAGCTTAAAGAGAATGGAAATGGTTAGGAAAATACCAGGTTTTTCCACACAGCCAGCTTATAAAAGATATTTTCCTCAGGCTTCGTGTTCTTCTGGTGAGGATGTTGTGAGAAAAATGCAGGCTTAAAGAAAACAGGAACGCCAGCGGGGCCTTCTGATGACAACACAACATCAGGAAAGAGTGAAAATGATTAATATTATGAAGTCAGAAGAAAGAGAAGGAGATTGCTCATAGGTTTGAAGCTAATTAACGGAGTCTTCCACAAGGAATTCAGGGCAGAAAATAATGCTCTGAATTAACAATCCCTAAAGATTGTCTTCAAAGCTTAAACAGCGGTGAAAAATTAAAGCAAAAAAAAAAAAGATCATACTAATTCGAACTGGTATAACACTCCTGGCACTTTTCCGTTTTTTTTTTCCCCAAACAAAACGGCAGGTCTTGTTTTGTTTTTGTTTTTGTTTTGTTTTTTTTCATGAGAAGAAGAAGAGAAGTGATTAAAGTCCATTTTTAACTTGACACTTCATCCTCGGCCCTGATAATGTAATGACAATCTTGTTGATGATAGAACCACTAGTTAAAATAAATAATAAAAAAAAACATTGGTTCAAATGTCATGTTTGACACTGTTCAGTAGTACCATGTTTTACACCTTTTTTGTGTGTAATTGCAGCCATGAAAATGTCTGTGATTTCTTCTGTGGGCAGAATAATAACTTACTGACAGTCTGCTAATGATTTGTTGTTGAAGTTAGGGGAACAATTGTACTGTAATTTAGGTCTATTCACAGTTTTTCTATTCACTTGCTGTCTCTTCTCTCTACTCACACATTCAGGGCCATCCACCACATCAGCTCCATGTGTAGCTAGAGAACAAATAAAAAAGAATCACTTATAATGCCAGAAGCTAATTAAAGCTTGTAGTCAACGTTCTCCTATATCGGCCTGTTATGGTGTTATAAATACACAGTGGAAGACAAAATCATTAGCTCCTTGTGCAATTTCAAGTGAAGTTTAACAACAAAATTATTTTATAAACACAGCATTTTTAAACCATTCCGACACATTTTAGTATATATAGATATATGCAAGCAATATCTCCCCAGAAAGTCCTTGGCAAACATCATTCTTTCATGTTCGCAATCTCTCATTGCATTCCTGCATAGGGCCATAACCTTGTGTAGTGACTGTCTATTCTCATACTTCAAGACCTTCAAACTCAAAGGTTCATTCTTATCTCAACTACAGTATACAGATTGTATTTACGAGAATATAAGCACCCCGGAAAATATAAGCACTATATAATAAAAATTCCAAAAAACAAATAAATAAATAAATAACATTTTTGGCTAATATTTCTCTTAAAATATTTATTTTTCTTCTTTTAACAAATCTAACTTATGACTCATATCATTTTGATATTAATTTGCTTGAATAATTGGTGTGAAAAACATTTTATAGTAATCAGTAACCAGAACTCCACCTCCAAGGTGCTGATCCTTTGCACTCTAGTCAGTGCAGCTACAGCCATTTTTAGCCAAGGTTATTAACAGATGCTACACGATAATCATTGTTGTGAAGTAATAACCATTTTGCCCTGTCATTTGGTTTGTTGTCTCTGTCTGTGCCAATAATTATTGTTGTATTTTGTTTTTTTCTCTGCGCTTTGTTTAGCCACAGCCAAATATTGTTGATGTTTCTTTATTTTTGTTTTTGTGTGTGAATGTCCTTTATATGTGGACATTGTAGGTGTGTAGATGACCATGTCTGCCCTCAGTTTCACTCAGTGTTGAGGAGTCTGATGGCTTGAGGAATGAAGTGTTTGCACATCGTTTGCGATGGCGTTCTCAGATGCTAACCGTTGTGTATATATTTGAAATAGAAAGGGACCATCATCTTCTGCAGGGTCTGCCTCTACAATTTTAAACGCTTAAATGGGTTATTTATGTCAATCAGGATAATTAAAATAAAGGGCATTGACAACAGTAATATACAGTATTTTACATTTATTCAAGCAAACATAAAAAATAAAGCTGAATTTAAAAGAAAATGTAATAACGATAAATATTTGAAAACCTTTTCTTGCTCTGTTAAACATTACTATATGAAATATAATACGTTCACCGGCATCACAAAAATGTAACATTTCATGGGCATTATTCAGACTTTATAGTATTATTGATTTCTGGATTTTTTTACAGCAGGGTTTAGTTTTGGATTAGCTGGGTTTAAGGACTTCAAACTGCTGAAATGGATTTAAAGAGGAATTGTTTGCCCGAACCAATGTTCATTAAATTCAAGTGTTTTTGTCAGTCTTTTCAGCACATCCATAATGGACTCACTGACCTAGTTTGTTAATTCTGAGATATTGTATGATGCAAGTTTAAAAAAAAAAGTGATTTTCTGTTATACTTTTTCCTGTCACAAGAAACTGTAGCAAATTTCAATTCTCGGACCACACATGCAAACACACATAGACATTAACATGAATAGAAAATCTTTCGCCCCACAAAAGACAATGTTGGGGTCTTGAATGGATCCTCCTTGCTAGGACCTCCAAGAAATGAGTACCGTATTGGGTATAAACCAAAACCTGTGTTTTATTAATCGAAAAGAAGAGTTTTCAAACTAATGCCTGTAACATGCGTAGCAATCCTCGTCCCCATATTTCTCTTCGATGTCTTTTTATCTTGTTAGAATATTTTTAATATTTAATAACTTAAATCTTATTTCCAATATTAATATTAAGATCTTATTATATTTTAGCCTGCGTCACCACAGCCAGGCCAAGGCTGAAGGCTGTTGAATTGTTTTATACTTGTGTCTCCAAGAGATATAGATTAGTAACTAAAATCTAGATAATAATAATAATCTAAAAGTTGTTTTGACTTATTGTTCCCTATGGATCTGTGGGGGAATATTATAAGGCAAGATAATTTGATGTTGACGTAAAACCAAATTCCGGTAAACTGCTATGTCTTCAGTCTCTGTCTAAGTCTTATCAAAAGCAAGGACACTGGAGCTAAAATCTTTGTGAAAGGTTAAGAAACGTTTAAACTAAGAAATCCTCACATTTACTTGACTATTTGTAATATTTATATTAATACTTTCTTGTAATTATCAAAGTGATTTAATTAACACCAATAACCAGACAATCACATGAATAAAAGTGATAACTAATTTAAAGATTTACTTAGTGTGCTTTGAGACAGTTAAAACTGTGAGAAGCTTCTTAAAATAACTCAGAACTCAAACTCGGAACTTATATTAATTTATGATTGACCATAGATAATATTTTATTATATATTTTAAGATAATACTTAGGTTCCAACATTCAAAGTTAGTGTTTTAGACTGCTCTTCTTACTCTCCTCGTTCGGAGACCTCTGAAGGTCGAATAGAGACCTGATTACATATTACCATAGCAACGCCTATCTTTTGTTATTGAATAGAGACCACGTGGGTAAGTCAGTCCTCTGACAAATCTCGTTTCCTGCTGATAGTCACGCGAGATATCTGACGTCATTTAGGGTATAAAGGATCCGCATTTCCTGATTGTGAGAGAGTAATGCATTGAACGGCACAATAAACACGTGTTAAACCTCTAACGCGGTGTCGGCTCAATCATTGCTCCCTGGATCCAGCTTCCGGACAACTCCCTTCGACAGAGACCTGCAATCTCGGCCATGATGGAATGCCTGACTGATTTATAATTATTATTAAGCCTCCAAGAAAGATTAAAATCTTTCATATCTGAATAAATAATAATAAAAAGTAATGATTAGATATTATTTCTAAAGACACGGTATTTCCATTTACTTTGATTACTCCTGATTAGCTATTTGGAATAAAGGATGCTTATCTTAAGCATATTTGAAACATGTGATTATAAGCACCCCCTTAGTTTAAGAGCTTCTAAAATTGAGTAAAAATTGGGTGCTTGTATACGCTAGCCATTAATGCAGAAAATTGCTCTGAAATATGTTTAGTACAAGAAAACGTGAAGCGTGTTTTATGACGCCTAGCTTATAGGTCTATTGATTCATGGCATTTCTCATATCTGTGGACTTTTGCTGTGAACAAGCACAGGGCAGCACGATCAGTTCTCCTCTCTAACGGCAAGGAGGATCATGCCTTGTGCTATTTTTCTCACTCGCTCTCTTTTCCTATGTCTTCACTCCCACTATCTGTCAGCTCACATTTCATTAAGTCAAGTTGAAACAGTACTTGAAGCCATTTCTGTGGATCCACTTGTATTAGTATGGCTATTATCATCTGAAATCAGTGGTGTTTTAGCAGATAAGTGCCGGAAGTTAGCTCTGAATTCCAGGTCTGTGCCCTGCGGTGTGGAGCGTGTATTGAAAGAGAAGATAACAGTTTTCCTCTACCTTCCCTCTTCACAGCCCTGCTAGCAGCTCTTTCGCTCCCTCGTCTACACCAAGTGACTCCTCACAGAATTGCAGCAGATTTCACAGCATTGGACTCAATGAGTGATGAGATTCTTGCTGAAAGAGCCTGGCACAATCGTTCAGTGTTCACAGTGCAGAGTATATTAAAGGCGAGGAGCAAAATGCTAGCGAAACATTTGTAGATATAGGTGATTTAGTATGCGTTTCTTTTAATTTATTTGTTTATTAGTATTTATTTAATAAATGTATTAATTAATTAGTTAATTAATTTTTTAGTGAATTTACATCTCATGGCAAATTATCTATTACAATTATTTTGCACAAAAATATTTGAACAACAAATGGTTTTGTTTGTCTAAAATACAATAATAGACCAAATTTCAGAAATGTGTACAGTGTGTAGAAGTAAATGTGTTTATTGTGTCTGTTATAATATAGTACTTGTGCTTTTTTTTTTAAAAAAGAAAACATTTATAAAAATGTGTATTTATATATATATATTTTTTTTTAATATTTAAATTAATGTCTGATGTTCCTCTACATATATAGCAGTGCGTTCTTTACAATTTCTATTTGATCGGCTGATCTTGTAGCTACAGTTTTGCTTTAAGTAAATTCAATATACAGTAATGGCAATTTACTGTATCTTGACTTAACATACAACACGTCTTGTGTTATGAAGTTGAAATGCTGGTGCGCTACACACATCCCACAGTCCCCGAGTGTTTTTGATCCACATTTGCACTCTCACACATACATAATTGAGATTTTTCATACAAGGACACAAAGAGCCTAAAGCCGATACTTAATTGCACCCACTGTCATTAGAGGAGAAAATCAACAATTTTAAAAATACACTAGCGCATTTCATCTTAAACTGAAGCAGTGTTTTGAATCAAACTCTGAATGGCGCCGGCGGGGACTGGTGCTATCAGCTGCTCTGAAGAAGATGCTGCTGGACATGTCTGTGTGACGTGCCGCCTGTTCTCTCACTGTCCAAGCGAGATATGATGTGACCTGTATCTGGCCATGAACACCCCCTCTTTACCCTAAACAAATGACGCTCAATAGTTCTTTCATCCCGATTTCCAGAACAAGCTACTGGACTGTGTTCCATTGCTCAGCTAGCACAGCCCATCATCTTTACGTTAACTGTAAAATGAAGTAGTTTTCTCCTCCCCCCCAACAAATATTTCTGTCATGAAGAGAGACAGAGAAAGAAAGAGAATTTTTTTTCTTGTCTTTCTCTGACTGAAAGACTGTATCTGCTTCCCCTGAGGGAAAAGGATAATGAGGATCTGTACGACTGTTCTGTCTCATTTCAATTGGAAATGCCGCACCCTACATTTTGGGAAGGTTATTGTCTGATCATTGCCTTTCGTCTATCATCTGACAGTTCATCATGTCCACTCGCAGACGCCACCGAGGCCTTGACACTAAAATTAATACCTTTATCTTGGCCTTCTGTAAAATTGATAATTTTGCTGCTCATGGAATACCAAATAATTATTGTTACGCAATACGTATTCGACTAATTTCAAGAGTGTGATTCTTCTTCCCAAATACCAGAAAAATATACATGCATCTACAGCTTTTCTACCATAAGAACCGTCATACTTCACAACTAGGGCCACGTCTCACTCTCTCTTCAGCTACACTAGGGCTTATTTTTAGTGTTGATTACTGAAACCATGTGACGTTTTACAGTGTGAAGCGTCTGCAGTCACATCATCCTCTTACTGACACTCAAGTGTTATCCGTCTCTCACACTCTCTCACACTGAAGCACACTCTCTTCAGCTTCACCAAGGCTTATTTTCAGACTTAGTCTTGGAATACTTAGAAATCAAAAAATATTGACTAGGTCCTTCTTTCAGGAGAACATAATGATACAAAGTCAAAATTGTTTTGAACTGACACGAACCGTTGTCGATTGAAGAGCTGAAATCCCTAACGATTAGACGCAATATTGACAAATGTATAACAGTGGTGTCAAGTGCTCATGGATATCTGCTTGCCTTTATCTCAGATGCCACCTTCCCTAGAGTAAAAGACAGATAAACATATTCTCTTCAAACAGCCCCAGTGACAGCCAAATAGCCTGCTTGTCACGTGTAAAAAACATCTCTAATGATCTGTGTCGAGGGAGCAGCCTGCCCCCTTGTACGAGACGAGTCCCTCGAGTACTAGGACGAAGAAGGGGGTGGAAAAGATAACAATGCTGAGAATAATCCTGAGCTTAAAAGTCCCAACTTTCAAAATAAAAACCCTTCACTTCAAACCATTTCAAGATCTTTCTCATCCAGCGTTTTCTCCCTTTGTGTTTGTCACCCTTCTTTTGCTTGCTGTGCCAACATTCATTACCACAACCATCAGACTGTAACTTTGCGTAATGTTTCCCCAGCCATTGCAAAGAACAGAATGATCGAGAAATTGTACATGATGGGCGGATTTGCGATAGGGTAGAGATCTTGGTGTTTGAAACTAGCATCTTCTCAAGATTCGTCTCCTGTGTGTTTCTGCAATGTGTTTGGCTCCCGCTTAGTGCTTTAATTTTCATAATTAGAGCCGAAATGTTGATGTGACTTTCAAGCAAGCAACCCGTTATAAGCCTATACGTTTTCCCTGAAGAGATGATGAGAGGTGATACTCCAATTCATAATCATGTTATTTTTATTCATTATCGCTAATGTGATGCTGTGTTAAACATCACACTCCTTTCCTCATCATCAACACAATCGGAGTGCAATACTCCACCAATTAACGGTGAAAGGAAACGAAAGTGTCCGCTAAGTTTGCTTTTATCAAATAAGATGTTAAAAGACATTTTATCCAAATGGAGTTAATGTTTTCTTTTTCAGTAATGATGTGGCTGATGAGAAGACTCTTGCTTTTTAGAAACTCAGACCAATAAAACATTGGTGAAGAACAAGAACTGGCATGTATAAGTTAACTTTGATAAAATTTGTAATAGCCACATTTGTTTTTCAAACAGCAGGTCTGTCCACAAATTGCTCTTAAAAAATCTATTTCTTGTGAAATAAAAATTAAATTACACCCAACTAGAGTATTATCTAACAACAGATTCCGTTTGTCTTGAACCTACTTCATGAGTTATTGTTAGAACTATTTATTTTCTGAGCCACGACATCTGCTTCTGACTTGAAGAATCTGGGTGACACTGAAAGAGGGAAACAACCTTAATAGACAATTATCCAATCACAAGACGAGTCTAAAGCAAACACACTCCCCTTTAAGATGATCAATCAATTACAGTACTAAACTGCAGGAAAGACACTCCTGAAAGTTGACCAACCTATAACAGGACAAGACGAAAGAAAAGACAAGATAGATGATCGATCAATCACGGTATAAGACTGAAGAATAGACACGCCCCTGATTGATTAATCATGATGCGAGAATGAAGAAAGGAAAAATATGATCGATGATCAACCAATCACAGCACCAGACAGAAGATGAGGCATACCCAAAATATGATCAAATCGTCACAAAGCAACCATGAAATTGTTTATAATTAAAAATAAAAACATGCGCTTTCTAAAAATAAAAACATCTTCTGCACTGAACAGTCTGTAAAGGGCATATGTTGAAAAACATAAGCATATTTAAGCATATTTAAGTTACCTGAATGGATGTGGAATGTGTCTCAATATTCTTAAGCTGCTGTGCGTTTTTTTTTCCAGTTCTGTTCACAGTGCTGAGGTCCACATTTTAATTCTAACAGCCCTAATGATGAGAAAGAGCGCTAACAGCTCTTGATTAGCTACGTTTATCTCTAATTAATTACCTGTACCTAATTAGACAACCTGTTTCGCTTAGACACGGAGTCAAGTAGACTAGATTATTAGTAAGCTCAATGGGCCTATACAAAAGGTTGAAATTAATACAGTGTAGAAAAGAAATCATTTTAATTGCACTGGTGTTGCCTTATGGCGCTACTTTATCATTCTCGCTCGCTCCCCTGGATTATTAGAGGGGATTTGCAAAGGGGGGCTTCTGTGAAATTCACCTTGGCAATGGCTCATTAGTTTGGCTTGTTATTGTATTATTTATTACCCCACCCCCAACCCAATCACAGAGTGATTCATGACTCTCTCTTTTTCTCGATCTCTCTCTCTCTCTCTCTCACACACACACACACACACACACACACACACACACACACACACACACACTCCCTCTCTCTATCTTTCCTTCTTTCTCTCACGCACACACAAACTCCCTTTCTCTCTCTTTCTCTCTCACACACACACACAAGCACAATCAAGTCCACACATTTGATGTCGTAAACTAATTCTAAACAAATTTGATGGTCCAAATATACAATTATTCACAACACACACACACACACACTCTCTCTGAAACACTAATTTTTTAAATGTGTACATTTAATAAGTTCCATCAGCTAAATCAGATGACAGATGGTGAAACACGCAGCACACACCAGACTGAGTTAATTTATAATAATTAAATGATAAAGGCAATTCAATGGTTTTTTTTTTATTATTATTTGCAGCAAGAAATACCACTAAAGATAAAAAAAAAGAAAAAAAAAACCACTTGTTCTTTAGGCATACAGCATGTAATGCTCTGAATAATACTTGAAAGGTTCTGAAGGACATTCGGAATTCCAAATATTTGGAAAATATTATTATAGGTTTGTTTGTTTTCATAAATTCTTGTCATTAAAAATAAGTATTCACAGACAGATAAAAAATTAAAAAGAAGCATCAATAATATAACAGGAAATACTTTGAACCACTGAGATGTGCTGTCACCCTTAAAGAAAATTATTATACGGACTAGCTGACAATTAAACATATGAGTGTGAGTATCTCAAAGATTGAGAGATGAAAGTATATTCATATAGATCTGGCTTAATAGCATCAGCAAGGTGTCTGTTTCCATAACTGGCATCTGCAATACCAGATTATAAATACGTATAATGTATGCATGTGTGCGCATGTGTGTGTGTGTGTGTGTGTGTGTGTGTGTGTGTGTGTGTGTGTGTGTGTTTTAGGAATAATTTTAAATTAGGAAAATTAATTTTGTTTAGAACTAGTTTACAACATCAAATGTGTGGACTTGATTAACAGAAAAGCCTAGACGTTCAAATGTGTTCCAATGCAAGTTGCTCTGTATTAAATAGTCTTCTAAACAACTAGTAATCTTCTAGCACAACTGTAATTCATATGTTAGCATGCCGCCAAAAGCCATTGATAAATTATTTTAATTACAGAACTCATTCCAGTATAAAGAAAGCTTTTGTGCCAAAAATCTTCCACCCATTACGAATGTTTCACTTTCATTTTGCAATAAATATTTCAATAAAGTCCAGATATTTCTAAAATCGAATCTGAATAGTTATCCTGTACAGTTTCAGAAAGTCAGTTGATTTCATCGCTGAGTTTCGGTCAAAACTTGCCTGTCCATTGTCCAAGACAAAAATAACTCCATGTCTTTTTTCAGATGAACTGAACCTCTCTGTGTTTCTGATTCACACAATCATTCTTCAACTTATTATTCCCTCCTCCTCTGCATTCTCTCCCTCTCTCTCTTCTTCTCCTCTCTCTGACACTCTCTCGCTCCGCTGCTGTCCTCAGCATCTCCATGGGGCGGTGACTAATTGCCCCCGTAAATCATAGAGCAGGCTGCACGCTCCTCCGTTTATTTTTTCTGACAGTAATTTAGTGCTTGCTCTTTTACCCACTTGTCATTGCGTGTTTTTCCTCACATTACAGTCCTGTGGAAAAAAGAGCATAATTAACTGCACAGAGCTTTCTAGCCGCCGCTCTTTCATCATAGTGTGATAATTGTGCTCCTTGTCTGTCACTGTAACCTCTCTCTCTGTTTCCTAACGGCTCTCCCCATCCTATTTGTCAACTGCAAGAATCATGTGGTTTTTCAAATGGCCTCGCTCTCAGCCACGCACACCAAGGCACCAGTTTCCTTATTTGTTGGAAGCTCGAGTAATTTATATCTCTGTGCCGCTTGTCAAAAATATTAGCCTGATGCTCGCATGCTGAGATAAAAGATTCGCCGATAGCACACCTGGACTTTCTACAGATGGAAGAAGGTGTATGAAAATAAAGACGCCTATTGAAATGAGGGTCACATTGAGGAGTTCACAGGTTCACTGAGCTGAGTAACTGTGTCCCGTCTTTACAGGAAGACACACACTAATCACCATTAGTCGGGCGCATCGGAAGAACCGTCTTGCTATTGTTAACGGGTTGTGGAGTGATGCAGTGCTTGTCCCATTATCATTTCTGAAGTCTCCATCACTACTAACGCATCAAGTCAAAATCATTAAAATGTTTCTGAAAACAAACCGGCTAATGAAAAGAATTTGTCGGCTTCACAAATACAGTCCTCCGTCCTTTGTTCCAAGGCTTCAGTAGATTTTGAAAGTCATTTTATTGGAGCTGTCACACACCGAGGCTAATGGGACGTGTGGTCAAGACTTCAAGTTCCATCACAGCCAGGCTTTGAATTACCATGGATCTCATGCACTGCTGCCAGACCTGTCATTCTTTGCCCCAGTCCTTCGTTTCATTACAGGCTGCCCTGCCCTCTGCTTCTGCTTGGTGGCTTGAACCCTTTCTCCTCCAGCACCATCTTCTTCTCGTCTACTACTTCAGCTTTCAGTTGTATGGCTGAAGACCTATCGCCTTGCCTCCAAGTGTCATTCCCTCATACTACTTATCCAGAAACCTCCATTATTTGTTCCTTTCCAACATATGAGACGAGCTGTGACCAGACCCTGTCCTCGTGTCCATTGGGTTCTTTTCAAAATTCAATTCAAATCAAAATTCCAATCTCACATGATATGGCCGAAGACTGGAGTTAGCATGTTAAAACTATCAAGGTTAAATAGGCAGACTGTGGCGCTCGCCGAAATGAAAAGGGCTTTGACTTTGATTACTGTTTGCCCTCTTAGATTGAACAGGGTGTGCCATCTCATTTATAGTTCATGACCCTCACGGCACACGCTGTTTAGAGCTGGGCTTTTGCCACCCCCTGAGAGAGTCTTTAGCTGTGCATTAGTTTTCTCTCTGTTTGCCTCCCTCCTCCATCAAAAGAAACATTCCCTAAGAAGGTCAGAGCAAAACTCAAGGCGGACGACCTGACTACAGCTGGCAGAGGTGGCCCAGGTCCTTTCCCTTCTTCTGCTCATTAGAAAATCAAAGCCATGCTGGGTAAATTCACACTTCTCACTTGATTTTGTCCCTTTGCTCTAATCATGTAGCAGCACAATCTTGACTGACAGTTTCAGTATAATTGGCCCATGACCTGGTGCTGCTCTAATAACCAGAAAATCCCCTCTGAGAGGGGTCAGATACGGGTGACCTATCTCTACATACCCCCCCCCCCCACACACACACACACACCCCTCTAGAAATACTCCACCGCGCAGGACTTTCACTGATCCAACTCATAACCATATGTTTCACACCAGATTTACCAGCAGATAGCCCCATTACCATATGCATGGGCAGTGTTTATGCCATGTTAGTTGTGCATGCAAGAGAGCTTATCTTAATGTTCTGTAATTATGGGAGTACTGGATGAACAGCTTAGACGAAGGAGCTTTACTCACAGCTTCTAATTATTGCTCACTTGCCAAGTGTAAAAAGCCCAGTTACTGCTCGTCCTAATATGCACAGTTAGAGTCGAGGCTGAAATTGGGAAAGACAACCCAAGAAGATCAGTCAGTCAGCTGTGTATCTGTCCGTCTATTCCCGTCTGTCTGTCTTTCTTTCTCTCTGTCTAACAATGTAGGTTAATATGGCCGTTTGAGTCTTCAGAAAACCAAACGCAATCCTACAAACAAACACACTGATCATTCTGAGAGACAACCCAAGAGCCACAAGCTATGCTTATCGTTTCTATTATTCTCCTTGGTTTTTAATGTGTTTTGTGTAAATATCAGACAACAGGAAAAGATGCCAGCATAGCTCTCATTCTTTCTTAAGATAAAAAGATTCTTTCCCCTCACCTAATTCTGACAGAATCTTCTCCAGTCACTCGCTGCCAGCCATTTGACAGTTTTTGTCACCAATTAGCAGCGAAATCGACATCACCCAAAACAAGAAAATAAGGCAATTTAAATGTCTGTTATTTATTGTTGACTTGTGTACTGTATGTCTAGATGCTTTCCTCTCATCTCCCTCTTTCTGTCTCCAAGTCTGTGTCTCTGATGCATGTTTTGCCTCTTGTTTATAGCTTGGGCTTAAAAGACTGGAGTTTTTCAAATGCTATCCCAAACGCTGTTTATCGAATGAAATGAACTAGACTAAGACAAGGAAAAGTATTTATTTTATCCAAATAAGATTTATTTATAAAATTAGTTTTGCACAAATCTGAATTATAATGTTTTTTATTGAGAAAGTCTGATGATTTCAAAAATACACAACGAGCAGATCTTATGATACATCTTGCAGAGTTTAATATTAACCCTCTTCTGCTCCTTTCTTATTTGTAATCACTTTTGTAATCAGGGAATTGTGTAATACAGTACCTGTTAGTTAATCTTTTAGTGTGATCTGCATTCACCTTCACACAAACTTCTCCATTGTGTTCTCTCTCTTGTATTTTCTTCCTATTCTAGGCTTTTTTTAAAAGATTGACTTGGTTGTTAAATGAGAGGATTCAAATGTACGCCGTGTGTGTACGTTTGTAGCATACTAAGCAAATGCTTTAGGCAGGTGTGCAACAATACTTTTTTTGAACTGTGGAATGTTCAGAATGTGCCTCAAGATTATGTACAGCAACCAGACAGAAGATACAATCATGGTAATACTGCATTAACAACAGGCCGTGTTTAAAATCTTAGGTGCAGTGGTTGGCCAAGAAGAATGCTGAAGATTGAAGATTGATTGACCTATTACACATCAAGCGTAACACACTTCAAAATCAGAAGATGACTAACAATTTCACCACCTCAAAATTTCCAGAAACTAGTGGAAACCTGGTCAATTCGATTAATTTGAACAAATAAGGCCTTCATGGAAGAGTTGGAGTAAAAACTGAGAAACACAAGTATAGATGAGATAGATGGATGGATGGATTTTGTATAGAACCAATTATTTCTCCATCTTGATTTATGATTCGTGAGAGTTTCGTTTTGAGAGGAAGTTGTACCATATCTGTTCAATATTAATAGTGAGAATTGTGTAAGTGATTGGTAGACCATTATAATTTTTTTTTACATTAAAATGTTTTTGCTTCCTGACCAGATGAAGGCGCTGGAGGGCTTTACTGTAAAGTGAGTCTGAATGTGTTTGGAAGGACAGGTGAGTGTCCACCTGTGTTCCCAGACACTTAAAACATTCCACTTGTTCAACCCGCTCTCCCTGAATGGTGTGAACTTTCACCATCATTCAACTTCTTGAAAAACTTAGTTTGACAAAAAACAACAAAAGTCTTCTTCCTCAGGTTTTCCTCCTCTGAGGCTCTTCCTGATTCCTTCTTTGCATCGTCTTCAATAGGCTTCTTGGCTAGAGATGGTCAGCTCTTCCTCCAGCTGACATTACGTGCACAGGCTTCCAGCCTTTCTCTCCAACGCTCCACCTCTCAGTCCACACTGGCTGGGTTCACTCTCATTTGTAATGGGTTGATTGAACAAGAAGCCGGCAGCACCTGTGTGGCCTCGTCAGCTGGTGTTGTGCTCTCCATGCTTCTGCAGCCTCTGCTAGCACTGTCCCTGGTCCTGTAATGGCTGGGGCCTCACATAGGACAGAGGTTTAAAAACTTGGAGCGTATTTGCTGATTTCTTTCTACCTGTAAAGAAAGAGTTATTTCAGCCAAATCATCTTCCTATTGGTCCGTGGTAAGGTGATGAAGGGAATCAGATCAAAGACCACGGTATGTCAACAGTCGTTATTTATCTTACAATTTTTTAGATAGCAAATGTTAAAAATAAGTGAAAATAAATCTTCAAAAACATAAAAAGGACTTTTAGCATTTGCTAATTATTGTAATCGTCAACAATAACCATGAGCAATGTTTTCACTAACAAGTAAAAATATCGTCTTTATCCACAAATTAAAATTTCTTCATAGGCACAAGGTATAAATAAATGACACCTAAATAAATAAATAAGCAACTTTCAATAGTGTTGTACAGTATAAAGTATTCAAAAATAGAGCCTTGTCCATGGCTGGAGGCATTATTATAGCCGCCCTGTCATGTGCCATCCCCTCAGGTGATTACAGGCCGAGCAGCAGCAGCCCTTGGCAGCCTAACAGAGGCAGAGTGCTCCATTTTCTGGAACAGTGAGCAGGGGAACGAGAGAGGGGAGAGAGGACTGGACACTGATCTGAGGAATGAGATAGAGGGAGATGGCAGAGAATGCGGGGAAAGTGGGAATGCTTTTCAGTACTGGCACAGCTCCTAGACACCACCCAATTTGATCCTGATTAACAAATGCTGGAGGGTTTGGATGCTGGCAAACTAAAGCTTAACCTGATCAAGGACATAATTACATGGTGGCTCTTTTGTTTTGTCTGTGGATTTTTTTTCTCTTTTGTTTGTTTGATCCATAAATTCTCTTTATTTAAATCTTTATCACGTTGAATTTGCAAAGAGAGGCTAGTCATGGAAATGAGCATACAGTGGTGGATCAGGTCCAAAGTGTATATTTTTAGGTTACCATGCTAAACAGTAAGAAAACAATGGCATTTGTGCCACACAGCAAAAATGATCAAAATAACACCAATCCGTTTGGTGAAATTCAGAAAGATAGACAAGTAGTTTTAGAAATTTGGTATTAACCAGAACGCTTAAAATGGGCTGCAACCGAACTTATAAACAGTGAACTTGCAAATTTGCCACGAAAAACAGAACGTCATGTAAATATCTCCTAGAAGTCTATGCTACAACCCATTATTGAACTGTATTTTGGGACCGTTGGAAATGTATTTGTCGTAAAAAAAATGTTGCTGCACAAAGTTTATACCATTGCTACACTGTATTTCATACCATTGCTACTCAATATAATTGCTTTTGTGAACTTTTCCACCACTGAGACATTGTTCTTCAGGTCTCTCAGCAGGCAGACGTCCCAGCTTCAGCAGCAGTCGTTCAGTTTCCTTTCCCCCTTTTGCCTTGGCTTGCTCCTTTTTGTACCTGGCTGATTGCGAGAAGCCGGCAGCACCTGTGCTGCCTCATTACTGCGCAGAGTGTTCACACCTGTGGCTGTGCTGTCTGTGGTCCTGCAGCCTTCACTTCCACTGTCCATGGTGCTGATATGGCAAGGTGTCTCACACTTTACTCAATACCATTGAGTGTTTACTATACTGTACAATACTTGTATACATCATACTTTAAGTACAACACGAAGTTCTGCCACATGCAGACGTTTGCAGACAACACTACCATCGAGGGATGTATCAGGAACGGACAGGACGAGGAGTGCAGGAACCTAATCAGAGGCTTTGCAAAATTGTGTGACAGCAACCATCTTCAGCTGAAAGCCACAAAAACAAAAGAGTCAAAAAATCCAGTCATCATCAACGAGGAATGCGTGGAAATGGTCAAAACGTACAAATACTTGAAGGTTCAGTTGGACGACAAACTGGACTGGAGTGCCAAGCACAGATGCCCTGTACAAGAAGGGTCGGAGCCGCCTGTACTTCCTCAGAAGACTGGCATCCTTCAACATCTGAAAAAAACTGATGCCGATGTTCTACCAGTCTGAAATGTGCTCTTGTGTATGCTGCGGTGTGCTGGGGAGGCAGCATTAAGAAGAGAGATGCTGCACGACTAGACCGGTTGGTGAGGAAAGCGGGCTCTGTGGATGGTATGGAGCTGGAGGGCATGTCATCCATAACGCAGCGACAGGTCCTGAGGAGGATGAAGGCAGTTATGGACAATCCACTGCATTCACTCCACAACATCATCTCCAGGCAGAGAAGCAGCTTCAGTAACAGGTTGCTGTCTCTGCCCTGCAACACGGACAAGTTTAGGAGGTAATTTCTCCACCAATCCATGAGACTATTCAACTCCATTATATAATAGTATAATATATTATAATCTGGCTCAAAATGTAGTATGTGTGCATTGTGTTTGTATGGGTGCAATTTGTCTTTTGTTTTGTTCACATGACGTATGGATGTATCTCCCATGTGTGTATGTAAAGTATATACCTACCTACCTACCATTGCTCTACGTCATACTGTACTATTGCTACACTCAATACCAATGCGATACACCAAACCATTGCTATGCTTGATACCATTGCGATACTCTAACCATTGCTATACTCCATACCATTGCTACGCGGCCATTTACTTTCATTTTCACAACTTTTATTTATAGCTTTGATTCAATTGTTTTGTGCCTGAAACCCACCGCCTAATGTTTCACATTTATTCTTGTCGTTTTCATTGAAGACGTGTTTGCTAAAAGAATCATGACCAAAGCTCATAATTACATTACGATCTCAAGCATACATCAAAGGTAACAGTGCAATTAATATTATTACTAATTATTACTATTATTAAAATATCAAAAAGTCAAGACATCATTGTAACAAGTGGCTTGAATGAGAGCATATATTAGAAAGACTTGATTTGATCCAAAACAAATTGCATGTTCAGTTTCAGAATATTAAGCAATGTTCTGATTTATTAGACTGTCATACATAAATGATGACAAGTAATCTCCAAATCAAAGTCACACAACCAACCAGGACCTGAAGTTGAATAACAAACCAATCTCCTTTCTCTGAGACGACACTGCTGTCCACTACGCCAAAAGTTTCATACAGAATATGAAAATGCAGAAAAGCTCACTTCCTCTCTCAGATTAAACCATCAAGTCAAATTATTTATCACATTTCTCACTTGTTCAAATTGTCAAAGGCTTTCAGTAGCTGTATTTTGTGGCTCACATGAGATGATTGTTTGAAGCGTAAACATATTTTGACAGTGACAAACAAATAATGTGCACATTTCTCCTGTGAAGGCCTATATTAGACTGGGTCATAAATCCCAAGTGGAAAGCCACAGCCGTCATAAATAATTACACAGAGTTTTTATCTCCTCGTTGCATCTCTACTGGATATAACGTCTTTAGTATGAGACTGCCTTAAAAATCACTTACACTTGGAAGTGTCTCATTCAGGTATCATTGACTACACACAGACTACAGTTGTGACGAAGAACTTTCAGTCTGATTAAAGGCAAAGTAGAAGATATGAATGGTCTGTCCCTCTCCGTCAATGCGGTGTGAGGCCAACAAAAGAACTGAAAAGGGTTTTTTTGACATATATCTCGACTTTCCAGACCAGACCTTTCACATGGAGAGTCTGTTCCTTTTGAGAACATGTTAGTCTGTCATTCAAACATGAAGGCTGCTTCCTGACAGATTGAAAAACAAGAGCATGTTACATTTTCCCACTGAATGGTCCATTTCTAACTTGAAGTCTAGTCTCTATTTAGCCTTGTGTTCATAAAACAATGTATTTGTATTAAGTGCAACATTTTAAAAATAATTACATAAAAAAACAAGCTTTTCTTAACACCTGTAAAATGACAGTTGTGATATTTGGTTAGAGTTTTTCACTTTTTATTAAATTTGTTACACAACAAATGGATGATGGCGTTTTTGTTTGTTTTTGTAATTTCTTGCCTCTTCTTTTCTTTTTTTGTAAGACATTTGAGAAGACAAATTGTAGGCTCTCGGTAAGTTCATTAAAATATCGAAATGAGATTGTTTTAATTTCAACAATATACAAAATATATAAATTATTATTATATATTATATACATATTACTGTATATATAATAACATACTTATTACTGTATATAAATATATATTGATTTCCAAAAAAAAAAGGAAAACCGATGCGACAAATTTTAGACAGGCTTCTCAGAGGTTGATGAACATGCTTTAATATGCTTCAATGGTGCTAAAAGATACATCAGTAAAAACTTAAATATGTAACAATTTTAGTCTGATTTTTTTCACAATAAATAAATAAATTAATAATATGAAATGAAGTTGTCACGCCCACACTCCAGGGGGAAACCCCGAGGGCGGAGTGTGGGTGACGTAGGGAGACACAAACACAGATGACGATCAAACACTGGGTGTAATGGCGGATTCACACAAAAGGGAACACCAAACAATACTGACACAAGGAGACGATGAGACGAGGAGACAAGGAGACGAGGAGATGAGGCTCGGACAAGGACTCAGGAATCCTAGGAGACTGAGATCACGAGATGACTTGGAAAGTCCTAGTCATCTGGGATACAGGTAGGTCACGGAGGGTCTGTAGGTACACACTAGGAAGTGCTGACGACACGAGACACGGACTGGACAGAAGGATGGGGCTTTATAGTGCTCGGGAGTAACCGGCTCCAGCTGGGACGGGGAATCAGGGGGCGGAGCCGGAGATCGTGGAGAGATGGACGGAGTGTAACAGTACCCCCCCCCTCCTCTTACGGGGTCTTACGAGGCCTCCCGCGAGGTCGTGGGGCTGGCTTCGTGGGATGGTTTCTGTGGAAATCTTCCAGGAGATTGGGATTGAAGATGTCAGAGCGGTTGACCCAGGATTGTTCCTCGCCTACTTGGCGACCGGCCAATGACAGAGGCCGGTATTTTATTAAAGGTGCTCTAGAGACACCTGGGTGGTGTTGATTGCCATCACCGGGTCCGTCCCGGCGTGGAGGCGACGGGCGGCGCGGCTGATTCACGCAGCAGTTCGCTGTGTGAGAGACTGCGGCTGTGCAAGTGCGGCGCTGCTTTGATTTCCCGCAGTTGTGGTTTGTGCCTGGGACGCCGGTTGGTTCTTACACGGCGGTGGAGCAACGCGAGGGCCATATTTGGTCGGATCTCGCGGGTGCGTGGCTCTGCATCAGGGCGCGGGGAGGCTTCAGAGAGTGCGATCGGGTGGCGCCGCTAATCCGGTTGGGGAGGACGCGCGCTGGAACGGTGGTGGTTGGACCGGGCGCTGTTTTGCTTCCACCCCTTTTCCCTTTTAGGGACGGATTCCCTTTCTGTCACTCCTGACCCTGTTTGGTTGCCACCTTCAAACTGGGGGATCCTGGGTTCATTGTTGAAGTGTGTGTGCTGTGCCGTTTGCGGGAGCCGAAACAACCAATCGGTCAACGAGGAACGCTGTTTGAAGGGTGTGTTGCAAGTGCGCGTGCGTGTATGTGTGTTGTCTTTTTATTAATTTTGTGTTTAAATAAAACATCTTTTGTATTTTCATACCCACGTCTCCGCCTCCTGTGTCTCCACGAACCGGTCGCCCTGCTACATTATATATATATATATATATATATATATATATATATATATATATATATATATATATACATACAGTGTTACCCCGACTTACAAATGTCCTTACTAACGAAAAACCCCAGTAACTAAATGCATCGCTGCGAAAATTTCGAAACAAGCGTGTCATGGTCTTATGAGAGTCCAGAAGTGTAAAAAAAAGTTGTTCTCACGCACATCAAATAAACAAAAAACAACAACAAAACCACTGGTTAGTTTCAAATGTATTGCTTCCAAAATATAAAATGAGACAAGATTGAGGAGACAAACTTGTGGCTGTCCTTAAACCCTTTGTGCCTAAATAGCAGCAGGTGAAAGCAATCACTCTGAGCTTCTGATTGTAATAAGCTTCACCTGGGTGACACTAGTGCGGCTCTCTGGGTCTATTCACTGCTTGTCACCAAACTTACATACACATATACACAGTTGAGTCTGCTTTATGGATTCCGGTAAATGGTCGTGACCCGTTGTTTCCCAATTAACAGGATATAACAGAATATACAGTAATAATAATAATAATAATAATAATAATGAGTATTTGTAAGGCGCTTTTCACAGTTTTAACTGTCTCAAAGCGCACAAAGTATATATATATATTATTATATATACAGTATATATATTATTATATATATAGTCAACATCTTTCCAATGCATTTGTATTATTCAAATTTACTGTATTCGCCTGTTTAGATTCAACTCAAACCTTCAATTTTAACATCAGATATTTTACTATACATGTCCTAGTGTAGCTTTTATTATGCATCTGTGAATTATATTATTCTGGATTTTATTATTAATTTACTCTCGGCGCATATTTCTCTGCTTTCTATACAACTGTGTGAAAGCTCACAGTGCGACACCTGATAAGAAGAGCATAAAAGCTTATGCATTTATCACCAATAATCACACTTCTTTCTGTGTGCCAATATTTTCAGACAGAAATAATGAGATGCCATGTTGAGACAAGATTTGAATATAAAACCTCGGTGTGGATACGAACATCCAGGGATTCAGCTCTGAAGGTGAGGAAAACACTATTATCAGAACCATTTACCTTAAAGTGGCTTCTTAGTCAGTTTATCTGTATGGTTTCGATGCCTGTTGTTCCTTGCTGAAACTAGAACTGGTTTTCTCTGTGAATGTGTAAACTCATTTTATAATTCCTCAGCAACGTGGTGAAACTTCTTGATTGAAGGTGTAAGGGTAGATCATATTCCACAATCGTGAAAGCGTCAAATCATAAAAAATAAAAAAATAAAAGCTTCACGAATAAACAAAACTTTCTGTTAAACAAAATTGATAAGCAATCAGCATCCTTTTTTCTCGCTTTTAGGAATGTTTGCAGGGACATTGCTGGTTTTACCGATCCATGCAAGGCATTTCCAGAATCCTGATAGATGTTCAGCTGATGATCATCGTTTGATGGTCAGCACAAGTCCAAAATGGAATATACCACACCATAAATGAGAGAAGGTATGTGATTTCCTCAATAGCCCCTTTCACACATGCAGATATTGCCAGCAAAATACCGGTAATATGCCGGCATGCTGTCATGTGTGAACAGACAAATCCCGGGAAATTCGTTCGGGAAGATGCCGCCATGGGAATCTGTAACGTTGCCGTATATTGCCTGCAGTCTGCCCTGTGTGAAAGTGGAACAGATTGCTGGAATAAGCATGCAGAAGTTACGCAGGTCCAGCTGTTAAAGGTGTCGCCAGTTGATGATGTCACAGAATATTCACTCCTTGCTGTTTACAGAAATTGCAGTTTGAAATGAAATTCTGCAAATCTAAGCGCTTCTGATAATTTGAGCGGTTGAAGGCATTTGTCACCACATCAAAGGAACAGTTAGTGACACCGTCACACATAAAACAATTACCACCATTTTCTACATTTACAAAGGCGCTGTTTAAAGCGTGTCGCCAGTTGATGATGTCATCGAAAAAGCTGTTCTTTTTAAAACCTTGAGGGAACAGTTTTTATCGGTAGAGTCGTTCTGGTATTGTTCCTGCATTTTTTCAGCATTGCTGTGTGAAAAGGACATTTTAAGGCGAAAGTAAGCCTTAAATACACTAAGCTTGTTTATTATGTAACTTTTAACTAAATTACTACTAAAATAGGATTGTTGTTGCAACTTGTCGCTGGGGGCCTCAGAATTGTCCCTACTATTGTCCCTAATACGGCGCCCATGCGTATTGTGCACACCTCTTGCCAAACATTGACAAATCGCAAAAGACAAAAAGACATGGAACGAACTATGTACATTTCTACTAATTACTATGTGCAACATTGTTTCTGTGCCCAAGTCATCCTCATCCTCAGGCAGCGTTTATGGTACATGTTTTTGACATGGTAGTGAAGGCAAGTGTTTATTGGTGACAGTAGTTTAACACAAGTGATGTATTAGGAAGTTTTTACCACCTGGTGGATGTTGTGTGTGTTTGCTTTTAATGTTATAGAAAGAATAGAGTGTAAGTACCAATGTCAAAGAGGTAAAACCAATAATCAGATTCCACCTCAAATAGTTTAGATTATAACAAAATACCGGGACTGTCAGAAGCAGAATTGGACTGAGTCCAAGCAGAACTAGGACAGAATACGTAACTTTTGCTTGTCCAAAGGCCTGTTACTGTGACAACTGTCTCTGTGGAATCTCCACTTCAGAAGTCTGATTGGTTTGTACCCGAATATTGTTCCTTGTTAAGACACAACTTGAATGAACATAACTTCAGAATCTAAGACAGAAATGGTAGGAGACGCGTATTTTGATCTATAATTTGAAATTGATAAAAGTTTAAAAAAGCATGGCTACCACAACTTGTTTAAAGACTTTTGAAAGGCTGCCATTTGAAAAAGAAAGGTTTGTGAGAGCAGGAAGCAATGCTGGAGAATTTGACTCTATGGGGTAAGATGAAATTGGGTTAGATAGACAGTATGTAGGAGGTCTGGGTAGGAAAATGTTGATGGGTCTCCTCCGAATGGTTCTCCTCGGAAAGAATTGTAAATGGCTTAAACCTGCATTGTTTGCAGTGAGTGAAAAGCGGTGTTGGCAAATCAGAAAACTGGATGTATACAAAGCAGGTTTAAATTAGGTCAGAGATGCTATAAAAATGTTGATAAAGGGAAAATAGTGTTAGTGGTCTTCATGAGAGGAGATGTCAGGGTGGAGGAGAGGAGAAGGCAGAGAAGTGGACACTAAGGACAACAAATGTAAAAGTGAGACGTGAGACGAAAATTAAGTTTTCCGTGAAAAGAAACAAGGTTTGCAGGTAAAAGATATTGTTGTAATGACACAATACAAGGCATAAATTAGATTAGATTATTTTTGAGAAGCAGTTACTGTAGGTAAACTTTGATTACGTAAAAAGTCCCAAACCCGTGAAGAATTATTTTTACGAGACATTCGGGTTAGTAAGACTCAAGAAGGCGAATTTGTAATCAGCTTTGTCCAGAACAGCTTCATAAACTGATGGAGAATGTCATTAAGAAGTAGAGGAGGACAATCAAAGGTTGGCGTGATTACATAATTGGTTTGAAAACATTTTACCATTTGACCATACATTGAAAATGATAACAAGACAGTTTAGAACACCTTAAATAACTAATAGACCACTAATAATGTAGAACTAGCAGTAGACCTCTGTGCTCTGATCAAGGACCTTGTTATGAAAATTTTCACGTCTTTACCCAAGTTCGGCCTGAACATGAGTGCTGCTACTTCGATACACTACTGTAACTACTGATATAACAACTAACCAATTAGTTCTGTACAAACCGGCACGACTTTTCAGCTACCGGATCAAGCTAAAGGTTAACGGTATAGCAGAAACTCCACATAATAGTGTCTGATCCAACCAGTGATCACACCAAATATAGTCAGCAACTTGTTTTACCTCACAGTTATGTTGGAACTTAATGCCCGACTGGAGAGCAACTTCAAAAGTGATGATCGAAACACACAGAGCACAGACATAATGTCATGCAATTGAAATAATGAGCAATTTAGCAAAATAAGAAACATACTTGCACACTTTGTCAAGAGCACTCAAGGATAAATAGATTTTATATTCACTATAAATTAAATTGTGATGTTGCCCTGAACTCACAGAAAGAGAGCGGAATTTGTTGCATTTCTGAGTTGAACGAAAATGCTTTGTGGCACACAGACAGATCCGCATCGTTCCCGGGAATGTGTCGTTACATCACGAGCATCATTGAAGATTATGGCCGAATGTGGTCGTATGTCGATGGAAAGGCACAGATGGAGACGTATATTTTCTTGTTGAAATGGCTCTTCAGGTGGCCATAGAGAGAGTCGCACATAGCTTCATGTCTCCTGTGTGAGAGGCACATGATTGGTTTACTGCTTCTGATTTATTGTGGATTATGTTGTCATGGCCTCCATATGCTATAATAGTGTTGTTTTATAACCACAAATCTCATTGTTAGTGGAAATGCAGCTAGCTTTCAACAGTGTTTGGCATCCAAATCACCAAAATGTTCAGTGTTGTCAGACAAACCAATCATTAGCATATTGATTGAAATAATTCATCACAGTGTGAAACGATGATTGGATTATACTCTCCATGAGAGGAGAATGATTTAGAATGTTCCACACAGGGAGTGTGTCTCTTCCAGTTCATTGATGGAGTTGATGAAGTTTAAATGAAGCAGATGTGGGATAAAAGTCAGAGTATTGACCAGCCAGAGCTTGGAAAACCTGATACATGCACTAAGCAAGATTTACTAAATGCTCTAATCTTCAATCAAATCTAACATCAATACAAAGTTGGGTAATGAGAGATTCAATGAAGCAGGAAGAAGAAAGGATTAATTCCCTTTGCCTAAACTGGGTTTAACTTTGAATGTCTGCTGCCCGGGACACAGTTATCTAAATGCTAAATAGGGAACATGTTGTATTTTTCCCAGTTCATTGTTTGTTCATTTCATGGGATTATTGTGTATGTGAAAGAAGCAGAAAACGGAAACACACACACACACACACACACACACACACACACACACACACACACACACACCTATTTTAAAAGTGTGTTGCCTGATTCTGGATCTTCAGACACAATCAAAAAGCTTAAATCTGGAATTCAATTTGAAATGAAAATGACTTCCAATGCATTTTGATAGATATTTGGAGCAAACACTAACACATCAGGGTGGATGGATAGAGAAAGTAAGACATGTTAGATCGATAGACAGAGTAACACCAAAACACAAAATACAGATAAATAGCTGAAAGAACAGTAGGTGAAGATTCATGGATAAATAGATTGATTATTTTTATTACACTAATAATACATTATTATATTTTATTATTATTATTATTATTATTATTATGTTTAAGTAGATTTGCTAATGTTTCTTGTTGTTTTAATGTCAAACGTAGTACCAGAAGTGCGCCAAATGCAGTTCAAAAGCAGATAAATTATTTGTTCATTTTAGCGTTTGAAACATTGTTGCGGTTGTGATGAAAAAATAACTGCAAAAAAAAAAAACACTAAGATAATTTCTGTTACACAGTAATGTTAGCAACACAAATATGTCGATAAAAATTAAATCTAATATATTGCAACTCATCCACTTTTATCGGCAGAACAACGCAGTGTGTGTGGATTAAATGATGGCAATTTTCCGACGGGTCCGGGCGAAGTTCCGTCAGTAAAGATCTTGTGTTCTGCATGTTTGCTTCTTAAACAAGAAGTGTGCGTTTCTTCTTCAGCGGGGAGATGAGCTAAAACAAACCGCTCTCAAAGCGTCTTTGTACCGCGGCGCGTCTTTCTGCTGTCACTTATTCCCTCCTCTGCTTCTGTCATTTACACTAGATATTCATGTGTCGCCTGACACGCGCACAACCGCGCGGACTCACCGCCTGTGTAAATATACAAAGTCAAAAGCAAAAGAAAGCGTTGCTTACGGAAAAGATATTCCGCGTTTAAACTGTAAAGGGACAAATGCTGGAATGATATGTGCGGCGTGTTTGTGTTCGTTTGGGAAGTGACATGTCAGCGTGTGTGAGTGTAAGACATGTTTTCTTTTCTGTCGGGGGTGAGCTTTGCTAAAATTAGAGTCGAATGTTAATATTGCCCGAAAACGACACGGAAGAAAAAGGCGTTCTTTTTGTGCTTTCATGCTATAAAAAAAACAAACAAACAAACAACCCGGCAAACACACAAAACGATAGAAGATTACAGCACGCTTGTTTTATTCCGGTGCATGACGCTAAAGACGTTTCTGCGTGATCCTCAAACTAGAAAGAACTGATGATGAGAGACTGCGTGAATCCGTGACATATCTATTTCTAATCAGAATATCGCTTACGAGAAGCAGAATTAATTTCAAGTAAATATTACTGCGTATTAAAATGCACCGATCATTCTACACAACGTACCGTGCAAGGCGAATTATGAGAAATCGCTGATGTGTGCGCGCGTGTGTCACTAATATTACACTCTTCGTTTAATATTTAATTTGTTAATGTATTAATATTTGTATTCATCATTTGCATGTAAAGATAAGCGAGCATGTGCGAGAAGGAGACGATTTGACAGTCTTCGGGCTCAATGTGGAACGTCGTGACTGGCTTCGAATTGAAGATTAGCGCCGCTCAGTGGTCGCATTATCAAACGCAGCCGCACTTTTGTTTCACATTTCCACAAACGGAAACGTGGAACATAACGCAGCACGGGGGATTTGATTGGACAAAGTGTGATTTTTTTCGGTCAATTAACACTCGCAAACGGAGATGAGAGGAACAAATTGGCGCTGCATTTTTATTTTAGTGGAGAGAAAAATCTTGCATCTCGATTCGGTTTTGTAAGTTGTTATTCGAGTGTGAGAGAAAAATTATGAGATAAATGATTGCATTGAGTGCGCGTTCAAAGAACTGCAGTGGGGTATCATAAAGTGATTTCTTATTTCAGTGGATATTTAATTAGACAGTTACGCAGTTGTGATTTGCTAAATGTAGTTGGACAATATTTGAAAACGGCTTTTTGGGGGGTAAAACAGCAAAGTATATTCGCTTTATGTTTCACGCCTTATGCCTCATGACTGCCAGTCTGACTTGTCACTTTTGGCTCATTGTTTGTATTTCTTTCTGAATTAAACTCAAAGCGTTTTCCACTGAAAAGCAGGTCATGGTTGGCCCGGAGGGATGAAGGCCAGCTGCTCAATGACCAGTCACACCTCTCTCTCTCTCTCTCTCTCTCTTTCTCTCTCTCTAATAATAATAATAATAATGTTAACAATAACAACTACAATAATAATAATAATAATAATAAATAATAACCAACACAAAACACCAACAATGAAATTGATCTTGCATGCTCACTCACACACACACACACACACACACACACACACACACACACACACACACACACACACACACACACACACACCCACACACAACACACACACACACCCACACACACACACACACACACACACACACACACACTGTTATAATAGGCATTTAAAAAATGTGTTTGCATTACAAAGACTTAATTAATAAAAGGCCCAAAAAAGACTTAAAAAAGGGCTTTAACGAAATCATGGTGAAAACACAGGCAGAGATCAAGATCACAGGCAGCATCATATTCAATGCCAGGACCACGCAATAGTGAAACTCAAACTCACTAATGCTAAATGTAACAGGCATAAAAACACACAGTTTTTATTACATAAGATTATATATATTACAACGTATCATTGTAACAACGTGATTGTTTACTGGTAAAGACTCACAAGTTCTGATGATGACAAGCCTTTGACTCTTATCATATAAGGCAAGGGTTCATGGGAAATTGAGTCTCAGTCATAAGACATGACCCGGCTATGTAGCTAATAATCAGGGCTATGTCACACACACACACACACACACACACACACACACACACTAATAATAATACAGTCAAGTGATGATACGTATATTTGTCATATATCAACACATGTAATCATTTTGTTGTGAGTTAACGTTATTGTCAATATGTAAGTCTATAAGTCTATTATAGTGTTATGCCTTCAACTACTGTAGAATCCAATTTTCCTAAAGTTTGTGTGTATTTCGTTTGTTTATGCTTCATCACTCGCTTATGCTTCAATGTCAGTGAAATGAACAAAACGCGCACACGCATGCGCCAACATGTGTGTTTTTTCCTTTTTCTCTGTTATGTCACAAGGTGTATTGTTGCAATCATTCAGGTTGCTCACTAGCTGTGCATAATTACACACAGCTCGCCATAACTACTTCTTCATGCTCTGTAATGGCGTGTCTTTGGGGCAGATGATTGGGACCTGCTGTCAGCCGCTGAACTGAACCGAAGCAGTCGAGCATGCAGAGAGACATGACTCGCTATTGTTCGAGGCTTGTCAACGTATTAACCTGAATTCCCAGCAGTCCCTGCCGGAAAAATGTGTGCTGGGCATACGTAAGGGGAATGACGGTTGACTTCTAATTGAAAAACAATTGGCGGGAAAGTGCATTTATTAATTGGCGGTGTTCCACGGGTCATTTAATGCCCTGCGAGCATGAGACTATGAAAATCACCAATTAGAAATAATTTAGACTGAACGGCCAAGCTAAATTCTCATTAATCTCCTTTACAGGGTCTGCTTTTACATAACGGTATTCAATGGATTCTAAAACATTAGAAATTAACAAGTATATACGTATATATATATATATATATATATATATATATATATATATATATATGTTGTGAACATTTTGGGGAAAATAAAAAGTATAATTCAAACCTAGCGGATGTTTTTTCACAAATCTGCAATACTTGATCTATAACCTAAAAAATGTAGGAAACACCGCGGATCGTCAGCAGGGTAGCAGCTCTTCTCAAAGCTGATTAGCTTGTAGTGCTGATGTTTATTTTTCTCCTTAGAAGAATTTACATTTTTAGCATTGCTTCTTTTACAGTATTCTGCAATAGTTATTTTTTTGCCTTGTTGGCCTCAGATTTAGGGCAAACTGGGAAGTGTTTAGGCTTTAATAATTATAATTAATTATATTGTATAAATGTACTCAAAAGAGTACATTTGTGTTTAGTATTTCCACTACTGTACTTAGATTATTAGAGAAATGCTACATTAATCTACCTCGGGTCTTCCTAGATCTTCTGTACACAGATCAAAATCTGCGCATATAGATATATAAATTAGTTTGAATCAATACTTTGGCTAAATGTTGATTTCACAAATCCAGCAACACAAATAAACACTTTTTACTGTGTTGTAGTCATAACACTATGAAATTTAAAAATATGTATGATATTCATAACAGGAAGAAAGGGAAAGGAGGAGTCAATAGTAACGAGACCAGTGGAAGTAATAACTGCAATCTCGATGAATCCGTAGGAGCCAAAATCACAGCAAGTTGGTTTCCTTTGATGCCTCCAAAGATAAATAATTGATATGAGGATAAAAGCTTTTGTGGGGTTGAGAAGTTGTGAGACATTCAGACATGGGGGTGATTCAGACGAAACACAGCCACAGCCTCCTCACCCTCGGACCCTCGCACCACCCTCGCCGATGGCCACTTGAAGTGCAAATCTGTGTTCTGACTTGTTCCTGGTCACTGTCAGCATGTTTTCCTCTTGTCAGTGGCGATTGACTGGAGACTCATCTCGGCGCTGTGCCGCAGCCGTGGTGGGATCACTGACAGGGCAGTGACACTTCCCCACCACATAATGGAAAGCTATTGATTTTCTGGCTCTCACTTGCCTTTTTTTTTCCTTTCCCACTCACCTTTCTCTCTCTCTTTTTCACAAAGTTTAGGCTCCAACAATTTAAGCGGGAAGGAAAGCAAAAGGAAAGTCGTGGATGACATCGACAAGAGGTCAGGCCCTGGACCAGTCTTGTGTTTTTTCCTCTTCAGAGAAAAAAAATGTCAATGGGAGTGCACGTCTAAGGAGAGAGGAAAATCAAAGTACCAATCAATCAATCAATCAATCCTATTTTCACATTAAAATATTCTGTTGAAAACATAAGTGAAAGAAACCCACTTTATTCGTTTGCCACAAGCATGTCAATAAAACATGAAAACGTGGGCACCTGACCAGAGGCACTTTTTAATTATCCCCTACGGAAATAGCATTGACATGAACTAACACGCCAATCTCTACCTTTTATATTCTGGAGGTTCGATTTAATAGATAAAATATGCTTATTAACACAGGCTTCTGTCTAGCTTTCTAGCGTCAAATCATTATCTGTACTAATTCGGAAGAGAAAGTGCCCTTTTGAATGCAGAGAAAAGACTTGTACATTGTTTTAATAGAGCCGTCTCTAGAGAGCAGGCCTCTTTGATTTACTGCCTAATGATAAGCTGCTCTGCTCTACCGGAGCCGCAGCCTGGTGGCAGATGGCTGATGTGGATCTTACACATTTCTTTATGTTCCTGGCTCCCCCTTTATCCATCTCGTTCTCGTCACAGCCAATAGTATAATGGGAAAAGCCAAGCCTGGTCATGGTTAGCTCAAATTCATTATAATCCCTGTTTTTTTATTCATTCAGCCCTTTGGGACACTGTCTGCCCACCATGCAGCTTTTTGTCCTGGTGGAGTGTCTTTTGATTCAACATGGAGCCCTAATGAAGTCACAGACAGATACAATTATTTCCCCAAGCAGAGGCATTAATGTTCCCTGAATTCCCTCTGGAGGAGCGTGAGGGCCATTGGTTTGTACAGCTTTGAGAGGCGGACTAGGTTTGGCCATGACAAACTGAGAGGGTGTCCCTGTGTCCAGGGTCTTAATGATGGATCTAACAACATGGGCGCTTGTGATAACCGTGCCCCGAGTTGGGCCAAGGGAAAGTGGTAGGAGCCACAAAGATGCCAACTTGATGCAAAAAAAATTTATTTAGGAAAAAAAAAACTTTCCAAAAAAAATAAACTAAAAGAACAACTCTCCTTGAGACAGGAGTAACTGTCAACACAGCTGTCAACATGAGCAAGACGTATTTGCAGAGAGCATACAACCAACCAACCCCCCTTCACAGTCAAAATGGCCTGGCTTTTGTAGGCCAGTTTTCCCGCCAAAACTTAATTGGGCCAACCTACGTTATCTGAGCTGGAGGGGTAACAAGATGATCAAAAAAACGTTTTCAAATACAAAACATATTTATCATTCAAATAACAGAAATGGAAAATAAACTTAGCTAAATAATTAACTTTGAAATACACACAATTAACATAATCCATGCATTTGGCTCATGCTTAACACAAATTGAACACCATCACCCTCTACCCAAAATGGAATCATCCTCAACCTATAAAATGGCAGACAGAAAGGCCACGCCCCTCTTTGCCCAAACACAAAAAAAACGGTAAGTCTGCTGTGTCTTACATTTTGTAATAAAAGCCTTTAAACCAAAATGTATGCATTTTCTTTTCTGCAGTGATATAACAAAATAAAATGTTTGATTGTGATAAAGCAATGAAGAATAAACATTCCAAACATTGACCTGCTGCTGTGATGATGATTCTCGTCATCACAGCGCTCAATCTGTCATATACTTGTAGGGATGAAAAAAGGCGGAATTGACGCAAATCAAACAATCGCTTGCTTAGACTCCATGAACACAGCAGCTCCAAAACAACTGTGTCTAGGCACTGCATGGACTTCGCACTTTTCCTCACCTGTTGTTGAATGCATATGCAGAGGCCACAAAACGTTAAATAGCAAAGGGGAAGCTATCTCAAAAGAAGTTCAGGTCTTGCTAAGGGGTGAGGGGTTAGTGGCATTTCAGTGTGATTCAGTGTGCCCCCACCCACAAGGATTCGGACCTTGGTGAGCGCTGTAAATTTACTTCAATGAGGAGAGAACTGCATCTGGGATTTTATTGAAAAACAGAACTGCATGATTGTGAAAATATCCTTGAATATGCCATTAAAAGTCTAGAAGTTCGAGGAACAGAGCCTTGTGCTCTCAGAGAAGAGAGAGCGTCCTCTTGAAGATTCGGATGGACAGAGATAGATACAAAAGGGAGGATTGGTCGCATCCCACCTTCTATTTTATTTTTTGGAACCCAAAGTACAGGCAGTAAAAATCGATCTTCATGTAGGCTGGGGACATCACCTTGATAGCATCCTTCACCAACAGTGAGGAAATATCTCTCTGCCCTGAGCTCTTCCTCGTTCTTTGAAACCACATGAGTGGTGAGAACAACTTGAAACCCCGGTGACCAGTAGGCAAACCATATAGCATAGCCAAGTAGCGAGAGGGGAGGGCGGGGACCCCACCTGCGGGTACTTATGGTGTCTTTGAACCTGCAGCCCGCTCATCCTCCCATACTGGCAGGCCTACACGATTATCCAACTTACAGAAAAAGTGAAGAACACCTGCTTTTTTCTTACAATGCCTAGAGAAAAAGAGGGAAGTGTCCTTGACACAACTCTGGTTATTGCCACCAGGGGATGCAGCCAAGGAGGCACCACTTTTGGGAACACTCGACAAGGGTGCTTATAAGTTAGAGCTCAAATTGATCCACAGTATTTCGTTTGACATCTCTTTCTCCAAAATGCGTGAGTCTGGGCCCTTTGGCGTCCTTAGCTGAAGAGTGTGCTGATAAAGATCCTGCAAGTGGTTCTACATCAAAGCTGTGTTAGTGTGTGGCAGTCACAGGAATACTCTTGCAGGAAGATGTATTTGGTGAGTCTCATCAGGGGCTGGTGAAGCTAACAGCTGGCCACATGTAGCCTGTTGCTGGGTTGTAGAGAAACTGTTCCAGAGAGTTGCTCCACAGAAACACCGAATTGACTTTTCTGTGGAATGAGGGTCTTCAGAAATGAGGGTTCTTATCTGTACTGTTCATTGCTGCCAGATTTTTTTGCAGATGGTTATCCAGAGTGACATTGTGATTTGCAGTGAGAGTAAAATGCAGGTGCAGGAACAGCTAGAGAGGTGGAGGTTTGATCTGGAAGGAAGAGGCATGAAAGTCGGTAGTATTAAGACAGAATACATGTGTCTAAATGAGATGCGTCATTTAGAGTGTAGGTAGGGTGGAGCCGGTGGAGGAAAATGTCACAAAGGAAAGGTGTACAAGACAGTGGTGAGACCAGCTCTGCTCCGAGGTTTAGAGACAGTGGCAGTGAGAATGAGAGGAGGCAGAGATGAAGGCAGCGAAGATGAAGATGTTGAGGTTCTCTTTAGGAGTGATGAGGTTGGACAAAATAAGGAACGAGCACATCAGAGGAACACCTCACATTACTGCCCTGTAGTAGCCAGGGAAATCATCACTTCTTGTTGGTTGATCGTCACTTCCTGTTGTGCGTTGTGTTTGTAGCTTCGCTGCTAAGTTGAGATTGTTACTCAAATAATCAGTACATAGCGGCTTTTGAAAATTGTAGTGAAGTTTATCTAATCGGCGATCTTAGATCCACAACTTTTCATTCAACTCCCGGAGTAAAGCCGCGGTTTCAACGAGTTTTCAGCGTCTGGTTTCACTGGTTTCTGCGAACAGGTTTTCCCCACTCAGAACGGCACCGTCTGAGACGCCTGCTGAAAGTGCCTTTGGGTATAGGAGACTCCATAGTGCGGAACGTGAGAGTAGAGACACCAGCCAATACAGTTGTAATGTGTCATCCAGAAGCCAGAGTGTCTGATATCACATCGATATCACATCACATCACAAGTGCTGGCTAATGCTAAACGTAAATATTCTAGGGTAGTTATTCACGCCGGCACTAATGATATCCGACTTCGCCAGTCCGAAATCACTAAAACTAATATTAAAGAGGTGCTTGAAGCTGCCAAAAACATATCAGACAAAGTAATTTACTCTGGCCCCCTCCCCGCTTACCGGGGTGATGAGATTCACAGTAGGCTGTGGGCTCTGCATGGCTGGGCGTCTAAGTGGTGTCCTTCGAATGGCATAGGTTTTATAGACAATTGGCGATCTTTTCGTGAAGACCTGACCTTTTAAAGCCTGACGACCTCCATCCCTCGTGGAAGGGGGCCGCTCGTTTATCTTATAATATAGCCTATAGTTTAGCGTCTAGATCGTGACTCGCCACCAATGCCCAGGTCAGAGAGCAGGCGGCATCACTTAACCAGCCGTCTGCGTATTGCTCACAGTCACCCAGTGCATTTAGATACAATCCTAACAATAATAATAATAGCAGCTCTATTAAAACCAATAACAACAACAATATTGATAAAAAGAATGCTAAAAGTAATAACAGACACAACATAGAAACTGTATCACAATCTCAGAAGCCTAGCCATAGAAACCGGTCATTAGATAAAGAAAAAAATGGCGCTTAATCATATTAAACAGAGCAAGACTACTACAAACAAAAATTTAAAGCTAGGTCTCTTAAACATTAGATCCTTAGCACAAAAATCCTAAACGAAATGATTTTGGATAACAAGCTTGATGTTTTAGCGCTCACAGAGACATGGCTAAAGCCAGACACCTATACTAGCATAAATGAATCAACCACCACCCTCTTACGAACATGAGGCACAATTAACCTCCAGGGGTGGAGGCGTTGCTACCATTTATTATAATATAATTTCAAGATGAATAGAAAACCAAACTTTAAATTCTGCTCTTTTGAACTGTTAGTACTACATATGGAGGACAGTTTACAGACCGCCAAAGCACAATACTGACTTTATAAATTAATTTGGGCAACTACTAGCAGAACTCATTATTAGAGCAGATAAAGTGATTATACTCTGCGACTTTAACATTCACCTAGATCAGTGGTTCCCAACCAGTGTGCCGCGGCCCTAAGGGGTGCCGTGAGATCTTTTGAGGGTGCCGCCAAAATTTCGGAAAAAAAAAACATTTTTTTTTATTAAGGCAGAATCAGTGTAAACAGTATTCTCATATCATCTAGGACTAGGTATAAGGTGTTGTTGCATGCAAACTCTCGAAATGAAACAAATAAATAAATAAATAATAATAATAAAGCTACGGAGATTTTAAACATCTATTTCCTTACCGGGGACTTTTGAAAGGCTTTCCAAGGGTGCCTCAAACAAGAAAAGGTTGAGAACCACTGACCTAGATGATGTTAGTGACTCTCTAACTCGCTCTTTTAATGATATTCTAAATTCCACCGGCTTTAAGCGAAACATTATTGGCTCCACTCACAAGTTTAACCATACATTAGATTTGATTCTTTCATACGCCGTTGTAGTTCATGATGTAGATATTGTTTCGGTGAGTGACTGCATTTCTGATCACTCTCTAGTTTCCTGCTTAATAAATATAGACATCCAAGCTGTGATCTCACCGCAATATCGCTCTTGTAGACTCATTAATTCCAGCACGAAAGATAATTTTATTAAACGTCTTCCTGATCTTACCATTTATACCCCTGAAAGAACAGAAGAGCTTGAGGATTTGACTGCAGCCTTAAATCTAACTTTGTCAAGTACCATTGACTCTATTGCCCCTCTTAGGGAAAAAAGACCAAACACAAAAAACAGTTTTATGGTACACTAATGACCTAAAAGCCTTAAAGTCATCGAGTAGAAAGTTAGAAAGGAAATGGAGAAAAACTAAACTCGATGTTTTTCGCAGGGCCTGGAATAGTATAATCGCAAATAAACAGGCCCTAATATCCACACGATCTACACATTTTTGTAAACTTATCTCCGCAAATCAAAATAATCCTCGTTGTATGTTTAAAACTGTAGCTCAGTTAACAAAGAAAAAGGGCACAGTAGACTCCGCAATCCCCCCACAGCTCACTAGTATCGACTTTATCAACTTCTTTAATGACAAAATTACTAATATCATAATGAAAATTGTATCCACAAATACTAGCCCACAACTGGTTATACCGGAAATAAACCCACCCGCTGTCAAGCTTAGCACATTCAAACAGGTCAGCCCTGATGGGCTCACTGAGATTATAGCCAAGACCAAGACGACCTCCTGTTTACTTGACCCTATACCAACTTTTTTACTTAAAGAAGTCCTACCATTAGTTATCGAACCAATCTTGAATATTATAAATCCGTCACTAGTTCTAGGTCGCGTGCCACAAGCGTTCAAACCGTTATAAACCCGCTTATTAAGAAGCCACATCTTGATGCCGAAGTGATTGCTAATTATAGACCAATTTCAAACCTTCCATTTATATCTAAAATTCTTGAAAAAGTTATTTCGGGACAACTCTGTAAATTTCTGGAACAGAACGATAGATTTGAAAAATTTCAATCGGGCTTCAGATCGCACCACAGCACAGAAACGGCACTAATCTGAGTCACCAACGATCTTCTAATGGCATCAGATAAAGGGAACGTTTCACTCTTAGTTCTGTTAGATCTTAGTGCTGCTTTTGACACTGTTGACCATGACATTTTAATACATAGACTTGATGATTACGTTGGGGTTTCTGGACACGCATTAGAGTGGTTTTGAACTCAGACAAAACCGAATTATCACTTGTTGACTCAAATCAAGTCTGATACACCTGAATACAGTATGACTCTTAACGGGCTTGAAATCTCATCCTCACCAAAAGGGGTTCTCCTGCTAAAATAATAGATAAACTTCAGTTAGTTCAGAATGCAGCTGCTAGATTACTCACCAGAACAAAAAAGTATAGCCATATTAGTCCAGTGTTAATGTCTCTACACTGGTTACCTTATCGCATCCAGTTAAAAATTCTCTTAATCACTTACAAAAGGTTTAGCTCCCCTATATCTCAGTGAGCTCATCAATTACTACGAGCCTACACGACTGCTGCGCTCTCAAAACTCCGGCCAGCTTATAATACCGCGAATCTCTAAAATCTACCAGGGAGGAAGATCCTTTGCATACTTAGCACCCAAGCTATGGAATGCTCTGCCTAGTCCAATTCGAGACTCAGAATCAGTGAGTCAATTTAAGTCTAGACTGAAGACGCGTCTCTTCAATGAAGCATATATTGACCTGTTATAATAACTTACAGAAAATATCATTATATCGTATAGAAAGGCTGCCTAGATAGTGCTCAGAACCGAATTACACCTGCACCTTCTGAAAATTGTTAAAATCTTAAATATGGTACTTGAAGTTTATCTAATTGCCTTGGGTTTTTTTTTTGTTTTTGTTTTTGTTTTTTTCTTTTCTCTTCTCTCCTCTCCTGAGCGCCAAGTGTCGTACGACCGGAATCTCCTAGGAGCTTCGGGATCATCTTTTCTGTGGTGCTTCCTGGACCTCTGTAGACCTGACACTGTTGGCGTGGAGAAGTGGAGCCGCCTCTTTCCCCACTGGGGAGGAAAACATCTTTCCGGAATCTTCATTAAAAATGGCGCGGAACAACCAACGCATTGATCTTGTAGTGTTAGAATGCCAGAGGAGACTGGCACCAGTGAGCCGGGTTCTCCCCTGGGTTTTACTCATTAAAGAGGTTGTTTTACCTGGCCACTGTGCTTGCTCACTGGTCTTTGTCTTTGTCTTGTCATAACCGCAGCCATTTACTTACACCAACAATCCAGACGATCAAATGAATAAAAAGCAACACTTCCCTTACATATTTACACGTGCGCTTTGAGACAGTTAAAACTGTAAAAAGCGCCCTACAAATACTCATATTATTACAATCATTACATTTTTGTACATTTTTCTTCAGCCATTTTCTCAATTTCAGTCATCTGCTTGTGCCAAAGACTGGCTACTATTGGAGGCATACGGCCACGCAGATGTGCAAACCAAAACTCCAAAGGTTTCTTGTGAAACCATAGTTCCCTGAATACTGGAACTGAGTGCCACATATGGGAAAAATGCATTTTCCCACAAACGCTGAAGTCTAATCAAATCACGCAGTAACTCACTGCAGCTGTGCCGACGTTCCCGCCAAAGAGACTGAGTCTCTATAAAAGCGGAACCGTCAGCACAGCCGTCAGAACCATATCTGAACGACAGGAGGCCTACAAGCCACCCTTAACCTGTCCTTCTTGCGGCATCACATGTGGCACTCCGTTCCGTTCCTCGCCGAAACGCAGACACTGTGGGCTGACCGAGAAAGCGTGAAGATCACCCACTCTCCTGCCATACGCCAGCGCCAGGAAAACACAGTCCTTTCAGACAGCAGCTCCAAGCTGACCTTCGATAGTGGCTCGAACGGGGCTGTGGCAAAACCTGTCAGGAGAGAATCCCAGACCGAAGCCCGACCGGCCGCAGTCTTCTAGCACCTCGCAGGAAACCAGACACCAGCCTGTGTTTACCCAGCGAGCGGCCATCCAGCACACCGCGGCGCGCTGAAATAGCCGCCACGCACACTTTCAGTGTCGCCGGAGTGATGCCCGCCTCCAAGCATTCCTGCAGGAAGGACAGGATCGTCTGCACGTCACACGACTGGGGACAGCTGTCATGAGACACACACCAGTCAGCAAACAAACACCACTTATAAGCATAAAGGCGTCGAGTAGAAGAGGCCCGAGCCTCCAGGCGGTGCCAGGCGCCCGCTCTGCCAGCGCACGACTCACACCGGACCCACCAGCCACATTTGCTGCTTCCAGAGCTCCAGCTGTGGATGCCAGATTGGCCGAGGCCCAAAGCGGCGGATCCTCCATCAGCGAAGTCCTCACAAGTTTCGTGAACCATGGCTGGAACGAAACAACCAACAGGATGACATCCGACTGCTCGCGGACCTTGCAACGAACCAGAGGGATTAGCTCTTACGGGCGGGAAAGCATACCTCAGACCAGCCAGCCAGGCGCCGGACAGCGCGTCGCCCTTCAGCCACCGTCTGAGAGTGAAGTCTCCATCCCTCATGGAATACGTCTAGCCTTGACCACAGGTCATGTCCGACACTGTTCTCTTCCGGAACGTGTGCCGTCCGGATCGACAGCCACTTCTGTTCCAGCCAGAGAATGACACATTCTGGAAACGTCCTGCAGCGCACGTGATCACACACTCCCCTGATGGTTCAGGTGCGATACGACTGACATGCTGTCGAAGGCGGATCAAAACATGCTTCCACTTACCTGAACACATGGAGCGCTCGCGCTACGCATCAAATCCGTGCTGAGCTGATTGCGCTGCTCGTCAATTCCCATCAACCCCAGCGGCCCTTCACGGCCTACATTTTAAAAATGAGGCTGCTAGCCAAGCCGCAGTACGCGCCAAACCCTGTTCTTAAACGAGAAGCGAGAAACCGACAGAAAGACAGAAGGCGTTGCAAAAGTTGATTGTGACAAACACTCCCCCGTGCTGCACAAACCCCAGAGAATGCTTCATGGTTAGCATTTTGAACGAGCGTTTCGCTAACGCTTTCTTAGCGTGCCGTTGCGCTTTGGGACGAGAAAGCAATCTCTTCCTCCAGCCACGGCACGTCCCGCGATAGCAAACGGACAGAACCCCGGGTATAGTGCTTTCACCAACGGGGAGAGAAACAGGAGGTAGCGCCATGCCCGTAGCAATAAGCCGCGAGCCTCACCCGCTAGCGGGGCCTCGGCCTAGCAGCCCGCCGCGACAGATCACGTTCATGTTGCGGGCTACCGAGGGCACTAACCTGAGCCCGAGGCTGCACTGGAACTCCGCCGCTTCAGGAAAGTTACACAAGCACAAATAGTACAGAGCCTTTATTTGCACATTCATTGTAAACACAACTGCGCTGAACAGACTCTTCTTTTCACTTCGTGAGTCCAAACCGCTCGTCGGAAAATATGCGAGCCAGACGTGGCCTGGAGCGCTGCACAGGGCTTCGGTCCGGTCTCGTTCATGCTGCCTGCCGAGGCATCGGCTGCGGTGGAACTTCGCCGCTTCTGGGGAAAAACACACTAGCGCACTGAATAACAGCACAAAAAGCCTTTATTTTCGCATTTGTTGAAAACACAACTGCTCTGAACAGACTCTTCTTTTCGCCTTGTGAGCTAGAACCACTCAGCGGGAATGTGCCCTCGTCCAGGCCAGACATAGTCAGGAGCGCTGCACAGGCCCCACGGGGCCTCGGGACGGTCGCGTTTATGCAGCCGGTAGCAGCACTAACCTGAGCCCGAGGCTGCGCTGGAACTCCGCTGCTCCTGGAGGAAGTTACACAAGCGCATGTACACAGCCTTTATTAGCACGTTCATCGTTGAACAAAACTCTGCAGGCTCCCTTCCTGCCTTATGAGCTAGAACCGCCCAGTGGGGAAAGTCTCCTACGGCCAGACGAAGTCAGGAGCGCCACCTCGCTTCCTCTACATCGCCGATCCCGTCTGACCGGCCGCCCAGGCCTCGGCGCCGCCTACCATGTGTGCGCGGGATCGTCGCGCGTCCGAGCGTAGTGGCGAAACTCAAGCGTCGGATGGTCGTGTCGCCGTCTCCGGTTGCGACTCCCCATCGGGGAATTGCCGCGTCCGGCAGCGAGCGACACGCGTCATCCCGAAAGTCCGCCAGAGCCACCAGAAATGCCTGTGGAGCACAACTAACCTGCTCATGGTCTTCTCCCAAGCTCTCCGCAATCCTGCGAGAGTATTCCAGGGCGTAGTTTGTGACGAGCACCACCCTTCTCAGCTCCACGGATCCTCACGCTTTAGCGGGCTGGAACAGGACCAGCATAGAAGCCTGGCCATGGAGGGGCGCCGCCGCGTAGCTCGTCGTCGCGAGGGCTAGTGCCGCCGTGGCGTGGCATGGCTTACCAGGAAGAATCTCAGCAGCTCCTCATAGGTGGCCACGCAGTCCGGTGGCGCGATGCCGAGTCCTCCTTGACATCGTCGGCGTCGTCAGCTGACACCTCCTCGTCCGGCGTGCGCTCACACGCGTCCAGTTCTGCCTGCGATCCCCAAGAAGAGACGGCCGACGCCCCTAGTCGGGGTAAGACCTCTGTAAGGGCCGGGTTGGACCGCACCTGCGGCCGTGTCGCGTCGACTCTTGCTGATGGGGATCCCACGGCAGTCGCGCTTCCGTCCCCTGCCTGCGTTCCCCAAGAAGAGACGACCGCCGCCCCAAGTCGAGGTAAGATCTCTGTAGGGGCCGGGTTGGACCGCACCTGCGGCTGTGTCGCGTCGACTCTTGCTAATGGGGATCTCGCAGCAGTCGCGGCACGCGACGTTTCTTCAAGCGCCGCCAGCGCGTGCTCATGGCCCAAGCACTGAACGCACAGCGTGTGCGAGTCAGTTGGCAGTCAAGCATCCGAGCACAGTGCACAAGACATGCGCGTTGACTTCTTGCTTGACATACCAGCGTCGAGGTTCAGACGGCTGTGCTGACGATTTCACTTTTATAGAGACTCAGTTTCTTTGGCGGGAACGTCGGCACAGCTGCAGTGAGTTACTGCGTGATTTGATTAGACTTCAGCGTTCGTGGGAAAATTTTTCCCATATGTGGCACGGAGTGACCAATGAAAGGGAACCCTTTATGTACCATTTTATGTACCACTCCATAATAATAATGCAATTAACACCGGTCACTTGCACACAAACCATTATGTGGGTAAACAATAAAAAGAAATCTTGTGGCGGGCCATGACAGCATATTTGAAATCTGTGAAAATAAGCACCCTCAGTTTCTAAAATTGGTAAAAAGGGGGTGCTTATATTTGCGTAAATGCGTTTTATGTTTACATATAGTCGGCTCCACGATAAGTGCAGCTTCCTCTTAGGTACAAGCACTGTTTGGTCCGGGCTACATAAAGGTACAATAATTTGATTTCAGAAAACCACATGCGGATTGGCTGAGGTGGCACCGGTCTCGTGCTTGCAAACGTGTGTTACAACAGTTCTGGAATGTCTATTTGCATGACATGTATTATAATAACTTACATTACAGGAAACATTATTTAAACTTTCATGCGCAATTGTACTTTGTCATTAAAGTGACGTTTCAGTTGGATCGCTGCTCTTTGTGTTTTGCATGCTCCGATAATCGTCTCTGCATTATTTGTGGGTGTGTAGCAGGAGAGGACACAGACGTTGTTTATGGTCAAATCTTCAGCTTTGGTCACCAAAAGGCTTCGTTGTGATGATAGAAAAACAGTCTAGTTGTAGTACGCAGTGAAAGAAGTAGCAGGGATGTAGTCATCCACGCGACTACTCTACTCCGAATTAGCGCACGCAAGTTCGGGTCCGGTCCCGAGGCTGTGTTCTTATCCAGAGTTGCCTGCATTCCTTTGTTCATTCATTGTAAATGCCAACAATTCAGTCTTTTTTTCCACCATCCATCCATCAATCCATCTAACTTCACCTACTTATATGCCCAGACTTTCCCTCACAACCTCCTATAGCTTCTCCAGGATGATGTTAAGGCATTTCCAGCTTTGAGGCACATTCTCTACAATGTGTCCTGGGTCATCCTCTGGGCCATCTCCTGGTAGGACAGTTCAGAACATCTCACCTGGGACTCCTCTCAATGTTGAGGAGAAGTGGCTTGACTCTAAGTTCCTCCCGGGTGTCAAAACTCCTTACCCTATTTCTAAAAATGCTACCCTGCGAAGGTGAAACTGATACCAGCTAGTTGTGTTAATGACCTTATCCTTACAATCAAGACCCAAAGCTCATGACTTTAGTTAAGGGACGAAGTGTGGATTGACCAGTAAATTGAGAACTTTTCTTTTTGGCTCACCAACCACAACAGACCTGAACATTGACTTAAATACTGCTGTCAATGCATTGATCCATCTGTCAATCTATTATTTTTACCCTCACTCGTGAACAAGACCCCTACATACTTAAATGTTTCCACTTGAGGCAGACTCTACCCTTCAGTCTGCAAAGAGCAAGTCACCATATTTGGGCTGAGTACCACGGCCTCGGTCTTTGAGGTGCTGTTTTTCCTCCCAGCTGTTTTGCATTAAGCTGCAAACTACCGCAGTGCCTACTGTAATTGCTGGTTTGATGATGCCAGCAAGACCACATCATCTGCAAAAAGCAAAGATGAAGTCTTGTTATCCTCAAACCAGATCCCCTCTATTAATTTGTTTCACATAGAAATCCTGACCATAAATATAATTATCACCCTCCACCTGCCACAAGATGTCATGAGGGCAGGGTCAAATGCCTTATCCAAGTCAAGAAAACTCTTGTAAACTGGATTGGAAAATTCCAATGACCTTACCAGCACATTGAGCTTGGTCTAATGACACTTGGAGCCGGTCTAATATTGCGATTATTGTTAATCGCATAAATATTGTTCCTCCTGTCGCAGAGGTCCCACTACTGGACAAATTTCCTAACCTGGGAAGCTTAGGAAAGCTTGATTATTCCTGGGAAGCTAAGGAGTGTGATCCGTGTCTAAACACCCTCTGATCCCCTGTTTTTAACAATGGGAACCATAACCCTGGTTTACAGTGTACCACTCCAGGAGTACTAGCCCTGACCTCCAAACAATCTTCCGGAAACTTGAGGTACTCAGGACGAAGTTAATCCACACCGGGAGTCTTGCCACTGAGGAGTTTTTTAACTGTGGTCAGTGTGATAAATGAATCTCTGAGTTCACTGCCCTTGCTTTTTAAGTTTCTGCTATAGAAGGCAGGTCAGAAGGGTTGAGGAGGTTGCATTGCATTCCCTGTTGAGGTAAGCAGCCGTCTACTTTTACTGTAAACAGTATTGGCAGGGAACCCTTTCTTTTTCATAAGACTCCCGCTGGTTTACCCGAATCGGCAATTTCTTATTGTGCATTTCACTTATCAATTATCAGCTGTTTTAGATGCCCCACAGCTCAACCAAGCCGGATAAGCCTATTTCAATGACATTGGAAAAGTGAGATATAAGATTCTTTCGGGATGAAGCAATACATTTCGCAAATATTTTTGTTGTTCATATAGCTAGTAAACAAATAATAATAATAAAAACATGTGAAAGTCAAGTGGTGTTTCAAAACAAGTAGTGTTGCAAATAATCAAAATTCATAATCGCCAATGCTTATAAAGGATGTAATTATCTGGAGATAATTCATCATTTAATTATTTGTGCTTTTAAGCGCTATTAAAGTAGTAAAAACAATGTTGTGGATGTAAGAAACATCCAGCGCTGAATTGTGACCCAGATATTTGAAATCTGTCACTCCAGGATTCTTTGATTCAACATCACTGGAAACAAAACATATCACATGCTTGGCTGTCAGCGAACACGCAGAAGTGTCTCGTTTTGAAACCAAAAGGGAAAAAATCTTCACTGAAGCTGATTTTGCTAAACCTAAATGGGTTTGACAACTAGTGGTGAAATTATTATCTCGTACCTCTCTGACAGACGTTCACAAATGTATGCTGCTGTTCCTAAATGATGTTATCATCCTTAATCACACATTTCTCTAATACGAAGTTGTTGTTTATAAAATGAGCTTCATGTTGCAATATGCAGCGCTTCTGTCGCTGTGATGAACATTTTCAAGTGTAATTAATGATAAGGGATAATCTGCAATGCTAATAATGCTGCATTTGATCAGCTCAGTATCTTTTTCTAGCTGTCCTGAGATTTCTGTGCTCAGACGTGTAGCTGTAGATTCATTTTGCCGCAAGTTGCCTGCTGCTTGATTAGTTTGATGCAATTTTGTGTATAATAATACAATGTTTTTTTCCCCCATGTTTTGATTTCTTTAATCCTACCATGTTTTGCTGTTTATCCTAATATTTTGTGTTTCTGACTTTGTCTTCACTTGTGAGCTGTTGCTGAATACCGTTTGGTACCTTTTTGCTGGCTGTAATGGCTTGGGAGTACATTGGGTGTGGCTGGGGAGTAATTTGTGCAACAACATCACCACAAGATGTGAGTACAAAGCACACACCAGACCAAGTGGATATTTTAACAGACCTGACCTTGTGATACACAAATTGTTCAAAAAGTTCAGAATCGTTTAAAAGTCGTGTATAAAACGCTTGAAATTTCCACACATTTGCGGTCATTTACATGTAAAAGAAGCTAACCCTTCTCTGAGTATGGTTTTTACAACTTTTTTTTTATTATTGCAAGATGTTTTTACAACGTAATATTAATGAACATACGAGAAGAATTAAGTGTTAATCAGTGAAGGTTTTTGAGGTGAATTGTGAAAGTCGTCGCAAACCTTACTACTGTATTACACTTCCCCATGCCTCTTAGGTTTTACACACCCTCCATCTTTGTGTAGCAGATGGATCACTGTTAATCTCCACCTTTGTTCTTATCCCACCACCTGCTATGTTTTTTAACAGTGTCTGCATAAAGTTCTCCTGCAGGTCCCAATTTAGTCCATCGCAGTCATCACAGGAACTCCTTGACAACTCTGAATCAAAGTCCCATAAGCACTGGGCTTTGATTCCCTTTGTTGATTGGCCCGAGATCCAACCCATCCCCCCACTTTCACTGCCTCAATGTCGAGATAATTTGAGTCGGATGAGGCCAGTGCGGGCAGCATGTCTAAAGCACATACTGCTGCTTTCTGCCGGGTGTCTGATTGAAGCTCACTGGGAGGCAGTGGCACCTCGGGTCCCGTGTCTGTCCCGGGCAGAGGGGACATGTTTTTGTTGTGGACCCGAGACTCCTCTGAGGAACAGTGTGAAGCAGCTCCATTAACAATTGTTCCTGAAGCCAATGAGACGTTTGTGCCGAGGGCAGAGAGCCAAATAGGTTTGGCTGGACTGTGTTTGAAGAATTTTAGTGAGTGTCCAAAAGAAGGGCTCTGGGATAGATGTTTCTGCTGTGAGGGAAAGGCCGTGTCTGTCAGATCTGTGGTTTTATTAAAAGTGAAAGTTACTTTTACTTTCACCCTAGTTCTACTTTTACATCCTTAATTGGGCTGACATTGTATTAATGAGAGAATATTTGCCCGTTTTAAACCATTTATTCTGTCATTTTAATTGAGTGAGTAAATTGAAATTACTTAAACAAACGTTTCTTACACAAAGAGGTTATTAACATAGCCTCTGCAATCTCACGTGAAGTTGTGGTTAATTTGCAAGTCTTTGACAAACAAGCTGGGAAGTTTTAACAAATTCTGCATTTCTACACACTTTACAACTGTCTGGAGATTTTGGTCAAAGTGCATATAAAAATAGCATTGTAGGTTGATTGGATCAAGGATTTTGTAACACAAGTGATTTGGAATTAGAAAGTTCAGGGGTGAATTCTTTTTGTTAAAAAAATAATCTTTGAAAGAAAAAAAAACATCAAAATGTATTATTAATAACATATGTGAAGATTCAACAGAAACAGGTCTTTTTTCTGAAAGCATTTATCAGATTTTGTACGACGTTGCCCCTCGTTTACTCCAGATCCATTGTCATGGCCTTTCAGGAAACACACACATCACAGGCCCCGAAAAACCTTGCGAGGAACCTCAATTACGTGAAGGGCGCCTCTGGGACAAAACCTTTCTCTCTAGTTCCCAGCTGCTGCTAAAATTGAGCAAATTTCCATGGGAACAAAGCAAGACACCAATAAGATCATATTATTCAGTCTTATCACTTTCTGATGGTGCCAAAGCACAGCACAGCGTGACACTGTTGTTGCTTACAACCTGACAAATTGGTGCAGTGCACACACAGGTAGAGGCAGTCAGAGCCATGTTCTTCAGGTGTTATCAACTGATCTAATTATATTTGATGCTTTTCAGCAGCCTGACACCGGTAAAGCACTGGGCCTAAAGTGTGTGCGATCAAGATGGCTGTGCTCGCCATTGTCCTGCGAGGCCACGGAAGATTTGACATTCAGCACTCGCTGCTCTCAACAGGAAGCCACGTTGCTAACGAAGTGTTAAATTCAGTGTTAATGAGTGACTTCACTGTTACCACCTCCTTCGTAAACCTTCTGAGCTCCACTTTCTTCCCATCTGTTGTGGTGTGAGGGCTTTCAGAGGAAAAAACAGACGTTCTGCATTTATGAACCAACTTTATTGCAAACCCCCAAACAGCAGGGTGGTGAAGCCTCACAATATGATTTCAGCTTTAAATTTACACTCCTCATTAGCTGCCCCACACTGATCGTCACCATACAGAACAAGCAGGGTTCAGTCGCACCAGCGTCTTTTGAAAATGCTTTGCTTCTGTTTGCTTCATTTAGTGGGTATTAGACGGCGGCATTGCCTTGCTGCCAGCTATTTGCGCTGTCTATGAGCTGGAATATGTTTCTCAAATGCCAGAACCAGTGCTCTTTTTCATAGCTTTGCTCACTCCAAGAAACACAGTCAGTAGCACGTGTCTCATAATCTGCAACGCAACACTGAATAACAAGAGGCAACTAGATTCACTGAACAAGCAACAGAGAACATTACCACCAATAGCCTTTGTGTTTACTTGTAATAATCTTTCACGTCTTTAACTAGTTTCTGTGAGTGACGACTGGTGAACTGTATTGCATGCGGCAGAACAGCTCATCTGAAATGTCTTCACTTCCGACGTAGTTTTTGATGTTTTTCAATTGTTTTGCAACAATTGTGTTCTGAATATAGGTGTTGAATGAGCAAAAAATAAATATTGAAGGTCCATAAGTCCATGTACCCATTTCAGTTTTGAAACTTGCATAAGCATATCATTACTTTCTTGTTCTGACTTTCCAGAAACGTTATATTTCTCACTAAATACCTAACCCTAAATTGTGAGGTTTAGGTATTTAGAAATACCTTTCGAAAATGGGTGTTTTTATATGAAACTGCATGTTTTAAATATAAATTATTATATGCATTTTTCCTCCAGGTCTCCAATCCCTCGGTCCAGAAACATGTTCAGGGGTAGTGGAAAATTAACCATCTATCCAGGGTCACAACTAAAACTTTTATTATGGTGTGCATATTTTAGAAATGTCCAGATTTTTTGGGTTCCTAGTTCAAAAGTTTTCATTAGGAATTTAACCGTTTAATGATTCTTGTTGCATAGGTTTCAACCTTCTGGAAATATGTCCAATGATCAAAGGTGAGAGGTTTCGTAAAATTGCTTTTTTTCCCCTTATACATTTTAACCTATGGGTTTTACAGTCACAATCCTTTTATCGCCGTAATTTGAGGTTCAAGACAATTAGGAGCAATGCAAGAGACTGCACTACTGATCTTTGATTGTGTTCAATCAAAATGTAAACCAGTCAATTGTTCTATACTTGACTAAAGAAAACTAGATTCATATGACTATATGGAGTATTTGTATCAATGTTCAGCTGTGATATCAAAAAATGTGTGGTAATTATTAGGAACCACAGATGAACACACACACACACACACACACACACACACACACACACATTTCAATGACCGGCAGTGATTTCACAGATAGGTCGTCACTAGTGGTCCACATCAAATAACCTACCCATCAAAATCTAATTTAGGGTTATAAAAGCCATCTTAACATACAGTAAATATAGTACAAATAACAACGGTAGAACTCCAGTAGCCACAATTAACTTAATTATTCAACAGACAAACTAGAAGCAAACAATCTTTGGATTACTGCAGCTATAGCGATGGCTATTGGAAATCTTCACAGGAAACGGCATTTGTGATCTGGTGCAAGGTTTGCAAAAAAACTTTTTAATAACGTAACAAATATAAAAGTTTAAATGCTATGTCAAAATATTACCAATTAACTATTGTTCCCGTCACACACAACCAGATACATTATGTATAAAAAGCAAAGAAAAATAAAAATAATAATTTACTTGGTGCATCGTAGGGATTTGTTTCATAAATATGAATATATTTATTATATTTTTATTTATCAAATAACCTATACTGTAAAATAAAACAATTGAACAAGTGCCAATATTAAAGGAAGTCACAATACACACACATTTTTAATTAAGAAGTTAAAACTAAATAATCCCAGACTAAGATTTTAGATTTTTTAATTTCCTGAAATTATTTGCATGTCTAACAATTGACTTTTAGGCATCAAAAACATCATCCATTTCGAGCACTTGTCTCTCGAACAAGCCTGCACGTTAAACTTTGATTGGGTTCAGGCCGATCTCACAGTGCTGCTGACAGAGGATTGCTGGTGCTGGTGGGTTAGTGGGCATGATAAAAGCCACATGACGTGAGTGACGGTAGGGTTAAGACAGAAGTCATGTTCAATAGCAGGTAAGAAACATCAAAAGATGAGTTCACACGAAATCTACGCAATCTTATCTGCAAGGAGGATTTTCTGTTATGTGAAGTAGATTAGTGATGCCAGAGCTGCTGACACGGCCTCATTTGCTGCCCTGACGTGCTCAAGGAGGATTAAACCTGATAAACTTTGAAGACTTAAACAATACCTTTCAATATTAAAGGAATTAAAGAAGGAGTGTGATGGGGATTTACAATGGCTTTGTCTGTTTAAAACTTCTCTTCTTTAATAGTGAGTGAGAGAGAGTGTGGAAAGACTGCGCAGAATTAGGTTTTCAGCAGTAAAAGTGTTTTTTTATGCAAGGTAAAATAATCAAAATGCACAGTAAACCAGAAGAACATTACAGTAAACAGAAGAAAAAAAAATACTATATTAAAATAATGCATTATTCAAATGGCTGTAATTTTAAAAACAAAGAATTACTTGGATGTTGTTGAATTTATGTAAAAATAATTAATAATAGTTTCTTTATTAGCTTTTACGTTAGATCATTCATTAGCAAAATGGTCAGCAAATAGGACTATAAATGCCAGTGATGCTTCTGTTTTAGGAGATTAGAGTGAAACTTGGAGACAGGCATGGTAAAAGTGAAGGCTGTAAGACCATTTCCAATCAGCTAGATGTTCTTGAGACTCCAGTTGTGCGATTGCGAATCCTTTTTGGGCGATTAAAGATCAGTTGCGGTGTGGCGTTCGGAAATCTTTGTAGTGGATGTATTGTGGTAACAAGAAAACCTGGTAAAACAGCATTACAGTAATCTAGCCTAGAAATTACCAAAGCATGAACAAGACTTTGAGTCACTTTTAGATGTTGTACTGCGTTTGCTGTATAAATGGCCAAGAAGGAATCACCAAGAGCTCTCTCTTGTCACTGTTTAGTTGGAGGTAATGTTCCATCACCCAAATGGAGAGGTCCACGAGACTGGAAGAGATGCGGATTTTCTGCAAGGCAGTTATAGGTAAAACCATGGTTGTTAATGGCCATGTCCCCATGTGAAGTTAGAGAAGAATAGAGGTCCAAGTACTGAGCCTTGGGGACCACCAGTAGATGGGGTAATAGGTTGGTGGGTTACATTGCAAACTGTACGATAAGCACTATCCATCCATCCATTGAGAAAAGCACAAAAGCAAAATTTACCAGCATTTAAAAACATAAAGTAATATCATTAGTCCATGTACTACTCCTGAAGAAAAACGTAGATAATGAATTTGTAAAAGTCATCTATATCTTCTACTAAGAACAAAAGTTTAATTTTTTTTTTAATTTAAGTTTTCACATGAATTTGAAGCAATAGGATGTAATTAATGGGTTCACTTGAATAACTGTAGTTATTCAGCGCAATGTATTGCACCAAACTGTATCAAACTGTATTGCACCGCAATACTTCTGGGTTCAAGTTTGTCATCTGTGTTCTGTCAGTTTGCCAGCGTAGTTACCTGTCATTCTAACCGTTCGATCTTGCCTTGCCTTGCCTAGTCTGGTCTTGTGTTGTCTATTGTTAGCCGTTTTAGCTAGTCTTGCCGTGCCATTGGTTTTTGGATCTTCGTGTACCGACCTCTGCCTGCCTTGACTACGTTTTGGATGAAACCCCTTTAGTGAACTGAACCCTTTAGTTAACCTTTGTGTGTCTCGCCTCGTCCGTGCTGTGCACATGGGACCTTCACCAAGTCCAGCGACAGTCACTACTACCTGATGCTCTGTCTCTTTGTCTGTCCGTTTATCTTCCAATCTATCTACTTTCTATCCATCCAACCGACTATACATAAATCCATTATCCTATGCATCAACTCGTGTATTCATTCATTATCACAACATCACAGTGTCAGAAATGGAGTGACAGAAAGTGAACTGCTGTTGCATGTACACAAACAAACAATATATAAACAATACAGCTCTAAGGGAGCATAACCAACAGACAAAGGGAGACAGGAAAACAGGGTATTTATACACACAATGATGAGAGCAAACGAAAAAGAGCGCGAGTGTGATCCGGTATAACCATGTCAGCAGACAGTGACAAGACAGACAACAGAAAGCCAGGAAGGTTTCTGACACATCACCTTCAATCTTTTGGCTCCGTGTCTAATTAAACAAAATGCTGGCAGTTTTGCTCACACAACATTATACTCAGGTTTTGCTTTCTGGCCTGTGTCTGGAGGGCTGCTAGAGGAAGATCAATGTGGCTGAGTTCATGCTGACAGAAAGTGTGTCTCTGACAGGGGAACAGCCTGACAGCTCTGATTTCATTTGACTCCTGATTGTGTCAGAACCTTTAAAACATTGTGCCTCGACTGAAGTGACATGCCAGCGAATATCTGGAACGTTACGCCGACCCGGGTGCACCACAGTTATATCTATGCCATTAAAAAAGACAAAAAGAGACTGGTGTAATTAGTATAGATGGGCTGCAATTATTTCAAACTATTGTTTTTTTGTGCTGGTTTTCTCTGTTAAAACTGAGATTTTGGTGGGGACAACCAGTGATGGGGAGAAGGACCTGCCACCTAAGTGTCGCAGGTTTGAGTCCCAGTCTCACTGGTTCTACTGGTTGTCAATGTACTAGATGGTCAAAAGCAGAGCACTTGCAATTAAAATATCAAATATCTGATTGAGAATGTTCAAACAAGTCATAATTTCATAAGTGAATAATAATAAGTGAATATTATATACTATAATATGCCTTTTTAGGTGGCACTTTACAGCGCACACACACACACACACACACACACACACACACACTTTTCAACAGTGACCAAAATAAAACTTTGTTAGATTTTATTTTTTGACAAGCACAAGTAACATGCATCATGCACATCAACTGGTGCAAAGTTGTCATTCTTGCACAACATTCTATTGTTGATTAGGTAATAACACTTTCTGGTTAACAAGAGGGTTAAAATATTGCACTGAAACAAGACAGACAAGGTGCTGTCATACTCTTGACTTGTGATACAGTTAAATTCCACACACTGACTAATCTTGCGTCAAGGATTGTTTTCTATCCTATGACAGAAAAACAAAGAGGATTTCTTGAACATTACCTTTTTTCCCCAATGTGTGTTTATTATGCGCAGTATTTTATTGCCAAAAGGCAATAGGAGGCTTGATATAATTAAATCTAAAGATTTCCCCTAACTTTTATTCTCCTTGCCTGTAAGTGTGGAATGTTATTGCTCCTAAACTACGTGCTGCACAATCAAGTTTTTGTATGGATAACAACTTGGGAATTAAATGATTGGTGGTGTTCAGAAAGCTATGTTGCTTTAGTCAGAACTGCATTGTTTCACTAAACAACAGTCAGTTTGAATTACAGCCTTTAATTTGCATGCTGGATGCAGAAAGACTTATACATGCTTTTATATATTTTAGGTGAGGTTACTGCAGTGGTCTTCAGGGGGGAATCTCCTGCTCAGCGGGAAGATAAACTGCAGCTCGATCAGAATGCGGCTGCACAATTACTCACAAGAACACTAAGATTATATTAGCCCAATCTCAGTGCTGCTACAATTGTTATCTGTTAAACATCAAGATATATTACATTGATTATGAACTTTGTCTACATCAAAAGAATGTTTTTCTGGTGCCACACTTCTTTTGAGGTCTTAGGTGAAATACACTATGTTCAAATGAGAAACAGTAGAGTTCAACCTGAATTTGAAATTGCCACAAAAACAAACAAAAGTGCATAAAGAACCAAAAAGCCATCAATTGTACTTGATTTCGCAAAAAAAAAAAAAAAAAAAAAGATATTCCTTTATGTCGCTTTATTGAAGAAGCGTGTGCTGCATGTCGCCATCTTGTGGAATGATAAAAATATTTTCTAAATTCATAGCGTGAAAATCAACCTTTTTTCTGAGACAGTTAATTAATAATTAGTTATTAATAAAAATATAGAAAATATAATAAAAATCTATGTTGTCATAAATAAAACAGCTTTTAACTAAAAAGAGCAAATACGCAACCATTCAAGCAAACTAAATAAATGTTAATACATACATACGTTATAAATCTTAGCAGTGCAACTAACAAATCTTGCACTGGAGCGTGGCCTTTTAAATAAACATTTTAACACAAATCAGTTTTGGAGAATAAGTATGAAACATAAAACGTAAAATTAAACTTTTAATTAACTTAAAGTACTATAAAACTACCGGTATTTATTTGTTATATGTGTTTCCACGTCCATAATAAGTTTTTATAAGTTTCCTTTTATTGATGAACGGATATTAATTATTACATATATGGGGGACTTTTATACTTATTCTCCAAAACTGCTTTTTGTTAAACTGTTTACTAAAAAGGTAATGCAAGATTTGTTAGCTGTAATGCTTAGATTTATGACGTATTGTTTTACTACCTTATAATATAATTTGTTTTAAACATTTATTTACTACCTTATAGCACGAACGTCTGATAGCATGATCGTCACTAATGTCTGACTACCAGCAGAGGGCGCTCGTACTCTCTGGAATACTTTTCTGCTTCTCCACAGGGTCGTGTCATACGAAATATCTACCGGAGATCAATTTATGTCGTTTCTGGCGTATCAATTCGACTCTCGGTTGCTCTTTGCATTGAGCAAGTATGTGTAAAAAAAGAGTGTTGAACTGCGTGTGTTTCAAAAAAAAAAACAGGCCACCAAAATATAAATATATAAAACAATCCGGTGTAATGAAATATTTAACCAAAATTACTGTACACTGATTGAAAAGATTGATATAAAATATTGCCTGGTGATGTATGATTACTGCAGAAGCAAGATAAATGGATGACAATCACGCGCATTACATAAACGATCAGAGATTAAAAAAGCGTACTTGACTAAAAGTATGGATACCTTAACGTAAAAATTAAACCGATACAAGTTACAAGTCACCATTTCTAGGAAGACTTGAGACGAATTCGTATCCAATTTTTAAAGAACTTAAGTATTTTGCTCGTGCTGAACTAAGGCTAAACATTTATGAGGATTTATTTCCTAACCAGGCCTGATCTGTCTCCTGGACCAACAAGGTTTTTGGACCAGGAGGCTGATCAGAGTTCAACTGGCCTGAATCACCCCAATTTCTGAATGAATGCACTGAAACACTGATTCAACACCACAGCTATAGACCAACTGAAAGTGGATGACAAAGTCAGTTAATGTGATGTGTGGGGTTAGAGTAGAGGAGCAGGCTCAGAACACACCGCTGTGGAGACCCAGTGTGCAGGATTAAAGTCTCCTGCTCAGACATTTTGTTCCTGGTGTTCTCAGGGTTGGATGCCTTTGCTCCAGGATTGACCTTGTTCATGTAGACCTCATACTGACTAAATGGCATCGTTTTGACTGGTGGTCCACAAAGTCTGGATCAGTTTATCTGTGGTGGTTGTAATTTCACTCCCTATGACGAAAGTTGTGTGGAAGCACAGTGAATGTGAAGAAGGTTAGAAGGTTCTGAATTATGAATAAAAACACACAACAGCCTGACACGTTCTTTATAATAGCGGTTCTATGTACAGACAGACATTCAGTCAGTTTCAGAAAAAAAACACTTACCCCTATTTTCTTACATAAAACATCAATTATGAAACAAATAATAAACAAGGGCAACAAAATTCACATTCATGTGGGTAAATCTAGAGTGACAATAAGCCGGTGAAAGAATCCAGCAGTTTTACTGTAAAGTATAGGTATTTTATATGAGGGTAGAGAAGCTTTGAGACAGTTAAAACTGTGAAAAGCGCCTTACAAATGCTCAGAAATTGAACTTGTAGAAAAACCTCAACCCTACTGGAAAACAATGTGCTGTATATATATTCAATCGTTGATAATGATGTCAAATTATTTGATTGATTTCCCCTCATTTTTTCATGAGAAAAATATACAAACTTCTGAAAAAGGTCAGGATTAGGATTCCTGTGAATCTCTGAAAATCTGTAAAACACTAAAAAGTTTAGTGTATTTCTACTTTTCAAATGGTCTGGATTCAAAGATGGTGATTTGTTTTGAGGAAGTCATTGTTTTCAGTCTGCTTATATCTGTGTGTCTTAATTCATTTGACAATTATATAAATCTGGTACAATATAGTCCGACTCAGATTTTTTTGGAATAACTAACCGGGACAATACTATATACAGTATATCACCAGGCGCTGCTCCAGCAGGAAGTCTTCATCTGATCAGCTTTTCCTTTATTACACCTCCTCATCAGAGTTGCTGCGACAAACGAGACTTGATGACATGGCGTTTTCTTTCTGAAAATCAAGACCACGATAAAGAATGTGTTTAAACTCAAAACATTTCGATTAGGCACAAAGGATGCTCAATTTCACATTTTCGAAAGTTAGTGGAACAGAATTCAATTTCTCACATGTACAAATAAAATGCTAAATAAATATATAAGTATAACTTCTCATCTTCCATAGAGAAGCATTGCTCATCCACTTCTCATCTTCTAGAGACATGCCATGACATGCATGTCATGAAATCATTCACTTTTACAGGGAGATTCTGGTCCACTGTAGTGAAGAGTGCAGTGGTGGCTTTAGCCTTAATTTTACTGAGAAGTAGAAGCATTTCTACTGCAGACAGGAAGAGACTGGACAAGCTGTTCAAACTTGGGGATACCATTGAAATTGTACAACAGGTGAGAGAAACAAGGATCCAATAATCACTACAACTCTCACCATATGAATCATAGAGTCTCATCCCGGAGCAACTCCTTCTGAAACTGTTTTGTCTCAAATGACCAAGTTACGTATATCGAAGGCTGTATCTTCTAGATGTCACTAGAGTGACTGGTCCTTGATGGTCATATTGACACTAGTCATTAGTCAATCAAAATTGTGCACTCTATGCTGGGCCTCGAAGGACGAAGAACAACTCTCCCCTTTTCCTAGGCTAGTATGTGAATGGAAGTACATTCAAGGTACGGAATTCTCACCTGTTCGTGAGTAGATGAGCCACAGAGCTCCAGTCAGCAGGGCTCCAATCACAAATGCAGCGAACGAAATGCCCACCACAACTGGAACATCCACCATATATATGATGCCTGGACAAAACAGATATAACTGATGAAATCAGAGACATGCAACTGATTAACATATACAGTGGTACCTCGGTTCACAAACACTGGCATTTCTATGTATTCAATATGTAAAACACAAAAGAACACAATTGTCACAGATCCCGGCTTAGAGCCGGTCAGAACTTTTATGTTGTAATGTTCACAGACTTTTATGTTGGAAGGTCACCATGTCGCCGCCATCTTGTCTTATTCACGCCATCCACACGCTATCACGATCTATTGCAATCAGCTGTTTTTCGTCACGCCCTGTCTAGTCCGATCACGGTATTTGTCTCGTTTGCATCCCAGGTGTTTGTCATGTTCACATCGTTATGTTTTGTATTTATATCACGCCTCTGTCACAGTTTCTTTGTCGGTTTGTTGCAGTGTGTCCTGTCACTCGTAGAGTCTTGTTCCGGTTCTCATTCATGTTCATTACTGGATTAAACCTAGGAAGAAAATTTAACCCTTTGTTCTCCTTTGACCTCGTCCTTGAAGTGCACGCGAGTCCACCCTGCCTTGCTTTAGCGACAGTCGTAAACTGTGACAACAATAACCATAGAACAGAAAACTTACGTAAAAAATATATATGTTACACACCATACAAACACCAGTATATATATTGAATATATCGTAAAACTGTAATAGAATGTAATCTCTAGTAGAACGCCCCCCGCCCCCCCCTTTAATTGAACGCCAACTCTATTTGAATGCCACCTTTATACAAGTATACCATAAAACCTCTAACAGAATGCCATCTCTAGTAGAACACCACCATGGCAAAAAAAAAAATAAAAATAAAAACGTCACCTTTATACATGTACATACACTCAAGTGATAGACAGCTCGATCACATCCTGTGTCTTTTACTGCTTGACGTACTGACACGGAGGGCCAAATTAAACAAAATAGGAATACGTATAATTGCAACTAATACAAAGTCATAAAATCAGATTTGAAACCCATGTGGCTGGAACACCAAAAGCTTATGTGGTGAAATAACAACTTATTCAGATAAGTTGCCTCAAAAAAACACCACTCAGCGGAGAATCGGCTTTATCGCTCCCTATAACAGCGAGGCAGGCAGCAATTGAAAACCAGGCAGAATTGCAGCCATAGTCTCTCTCTCTCTGTGGCAGCTTATGTGAATCAAGTCAAGTGGGTTTCAATTCCAATTTTATGACTATATGTTGCCATTATACACCACAATACACATTGTTATTTTTTATTTCAACCCTCAGCATGTGTCAGCATGGCAAGCCCTAAAGGACACAGGATGTGATGGAGCAGTCTATCGCTCGTGAAAAGGACTATGTTTCAACTCTTCCGTTTTATTGCCGTATCCCTTGCCGTTTTATTAGAGGTTTTATGATAATTAACATCCTTTCCATTCATATCACTTTAGACCTTCTTAGAAGACTTTGAAGGCCTTGCTAGCCGCCCACTGTTCAGAGCAATTATTTGTTACGGCACAGATCATCAAATCATGACACGCATATGTTCATTTTAGATTTCAGACACTTTCTCATTAGTAGGCTGAAGCAAAAGACAGGCAGCAAATCATGAATCCGTCGACTTGTTGTCGCGCTTTTTAAGCATACTAAAATTTAAACCTAAGAAAGGCAAGTCAAATTGTGTAATGTAACACACACACACACACACACACACACACACACACACACACACACATTCTTTTCTAAAATCAGAAGTGGAAAAAAAAACAAGATCAGGACTTGGGCGGTTACCTGGATAAAATGGTGGCGGCTCTTCAATGCTGGTTTGTGTGACAGGAGTGTGTTCAGAGACCACGACCACTGGCTTACTGGAAGTCTTTGTGTTCCTCATTAGAAGTTTGTTGTGTAGATTGAAATTTGTGCAGGCTTTATCCTGTAACATGCACTAGAACGAGAAGCACAAGTGTAAAATTACAAAGATTCTCATATTCACAATCAGAAACAAGTGTTTTGTCAGTAAAGTGAGGGATTCACAATAACAAGCAAAATGAGCAAAAAAAAAAAAAAGCCAGAAAAGTATATAAACAAAACTACATTTTGTACAGTCAGTGATTGTACGGGGTTAAATATGGAGACATGTTGTGAATTTGAAACCACCAGAACATAATAGGCCAGCATGGGCAAACAATGGTTGAGCTAATTAAGCGTTAACAGACCAATATTAGATGGGAAGCAGCTATTTACGTGATGTGAGGAACTGGTCTGAATGACAAAAGTCCTCAAGCGGAAAAGTTCAGGTGACCCGACCTGTCTTGCATGATGGGAAGTTACAACCAAACATCTTCTCTGCTGTCGTGCTATAATCAGGGTTCCTACGCGTGCTTGAAATCCTTGAAAATGTTTGAATTTTCAATGAAGTGCTTGAAAACGCTTGAAATTATACTTCACAACAGACATATACAGTGGCTCCCCAACGTACAAAATAAGTCCGTGCCGACAGCAGTTTCGTAGGGCAAAAATGTAATAAACCGGGATGCCATTAATTGATAACAGTACTGTCAATATGACTGCTAACTTGGTTTTTGGTTTGTTTTTGCATCATATCGCTTTAAATGTGATTAAAATTGAAAGTTTGATTTCCTTGTACGTAGGCAGACCTTTAAAAACATATTTTACCAAAACTGTATGGTGCTGGAAAAGCTTGAACATGGACAGTGAAAGTGCTTGAAAAATGCTTGAATTTGACTTTTTGGACACTGTAGGAACCCTGTATAATGAGCTAATAGGGCAATCTAAAAGATTTGGGTAAGCCGAAGATAAACTACAACACTATAATTACACTATAACATCCGGTCTCCTAAAGGAGCCAGAAACGATTGTTTTCTGTTCAACATTGCAAAAGCAAGGTCAGAAATGTTCTTGTGCAGTATTGGAGAACAGAAATTATATCAAACAATATTAACTAAATAATTGTGTAGAAACAATTGCCATAATTGATATGATCTACACGAGACATGCTGTCTTCCGTACATCCAGCCTCAGCAGAGTCGAGTCTAAACCAGGCATTGTGTGAGAAGGATCATCAGAGACTCCAACCACCTGTCCCACAGTATGTTCTCACTGCTGCCCTCAGGGAAATGTCTCCGCAGCATCCGATCCCGCACCAGCCGACTGAGGAAGAGCTTTTCCCTCAGGCTAATGAACGCTCAGAACTAATACAGCCTACAGCAGACTTCCACTGTACAGCACGTAACAAGCTATGCTTTAACACATCACTAACTCAAGTTATATATTTATTAGGGCTGTCATACGATTAAATTTCTTTAACTAGTTAATCACACTTTCTCAACCAAATTAATCGCGATTAAATCACAAATAATAATAATCATTTATTATTCATAATTCTTTAGTATTAACAATTATTAATAACATGAACAAGTATAGAATCTTGTAATATTGAATATTGAAGTGTAAAATGTAAATTAATTTAAACTCAACACAAAATAAATACTTGTTTAAATACTGTAATATACCGTTTTGACTAAAGAAAACAATGGGTAAGCCGGTCATAATAATTAAAAAAGAAATAAGTAATTTATTTTGAGGAAAAGAGACAACGGATATGTATTATGATATTTGTGTGGCAAAAGTATGGCACTGATAATTAGTCTAGCTGAAAAGACTGATCACACATTTTTATCTAAAGGAACAAAAGTCCTACATAATATGGTCTGTGCGCAGTGCGCATGGGCACGCAGTCATCTGAGAGATCGTGAATAATTGAATTGCATTTGTGATTTCAGCTTTGCAAAAACTGTACACATAATACTGAATGGTTTTGAAGTGAAACTCAAAAACCGGAAAAATCTGCAAAACCGGAATTACCGGAAGTGCAATTAATGGCGTTAATAACATTTGACGCGATTAAACAAATGTAATTAATCGCATGAGTTCACACATTAACTTTGACAGCCCTAATATATATATAGATATATATTTATATATATATATTGGGTTGTTGTCTTACAGCGAGAAAGTTTCGTCTGTGTGAGTTACAAGGCCAGTTGGGGTTTGCATGTTCTCCTCATGCTTGCGCGGGTATGCTCCAGGTCTCCAATTTTGCCATCATTTTTTTTCTGTACATTTTCTGTTGTTTCATTGTTTGTTGTTTCATTGTTTGTTTCATTGTATCCCACGTATTTCACTCGTAGGGCAAATATTAACACATTTGGACCCATTTCAAGTCTGTGAACATGCGCTTTATTTAGTTTTTGCATTTTGAACAAAAATGTTCTTGAACAGAAGCGCTGTATTTTCCTGTGAACATAAGTTTTTAAACAAATTTGTAATCAGAATGAGGATCTGTTATTTCCCCTGCAGGGTTTTTACTAAGACAACACAGCTGCTAACTAAAACAACGTACTTATTATTAAATATATTGGTTTACAAGATAAAAAGTAGACAGACTGAAAGAAAGAAAGAAAGAACAAACGAACGAACAAAAGAAAAAAAGAAAAGAAAGGGATTATTGGGGCTCACAGAGACCGTATGGAAATTGTACTCTGCATTTAATCATCCAGTGAAGTTACACGCATGCAATGAAGAGACACACAGAAACCCGGAGCAGTGGGCAGCCTTAAGCTGTGGTGTCAGAGCGTGTCATACCTCTGGCAGCTTGTTCTCCTTGTCCTTTCTTTGTAAGCAGATGAACATCTCACAGTGCAGAAATAGTAGGGACATGTTGAACTTTGACCTGTAGTTAAAACTAAACCGTTTTGTGTTTGTCCGACTATGTGGAAAGGGAAATGGGTCGTGCTGAGGGTAAAAAAGGACAGAGTCTTCCTTGGGACAAATGTTCTCTATAACAACATATTCTGACAGGACGAGAGGATTGGAGTCTGGAGAGATGAAGCAAGTCTGGATCATGAACCCAAACTTGTGGTTGGGATTTGTTGCTGAAATCTACATGAATAAAAATCACATGTTAATATGGGGTAAAAAAATAATTGAACATGCTAGTTTTCTATAAATTAATTAAAATAAAAAGAAAAGCTCCAGGATTCAGGGACACATTATGAATTATGCACATATATGCTTCTCAAATAGTGGGGCCTGACCCTGAAGCAATGCCACTTTGGTGTGGAACTTTAAAGTATGTTCAAATGTTCTTAAATGCCACTAAATGTACACTAAAATGTAAATGCACTAGGTGGCTGTAGTGTGATTATTATTAGAGTATGCGTGAGATAACGAGAGTTGAAACTCGCGAGTCAACATGAATAAAAGTTAAACAAAAAAAAGAACAACGGAGAGAAGAGGCTAAGAGACGTGTGAGATGCAACAGGTGACTATTGACATAGCCAAGTCAATATGTGTAGATATTGTTTTGTTCAGATGATTATTAATAAAGAATAGTACATATATTATCCACAAACTATTTGGGTTTAATCAAATGGAAGAAAACTGTCTGGAGCAGAATCTTTACCACCGCTATCTCCGAATCCAAAGAACTCAAACATCAAAAAAGAATGTTATAACATATAACCCCATTCCATTGTGAGTTGATTACCTCAACATAAATGGGCTTGTTCTCAGTGATGGTGAGAAAGGAGTCTGTGCTCGGATAGTGGAAAGGATTGTTGTACAGCTCCATACTGTAAGAAATGTTGTCATCCTCATTTCCACCCAGATTCATCTCTCTGTGACTTTTCGGACTTTGTACGTATGTGCAATTAATCTGTGAACAAACACACCACACAAACTCTTAAATATCATACTGTATAACATTCTATTACTACATACTTTTTACACTATTGATTATTGTACTAGGCATGTTTTAAAAAGAAATATTGCATGCATTTCTCATATTAAAATGTAAATCTTCCATAAATATATACATTTATTAATATACTAATAGCATATTAAACATGCCCTTTGTCAAACCCTGTAAATCAAGCACAAAATCTTGGTAAAGAACAATATGTTTAACTTCAAAACACAAAATTACTCTCATTAAAACAAAAAACGTGAAAGTATGAGCTGATCATTTCAAGCTGTTAAATATACAACCATACCGGTATTTCTGTGTGTGGTCTTTGCGGATCTCCTGGTAAAACTACATGTTCTGATTCCTCATCTTCATCATCATCATCCTCATGATCATCAGTCCAGCCACTGCCGAGGAGCTCATCTGATTCTCTAATGACAATCTTTCCATCATCAACAAAAACATTAAAGAAATAACATTAAGAACAACAGAACAACAAAAATGATACATTTATAAAGATGCAACAAAATTGAACAAAAAGATTGTATCAGTTAGTCACTAAGAAACACACACACGCACGCACGCACGCACACACACACACACACACACACACACACACACACACCAAGACAGGGTGATAAACAGACAGATACAGAGACAAAAATTAGCTCACAAACAGGATAACAGTAAAATGAAAAGACATGCAAACCAGACAGAATGTGTTTTTAAAGACCACCACTTACTGAATTCATATAGACCACCACAGGGCTTGGGAAAAAAGGATGTTTGGTGGTTTGGCAGCCAGAAAGAAGTGTCTCCAGAATATAGTGAGTGCTATTGGATGATGCCTTGCAATTTGCGTCTCTGAGAGTAATATTGGTTTTTCTATGTCCGCTGGTCTGTGTAGAAATTTAGAAAATGCTTTTAGGACAGCAAATAATTACATTATATTTAGTATAGCTTTTATGTAGTTATACAACAAAGATGCTTCTCAAGTTGCTATCAACTCAAACAAATCAAAACTGAACAAAACTATTGACTAGTCTAATGGAGCAGAACATGGCTTAAGGTCTCATTCTATTATACCTTCCCAGTTTCCTACCTGGATTGCTTTCTTGTCAATGCCGATCACCAACTTGTTTTTCTCACACTGCACACTGAACCAGGAAATGGGAGACCCCCAATTCTCTTCATGACCCACCACATACACAGAAGGAGGAGTGATGAGAGTGTTTGTTGGAGAAGGCAGAGCATCTTTAGCTAAAGGATTATGAACAAGAAAATACAAGAACATTCGCTTTTAAAAAAAAGTAGTCTGCATTTAATTCATTATGAATGAGATTCCAGGTCTTACCTTGCTTTCTGACGTACACGTTGAAATAGTTGGAATTGAGGGTTTTGGTGTATGAAGTGACGGGACTCAGGCCATTTTCTTCTGCCCACTGGATCAGCGCCGTAGATCCAGCAGGTAAGATTGTTTTCACTGTCTCAGATACCAGCAAAAAGTGTTCTGTCTCTTCACTCAAACTTATTGTATCTGATGACTGAAAAAATATTTAAAAATAATGAATTCTATATGAATTCTATAAAAAAGATTTCTGTATGTAATTATAATTACACATATATAATCTGTAAACATGATATATAAATATTTTTATTAAAATAAAACAATTTTATATACACATTTATTTTTTTTTTATTTGATTGGCAGGGCAGATCCAATCACTCATCCAATCCAGAACACATCACTAAATGAACTTTAAAACGTTAACACATACATAACATCTCTATGGTGACAAAAAAAATTAAAAAGTTAGAAGAATAAGAGAGTATATCTTTACCATTGTCCAAGGAAATTCAAATTTTATGTTACATACACATTATACATGGTACAACATGTGAATCAAATTTAGTCTTTATAAATGTATTCAATTGTATCGCTTCACAAATGTTGCACATTTTTGCTCGCACGTCATTTCATATCAGTACTTTTGAAAAAACATACCACCATTTGCAGTTTGCCAATAATGTTGTGAGATTTGATCACCCAGTTCACTGGCTTGTCACATTTGAGTAGCAGCACGATGTCACAATGAAGAGAAACGTCAGTGTGTTTCACTCTAAGATCCACTGTCACATCCAGATGAAACAAGCTGCTCTGAGCAGACAGGTAGACAGACACAGACAGAGACAGACAGATTATCAACACATAACAAAATGCATCTTCTATATGCTTGTGCTATATATTTTCCTCAACAATAATACATGATTTAAGTTTCAAATGCTTGCATACTACTTCATCACCTACATTTTACTCCACAATCTTTTTAAACAAAGTTATTTAAAATGATTGATTACTGATTTGCATTTTCTAAAATACATACAGTATACAGTAAATATATATATATATATATATATATATATATATATATATATATATATATATATATATATATATGTGTGTGTGTGTGTGTCCAGTATATGGAAACATATTTCAGGCCATCTCAGGAAAAAGAGAAAATATCTTAGGGAAAACGATACATTCATAGATTTTGACACCAAATGGCCTCAAGGTAGAGCTTACATTACAGCAGAAAGCAGCTGATATATACGCAAATAAATTAAGATGTGATATGTTGAATTGCTTTATATAAATCTTTTTTGGGATTAGCTGAGAAAAAAAGAAACATCAATGTATACCTGCCACTTAAAGGCAATGATTATGTTCTTCTGACCTGCCTATATCTGGAGATTGAAGTTCAATGATGTGAACCTCTTGATTGAGATTTGAAGAAGAAGAAAAAGTGCAGCCAGTGGAAGGCTGAGGATCCATATAGCTGGACAGGAACTTTTTATCCATTTCACAGGTTTTGGAGAGGTTAGAGTCTGAAACCAATGTCAGAGAAAAGAAAAACATCAATGATAAACTTGAAACGCACTACGATTACACTGAGAATACAAATATTCTGCCTCACAGATCTCAACATTTTCTGTATATTTCATTTTCAAACATTAGTTTCATGAACAAACACCTGCAATTAGGTCATCGTGATTTCTTGATTTGAATTTTGAATTACTGTTGTTTAAAGATGTAACGGTTTCTTTGGGTTGTGTTCTTAACCAAATTGTTTGTGAGTGTGTGAGTATTTGAAAGAGTGTGGTCATGTATAAGTGTTAGTGTGCATGTGTGTGTGTGAGAGTGAGAGAATGACACACCCTCTCCTACTTTAATGTATATGTCATGTCTCATCTGGACCTCGCTGAAGGACGACACCCCATGGAAGCGCTGAAGAACCCAAGCAAAGAGCTGGTCATTGCCTTGAGGGAGAGGTTCTGATTTCACCTCAAAGGACTGTGAGAAAGAACCTGTCACGAAATGAACTTCAGATCCATTTGCCACCTATAAAACAATAAACGACTAAAACCAAAACCAGCTACAAAATAATGTTTTATAAACTTTTTATTAAAAACATGGATCGGTTAGTCATCAGGCCCTCAAAAACTAGTATTTTATTAAAGAATGGAAAGGTATATCTATTTCAGAAGATCATTTCCCACTCACAACAAACATGTGGCCGACAGCAGGGGCCAGCGTCTGTGTGCCAATCTTCCAGAGGACAGATCGTGAACTCAGCACCAAAACCAGAGGTTTCAGCTGAGCCAGTGAATGGGGTTGCAAATGTAGTTCCACCTGAACACAGCACAAACAGCTCCTTGAGCAACTGCCCACTGCTCCGGGTTGGTGTGTGTCACTTTACTGTGCGTGTGTGTGTGTGTGTGTGTGTGTGTGTGTGTGTGTGTGTGTGTGTGTGTGTGTAACTTCACTTGATGGGTACATTTTGAAATGGTCCCTAGTGATTACAAATTCAGTCACTTTACTTAGTGAAGGGTAGAGGTCCAAGTAGAGGCCCTTGGGTAGCACCAGTAATTAGTTGTAATAGGTCACTGTATCTCTCTAGGAGACCATTCCAAAGCAGTTTTGGTTTTTCCAGATTGGGGTATGGAGATTGCAAATAGAGCAGATACCATCGTAGAATTCGTGACAAAGGGTGAGAAAGATAGCTCGAAAAATGTGACATTTGCTTTAGTCAGCTTTAGGTATTCATTGACTGAAAAAGCGCTGTTTGAGTGGAACGGCAACATATTAAGCCAGATTGATTGTTGTCCAGAAGACCGTTATTTGTCAGACAGGGCTTTGAATATAATGGTCTGTAATTTGCAAATAAATGTGTTGTTGGATCATTTAAAATAGTTTTTTTATTGATGGGTGTTTGTTTAAACGAACGTAAGGCTTAACTACAAGAATCTTTTGAATCATAACCTTTCTAGAATTCAAATTTGGCAATCTCCATACTAACTGACGTAATATATTACTATATTGTCAAACTATCACTGAGATGGATCATCAGTAATTTTATCTGAGGACATGAGCATCTGCCGCTGGAAGGTCGGATCAAAACTGAAGGACAGTCTGTGATTGCATCTGTTTAAAGTGTTGAAAGTGCACGTGGGTGTCTGTGTTTTTAAGCCATGCATGACTCAAGTAGGTGGACGTTAATGTCAAGTACATATCTCATTAATCAGTTGACCTTGGATGTTTTGTCATTTTGCGATAGTGTGAAACAAGACACCGTGCCAGTAGAATTCATTCTTTCTCAGCTGTGACCTCACAAACCGGCCTGGGTCAGACAAGCCCTCCAGTGGGCTGGAAAACACCCAAGGACGAGTTATCTGTCCTCCCGACAGGGACACAGCAGTAAACAAGCCAATGAACAGTTAAAAACATTATACAGCATTACTGGTGAGGAATTTTCCAGGAGTGTCGGATTGTGCAATGTTTATTTTAGAGGTTATTTTAGTGAACTGTTAACTCTATGAAACAGTTAAATTATTGATGGACTAATAATAATGCTGCACAATTAAAAGGGGAAAAACAACACAAAATGTTTTTAATTTTGGCTTATCAACCGCAAAGAAATTAAATTGCAGCTTATACTTGATTAGGTTTATCATTATAGATAATATAAATGCATATTATATTATACTCTTTTGTAAATATTGTATATATTCCAGTAGTAGCCCAAAGTGTTTATTCAAAAAAAGTGTTGGCGGTTGTTGGAAACAGACTCTTCTCATATCGAATGGTGATGGGAAAATTGAGTTCAAGTTCAAATAATGCTAAAATCAAATTACTATTTGCCACATACACATTACATACACTGAAAAGTTTTTGATGTATTCAAATGACACACGCTTGTCAATAACTTGTTCTGGATCATGTCTGCAATGTCTAAAATTGTCAAGCCAGTCTTTCTTTTGTGCAGCGTAGCAGATTTCCATTTTGTGCACATCATTTTCTGCGAAGTAGATCTTAGCTTTCGTTTGGATCAAATTCCAGGAGACACACCTTTCAGTATTTGCTCAAAAATCCATTTTGGATAAACATTGGTCGTGATGTCACGGGGCATGTAGGGATCTGTGTCTTGCTCAAGGACACAAATCCTCAGACCTGGACTCAAATCTGCAACACCAGGTGGCAAGTCCGTAGAACCGTAGACTATGCCACAACAGCCCTAAAAGTGAATTTAATAATAACATTCTGCCTGTGATATTGACAGTATTACACACTGCTCAGCCTAAAGCACAGTCTAAAATAAATCACAAATGCACAAGTCAATTATTTTTTGAGTCTTTGTTTTGTGCACTGAAGTAACCAAAATTGTATTCAGTGTGTCACAATTTGTGTAGAGTTATTCTTCAACGTGAATGAACAGGAGAAATGCAAAACCAAAAAGGTTATGAATATTGTCCACCTTTTTATATATTACATATTACGTACTTTATTTTTTATTTGGTTTCATTTAAACACTTTTAGATGGTATTTAAGAGAAGCCAAGAGTGAAGTAACCTCACCTGCGCTGGTCTCTCTCTGGCTTCCTGTGGACTGCTGTCCTGGAGGCTGATGACGTGCACCTCACGAGGAAGAGCCCCGGTTCCTCTGCTGGGACAGTCGACACGTTTCAACATTGCCTGGACTGGATGATCTTCCCCAACTGGCTTAACTTCACAGCTGCTCATGGATACGGAAACTGCACAGAATACACACAAACAAACAGTTTTTTTTTTACATACATTGGAACATCATTGCGTAATAGCGTTTAATAGTAACACACATTAGTCTCAAAACTCTCCCTGTGAACACTAATTTAAAACAACGTAGAGAAGTTGTGGTAATTTAGTGAACATAATGACATAGGTTGCTGATTTTGAAAACAAAAAAATTAAACAGAAACAGTTTGAATAATAGTTTGAATTTAGATTGTTATAAAATCCTCTGTTTATCCTTGGTCAAATTTTGCTTCATTACACAAATTCCCATGGGTTGTTTCAGAAATATGTCTTGTAAACTGAACGTTTCCTGTAATCCTGGGTCAGTTTGACTCTGCTGCAGGATTTTATCTTTTTTTCAGTTTTTCCTCCATCCATCACAGAGAAGGCCTCCAGGTTTCTTTCTCTTGAAGTTTTTGGTAATAAAATTACTGCTTCAAGCACTAGTCAAAATAAGGATTAAATAATTGGGTTCAATGGGAGTTATGCTTAATACTAAAGTTATCCAACAACAGAACATCCATGTCCTAATGGCTCCACCTCGGTGCACATCTCAGATTACTAAACCACTTTTTAATTTGCAAAAAAAGCAAAAAAATTTTGCAAAAAAAGACGGTTAGTGCCAAACAGCTTTTTAGAGTTCTCTGCCCTTCCGGATTGAGAGTGCTGTAGATTTCAAAGAAATGTTTCTGAAACCAGCTCAGCCTGAAGTACATAATTCACATGCAGAGATCTACTTCAATACTTCTTTCTTCAAGATCAAGGTTTCTGTGATAAAGGACAATCTAAACTAATACAGATTCATCTCTAAATTTAACTCTAATTGTAGCAAATATACATTTTGTGCATTTGTTAAGATGCTTTGCATGTAAGAGATACTTGATACTGAAAGAATCAACATTGCAGAAGGTGCAAATAACTTTGGTCTTGGTGAGGATTCCTTCGGATTACTTCTTTAAAATAAATATTTTAAGTGAGGTTGTTTTGAATATTTGCATTGAGCGGATTTGTATAAAAGCCTGTTACTGCCACGAAAAATATTGTATTGCAATTTGTCTTCTCAAACAAGGATTGCGAGCTATTGCGAGCTACTAAGGTGGCATCACGTGTTATACATTCAAAATTCTGACTTTAAATCTCAGAACTGCAAGTTATAATGTCAGAATTCTCAAGTCAGAGTTACGTATTAAGACAAGATTATGAGTTACAAAGTCAGAATTGTGGTTGCAGAATTTGGTAATTTTGAATTACAAGGTTTGAAGTGTGTCTTTCTCCTCTTAGCGTGAAAAGTGAAATATAATTTCATTATGTGCTTTTGGCAAATAAAAAGTTAACATTGAACAAAACCTTTCTCTGAGGCTTCAGAAAAGCAAAGGTTTTTTTTCCGCTTTTTCCAAATCTGTTTGGACTTTTAGTGACCACTTTTTGGCATTTATACATTTAAGACTTTTTTGGACTTGAATCTCCATGGCCTATATTTATCTTTATGGTAGCACTTTGGCTTAGCATTAACTCAATGAGGTGTTTTTATTGTTAAGTGCTACCATATTTTTTAACATTATACTGAAAGACCTTCTCATTCTAATGTTAGGTCCATCTTTGTTGAAACACTGCCAGGTTCAGTTCTACTTCTTATTATGTTGGAAGCTTATGAAAACCAAAAAGATCAAATCCAATGTAAAAGTTAAAATAAATTATTAAAATGTTAATTGTTACACAGTATTCTGATTCTGAGCCATTTCTTATTCTTTTTAATAAAGCTCATTTATAAAATGTTTTTAAATTGTGGCATGGCTCCCAACAGAAAAGAGGACTCGATAAGACTCAAGTTCGAGGTCTCGTCAAGGTCTTTCCACGTGGAGCTTGCATGTTCTCTCTGTGCTGGTGTGGTTTTCCTCCCACAGTCGAAAACATGCATTCAGAAGAACAAGAATTTGTTGTGAGTGTTGTTCTGTGATTAGTTTGCCACCAATCCAGTGAAGTATGAGTTTCGGGAATATAATACTGCATTGTAAAATAGTTTAATTGTTAAAATAATTTAATTAATTGTGCATCTCTACTTAGTTGATGAAAAAGGATCTATGCTGGTCACAAACACGCGCACACACACACACACACACACACACACACACACACGTGAACAAGTAAACTAGAGTCACACACAGCATCTAAAATTAAAATAAAATCCCACACACACTCACCATAGAACAGAACAGGAGAGAGAAAAAAAGAAAAGGCCTTACGTTTATTGTTTTGAATAAAGAACTAAACACACAACACCTCAAAAGTGCAGTAGGACCACACTCATCTCAAAAGTAACCAAGATTAAAACATACAACTCAAGATTAAAAATAGAGAATATCAAAACAAATATTTAAGAATACGTGTCTTGCTCAGCAATTCTTTTTCTGTAACTTGTGTGAAAATGATGAGTCAGAGACATTAATTAAGATGATTCCTGAATCATGAATTATGTATTTTGAATCATGATTTCCTGACAAAACCAGCAACATTCTCCCAAAACCTTTGAAAGGTTTTACTCAAATTATTACATATTTCTCCCCAAAAAAGACCCAAGATTTTCAGGCCGCTTGGAAGAGTACATCATTCACAACAAACATTCATAAATCACATGAACCATTCCATAAGAATAAGCACTATGAATTAAACTAAATTCCGGAATAATTGATGAATTTGTCAAGCCTATTGAAAGTTTGAATTTTTGTTTTTAATGTACAGGGTGATAAGGAAATGGTTCATGTGCGTAACGAGGGTTTACCTGCACAGGCCACGCTCCAGAGTTTCAACACGACCGACATGTACAGACATCTTTGCATTGCTGAGCACATGGTGAGATCAAAACTCTTCGTTCTATGCAGCGCTTCGCTCTACAGGGAAAAGAAGAAAATATTTCTGTTTGATAATTGTGTTTTTGCTTTTAAAATTGTTAAAATTCAGTGTTTTAAATAGAAGATTGGCATCTTTCTCATCAAGGAAGAGATCGTCATTTGTCGATAACATAAATTGGCTAATGTTGTAAAACAGTAATGCATTATTTAGTTTTCAAATATACTTCTTATCAATTGATAGCTGCACAAGCAATGTACGTTCTGCTAATTTCAAGCCAAACTGATCATATACCTAAAACAACTAAATGAAAATAAACTAGGAATTACACGTGTGTTTGGTCCGTGTTTCATTAACTCTCACTGACTGCTCTCAGGCAAATCCAAAGTGAACAACTCAATGAAACTTCAAACTAATCTTACAATTATCAAAAATCTAAAACACTTTGACCTTGTTAGTTGTTACTATATTTATATGACAATATTTGCTCATGGATATGTCAAATGCTTGTGGAATCTAAAATCTAAAGATTGTGACACAAAGTACCCATAGATGTTTACAGCATAAAGCTCTTTTTTTTAACTATAACTTTTTAGAATTGCAATAATGGAAAATGTTATCTGTCCTAGACAAATTGGCACAAAAGTTCTAATTACTACTACTAAAAATAAAAACAAATTCCAATTCAAATCAAAGTTTTCTCACGCTATATATAGATTGGATGCTATATGTACGGTTAATTATACTGTATTATATCCTGCTTAACGTTTGTTAAAAGTATATAATTCAAATATTTAACAGCATGTAGCATTGCTAAAGTTTACTGGATGAACAATCGATCCTCGAAAGTTGTTGGTCAATTAATTTAAAATCATATACATTTTAATAATGTTGTCCTCATGTCATTCTCTAAAACTCTGGTTCCTCTCCCTCGCGTCGCGACACTAGTTTCGCGCCTCATAATATGCACGCATGGGGTGGGTAAAGAAATGTTTTAACCACTAGTAACGTAAGCATTCATGAAATATTTTTGAGACAACTGCTTTCCAACGATGATCAAAATACTAAAATTAAACGTTAAATATTATAAAACAAGCTGCTTACCAATCAAACTGTTTTGGAAAATCTGTTAGTGGAAAGGTTCCAAAACATGTGGCATATCTGCGCACTCAGTTTATTAAAAGCGGTAAATCCAAACGGGTCTTTCAGGAAAACTGAGCTGCTGAATAAGAAAGAGAAATGCGCAAAAGTCGCGTCTGCAAAAGCAACACGCAACATCTCAGACACATGTGAGCCTCTGATTCAGTGGGAGGGGCCAGAAAATAAGGGTGTGTCCTTTAATCACCAAAAGAAGAGCAGTTGTTTAATTGTCTCTGTCTAGATTTTGTTTCTTTTATTTTTTTTTACCATAGAATGCAATCCGTTAAGTTCTGTTTATTTATAAAATACGATTATTAATGAGTTTTATCTGTTGTACCATTTGACTATGACCAGCAGATGCATATTTGAACATAAGTGCAGGTTTGATACAGCGCCATCAACTGGCAACTGTAACAGTATAATACAGATTGCAAATATAAGGTTAAACTGTGTTACCATGGCGACCTGGTTTATAAAACGTTTCTCTGGTTGATTTTAATAGTAGTATGTGTCTAATACCGTGTACATAACCTCAATACTGTCCGAGGAAAGTGTGTGTTAATGGAGTGTGATTGCATTCATCTGAGTCACTAATATATGCCATTGGATCAGAACTACATGATATTAACTTGTAATGCTTCAAATATAATTAACTGGATTTTGGATATCCAGAACAATTTCTCTGAAACTGAATTACAAAAATGTCACCAGCCTTTGTAACCATAGGAAAATGTTGTATAATAAACCCCTGTTGAATGGCGGAATCATTTTTGTTTGTTTCTTCTCTTTTTTTTTTTCAAATATACTGCACATTCAATTATTACATTATCTGAGCAGCATCTGAGTCCGATTAATTCACATCCCTTTTCTGTGCATTACACAACCGTCTGGCACCAGAAATGTGTATTTTACATTATGATGTTGCTGTGTTACATTTTCTTAGCTCCTCTTTCAGACACTCACCTCTTCACCGAACAGTTAGTTGTCCTTTGTGACCTTTTGATGGGTGGCTATATTGCATTATTAATATCATAATTACTGTACCTAAACAAAGTCAAAGCTGGATTGTCATTTCAACTGCATACAGCAGAACAATGGAGAATTGGGGGTAAATAACAAAACAATATCAAAAGCAAGACAAGTCAAAAGAAACACTGACAGCAAGCACACCAAACCAATGAACTGAAGATGTGGAAAGTCTATCTCAGCGTCGCGTAGTTGAGCAGTCTGATGGCTTGAGGGTAGAAACTGTGGTTGTGGGAGTCCAAATGTTCCAGTATTGGTGGAATCAATTGTGAGTCTCTAGGTAGGATTCACACATTGGATTGGTGGTCAACCAGAGCTGGAGGCACAGACATACTGTACTCTCACACAAGCTCACTCAAACAGGTGAGTAATTCTCCAGAACACATGGATTATGGGTGTAAAACGGAAACCCAGTGAGAAACAGAGAACCCAGGGAAAATATGAAAACTCAAACTTGCGTCCTTGCTGTGAGGCAACAGAGCTACCCAATGATCAGAATTCTAGAATACTTGCCTGCCACTTCTACATTTCTATTGATTCTGCCTTCCTCTCATTCGAGATATTGAAATTCCATTCTCTGATCAGCAAGCAAACCAGTTATCAAGCATATCACTGTGTCACCATCGTACTATTTTGATAGAATGTGGGTTGGTTTGAGTTATTTCCTAAAAAAACCCGACGTGGTTTTTAATTCAATTAATTCAAACGTGCTATGAGACAAACAATTTTGTTTCACTGTGGGCGGAAACCTGTAGCACAGTCGATTGAAAACAAGTCAAAAACACCAACGTAGCAAGCCTGTTTCGAGTAAACGTTTTTAACCGTTTAATAACGTAGATTGGTAAAATAATTAAGAGAATTCCCGTCCCTGAAATGTGGCCGGAGGAAAAAGAAAGCACGTGAACCGTTTAGCCCAATAGGATTCTACGCTTTCAGCACGCGCGTATATTAACCGCCGTTTCGCGCTGAGATGTGTCTGTAGTTAGTGATTATTAGTTCCGTTAGATTAATCATCCGTTTAAAGTGCACCGTGTTAATTTCGCGTCGTCGTTGTAATATCAGAAATAAGTATGTCTGAGTGGATGTCTGTACCACCAGTGTAAGCTTCGACAAGACCCTTCGGTGAAGTTTACCAGCCCTCGACGCCTCATACCGGCATGCAAACGTGGTTTGTAGTTTCTGAGGCGGAAAAGGTAAAAGTGTGTGGAGCTTTATCTACATTGAAATCATTTGTTCAAATATGTCGATGTTGTTGTGATGTAGGTAATCTGTGTTGAAGACACCAACTGGGTCATATTTTTAAAGATTTCTTCGCACTGTTACGAATAAAAAACTCACACAACGAATAAAGGATCCAACCATCTTATTAATCACGAGTAAACCACGACACGTGTTGAAATCGGCCTGTTGTCTCATGTTTTGAAGCTCCTTGAAATAAAACATCTCTTGCTCTATCAAAACCTCTGAATTATTTACACTACGTGCAGTTTTTGTGACGCGTGAGTGACATTTAGTTTAACGTGCGACCGATGCTATGTGGACACGTCTGTAGTGATTTTCCGACGTGCTTTTAGTTCGTAACGCAGCCTGGATGGTGATGGATTACACTCATGCACTATAAATTCATCAAACCATTTAAATCGACGGCACTAATCAAACGCGTTGTTGGGTGAATCTGTTTTATCTGCGTGTTTGCAGTGGTGGTCGTGGTCTTTCCTCTCCAGCAGAGAGCAGTGGACACCACATGAACACAGTCCGAGAGAGTTCTTGTAACTTCCATGTGAAAGGTGTGTATAAATCAAGAACGTTTTATATGGTATGTTGTGACAAAAAAAAGACTAAAATGTACATTACAGATTTATGCATTTTCAGAAGTTATTGAGCAAAAACAAATCCTGTAACCTCTGCATTTGTTTGTTTGTGTGTGTTGTTGCAATCAACAACAACACAAATAACTTATTGTGCTCATGCTATTTAACTAAATGGATGAAGTTCAGTGTGTTTAATCTGTGGGATATTAATGTCTATATAAAATGTAGTTATTTACAAAAGGAAGGTTTTGGTTAGACAAATGGACGCAAGCTGCATATTGGCCAGTCCTGCTTTTTTATGTAAGCAGTGCAGAAAATACAGTAACTTCACTTTAAAGCGATGAATTTGCATACGTAGCCCTAGTTTCCCGTCTGTCAGTCCCCTTGACAGAACGTCCTGTTTCCTTCCATCCGGGAGCCCAGGTTACACAAGTAAACAAGACGTTTTCTCATCAATAGCACATGTACTGCGCATATGTGAAAACGTGTACTATTTCCATTCATTTACTTTATATACAATTCAAACTCTATTAGCCAAATACAAATGTCAATTGTAATAAAATAACTAACAATGTATTTAAACGGGGGATATTACAATTCAGAATTGTGATTATATACTACTACGTTTTATACTGAAATAGTTGTGCACATCAGTGTTACAGCACATTTGTTTTGTCATCAGTGTTGTTTTTCGTATTATTTATATTGGTGTATCTAATAACTGCGTTGTCTCCCACAAACTGACCTGGTTTATCTGCGCGTGTGTGTGTTATTGGGACAGAAACTACAAAAGGTCAAAATTTATGTCTGTACTGTCTTGCCTGCCTAAGCATTAACACAGCACAGCCCAAACCCCAAGTCATAGAAAATGTCATGGAATTGAATGCACTTTACATGGGGCGTATTCTTTTCATGTTTCATATTTCCTTTGTGTTTAAAATAAAAAACAGTGTTAGTAAAAAAACAAATGTTTATTTAATTTTTAAGAACAAATAATTGTTTGGGTAAATTGAAAGATTAGTCGATTAATCTAAAAAAATAAAATAATTTATTGCTAGATTAATCGTTAAGAAAATAAATAAGTTAAAATAATTCATGAGTTAAAAAAATCGTCCTGAAAATTAGTAATACGTTAAACTACTGCATTACAGCAAATAGTAATATATTGTTGTAATACGTTACTTTTGTAATGCGTTACTCCCAAAACTGAATATCAATGAGTTGTGTTAAATGAGTTGTGCAATCAATAAATGTGTTAGAAGCAGAGCACACATTTACCCATTGAGGTTTTACTTTTTGCTCTGCACCGTCAACAGGGCTGCAAAACCTGAAGTACCTACAAAAATGTCTGATGTAAAACATTCACTCAAATTAAGTAGGGGTAAAAACCCTCCTCCCCCTGAGTGCAAAAATCCCAATAAGCCAAACCGCCTTACCAACCAGCTCCAATACCTAGAGAGGGTGGTGGTCCGATCACTGTGGAATCATCACTTCTCCTGGCCTTTCAGACAGCCCGTGGATGCTGTTGGTCTCAATATACCAGTAAGCAGATTTTGTAAGTGCTGTTCTGAAATGGTGTTGTAAGTGTGTCAACTGTATGACAAATAAGTTTTTCTGATCTATTTCATTTGAATTTAGGATTATTATACAATCATCAAGACGCCAATGGATTTGAGTACCATCAAGAAACGCTTGGAGAACAATTATTACTGGGAAGCTGTGGAGTGCATTCAAGATTTTAACACCATGTTCACAAACTGTTATATGTATAATAAGGTGAGTGTGTCGCCCTTTTGACTTTCCATCACTAGCTTGATGTACAACTGGGTCATTGTTATCATCTTCACCTCCAGTCAGGAGATGATATTGTTCTAATGGCGCAGGCCCTTGAAAAACTTTTCTTGGAGAAAGTGGCACAAATGCCTCGAGATGAGTGTGAGATCTCTGCTGTGACCTCGAACGTTTTAGTCAAGGCAAGAAAATCTTCTGCAGGTATTCCTCTATTTATTTTTTTTTTAGCTTGATTCGTTACAGTTTTATACATTGTTGGTCCATTGTTCTACAATGTTTAAACTTATACATTCATAATCTGTTCTGATGAATTGGATTATTATCTACCTGATTACTACTGTCACATAATTTAGATGAAGAAAATAATTTTAATGGTTTTGTTTATCAATTTGTATTCACATTTTGTGCTTTTGTTTGTACATATCAAACGTCTAATAAATCTTAGCCATTTCTTTTACTTTGAGTTTTGGCTACGAATGTATTGCCTCAATAAAATATGGACCCAAGAATCTACACTAGTGCGTATATGCATAAGGATTGCTATGGTTTTAATTGTTTCTTTTTATCATTAAAACAAAAAGACCCTGATTCTTTTCATTTGTAGAGGTGAAGCAACAAATCACGGATGCAGTGTATTCATTGTTCTGAGCATTCTTTTTTTTTTTTAACGGGACATTTGCTTGTGTTCTGTAGGGCAAAAGAAAAGGGCTCAGTCTCCTTTATCTGAGGTTGTGTTTCAGCAGACGATGACTGTGGTTCCGTCCTCTACCACACTTTCTGGTCAGCTCAGCTCAGACGTAGGTTACAGTGTCAGAAACTGGACAGCTTTAATATTGAATTTTTTTTTTTATAAATATATGTATGAAATATCACCTAAACGCTACTTTTTTTCAGTTGAAAAATGAAGCAAAGAGAAAAGCAGTCATGGCCACCCTGAATGCCTCTTCTGTTGTGAGTGTTAATCCAGCTGATCCAAAGGGTCTCAAGATCTTCTCCAGACGAGGCAGCGGTCGACCCATCAAACCGCCATGTAAAGACCTTCCTGATTCACCACCACAACATCAAGTGGGCTCCAAAACCAAACTGTCGGAAAGACTCCGCTACTGCAACTCTGTCCTGAAAGAGATGTTTGCCAAGAAGCACTCCTCTTACGCCTGGCCTTTTTACAAGCCTGTGGATGTTGAAGCACTGGGCCTTTATGACTATCACAAAATCATTCAGCATCCCATGGATATGAGTACCATTAAAGTGAGTCCGTCTGATCTTTCACCTTTCCCACTGCTTTTCAGTGAAACGCTTGCTTCATGTTTCTTCTAACAGAGAAAAATGGACTCTCGTGAGTACACAGATGCGTTGGAGTTTTCTTCAGACATGCGGCTAATGTTTTCAAACTGTTACAAATATAATCCACCGGGTCATGAGGTTGTAGCCATGGCGAGGAAACTTCAGGTTAGTACAATTGCACTGTTAATCTGTGTAATTCTTGGGTCTCGAAAGGCACCAAATAAATTAAATGCATTATTATTATTATTATATGATTTCAATCTGATAATCAAGCTGTTGACAAAAAGATTGGGACTGAACACTGAAAGTGTTTTTACCAGAAAAAGATTAAGCTGTTTTTTTCCGGTTAAAACTGACTCTGTAACGCTAACTCTGTAATCTTCTATTCTGTTTTTTTTAGTGTTTCCTTTTAGTTAAATTATCTTGAAAGAATCTGTGACACTACTGATGATCATGAAACTCTTGGCAATACAAATGTAAATGTATGATTTAACAGCATCATGCATGCGGCATTGTTACATGTGTAGCTCATATATTATTAAATTATACATGGAGAGATACTGAAGCAGGGAGCAGTTTTCCAGAGTCTAAAAAATTAGCAAAAGTGTGATTTGTTTGCCCGTACTACGCAGTGTCTTTTTTTACATTACACACAAGTTGTTTATTTTACAAGTATGATTTACCCTTATTTTACAAGTATGATTTGTAACCACAATTTAATGCCTTAAGCTGATAAACGCAGACCAGTGCAGCTTTTCACTGTTAATCCTCTTTAATTTGACTAAACAAGCTACATTTTACAGATTCTACATTTAAGTAGAATAAATTAAGTAGAAATATTTCACGTTTTATAATATCAAATTGTATTTAATTTGGAAATAAGATAGATGGAAAGATGTTTTGTTTTTTCAATTAAATTATTTCTGATACAATTATTTTGAAAGCATTAACACTGATGTCTCTTTAGGAAGTTTTTGAGTCTCGGTTCTCCATGATTCCTGAAGAACTGGAGACTGTGGCACAGTCTTCTGTTCCTAACAAAAAAAAAGGAACAAAACGCACTTCATCAAGTTCAGAGTGTGGTGAGAGAACATCATCATCGCCATCAGAAAGATCCTCAGATATGGAGGAAGAGGAGGAGGAGCAAGCACAAAGACTTGTCAACCTAGAAGAACAGGTAAGGTTTTTTTCTATGATCTTGCGTGTTGTTGTCACTTCCCCAGATGAACTATTTCCTCTAAGTAAGGGAAGTAAAGAGTAAAGAAGTGAGGTGACGGCAATACTGAATTTGTGCTCTGCATTTAACCCATCCGTGAAAGTGCACACACACACAGTGAAGTGAACACACACAAACCCGGAGCAGTGGGCAGCCTTAGCAGGGGGGCATGTGGGGTTCAGTGTCTTGCCCAAGGACACTTAGTTGCAGAACCCGTAGTAGGGGGGATTCGAACCTGCAACCTTTCGGACACAAGTCCATGTCCCCTACCACTGGACCACAACTCCCAACTCTACAATCTGCAATCAAATAAAGGGCAAGTCAGGGCAGGAAATGCACACCGTATCGCTTTACAGATTTACCTGATTTTTCAGGTACAAAATAATAATTTGGAAAAAAATAAATAATATTAATTTTTTTTTAATGTTTCTGGTTCAATTGTGTTAATATTCTCTTAAAAATACATTTGTTTTCCTTTATTTAACGAACCTAACTTGTGACTCATACAATTTTGATTCTTTTACTTGAATAAGTCGATTCTAGTAATCAGGACATTTCCCAAAATCTTTTGCTCCAGTCAGACTTAAATCATTCTTTTACTTTTATTACTCTTGCATTCGGACAATAAACTTTTATATTATTGATGTTTTTCAACTGTTACTGATTAATTCTGAACAGAGCAAACCAGGCACTGCAGGGGAACTATATGACAAAACTGCCAAAAACACTTTCTGCAATTGCAAACTTTAAATCTTCAAAATATTGGATTCAGAATAATTTGTGCAGCAGCTCAGTCAGTAGAGCTGGGGTTGGAAACACCAGATCATGGGTTCAATTCCCAGGAAAAACTGTACAATTTTTACAAATCTTAACACATTTTTAATGAAATCAAAGTTGCTTTGGATTGAAGCATATAACTGACAGTAGAATGTAAAAAAAAAAAAAAATAGATGCGGTATTGGGCCCAAGACACAAAAATGTTTTCCAATGGGCGCCACTGAGCTAGGTGACATCAAAAAATGACGAGAGAAATTGAGGGAAAGCAAAAGAGAATACGAAAAGGCAGAGAATTGCACTTGTTCTGTTTTTGCCCAATTTTGCTGACCTTTGCACAAAACCTACATTAAACAAATTAAATGATGTAAATTTTTTTCTTTTGCGATTAATGTACCAGGCGTCAAGCTGGGCCATTGGTTTTGATATTCGGGCCAGTGGAAAATTTCCCATATTGTCTACCCCTAAATTGGTTTACATAATCTGACACATTGCCAACTAGTATGTGTAAGAACAGCGAGAGAGTGTGATGAGGCTAGTTAATAATGATGAGGTAATAATAAGAGGACACACAACATTTCTGAACTTGACATTATTTATTAAACAATGACTTTTGTAGTTACATGTATGTAAAAATTCAAGCAAAATAAATCAATATACTGTATATAAAATGAAGTCCTCAAGTAAATGATTTGAGATCTTAGTCTGATAGGAAATTATTAGAATTATTAGAACAAACTGTTTCACTGAAATTTCTCAGTACTCCCAGTTCAAAAGTGGCAGGTTGTCGTGCAAGAAACACAAGTGTCCCGCATGTTCTCCCGTGAGGCGGCTCCTCTTATTGTCAAAAATATTGCCGATTTGGCAATTGGAGGGGGGTGGACAGAGGAATTTCTTTGCCATTGGAGCAAGAAGGTGTAGGCGGTATGCATTCTGTTTCCACCAGTCCAAAGGCTGACCAGTCTGTCTGTCAATCAATGGCTCACGAAGGTACTGATCCAGCTGCTCAGAGATGTGATGCGCACCATCACTCTCCGGAGTGAGAGTTACACGAGCCTCAAGGATGTTTGCATACATTTGTTCAAGAACACTGGATGGAGTTGGACTATGCAATTCTTTCTCTTCCACCCTTCTCTGTTTCGGGTCTGAGCCTTGGTCTTCAGAGGTGGCTGTTTTCAGTTGCTCAGACACAATGGCGTGCTCTTCTTTTATCCATTGTTTTGCCTTGGTCAGTGTGTCTTCTGCAAAAACGACAGGACCTTTGTAACGGGGGTCCAGCAGTGTTGCTAGCACCAAACATTTGGTCTCCTTCATCCTTGCCAACTTTTTGTTCAAGCTTAGCAGCATTGTTTCTCTTAATGTTTTAATCCTCCTCGAGTTGGGACCCTCTACCTCAAGCATCATCTTCAGCACAGCAATGCTTGGTATGACACTGGAGATGGAAGCCTCTGACTTGCTCATCTCAAGAGTGACTTCTTCAACAGGTTCCAACGTGTCAATCAAATTAGAAACCGTGTCCCATTGCTCGGCAGTTGGAGTAGCGATTTTTCCATATTCTGCAGCATAGATATCGAGTGCTTGTTTCTGCTCCAGCATCCTCTGCATCATGTGGAGCGTGGAGTTCCAGCGAGTGGGATCCGATTGAATGATACAGTGCTGGGGTAGGCCAAGATCTTTTTGAATTTTTTTCAGATTTTGTTTTGCGAGCACCGAGTGGTTGAAATGTTTAGCGATGTTCTTTAACTTGGCATTAATGTCTAGCACCGCTCGCTGACTGTTGATGCCATCATGCACTACGAGCTGTATGGTGTGTGCACTGCAGCTGAGACTGGGTGTTTCTTCCAGATTGAGGCCATTAAACATCTTTGCATCACTGTCACGGAGCACAAGAACAACCCTGTCATGACTGATGTCCCAGTACTTTAGCAGGCTTATGAACGTGTCGCTGGTGTCTTCCCCAGTGTGGGAGCCAGACATGGCCTTGACATTTAAGACGACATGTTTCCTTTCCCAGTTGTTGTCAATAAAATGACACGTTAGACTGATCAGTGCGTCAGTGTCCCCTGACCAACAGTCTGTCGTGAAAGACAAAAAAGGGCCGGCGTCCTCTGCAATCACTGCTTTTATTTTCTTCTCAACTTTTGCAAATACATCATCTAGGATGTCTGTGCGATAGTACTTCTCAGTTTTTAGCTGGTATCGGGGTTCCATTGTAGCCACAAGCCTCTGAAAACCAATACCTGACACAAATGTAAATGGATGATTGTCTGTGGCAATCATTTCTGTTACTAAAGTGTCAAGTTTTTTTGACCTGGGTTCCGAACTCGGCCATTTACGTTTGGAATAAAATATTTCTGTTTGACTTGGCTGAGCTACATCGGCTGTTGAGGAAACTGCTGCTGCTCTTTGTTTCTGGGCATCTATATAAACCTGGAAGTGGTGACATCTCAGGTGGCTCCACACATTTGTGGTGTTTTTCTTTCTACAATCTTCAGCTCCCATGCTCACCAGTCTATTGCAGATTTTGCACCTGGCTTTCCCTGGAGCTGACACGCTGAAATATTGCCATACTGGATTCACACTTTTTCCAGCCATCGGACAGCAATTACTAAACAGAAGAAACATTAGGGATTAATCGCACAAACACACCTCCCTCATATAACATACAGACATTACAAGAAGCTGTTTATTATTGAATACAAACCTATAATTTAGGCTACAATGATCACAATTTATATACTTTTTTAATCACTGACTAAACTATGAATTAGGTTAGTCATGTATACGACTTACATTGTTTATGTGCACAGTGACAATAAAGGCTATTCTATTCTAACCTATGAATTAGGTTACAGTAGGTACAGGAGTCGAAGTAATGAGTTTGTAATGAGGGCCACTTCATGAAAATAACCATAATAGAGAGTCCATCAAAATATAGTTTGTGTAGTAGAGTGTGTAATGACACAACAGCAATGAGTTGTGTTGTTTTCCACGAGACGCCCAAATAGAGACATCTTTCATTTAAATATGATACATTTTCCAAAATTATTATTAAATTATTTTTAAAAATGTTTCATTAAATATATAAAAAGATGTTGTATTTTAATAACGGAATAACTACAACATCAGTGCACTGTAACAGGTACATTTACATGAATAAATCAGGGTGCCATCTTCCACGCGTTTCAAATCTAAGATCAGGTTTTCTATCAATTTGCTGCTGAATTGCCCGTTTTAATTAACTTGTCTTTTGTCACAAATAGAAAGACACCATTCATTATATGCATACATGGAAGACATTTTCTATCTTTCTGTCATATCTATAGGTGCATGATCTCTAAAATAAAACTGATGAATGTTCAACAAAGTATAATCATCCTTACAGTCATCAGAATTTTTTTTTTTATTGGCCAAGTTGCAAATGATAATAATAAATTGTGTGTCAGACCTTTCCCTTCTTTTACATATTTTAACATAAATAAATAATAAAGAAAAACAGTGGCCAGAAATGAACATTGGCCAATGTTTAATTGACGTCTGAAAGAAGAAACCTCAATGAGGGTTATCAATTAAATGAATTGTTTGTCAATGAATCCATCTCTGCGTCCATATTCATAAGCGTCTTCGCGCAGTTTTGAGATCATATCTTAGCAGACAACGGCTCGTTCGTGCAGCTGTGTGTGTGGGAGAAAGCTGTCGAACAGCAAGTACGCTTCTAATAATCATAGACTACAGTCCCTAAATTATTATAAATAACTTAAGAACAACTCGAAAACTATCGGAAGCTTGCTTGCTAACAGATTAGCCCCAATGTAAGCGAACATTTCCGACGATTCAGCCATTTAAGCGAAGCAACACTTTAAAGTTTACTAATACTGTGTATATAGTAATTATATCTAAAGGGCTACAAAATACCAGAATATCAAGCCTTACCTTGAGCTCATAGGACTTTTGTAGAGTGTTGGGGTCCTTCCCACGCTACTGTGGCACGTTCTAAGCAACAATAACGCGGGGCTGTCCGCGGACGTGCCCGAATTAAAACAGGCGCTACTAAACGCTGATTATGGCCGACGCCATTATATAAAAAAATGACAAAAATCGGCCGCCAAGTTATTGTTGTTGTTGTTGTTGTTATTATTTTTAATTCTGTTGTTCATGGATGTTTGGTGTATCAATGCTAAGTTTGTTATACCAAACGCCTATGAAAATAATCACAACAACTATTTTAATTTATTTGTCGCCTTACAGATTAAGACAATGCACACACATGCACGCACGCACACACACACCAATTGACCACATGAACAAAAATGTGTAAATAGTCGAATTCTCGGTTTTTTTTTTTTTTTGGCATTCTTGACCGCTTCACCACAAAGAAGACGTTTCGTAACTTTTATTGGGAAATATTGAACTAAATAAACAACTACAACAGATCAAAGGAGAGTGTGTGGGGAGGGTCCATGCTTTCCGGTTTCTCTGCGTCCTCATCTCCGAGGACCTTTCATGGACAGGAAACACCACTGCGGTTATCATGAAGGCCCAGCAGAGATCTCACTTTCTGCGAGTCCTCAGGAAGCACGGCCTCGACCCCAGTCTGCTGCTGACCTTCTACCGCGCGTCCATTGAGTCTGCTGACCTACTGCATTACAGTATGGTACGGGAGCTGCACTGTGTCAGTCAAGAGGAGGCTGGAGAGAGTAGTGAAGACAGCGCAAAATATCATCGGCTGTTCTCTCACCTCCCTTGTGGACATTTTCACCTCCCGCTGCCTCAGCAGAGCTGAGAACATCATCCAGGACAGTTCTCATCCCGCTTCTGATCTGTTCAACCTGTTGCCGTCAGGAAGACGATATAGGTGCATCAGAGCGAGAACAAGCAGTTTTTTTTCCCCAAGCCATCACTACCTTAAACGGATATTATGCACTAACACCAGGAAGTGCATATAAAATAACCCCCTGCTCAACCAAAATGTATACATTTACATAATCCATATATTTTATGTAATCCACATATATCCACAAATTCTCTCCACTGCTGTAAAGTTCTGTGTTCTGTGACTGTAATATTTTGTACCATTGTAAATTTTCAAACAGATTTATTAATGCGTGTTGCACTGAATGGGAAGTTGCTGTAATTTCACTGTACATTTATATGACCGCCTCAAAGGCTATTCTATTCAATTGTATTCTATTCTACAACGAAATTTTAATCAGGCTCGTTGTATATTTTCAATGAATGATTGTAATTAACGCATACCAGAGAATTTGTAACACGAAATGTGTGTAGATAACATGTTCCATTTGGAATTTTCGAAGGCTTTGGAATAATTTTTGTTGTATGTTACTCTCGTTTTTCTTCTGATTTGCCAGCTTCGAGCCGTAAGAGAGCAGCTGCAGTTACTGACACAAGCACCTCTCCTGAAGACAAAGAAAAGAGATAAAAAGAAAAATAAACTGTTGGAGTCCAGCAGGTGGAATAACAACGATGTTAAGAAGACTGGAAAAACATTAATAGGGTCGAACAGCAGCAGTTTATCAGGGTGAGAGAAGTGTGTGCATCATTTCCTGTATATCAAGAGTACACGATGCAAATATATAACAATGTGTATAACCACACATATTTAATACAAGATTGAAGACATTGTAACATGCATTGTTAATGCAAAACTATTTCCTGCTATTGTTTTTACAACGTGGCTTGTCAAAGCAGCTGCAGTATTGAAAAGAGGTTTCCACTCCTATTGTTATATTTTGTGTAACTATCTTTACATTGAATTTGATTTTTTTTTTTACACATCTTAAATACACAGTTTTTACATTGTTAGACTTCAGATAGATAGATAGATAGATAGATAGACAGACAGACAGACAGACAGACAGACACATTTAAGATGACAAAACGGTAGGCTTATGTGTTAAGTCTTAGAAGTCTCCAAGATGTAATCTACCATACCTGTAGAGTAGTTTAACATACGGTTGCCTCGGTTTCTTAAAGGAAAGGAACCTACATTGTGTCAAGCCCAAGTCGATCAATGGCCAATGGATGTCTTAACACTGTGACAATTGTACAGCTTTGATGCAATGTGCATCTTTAATTTCCCACGCACCGAGGCAGTTGTGGCCTAGTGGTAGGGAGTTAGAACAGCGGGTTGAACCATGGCTAATGTGCACAGTTTTTGATGTGGTCTCTAGTGGCCCGTTTGAAAAACTCACCTCCGTCACATTTCATGTAGAATCTTTGTTTTACACAAATGTAAATATTGCGCTTTCTTTTCAGACAGAACAGTGAAAAAACAGCGTTTGCATCCAAAGCAAATATAAAGGCATCACCCTTGTCTTTTGAGGAAATACGCCAACTGAGCCTGGACATTAACAAGCTTCCGGGAGGCAAGTTGGGAAAAGTAGTGAAAATCATCAAAGCACGAGAGTCCATGTTTAAAGACGCAGACTTGGAGGAAATGGAGATTGACTTTGAGACACTGAAGCCTTCAACTCTTTTGGCTCTTCAGAGCTTTGTTTTGAGTTGTCTTCAGAAGAAACCAAAAGAAACGTGTAGTGAGTATTTAGCTGATTTATCAGATTTACTAACATTTACTGTTATCATATTTCCTGTTCCATCACACATTCCATTTAAACAGGCTTTGGCGATTATTCAATCACGTTTTTCAGCAATAATCTTTATTTTATTATACACTTGTTGATAGTATTGCGCTTGCATGTGGTAGTACCAGTTGTGGCCTGAAGGTAGGGAAGTAGACCTGTCACCTTTATTAATAATAATAAAAATAATAATTGAAACAAAACAATGACACAAATATACATACTAAGGGTCTCACTTTCATTTAATTTTTTAAATTTGAACGAAGTGTGGAATTTGTCTCTTACAGAATCAATATCCAAGCAGAAGCAAAGCAAAGCTCATTGCCATGCTAACAAGACAAAACGTGCGGTAAACAAAATCACACCGACAAACGTACCTAGACCTTCTCACGTTTTTTTCACAATGGAACATTTAACTTTGTGTAGTATTTATAGTAAATCATTCACTTAGTATCCAGTCAATTGTTTCGTCCTACTTTTTTCATTTTTCCAGGCAATGCTACAGGCAGCTTCTGAAGTGAAGGACTTGCTCATGACATTAAATCAAACCAACAGCCTTCAAACTTTCCAGTCTTCAGTTTCACAAGCCAGTGAAAGACCAGCCAGTGCCTTCACAGTCTCAGGTCAGAATCCATGAGAAAGATGTTTAGAGAAGTAGAAATGTTATCAATTTTGATTGTAAAACAACTGTTTTATTTCCCAATAGACTTTTTTTTTTGTATAAATACTTGCCCATATACCATAACATTGCGTTTTACTTTACTATAAAACTACATCATCCAAAACAATTTGTCAGGCTGCCAAAATCAGAACTCCTCACTGTCATTTAAACATTCACCTTGTTTTATTATTATAGTTATTATCTATAACTTGCTCTGGTCCCGAGGTTGTGCTCTTAAACAAACATTGTACCAGCAAGTCTTGTGATTAAGCTGAATAGTGTAGTGTAGGAAAACAAAAATGATGTCAATAGTATAAATTTGACTTTGATGTAAGGTAACTGTATTTGTCAAATTGGTTACATATAGTGAAGTATGTATTTAGAGATGTCCAGTATGTTGTATGATCACTAGTGGCCATATTTACTGTCTCGCTCACTTCAAACTAACTACCATAAATAATTATGATAATTAACAAATAAAAAGACTAAATAAGATAAATATCTAAACACGGTTGCTAATGGGCTTTTGTGATGGCTGCTTGGTTTATTGTTGACTTCTACTTTCATTGTCTTGCAGATATTCCTCCTCTTCTTTCACCCTTGAACACTCCTCCCATCGCTGTACCAAGCCCCTATCCAGTGTACAGCTTAGAGTTTCAGGTAATCTTCTCGTTTGAGGCCATAGAAACTTGAGAATTTTCAGTGTATTGTAGAGAGTTGTTTTTACAACTTCAGAAAAACAAGGATCAAGTAATGTTAACGCGTACTGTACTGTTGTTAGAGATGTTCTTTGATATTTGAGTTTTATATTGTTATAAATCTAAGAATCTAAAACCAATCGTGTCTTGTTTTGTGAACCCGATCCAGTTTCATCATGTGAGTTGACCCCCATTTCTATAATAATAAAAATCCATTCAATATGTTGTTTGTTAATCTAAAAAAATATTTGCAATATATAATATGCAATATTTGCAAAATTCATTCTCAAAATATCTTGAACTGAATCTTAAATGAACCTGTGAACTGTAGCGATTATTCTTACATTCTTGTCTAATGTCATAAGTCTTTGTTGTGTTTCTCCTTGCCACTGTTTATATCATGTGTGTAAATTGAATACTATTGAAAGATCTTTTGTATAACTCCGTATAACGTATAACTGTTCTGCTCTTTCTCTCTCTCTTTAGGCTTGTAGGTTGTTGTCGCCTTTGCAGGACAGTCCAGTAAACAGAACAGGTAAAGCTTCCTGTTTCTCCTCTTAGCCTCTTCGCTCTTTACAGGTCACTTTGCCAAACCAGCTGATTAAAAACATGACAGGGTTTCACTCGCTGAAAAGACACTGCCAAACAAGAGAAAAATTTTACCAATTTAAATAAATCAAAACAAAATCTCAACTCCTCTACCTTTAATAGCATTAAATGACTTTCTGTTTTTGATTTTCAATAGTTAAAATGTATAACAACTAATATTACCGTATTTTCTGGACTATACAGCACTCATGACTTTAAGATGTACCATTTATCAATAGCCTTTTTTTTTTTTCATTTAAGACGCACTGGATTAACAGAAGCATATAAATCAAACTTTGGAAAATGTGCATTCTCTTAAATGCAAATTCCGTATTTGAAAGCTTTGGTTATCCAAGCATTGAACATAGTTTTTCTTTATTATCTCTTTTTTTATATTCCAGATTGTAAACAGGATGCCAATGCCAGCTCTAGCTCAGCTAAAAAGGTAGAGATGTCACAGAAATGATTTGCTTGTTTTGTCAAGTTAAACCATGTGTGCTTGTGTTGTAAGGATGTGGGGTTGAAGCACGCAGACTCGTGGACCGGCCTGGGAAGTATGACTACTCAAATTCCTTACACTATTAAAACCTTCAACGAGAGTTTCCAGCATTTTCGTAAAGTGGCCCTGGAGAAGGAAGAGCGTGAGAGGGTCCGGAAAGTGCAGTCCGACAAGAGCAACACTGGCAAAAGCAGGTGTGAAAACCAAGCACTTCAACATCTGAAAGTCTCACACTAATCTTTGCCAGTCATTTTATTTTTTAAATCATTTAGCTTAATACTGTATCTAGATTAATAGTCTGTATGTGGAAGGCCAAAGTAGATCAGTTCAACTCTGGGGAAACTCTTGAATGTAGTTTGGGGCAGTTGTGGTCCAGTGCTTAGGAATTGGACTTTGTATCCGAGAGATTGCCACTGCTCCGAGTTTGTTCGAATGGGTTAAATGCAGAGATGAATTTCCCCGTTTGGCAATATAAACAACTCATCAATGAGGCAACGTTGTAGCCATCACGCATTACGTTAGAAAGTCTACCTGTCTTTCCAGTGCTGTGACACAATTGTTGTGATTCAGAGATCCAGAAATCATAACAGCATGTTCTGTGGTGATGGGAAGGTGAATAAACCTGCACTAGAGGGTCGAGGTCATAGAGCCTGTTATTGAGTTGATGTAGAGGACTGCCATTGTCTTTTCAGTTTTTTTTTTGATAGTGGTCAAATTAGTTTTATCATTCAGTCCGTACATGGTACAAGAGGCTTTTGTTTGCCTCGTTGGAAGGATCTAAAATCCTGTGTCGTCGGTGAAACTGATAGAATAACATGGGTTTTCACTCAAAGGGTGAGTAGTTCTTCTTAATGCCTCTCCAAGGTTTTTCCCTCTAGCCAGCTTGTTTTGGTCTCATTTCATCTGCTTTCCTGGGCTTTCAGGAGAGAAAATGCCTCTGATGTCATCAGCAAACAACATATAGCAAACATACACAGTTGAGGACAAAATTATTAGCCCCCCCTACCAAATAATTATTGTTTGATAAGTGGCGTATTTACTCGCTTATAAGTCGATCCGCTTATAAGTCGATCCGCTTATAAGTCGACCCCCCCACTTCAGCTGTGAGATTGTGGTATTTTGTTTAGACCCCCGTATAAGTCGGGGGAAAGAAATGAGAGAAAAGTGAAAAAATAGAAATGAGTAGAAACCCAATTTTGGGTTTCATATAAAGTCGAACGTGGTTATTTGGGGCCCATTGGGATACTAAAGCGGCACTGGGGAAAAAAAAGATAGAACACCTGTTCAGATGCTCTTTTATCCAATAAAAATAATAAAAATATTCAGACATCCTTGGTGGTAAAGGAAACCTAAAAATCAAGTAACCCTGTTTGTTTATGTTGGTATTAATCTATTTAGGTTATTGTTAATTTATGTTTAAGGTTTAAATTGTAATTGGTATGGCTGCATTATCATTTTAAAAAATTTGTGGGAAAAGTGCTCTGCCTCTTTAAGGGGAAAGATGCGACGGCTAATGCTAACTATTGGTTTGGGAATAAATACTACGTTTGAAATCCATCGTGTGACTCGTTTATTTGTGAAGCATCACGCCAAATAGAGACTGGATTCAAAAGAGCCGCTCTTATATGAGAGCTGAGACGAAAGTGTGTGCGACTCTGCGCGTCAGTGTGTGTGTGAGAGCAGAACATCAGCACGAGGCGAGCGGAGTGCTACTCATTTGTCTGGCTTGTGCCGATTTCTGAGAGATTTATTTAGTTCACGTCATAAATGTTAATTTAATTACCGCGCTTGTGTCTCTGCTGTTAATTTTTGTGAGAAAGGGTGAAATATCTGCGCACCGTTCTGAGTAAAATATTTTCTATTTCGGTAGACCGCGCGTATAAGTCGACCCCCCCACTTTTCATTTTTTTATGGAAAAATCCTCGACTTATAGTCGAGTAAATACGGTATTTCAAAAGTGCTGCTGCCCACTGCTCGTTTCTGATCAGATGGGTTAAATGCAGAGAAAAAAATGTCCCATTGAGGGACTTATAAAGGTTCAATTATTATTATTAAACTGAGCTAATAATTTTCTCAACTGTACATAATACTGTATCTTGGTATGTTTATTTTTATTAAGTTTAATAGTGATTGTTTTTCTTGACAACATTTCTTTTAAACATCACATTTTTCATTCCATTTATTTAAATTGAAAGCAAAGAGTAATAAGTATGTAGGTAGTGCTAATCTGTGATGCTGCTTGCGTAGCTGTACTAGCACACCAGTTCTGCACTGCACTGTTTCTTGGTCCAGTAGACATAAGCAGAAGTCTATGAAGAGGCTGTGATAACTTTCTGTCCTCCGGTATATTGTGGGAAAGTTGCTTATGTCAATTTGGCTGGTTGATCCTAAGCTTTCCAGCTCTTCTTGAGTGTAGACAAGCTTATGGCCACTTACCTCGCTGTTTAAGTCTAAGAGCTCGGAGTTGCGTCTACTCGAGCCGCCGCCTTGAGACTAGGGCTGCAGCTAACGATTATTTTCTCATCGATTGATGTATTCATTATTTTTTTTCAATGTATCTATATATATATATTTTTTAGATTAATTGACTAATCCATCGCCTAATTTTTCGATTATTTTAACAAGTATTTTTTTGCCCAAAATATTTTTTCATAAAAATAAAGTAAACATGCTAATTTGTTTAAAATGTGAAGGAAAGTGTTAATTAAAAACCAAGGCATAATGAAACATAATGAAATGTTAAATGTGACATGAACGCCCAAACTGATTAAAGATGACGCCCCCTGTAAAGTCCATTTAAATTCAGCCCTGTGCAGCTGCCTCGTTCGCCCTTGCCTAAAAACGCCACTGGTTGCAGCTCTGCTTGATACTGGTGAACCTGAAATTATTTGGTCACAGGGACTTGAGGCATGGTAGACCAGGCTAGAGACTGGTTACGTAGGTACCCTGGTCCAAGTAGTTCAAACTCCAGCCAGCTGGTCCTACACATTCAATCAACACTCCGCCAGGTTTTTTCAGTGAACAGTCCTCAAAACTCAAAGCTACAGTGGGATAAAGCAGGAGAAGAAGAGGTTCAGCTCTCCAGCCAGCAGGAGCAAGGAGTCACCTTCTGCAGCACTCTGGGTTTTCCTGTAGTTAGCGAGATGTCGGACTCCCTGTCATACCGCCGTACTGTTGTTAAAGCCCAGATAGTCTTCAATCTTCTTTCTGTAATCCAGTTTAGCCATCATGATAGCTCTCTTCTAGTTGGCTCGAGTTGTGCTAAAGAGAACCATAATACCTGAACTGAAGGGCTTACTTTTGTGGTACACATTAAGATTAGATTAGAACGACTATATTAAACTTTATTGTCATTGTGCAAAATACGTGTACAGGGACAATTAAATTCAGTAATTGTGTCCGTTCAAACGTGTAGTGCAGCAGATTGTCTGGGAACACCTCCTGGTCTTCTTCAAAGATGCCCCAGTCTTCTCAAAAAATGAGAATGCTTAATCGGGCTATGTTTAACCATTTTTAAAAAGAGTTGAAAGGTTGAAAAAGGAAAATTTCACACCCAGAAAGCAGTTATCGTCTACTGCTTTATTTGTGCAGCAGTTATTTTTGAAACGTTTTTTTGATCCACCGTTTATGCCTCCTCACCACGGGGAATGTAAACAACCTGAAGTCAGGCTCTCTAGCTATGTTAGCTAGTGTATTTTGTAAGAGAAATATTCCACTCAACACTGTGTTACTATAATAGTATTGTAAGGAGATCACTGTTACTTAAACCACACGATATTGCAAATATCAAAATATTAACAACAATAACCACACAAAGATGGAAAATTTTACTCTGAACGTAGGCTAAAAAACACCACGAACTGTGAAAAACAAGACATTTATTTGATTATGAGGTTTTGTTTCCTAATATAGAAATTAAATTTAACACCTCAGTGTAATATATACGGTGGAATAAAATAAATTAAAAACACATTAAATTAGAACACATAGTCAGTCAAATATCTCGGTCAAACTCAAATGTGCAAATAAGTCCAATTGCCAATTCATGTTCACGTGATTTAGCTCTTAAACAGTATCTAGTACCTTCTGCCCATGAAATTAACCGCGGTGCAAAAAGATGCCTACTTGTTGCGCACAAGCACATTGTAACGAGTATCAATAAGTGTCCATTCAAATGTAATGAAACAAATGTAGTCAAATACAGAGTAAAAGTTGCTTAGTACAAGTACAAAGTAGCAAAAAGTACCTGAGTATCAAAAACATAAGTAATGACATTATTTAACGCGTAAGTACATACTACTAAGTACTTTACATCACTGTTTAAGTCTAGTCTAGCATTGACTTAAAATCATATTGATAACGTGACTTGCGTAGTATCATCAGATCCTCCAGGTTTAAATGTAATCCGAGGACTAGTTTTATTTTTGGGTCAAATTAATTTTATTTTTATCTTGTTTATTTTTTCATCTAGTTTTACTCCGATCTGTAAGCTGCAAAGTCAGGAAGTGGAATTTGCGGAACTCCCTCTCATGACAGCCATTCTGGATCAAGCCAAACCTCATGAGCAAACGGACCTTCCACTGAGCTCAGTAGACCGAGAGCGAGAAGCGGCTCGCAGGAGGGAGCAGGAGCGTCGCCGCAGAGAGGCAGTGAGTGATGAGTTCTGCTCCAGTCTTCACTTTAATATCTTCAAGTCCTGTTCTTCAGTTCCTGCTGTTTTGCAGATGTCTAGTGTCATAGACATGACCATGCAAAGTGACATCATGGCAACCTTTGAGAAGGACTTGGACTGAGATGGACATTCTGACTAAAGCTGCTGTTGGTGTGACGATCACTTCCTCTGGGGACCAGGCCAAGGAACCGCAGGTTACATTTGTGTTGGGTTAAATATCCAGAGGATGTGTACACGATCACAGGGATTGATTGGATCTGGTTTCAGGAAACAAAAATGGTTTTCTGATATGTGTGGATTTAGTTTTGCTGCTTTTCACATTCTGGGAACAATGTTTGGCTTGTCTTCTGTGAAGAAGAAAACTGTGAGCCTCTAATGTTAAATGTTATATAATTTCAATTTCCATGTAATAGGGGATTTAATAAAGGTATTTTCATTGATGTTTGGAAGCTTTGGACAAAGGGTTGTCGGTAATGATTAAAATCTGAACCTTTGAAGCTACAAACTGATTTTTCACAAGAAAACGCAAAAACTACCTAAATGTTCTGTATTATATACACATTTCCTCTCCAAAACATTTTGAGTGTTGATAAACACGAGCTGGTCTTCCACCTCTGTCACAGTTTCCTAAAAGAAAATTATTTTATTCATATTGTCGTGCAAAAATTATAAAATAGGTGTTTAAGTGTGCAATTTTTAACCCCCTCTACCACTCTATCAAACCTTTTCTAATAATGTCTCATATCAGTTTTTTTTCCCTCAGTATGTGATAAAAGACACTTGGAAAAGGCTTGATTTTCAGCAAAATAGTTATACATATGACGCAAAATTATCAGGATTTATTTTCATACATCAACAGACAATATTTTGCATCTAGTGTAAAAGTACACTAATATACTTCAGATATTTTGAAAAAGTAGTGGATCAATTTATATCAAATAGAATTTCTGTTTCACAGTTATCATTCCATTTCAGTTGTTGAAATTAATCTGTGTCAAAATGAATCCCATACGACTGAAGAAATGAAATTAACCAATCAGAACAGCTCATTTGTTTATTCTGGGCTGGGATTGGCTGATGACTGATGTAACAATTCTGGAAAGTGGAAGTAGTCTTCTGTCAATGTTTTCTGTGTTTTTATTGAAATATAAAAGTCAACAAAAACTCTTAAAAAAAAAAAAAAAGAAAATTAATATTTTTGTCACAGACTTTTATCCTTTAATCAACGGTTTAATCAATTGGGGGGGGGGGGGCTGTCATGTAGCTAAAAACAGTGTTTGAAATCAATGCATAGTAAACAAGGCCTGGCGTTTATTTGCAACTTGAATTTTCTATGTTGTTTCTTTAGAACTATACGAGATAAATACTAAGAAACCAAGTTTTGTTTTTAGTTCTTAACCACCAATGGTTAATTGTCTTTATTAGAACTTACAAGAACACTAATATTCCTTGCGGCAAGGACTGTTGCAAAAAACCAATGGTTCTCTTTGTTTTGTTTTTTGCTTGAATGTTTGTCAGTTTCACACTCTTTAAGTCTTTAGGTCCTTACTTTCGGAGCACAGTGTTGCAGTGACTACAAAGTCTTTTTTTTTTTTTTTTAATATCTTGTTGTATATCTATAAACGTATCAAAGTGTTTTGTGGTAATTAACTTATTACTCTGATTTCACACATAGTCTGGGCCTGACCCATAATGACCTTGTTCCAGACACTCTATGGTACACTTTGCCTACACACAGATGCAATATGGATGTTACATAATAAACATAACGAATCATAATACAGTGTAATCTTCTTGAGTCAATCTTCTCAGCCTCATTCACGTCATGTTGCATCATTCTCCCCTGTAATGCGCCGCAATCAGCAGGGCATTTGTTTATAAGGATGAACAAACTTGCCACCTTCGTGAGTTTGAAGAGCACCTCTACGTGTGGGACCACAGGAGGGTTGTGTTCTTTTTCTGACCCCCTCACTCTTCTTCACCATCTGTCTCCAAAACTCCCCCATAAAAACCAAGCACTATTTTTATCAAGTGAAAATGTGTGAGCTAAAATGCCAAACACAGGGCAGGCCCAAGCCTTCAGGGGGCCCTAGGCAGAATTTGCTTGGGGGGCCCCTTGCTAACTGGACAAAGCACACAATAATAATTATAATAATAACAACAACAACAACAACAACAAAGTACATTTTGCGGCACCTGAGACCCTCTGAAGCAGCAGCAACCACGCAAGTCACATCAGGCGTCTCTCCTGCAGTAGAGTGAAGTCTGAAGGGTTTTTTTTTATGACAAAAGCAGCTTATAACAGCCGAGCCTGCACCTTTTTTGACCCACAAGATTATCCTCTACAGTCCAGAAAAGATGTGTTCAATTCTTCCAGTTTATTCTTCCGCTTGTTTTTTCATGGAATAATGGATTTCAATACTAATATGATATTTATTGAAATATCATACACACACAGTTGAGGACAAAATTATTACCCCCCCTCTACAAAATGGTTATTGTTTTAAAGGATTTGCAAAACTGCTTTTAATCAGAGCAAAACAATAAAATGTAAACGGCTTTATTCGACATTTAACTGTCTAAAAAACTGATTTGCTTTGTTTTAAAGCAGATTTTTGCAGAAACCTAAGTGCTGTATTAACCAACTCATGTAATTCCAAGTATTTTTGCCATTTTTTTTTCATATTAATTATTAAATGAATATTGTATTGGTTTAATTTAACATTGTATTAATTATTTTGATCGAATTCTGACAGTATTCAGTCAAAGAACAATCATAGATTAAGATGACAATTGTTTTAGTTGTAAATTGTTTAATCTCAAGCAAACGCGAAAAACGCAAGCAAGCAGAGTTTTCATTAGGAAGGAGCTCAGAAACAGAACAACAAACTCTTAGTTTAAAAAAACTGTAATATTTCACTCTCTCTCTCTCTCTCTCATTCTCTCTGGAACGTCACAGCTTTAACTGTTTTGAACGAGTGCAAAGGCTTTTCTAACTTTCAAATATCGATCTGAGGCGCACCAGATGTATTGTACCACATTGCTAACTAGAGGAGGAGCATTATTCGAATGCTCGGAAAAGCGGTGTTCATGATGCTCACGGGCTCCTAAAAGCTTTATAACTTTTGCCCGCTTAACGACGTCCAGCATATAGAATAATAATTAAAATGAGAATTAAATTGAAAATCTCAACAGCGTAGCTCGCGTATGCCTCGGGCCGGCTCTGGCCAAACAAGATCCCGATGTAGTTTGCAGGGTCAAAAATGTCAAAAAAACGGATCCTTCTGTGAGGGGACAAATAAATATTCAAATAAAAGTAAAAGGCAGACAGAATAAATGTGTTGTAATAACCTCTCAGTAAGAGGATGTCATGAAATCTAAAAACATGTTCTATTGATAGCACTGGTGTTCCAGTGTTAAAGCCAAACACACACTGACCTTCAGTACAAACTGTTTTCAGGCCGAGCTGCTGCAGGCCATGAATCAGCCTCATCTCATGACCGACACAATCTCTGTTCGCTCTTTGTTTGTTTGCCTACAAGCAATGCTTGCAAGTATAAAAAAAACTCTGCTCTCGGTCTCAGACAAAGCTACAGAGCTTTTAGAGAAATACTGTGAGGCCACCGAGCTATGGGTTCAGAGGGCTGAGCAACACATCCACCACGTGCTGGGTTTGAAGCAGCGAGGAACTCTTCACTCACTAGTGGAAGATGAGCAGGGATATGTCCGAACTAAGCCAGAAGGAGCGAGAACGGCTGATGATCCGCCGGACTAGCGGAGCCAATGCTTCCCAACTGCTTCATATGGAGAAGATGCTGAAAGACACCCGCGGGCTCCTGGAGAAGAAAAAAGAAGCCAGTTCCGACAGTAAAGAATCGGAGGAATATATGGGTTTGTATCCATAACCACATTCACAGAAGGGATTTTTTTTATTGTTTCAATGTTTTGCATTCTGGAAACGCCCACTAGTTTTTTTTTTTTTTGCGTATCATGTGATGATTCTTTGTTACAATATAAACATCCTGTGAGATAAATGTATAATTAAGAGATCGCAGGAAGCGTGATCGCAAGAAGAAAACTAGTCTGATAGTTGAACAAAGAGCATTTCATTTAAATTTGCATTTTAACTCAAAAGACGAGTAGAAAACGTTTCTCGTTATGATGATGTGCGTGTGCGTGTGTGTGTGTAGTGTCGGATCTGGAGGAGAAGGTGCAGCGCAGCAGGAGGGAGCGCCGGAACTCGCTCCACCGCACGCAGATCCTGGAGAGTCAGATGAAGACGGTCCACGTGGAACTGGCCGGAACTCTCGACCACCTACAGGAGCTGCGCGACAGACTGCGGCGCTCGCAGCGGAACGCGGAGGAGAGGGACGCGGCCATGCAGAAATTGGCCGCTGGGAAACACCAGGGGTCGCCCTTCAGCTCCACATCCACTTAATGGACGCAGAAAAGGCCAGACATCTAACGGAACTTACCGCGTGCCCAAATTCTTAGTAACTTCACACTCATCTGAATTCAGTTACCGTAAAACCTCTATTAGAACGCCATATTCTTGGCTCTGCTAGAGGTGGCGTTCTATTAGAGGTGTTACAGTATAAACTATTTGTTATGTGCTTTTAAATATTTGGAGTATTACTTTCAATTTCACAGAATCAAATTGTGTACTTGTCACTGTATGTGTGATCGTTTGCTAGTGTGGATCAAAAACATCACTCACCTTTAATCACCAATTATTAATTGGGCAGCTGTGTTGCTACCGGCATGACGTCTGTTTGTTACGTCATCACGTTTTCACGAATGATCTGTGTTTATTCCATTTTACTATTTAGTCTTATGGGGTCATTTAAACTACAACACAAAGATGATACAGTTTATTACATTATTCATCATCACAATATATCCCAACGTGCTTAAGTGCGTGCGACTGTATGCGCGCGCGTTTGTGCTTGTAGGGGACTGATCAGAATTTATTTCAGAGAGTCTTTCACTTTCAGTTGTTAATTGTGCTTCTTTGTGTTTCCTTCACTTGTTCGCGTGTTCCAGTGCCGCATAAATCATCATCATGTGTTGTTGTGAAACATCCTTTCACTAAACATTTATCTGAGATCGTCTTCTCTTGTTCTGTGAGGTTCATCTTTCTTTTTGTGGGTCATGGTTATCTTCTTTGAGTCAAATGGCAGGACGCACAGCCTAGTGGAGAGACAAAAATAAATACAAATTTATAAACAGTATATATTTTAATTTGATAATGAGAATTGCGTCATTTCATTTTCTTTGTTACACTCCCATAGCGGTGATGATATCTGACACCAGGTGCACAGACACCCCCCTGCTCTTTCACATTCAAGCATTTCACATTTAAAAATCTATTGCTACAGGTATTTTAGTGTTTAGTCTTCTGACTCCAAAAATCTTCCTTCACTAGAAACTGGTGTTTTCTAGAAACACTCTAGTTGATTGACAACACAACAATGCAATTTTATACCAATCTGTTTTAATTACATTCATAAAATAATTATAATTCATTTTTTGCTTTAATTATTAACATGATGTAATTTCAACACTGATGTTACGTAATTTTCCACATAAAATGTTTTAAATACATTTTAGAAATACATGATCTTTTTTTTGTCTATTTCCTAAAAAGTATATAAAGTCATTTACCCTTCTGTTCACCGTATTGTGGGAAAGCTGTTGTCTCCTCACCATTTTATTAGGCCGTTTTTTGTGGAATTTTCTGGCACCTTTTTGTGATAATGTACTTCTCTACTTTTTTGCTTATTTTTTGTCCCATCAAATAATTTTTTAAGGTCTTTTGTTAATTCATGCGTGTTGGGTTCTGAGTGTTTAGGTAATGATGGCGAAAGGGCATAGAAGGGGCATAGAAGAGGTAAATGTTGAATGTATCTGACCTAATATAGGATCCTCCTGTAGAATACACCCATCCAGCTCAGGGAGGTGTCTCCATTGTCTTTTGGCTGTGGATTTAAAGTGTTTAGATTGGTAGCCGCTGATATCCTGCCGTGGTAAGTTGTGGTCGTCTAGTTTAACCCCCTTGCCCTTTTGATTTTGACCCAGAGATGGAATAAGCAGTAAAAGATGGATGGACGGATGGATGGATTGTGTGCTTCAGACTTTCGATGTTGATGAAGGTGTAATCCAGAACACAAGTGATGTAACAGTCTATATCTGTTTGAGAGTCAAAGGTGGAGAGAGAAACAACCATGCTCCAGTTTTTTTGTGATCCATCGACTTTTTATTTCTGTTTCAGTAAGTGACTTCAGAGGAATTGGTGTGTTAACAAAAGTGTTAACAAAAAAGATCTCAAACTCACAGAAAACTGAAGTAAAAAAATAATCCATAAGTTTCTAAAAATATTAGTGTATCTTTGCTTTAATGCAAAGTTAAATCTTGTATACTTTCTGTATCTGTATCCTTTCCCAAACAAGGAGTCTTTCTTCCTTTTTTTTCTGAAAGTGTCTCATCTCCAGTGACTACCTTGCAGAACGTAACGTAGTGCGCGGCTTTCCGCTGCAGTCTGCATTCTGAGCATTAGTACACGATTAACTCATCTCATAAGCTCCAGATAATAGTCTCAGTGCTGGCTTTGGTCTTCCTCAGTCTCAGTCTGCATCCTCACCAGGAACTACGTTTCTGATCATGGCCCAAGCCATGGATCAAAAAGTTGTGCTGATCACCGGCTGCTCTTCAGGAATCGGATTGGCTCTTGCCGTCCGAATTGCGAAAGATGAGAAGAAAAGATTTATGGGTAAGAGAAGAGCTAGACACTAAAAACAGAGCATTTCTAGTTAATTAATCTCACAGTCGTTTGTAGTTGCAATATTGAATTTTTAAAGTTTGTCTCCTGCAAGAATAAAACTAACTTTTCTTTCAAAATTTTTGCATTACACACAATTAACAAAGCAAAATCAGTATATTAAATTGTAATTTTGCTTTAAATGGAACGGCAGCAATGAAGTATGAGATTATAGGAACCATATGGAATCTTGCTCGCATACTGAAATTGTCTTACACTTTTACAATGCTTAAATACATATGCTGTGTATTTGTTGACGTGTAAGACAGTGTGTTGCATCGTTGGGTTTTATTTTTCATGTTATGGAAGCAGTTCTGGATATAACCTGGTTAAATAAAGAGTGTGATAGCTTCTGTGGAACTGACTTGGTTTGGCTTGTTCCCCATCCCAGTGTATGCTACCATGAGGAACACGGACAGAAAAGCGGCGCTCGAGGCGGCGGCCGGAGAGACTTTGGGTCAGACTCTGGAGATCAAGAAGCTGGACGTGTGTGATGAACAGTCCATTAAAGAGTGTGTGGACAGTCTGCCCATGCGCAAGATCGACATTCTGAGTACGTCTCGTTCAGTCACACATCTGATGCTAAGTAGAATCTACCATCTCTTGGTCTTATGCATTTTTTCATAATTTAATAATATCAGCTTTTCAAAAATTGTTGAGAGTTCAAAACAATGGCTTGGCTTTGCTAGATTATTCACTTGTTTATTAGATCCCTTCCTCTAAACCACTTTGAAAGATGAGTTGTCATAAAGCGCTAATAGAAACAAAATGATCAGAAAATACTGCTTTTGTCATTTGTAACATATCATGTGATTTTTAAGTGAAATTATGGGGTTTTAAAACAAGCTTAACTGATCATTCTGTGTCTTTGTCTTGCTAAAATGAAAAATGCAAGTCAGATCGAGATTTTCTAAAAAAGAGTAAAATTGTGGTTGGCTTTCTTCTCTTTGTCTTTAAGTCAGTAACGCTGGAATGGGCATGATCGGTCCGATCGAGTCTATTCCCATGGATGAAATGAAAAAGGTCATGGACACAAACTTCTTTGGCCTTGTTCGACTGCTGAAAGAGATTCTGCCCGACATGAAGAAAAGGAAGAGTGGTCACATAGTGGTCATCAGCAGCGTGATGGGCATTCAGGGTGAGCCAGACACAAACAGGGGAAACCCTGTCATTTTTCTATTGGTTTAAGCTTCTTGCACAAAGAGCTGTGGTTGGGTAATCCAGTTACATAATAAAGATCGGACTGGATTAAGCACTGTCTAATCACAGGCTTTCTTGTGTCCACAGGCATATTGTTTAATGACATCTATTCTGCTTCCAAGTTTGCTGTTGAAGGCTTCTGTGAGAGTTTGGCAGTTCAGGCCCTGAGATTTAATCTGAAGTAAGTGATAAATCAGTTAATTGAAGTTGAATATTAGGGTTTGTAAATATGCCGTTTATCCCAAATCATACGTTTTTATTGGATTCAGCAAAACATAGTGTCAAGCAAAGATATCTGAAAGTAGACATGCCGTTCACTCAACTTTGACATTTCGGGACAAACAAATTAATGAAAGCAATGACGACAATTTGTTTTAATGAACCCCATTCAGCCATTTATTTTCTTAAGCACTTAATCCCATCCTGGATGGTTAGGGAAAGGATTAGCCCATCACAGAAGATCAACCCATCACAGAATAAAACTGAAAGCACAACAGACCCCTGAAGATAATCCAGAAATAGCAGAAGGGGAAGACACACATGCTACTCACTTGATCAGCCAATCACAGAATAAAACTGAAAGCAACACGGCTTGGAAGATAAAGGGCCGACAATCAACCAATCACAGGATTTGATTGAAGAGTCACAGCCTGAATTACCCAATCAGGATGAGATTAACAGAGACATTCAAACACTTACTCAATTATTACACACAAGAGCACAGAAGCAGAACCTGTGTGAAGCCCAATATCAAATGTTGAAATGTTGACCATCCAGGGAAGGGCACACACAAACACACACAACCCGGAGCAGAGGGGAGCGCAGACAAAATTGTTGATTTGACTTGAATCTTCATCTTTCTGTTTGCAGCATAAGCCTCATTGAACCCGGGCCAGTCATCACCGAATTCGAGCATAAAGTTTATGAAGAAGGCTTGAAGATTGACCTCGCAAAAGCAGACGAGGCCACTTCAGACATGTTCACCAAAGTATATCTGAAGGTTTTCGTTCAGATATTCCAGTCCCTTGGACAAACATCTGAGGTCATTGCAGAGGTAAGACCCTCACGGTGGTCTTCAGCCGGCACTTCACTGACGGTTCCTGTGTTTTCTCACCAAACAGCACACGTTCAAAATCATCACCATGGACAACCCACCCTTCCGCCATCAGACCAACACGCTCTACACTCCTCTGACCACGCTGAAGTACGCCGATCCCAACGGTGATCTTCCCATCGACATCTTCTACAAAATGACCTTCGACTATGGCAAGGTGTTCAACGCCAGTCTCAGTTTCCTCAGGCTTATACGAGGAAGAAGTCGTAAGAGCATCACGTTAGATGAGAACAAGACTTCTCCCTGAAGAAGTGTGGAAAAGCCCAAAGCCGCTGATTGCATTAGCAATTTTCTTTGTGAGCGAAGGTTGGCATCCTCAAAATGATGCATGTTGTGTGTATATGCATGAATATTTTGGTATAAAATATAAACTTACATACCGGTATTTATGCTTTTAGTTGTACTTTTCTGCAGAAAACTCTCATGGTGAAAGTCATATTACAGTTTTCTTCGATTTCATCTCCTTTGCATGGCTGACGATAAAAAAAAATTTTGTGAGTTATTTCCTAAGCAGCTTTTTATTCCCGTCCTTGTCGGAAACTGACATAATAAAAGCCCTTTTATAGAATGTTGGCAATGTTTGCACACTTCCTTTAACCATTGTACCATTGTAATGTCATGGTAAATAAATGTTTACACCGCAAGTTGGTTTGCTTGGCATTTCATCCATTTTCAGAATGGTCAGATCAGGTTCAGTGTCTTGCCGTCCAGGATGCCGTCGAACCTGCAACTTTTTGGAGAGTCCAACACTCAATCACTAGGCCACAACATGAACTCAATCATACAAAAACATCACAGATGAATGAAGTCGCAGTAAAGGCTACTATGATGCACTGCCCACTGCTCCGGGTTTGTGTGTGTGTACTTCCCTGGATTGAGCACAGTTTTACCAAACCTAGACCAATTCCCACGAATACACTTTGAAACGACTCATCATTTTCAAGTCACTGTATATTCGTCCAGCCTATCACATTGCAAAGCACATTAAGCGACGAGGTGAGCTCTTCTCACATGGGTTATTTGCGTTGTGGGCTCTCTCAGCGATCTACAAATATACGCAATCACACCTCCTGATAGCACTTACACAGGTATATCTGTCGGGAAAGGCCAATGAGTCTGACCTGTGTCTGAACGTACGTTCCCTTTGAAACGCCCTTCGCGCAATAATAGCTGACTCCCGCCACAGATCAGTTTGGATATGAGTTCAGCTAACTATTTATACACCTAGCTATTTCATTGCCAATCTGTGTGGACTTGATAATCGCTAACACATACTAGTCAAGAACAGTTCCATGAAGTAGAACTATTTATTAGTGTTTATTTATTCATCAGCGGTTCACTGAAACAAAATGCCATTACATTACCAGCAGGGGAGCATTAATGATGTTCTGTTTAAGCTTGAACTTAAAGACTTAAGAGTCTTAGTATTAGTCTGACAGTTAGCCTGTCCCGGACTAGGTTAATTTTTCGTACAAGTTGCCAGAATAACCGAGTTTGCAGAATAACCTATTTCTGATTTAAAAATCTGAGCCCATAACAAAATAGGACCAGAGCGCTGTATAGTAAAATAATAACATAACAGGACAATAATAATCTAAATCTATCTATCTATCTCTCTATCTCTCTTTCTATCTATCTATCTATCTATCTATCTATCTATCTATCTATCTATCTATCTATCTATCTATCTATCTATCTATCTATCTATCTATCTATCTATCTCTGTCTGTAAGTCTGTATGTCTGTCTGACTATGTAAAGATCGACATAAAGATCCTACCATAATCTGGGGTCCGTGGTAGGAAATAGCGGGTCAACCCGACAATTACTGCACCTGGTGCTGCTCGGCTGACCTGAGCGAGCGAGAAGGTTTGGAGGATTGTCGCAGCCTTACATGCACTGTAAGGGTTAAATCCTTATACTTGAAGATTCAAAATGGAACGAAATCTTTTAAATAATGCATCCTGTACTTTAATAGACCAAAATGGAGAAATATGGTGAAATTTACACTTCCCCTCTGACCAAACTAGCTGTAAACGGACCAGTGAAGAGCAGCTTATCCCAGCATATAGCGCATTACTGTAATCCAGCCTAGAGGTGACAAAGGCATGACTTAAGGTCTCAAAGTGTTGTTTAGAGAGATTTGGCTTTACTTTATCCGTTCCAACAGCATGTCTCTTCAACAAGAACTCAGAGCCTTCACACGTTAAGCTCCTCTGGAACAGTCAACCACTACACTTCCACACAACCCCCCATTTCAGATCATAGCTCATTACTCACCCATTTAATGTCAACTCTCTACTGCTTCTCTGTTTTGCCCACGCTATAAGGGTCCGAAAGTGGCCAAATAAACAACGAGTTAACTGTCATTGTCTTTTATAAAGGGCTGCAAGAAGAACTTGGTCCGACAATCTTGTTTTCTGGAACTGGCCCGAAGATTTTTCGGTATTTATCAGATCTGTTAGATTTCTCAACAAAAGCTTAATGTTGAGGTTCTTTCAGAACAAATCTATGGGATGAATAGGCCAGTTTTGAGATGATGAAAAAGAGTCATGAGGAGGACACAGGTGATCCAGAAGCCCATGTATCAACCAGAACCAACCAGAACGCTTTGGATAAAAGCAGTCACTTTGGATAGTCGCTTTGGATAAAACCTTCTGCCAAATGACTGTAAAGTAAAGTAAAAGAACACACACAGCGGCTGCTTTATCACGTAGCTTACTAGAACCTGGTTTGACCAACTATTACCTTCAAAACTTATCCTTTGTGGCATAAAGCTACTGGAAACATTTGTCATATTTTTGAATTTCACGGCGTAAGGCTTCGATTGTGTGTGTCACAATACTGTGTGTGTTTTTAACTGGATGTTTAAATGCAGTTGATACAGCTCCTATTGGCCACACTGACAAAAGCTGGAACCAGTCTGGTCCATTCTCATCTGGCATCAACAAGGAGTTTGCGTCCACAGAACTGTCGCGCACAGGAAATATTCTTTGGACGTTTTCTCTGTAAACCTTAGGGTTCGTGGGAAAATCGAATTGACAAATTCAAATTGACTGAATTGTTAAAATAATCCACATGATTTCACTCAATTTATTACATATTTTACAAATACTATTTCAGGGCCCAAAATTACATTTCTCCTCGGGAAACAGCTAGTGGCGCTCGTCTGCAGTCACGTGCCGTTCAAAGGAAAACGCTTCTCCACGCGATGGCAGTGGCGCGCCCATCATGCAGCAGCTCAACGGCGAAGAAAAGGCGGATATCCGGTCGTGTTGCATTGCGGTCTTAGTTTCGATGATGGCAGACCGGGTGGAGGAAGAGAGGAATTAAGATAATTTCCTTATTCAAACTCGCCGTCCGTCGCGTCCCAGTGCGAAAAACAGCGGCACTAAATCATGGTGATGACCTGCGACGCAAGTAGTGAGGCATCGTGAAGTAAACGAGCGAAGGTGACCGGTTCTCACACACTTTCTTTGTGCTCTTCACCTCCGACGCGTGTGTTTACATGCATTTACTGGTTTCCAGGGTGTAGTGATCTGATCTGAGGTGAGTTCGTCACCGCCTCCATCTTCATCATTATTATCATCATCGCCGCGGTTTCCTGGTCTGATCGAGAGCGGATCCTTCATGGCATCTTCATCGGGGAACGACGATGATCTGACGATCCCGAGGGCAGCGATTAATAAGATGATCAAGGAAACTCTGCCCAACGTGCGGGTGGCCAACGACGCCCGGGAGCTTGTGGTCAACTGCTGCACCGAGTTCATCCACCTCGTCTCCTCCGAGGCGAACGAGATCTGCAATAAGTCCGAGAAGAAGACGATTTCTCCGGAACACGTCATGAACGGTGAGGCGCCTTTTTGGTCAACAAATCTCCCGAAAACCGCACGTAATAACATAAAAATAGAATCATCTTACAAACATCATATATGCTTTAGCTTTTTCAAGAGACTTGGTTAACCCCCCCCCCTGTATATTAGATAGTTGTTTGTATTCACAGTTGAAATGAAGCTGAAATGAAGGTTCATTTTATTATAACGTAATAATTTTATAATCTAACTCTGCATTTTAAATAAATAAATTCCTTGCAACTGTTTTGAATGTGTTCTCTGATATGAATATAATTGATACATTTATATGTATATTTGTTGTGCATACAATAGATTTCAGTACTAAGTGACTGGTAACCAGGCTGGTTACTGTTGCTAGCAATTAACTCTTATGAGAATCCAGCAGGTTCAACAAGTGATACGTGCATACATTTGTTTAAAGCTAAATTTCCGGCGCTGTGAGATCTCAGGAGTGTGAAATGAATCTTTTTTTTTTTTTTTTTTTTATAATTAATATAAATTAATACTAATGCAAAATGTCATCATAACAAATACAAAATGAGCAATAACAAATCAGCATTAACATGTTATTTAAATGGATGCCTTCGACTGAATTCAGGAAAAAAAGTGTGTGTGGATGGATTTGTAACAAATTTTCACGAAGAATTATATTAGCATTTTGCGTTTTATTTTATTTATTTTATCATCATATAGTTTTTATTGTAATGTTGGTTTAGGCTTAGAAAACATTTGTATTAGATGTAAAGTTGTACATTATCTGACCATAATCTTTGCTGCATCATTTGGAGAGAAAGATTTATATAATAAAGTGGGGTGTTTTTTAGAACACTGGATATTCTAATAGTTGTGTGGGTTTTTTTCTGTTCAGGATAGGTGGTTCACAAACTGTTGTGTTTTTGTTCTCAGCGCTAGAGAGTTTAGGTTTTGGTGCGTACATATCGGAGGTGAAAGACGTACTGCAGGAGTGTAAGACGGTGGCGATGAAGAGGAGGAAGGCCAGCTCTCGCCTGGAAAACCTCGGGATTCCTGAAGAAGAGCTTCTTCGTCAGCAGCAGGAGTTGTTTGCCAAGGTAAAGGTCCAAACGTGAGCTGGAGCTTTCTTTTTGAACTTTGCAGGCGTGTGTGATTAGAATAAGGTTTCAGCGAGGTCACACCGTTCAGACTCTACTCTATTCACACTCCTTTTCACATGAAAGAGAACAATCAGATTGATGTTTAATTTTAACTATCATTCTCATTAAGTTGTCATTCATTTATTTTTAAAGATTTGAGTGCTTTCTTTTTTTGATGATGGAGATACGTTGTTATGAAATGCTTCGGGATCTGTAAATCTGACCTGGAATTATATTTATTTTCATGAAATCCTACTCTGCCATTGAAGTCAAGATTCGAGTGTGAAGTCCGGTTTCTGTTTAAGGAGGTTTTGCAGCTTGAAATGTGGTACAGTTTATTAGATTTTATCAGATTATAAAACTCCAACTTTTTCTCGTACTTTTTACAGCTAAATAAAAAAAAACACGTCAGCCAAAAGATTTGTTTAACGACTGAACCTGAAACTAGAATTCTGGTTCCAAAATTATCTAAATAATAAGACCTAGTAGTCGCAGCGAGTGTCTCTGATTGTGTGTGGTTGCTCCACCCCAGGCCCGGCAGCAGCAGGCGGAGCTAGCGCAGCAGGAGTGGCTCCAGGTGCAGCAGGCCGCACAGCAGGCACAGCTCGCCGCCGCCTCGGCTAGTTCCACGCAACAGGCCGGTTATTCCCAGGATGAAGACGAAGAGGATGACATGTAGATTGGGACAGAGGTAGATTGTCACGTGTCTGTACATAGAAACACACAAACCTCTGCCGAACGCTCCTCGCCGGTCTGAACCACGGGTGCTGTTAGATCAGTAGCTGTGAACATTCACTTTTCTCATTTGAAGAAATCTGTGGTGGGTTTGTGTGTGGCGAGGACGTGGCGTCACTTCTGTTGCGTTTGGGAGTTTGTACTTTTGATTCCCGTGTAATGTTTTAGCCGTTTGCGTCGTCCTCGTGTTTTGTCTTTGTACCAGGCAGATCCAGGAAGTGTTTTTTTTTTTTTTTTGTTTCTGTTGATTATGTTTATAAGATTTGATCGTCGTGAGATGAGAGAATGTTAGTCAAGTCACGTGCGACTCGTGGCGATCCTGCACCCAGAACAGTATTCCAGGAGAAATTCCAAGGATAATTTTTTTTACAAGCGGGGTGACGTTTCTTACAGTACCAAAGACAGAAGATGCTGACGTGAATCGTGGACACAAGACGTTGCGAACCTGTTGATGGCAACTCGCGATTTCTATACTGTTTTGATAGATATTTCCTTTTGTAAAAGTTGCTTGTAAATACGTGGTTGGGTCATGTATTGTCCGGCTGGTCAGTGAAGTAGGAAGTATGTTCATAAGGAACGTGTACGTTGTATTCTATAAGCAATAAAGTCGACCTGTTTTGTAGCTTTGCTTTGTTTTTATTTCCTGTTTTTATCAGTCATTTTGAATTTGTCATTCTTGTTAATGATCCTATATTGCTCTATAATGGTGTTACTCATCGCCTTGATAGATCCAAACATGTGGAGGCCATAGCCTGCCGGCTGTATTCTCTTTCACGTTTGTCTTTAATAAAAGATGAAAATGAGACATGCACAGATTTAATCACCAATTTGATTTTTTTTATTGTTTAATTGACCTTTCTGTGTTTTAATTTGATGGTCGTTTATTATTTTTATTGTCACAGTTTTAGATCTGCTGTGTTTTGTGAGGAGAAAAACCGTATAAAAATACTGAAAACGGGTTCAAGGATGGACACTGTGTGGGCTGTGCACACAAACACACGTGTCATAGTCTGTGGGTGTGTAGTTCTCATCAAATCTTATTCTGTCACCTACGACCTCTGACCTAGTGGAAGTCGGCCAACAGAAACATGTGGTGGACTTTCAAACACTCTTTGGGAAGTCAGACAAATTTCAAGAAACATGGTAAACAAGATATTTGAGATCACAAATTGTGTTGCTTGGTTGCCAACAAAGTTTGGCAACAGGTCTTCTTGTTCTGCAAAATCTAGCCGTTTCCATAAATGCACGACTGGTCAAGGACCTTGGGCACAAGAACGTGTGTGTCAGGAGTCGCAGGTACCTGAAAAAGGTACTGCTTGGGTTTAATGATGATGATGTCACAGTCTTGGTGAAAACGCCAAAACGCACAGATGGTTCATAATTAAGCTGTTACTATAGCGACCATCGTTTTATGGTGAGACGTGCGTGACATGACGTACGCGCATTAAATGATTTAAATATGATCAAAACGGTAATCTTTCAAACGTGTAACGTTGAGAGGGTTTATGTTATTGCCTGTGGCGTGAAACACGGAGAGAAGCGGCTGTTATTCCTGGAGGCCGCTTAGCTGGCTCATTCCTCGGGCGGCTGTGGTTTTAGTGCGAGCACACCGAGATCTGCACCGGCTCGATGTTCCCTCGTCTTTAAATAACGAACAGCTGCTGCTGAATCAGCGGGGACCGGGCGAATGTGCTGCGATCCACGGAAGTGAGAGCTGCAAATGTCCGCGACGACTGTGTAACTCTAGCCGGCGACGCCTTCATTTATTTTTCGCGATTTAACTATGTTGACGTGAAATGTCCTGAGAATAACAATTAAAGTCGGTGTTCTGTTTTCTAAACATGCCATGTTAAACCGAATTAAAAAAAAAACTTCTGTAACGCTATCGTCAATTTAGCAATTAAACACTGATCACGATCCTATTGAATGAATAACAATTGCGCCACATGCGTTTATAGTCAAAATGCATTTTATTTATCAGCAATGTATCTGTCACATCGAGGGTGGAACATAAAAACAAATCTGCCGTGGGATCTGTTGGAAATTGGACAATAAACCAAGCGCAAAATAAAAAATATTAAAAAAAAAGTCGCCACCTAGAGGTGGAACGTATGGACGATTCCACAAATTCGGGCGCTCATAGCAGCTAACATGCTAGCGAAAATGACAGTGGTCAACCTGCAAATATTAGACTACAACTTAGGAATAGGGTTGATTGATCCCTGAACACAGTTAATCATAAACACAGGCAATTGATGACTTAAAAAAACATAATACAATACTGTATTGGATTGAGTTGAGGACAATAAACTGCTTCAGTTACAGAGCGAGCACTCAAACGACATTTTTATGACATGCAGGTGTAATGTAAAGTAACGATAAGCATGCAGTTTAAAATGGCGTTTAGCATAACTAGAATAATTAGCTTTAATATAACAAAAATGGTATGTGGCTAATGGAAAGTGGACTCCAGCTGTGACGTTTAGTGTGTAGCGGATCAGGGTTTGACGACATGGCCGGCGTGATGGCTAAGCATGTGTTCTGTGAGGAGCGAGTCCTGGGAGAATGATTTACCACATTGTTGACACATGAAAGCGTCCTTACAATGCTTCTTCTGATGCCTCGTGAGTGCTGCGGACTGGCCAAATGACATGTCAGTCAAGTGGACACGGCGGTGTGTGGCCAGGCGAGAAGCCACGGCGAATGCCTCTCCGCATTCTGGGCACTTGTGAGGCCGCGAGCCGCTGTGGACCATGAGGTGCTCGGCGAGGTTGGAGGCCTTGGTGAAGGCTTTGGAGCAGACGGAGCAGGTGAAAGGACGCTCTCCGCTGTGGATTTTCATGTGCTCTTTCATTCGACTGAGCAGGGCAAACGACTTCCCGCAGTCGGAGCAGCTGAACGGCCTCTCGCCCAGATGTGTTCGCTCGTGGCGGAGAAGAGAGAGCGGCTTGTTGAAGGTTCTCCCGCACTGCTTGCAGAGGAACGGCTTGTTGTTGCCATGCATGTTCCGCTCGTGTTTTCGCAAGTCGGAGGAACGCACAAAGTCCTTCCCGCAGTCTTTGCAGTTGTACGGCTTCTCTCCGGTGTGCGTTCGGATGTGCTTGCGGAAGTCTGAAGACCAGATGTAGGTCTTCTCACAGAACGGGCAGTGGTAGGGCCTCTCGCCCGTGTGCAGGCGTTTGTGCTGCTGGAGAGTTCCCTGGTGCGAGTACGTCTTCCCGCACATGTCGCAGACGTGTGGCTTGAGGCCGCTGTGAGTCTCGATGTGGCTCAGAAGGTTGCTGGACTTCTTGAAGGCCCAGTTGCAGTGCGTGCATTTGAACGGGCGGTTTTCCGTGTCTCCTTTCATTCCTCGCTTTTTCATTGCTGTGAACACACTTGGATTTGCAAACGGCTTCTCTGAAAGCAGCGAGATTTCCATTTCGTGTTCTTCAAACTTGCCTTCTGGACCATATTGATCTTTCGTCACCTTCTGATTTGCCTCGCTATGGGTAAAGCTGCTCGCGTCACATGTCTGACCACTCTCTTCCTGAGCTTCCATATCAGCCACATCTTCTTCTTTGAATCCCTGAGATGGTGCTTCAGCTGGAACTACACACAAGTTATTTTGGTCTTTTTGGTTTGTGTCATGTTTTTCAGGGGAACTTGTTGCAACCGTACTTGTACATCCTGTGTTTTTGGTGTCAGGATCAGGGATTTCGATGTCCATGGGCACATAATGCTTCTTATGGATCAGAATTTTTCTAATGCTTCTTTTGGATATATAGCTGTTCCCTGTAAAAATTGCTAAGTTTAGCTGGTTGCTCATGTTAATTTGTGTCTCTGCTCTTGGACATGTGTTAAATTGGGGCGAAGACTTCTGAAGATTCATCCTGTGGATAAAAGACCTAAAATAGGCATACAGAATGTTGTGTCATTTCTTTAGTATACATTATCGAAATAAATAGACAGAAAAGATTCAATCTTCTTAATATGAACTTTAATAACAAATTGTTTTTTTAATCAGATACTAAGGAATTGCATGCAGATATATTTCATCATTAACCTTGTTGTCAAGTTAAATTACATTTGCAATAAAAAATAAATAACAACCTTTGTTGTTAATGAAACAAATTTAAACAAAAACTGCTTGAAACAAATAGCTTCAACCAAGAAAGCAGTTGTTGATTAAATTTTACCTTTTTTAAAACACATTTTCAAAACATTTTTTTAAATGAATACACACAGTGTTACTATCATATGATTTTATCCCATAGTTATTATATTAATACAGTAAAAAGCAACAAATAGAACATGATGAAACAGTACTCAAGAGCTACAAATTGCCCCTCTGATCGTAATTGATTTCAAATCAGCTCGCCACACTCACTGACACACACACACACACACACACACACACACATCTATTAAGCATCATTGGACGCTGTTGTCCCAGTGTTTTTCATCAACTGTATTACAGAAAGATTCAAACATCCCACACACGTGAAGCGTGTCTTACCGTGCCAGGATGGGACCACCACTGCGAATCCCCCCACAAACTCCCCGGCGTTTAAGACGACACAGGAGGAGCCAGTGCACACACAGACACCCGCACACACACAACTGTGCTCAGCACTTTACATTCAACTGGTGTAAATAGACTCGTACATCAGGAGAAATGTTCATACAGTAATCTGGGAATATTTATTTTGCACATTGGTGGAATGAGAAACATGATGATGGCAGGAAAAAGCAAAAACCTGATCCTGTCTGGCAGAAGCGCAGAGAGACCAGGATAGTGAGAAGAAACCCGAGAAGACGCGAACAGGCCGTGGATCAGCGACCGCAACACACCTGTTTGCTGCGGTGCAGAGTTCCTCAGGCCGCATGAGAAAAGAACGCATATTAATGCACATTACCCAATGTGATTCAGCAAACTTCAAATTAAGTGAATTAAGATGTGAAGCGCTCAGACGTCAAGGCGTCGTCTCAACTCGCCTTCCATTAAAAAAAGTTAGTCACGGTTACTATAAAACTGTTGTGCAAAATAACACGTTAATATTTAAATGCAGACTCAATGTGCCACACATAGTGTGTTTCTGTGTAAAAAAAAAAAAAAAAAAAACATTAATTGAGTATGAGGTTATTTTTACGGGATTTTGCGAATTAATCAAGTTTGGTAAAGACGGTTTGGAAAAAGCACAATAGCCATTAATTTTTGTTCCAGTAGTGTAAAGTACTTGAGTAAATGGGCTTTGTTACTTTACTTTAGTGTTTTTGGCTACTTTGTACTTGCACAGAGTATGAAAAATATAAGCAATTTTACTCTGTACTTGACTACACTTTTGACTGAGTATCTGTACTCTTAATTCCACTACACTTGAAAGGACACTTACCATTAAATTGTGATTTATGTGTGACAAGTTAGCATCTTTTTCTACAGTGAATTTTATTTGTGGACATTTTCATTGGCTTACGAGGCGATATCGACATCTGCAGGGTGCTGAAGGTACTGGATGCTGTTTATGAGCTAAAGTGTGAACGTGAATTAAAGGTTTGAAAAATGTGGTTAATAAGGTGGTTAATAAGCGACATGGCTGTATCCAGTGATGGTTCTTTTTAAACTTTTGTTCTGCCATTTTGGTATTTGGAAGTTATGGAGGTTTTAAATTTCATTTCTATACCAGGAAATAAAACATTGTTTTTCACATTTCTTGGTGTTTTTAGAGCCTCAGTTCAGAGTAAAGTACTTTACTATAAATACAATTTATAAATTACCAAAATATAAATACAATAAAGTGCTCCAACACTTCAAACCAAACCAAAACCTTTTTTCTGTGACTTTGTTCAAAACATCATAATATATATTATGACACTCCAAAAACACATGATTAAATATGAGCTAAGTGGATCATTATTCAGGACGTGTAACTACCAATATAGCACACAAATAGACTCAACCAATTTTAACAACTAGAATCTGGAAGTTTTCATTGATCAACAGCTTAACTGATTTACTGTATTATTATACATGTATGTCTTTTTTCCTGTATGCTAGTAGATAGTTAATGAAGTCCACATTTGTCCAAGCACGATGGAGTTGTCTTCACCCGTGTTAGTTTGGAAAGACTAGAGTGTTTTTTGAAGACAACACACTGGTGGATTTGCCTCGAGGCAACAACAGAAAGATGTTTAGGGCGTAGTGGGAATGCAGTACACGTCAACCTTCCACAGTAATTCGACATTAACAGTGAATTATGTGAGATCATGCGAGACTCGTCACGATTAAAACAAGGCAGTTCAAGCAGCGACTTGTCATGATTGAGGTGATTGTCTTCCACATATCTCAGGGCATTATGTCAGCCAGGGAAAACACCGTAATGTTTAGACTACAAGGCTTGTCTAAAATACATGTATGTTCATTCACTTCATGTCTTTCACCATTATGCACTTTACATTAAACTCATTTTCACTATTTCTGCACTTCTGGTTAGACCAAACTGCATTTTGTTGCCTCGTACCTGTACTTTCCTAATCTAAAAAATGTTTCAAAACTCACTGAAAAACCTTTTGTGTGGAAGAAAATAATGTTTATTAATGGTGAATCTTGTAATCTGAAAAATACAGTACACTGAGTTAGACAGACATTTTTATTTTGTTTTCATCCCTTATGTCGTTTATAGTTTTAATATTTTCTATTTATGGTGCTGTAACTCAAAAATGTTCTCATTTGCAGGACGAATAAAGGTTCTGCTTGTCTGACTGTCTGTGCCCAGTGTAGTAAAACTGCAGAACTTTCACAGAGATGTCGTGGAGTGATGGTGGTCCTGAACCGTTTTCTCTTTATTAAATAAGAACAGTCAAAATACGGTCATTCTTTAAACTTCCACTCCTGTCGACACATGGGACACTGCTGCTGGACCTGCTGCGAGTTCAGCCACTTCAGGATGCAGTGCATGTGGAAGCAGTGAGAGCACTGACCCCAGACCAGGGGGCAGTCGTCTCCAGGGACCTTACCTGACAGAAAGAAAACCATCACCAAGGTACATAAAGGTCATCGTGATGAAACCTGAGGTCACTCACAGTCTGGACAGCAGCCATTGAAAGGCGCTCTGCAGATGCCACAGTTTTCATCGTTGGCCACCCACAGCCAGGAAGCCACGGCGTTCCACTCTGTTATTTTGATCTTCATGGTAACTGGAAAATAGTGTTCAAGACCTCATTAAGGCTAAATCATTTCACTGATCACTTGATGCGTTTTGTTCTTCTGGTGTGAACTAGGGTGATAACTTTTCAACTGAAGACGGACAGACGCTGTGTTTGAAAGGAGTGTGTTCGTAAATAATATACTGCAGTGCACACCTACATTATTAACATTACGATATTACATTACATTCACAACCATGAAACTTTTAACGCTCTTGGGTCCAGAGATGAGCCATGTGACAATCTACACAGTTGGTTTTGAAAACACCAGAACAAACATAATTAAAAAATAACTACATTTGAAGTTTGTGGTGTGAAAAGAAGCTCCATCCATAGCATCATGTTTTAGTTTTTACTTGTGTTTTTTTTTTTTTACAAAAACTATATAGGTTAATTTACGTAATGTTATACATTTGTGCTTTGTAAACTCTGCATTGTAAGTATTCTCGTCTCCTTGCACTGGATACCAGTTGCTGCTAGAATCATGTTGAAAGTTTTAACTTCATGACCCTTACTATTTTACAATTAAAATCTCTTAAAATGATATTGACCTTTTCAGCTGCCCCCTGGTGGAACAGATTACCTATTACAATTCGAATGTCTACCACATTTGTGGCATATAAAAAGCACTGAAGACATAATATAGCTCATGTAAAGCTTCTGCTCCTCGCTTTTTAAGTTGCATTGGGAAAAAGTGTCTGCCAAATAGCTATAAAAGCAAAAAATTGGTTTGTACCTGTTTTCGGGTCATACATTCTGCTTCAATCTAGATGAGGTGAAAACCCAGGATTTATCTAAACAAATACACGGCGAATTCATATAATTTACACTCATTTGACAGAAGGAATTATTTTTCATATGAAATATTTTTTACCAAATAAATTCCAATGTTCTGAACAGAAAATCTGAAATCCTTCGCTTAATGTTTTTGTTTTCCTAGTCAAGCCATACACTGCACAACATGGAACTCTGGGTAATGAAGTGTGCACGTTTTGCGACGAGACATATTCTGGTGACTTTCACCACAGAATAATCAATTAAAAATCAATTAAACTGCTGCGGAAAAGACGCTATTTCCTAAATCAGCTCGGTGGGAGCCAATTACATTTAACAAATGTGCGGATTATTAATTTTGCTGATTGAGATGATATGTCAAAACTGCACTGCTTGCACCCGAATAAAAATGTGTAAATCTGTAAATCCGTTAGCGCACAAACGTAGATGCTCTATGAGAAGAACCTTTCAGGGACAAAATATTCAAAATACGTACAATTTACGAGCGTTTTGAGACAGTTAAAACTGTGAAAAGCGCCCTACAAATACTCATATTATTATTTATTATTATTTTGAAAGGGTCGGCGAAAACTAATACTTTAGAAAAGCTTGTTGCAAACAGTCGTCGGAATAACGAAGTAAAATAAACTAAAACAATTACTAACCAACTTGGCTGCGTCTGATTGATCCGAATCTTTACATTCACATCCTCGCAGCTTCCGAATGACGCTCGTCGCACAGTGAAGCGTCACTGAATGTGATTGCGTCATTTTGCCGTCAGCCAATAAGCTTACAGAACCGTATCGAAGCAGTGAAGGGTTCATATTTGTTATTAATCTGATTATTTTATTTGCAAGATTTCACTAATTCTGTTTTCGCTAATTGTATACTTCTCTGCATGATCTCTGGCGTTAACAAAGCTTCTTAAACACAATTGTAAACACCGGTATATAATATGCATAAGTTTTAATAAGGTTCAGAATACAGGTGGCAGTTTTTCCACAGCTACATAACACCCTGCCACATATGCATCTGTCACTAATAGGATATCGTGGCGCAGCAATTAAATAATTTTATTGTACAGGGAAACTTGTGTAGTAGAAAATTGAACTTAAAAAAAAAAAAAAAAAAAAAAAAAAAAACCGCATGAGCGGTTTTAGTATTATGAAATAAAATGTATATAAGAAATTAAGAATTTAAGAAACAATTAGTAATATATTAGGTAAATTTAGTTAACACAAAATTCAAAACCCTCTTTTTTATAATGTACAAGACTAACTCTAATAAAGTTATACAATAATTATTTTAGTGTTTCCTCTTATACCTTTTAGGTGATTAAGTTAAAGATTTTGTTTAGAATTATAAAACAGAACCTTTAGTTTGTAAGCTTGTGAACATTATAGCTTTTATTATTTCGAAGTACGAACAGTATAGCAGGCGTTATTTCAAACGTTTATCTTTAGAACGAATTAAACCCGACATGGCAAACGTTTTCAACGAATACAATCGAATACAACATGATTGCTTATTTTAGGCAATTATAAACTGCAAGGGCGCACTTTTTATGAAAAGCAGAAGGCGCAGGGCGATGGTCCGCCAACAGGAGGCGCTTTAGCAGCGCTTTACTCCAGAGAAAACATCAACATTTGAAGGATTTTAGACATGGAAAGTCGTAATACTTATAAAGCCACAGTAAAAAAAAAGCTCAAATTAAGTCGTGACGAGAAATAAAAATACGGCCGTCCTTTGGAATGACTTCCGTATTGTTAGCGGTCTCCTAGCAACGAGAAACGCAAACGGAGAGCAGCAGACGCGATAAGAGCATCATCTTTTGATTAGGTAAGTCAGTATCTTTCATTGCTTTCAATCGCAAACAACAGCCGTTCTTGTACGGAATTTTCAAATGGTGATTCTTTTTGTTTTTATTTGTTTTTCACGAGTTGTTTACAGCAAGCGCATTTCAAGAGCTTTGATAGTCATAAGAGCATTTACTCGTTAAATAAAACATCGTCGTTATCTTAAAAAAATGATTAAAGTTGACAAACCAGAAGAGACAAAAGTAAGACTGTGGTAATTATCTAGACATTTTATTCACAGAGTGAAATGATGGAGTCGATGGTTGAATATCAGAGTAACCCAGCACAGTTAAACAGCTCTGGTGAGAAAAACATGATCATTTTTGATAGCAAATTTGTAATTGTGTGTGTTTGTTTTGTGAGTGTGCATGTGTGGATATAAAACTGAAACAGCACAGGATAAGAACATTTAAAAAAATAAATCCTTCTACAGACTAGTTTGTTGTTGATGTTTCGTTCATTTGCAGAGATGGGCATCATGCCCCCTGGTGGGAGTGGCATAGATGAAGGAAGTGAAGATGAGGAAGACGAGGAAGAACTTGTTGTGCTAGATTGTGAGCATGTAAGTTAATTTCATGTTTGCTTTAACAATCAACACTTTAAAAACAGTAACACATTCACATATTATTGTCTGATGTTCCTTTACCTCTTTTGTGCTGTTTCCTCCAGCCTCTGATGGAGAGATTTCAGGAAGCTTTACAAAAGCAACTACAGGATCAGCTGAATGAAGTCAGTAAAGAAATTGAGGACCTGGTAGGAAACACATTTCTTTCAATAGAATGAGAAACTACTAAGTTCTGCATACATTTTGTCTTCAATTAAGATAGACAGGCCGTCCAACTGACAGAAAGACAGGTAAATAAGGTTAAGAGGGTGAAGAGCCAAATCTTTTGATTGAAAAAATATTTGCTAATCCAATGTGCCACATGTGGACATCTCTGGTCTATAAACCCACAAGGGGGAAAGTGTTGAAATTGAAGATAAAATGATTCTGGAATAAACGTTTTCTTATGATGTTCTTCCGACAGAAAGCCACTGAAAAGGCTGAAGCCAAAAAGCGACAAGAGCTGGGTGTAGAGGTCTACATAATGGAGGGGGTTTTGTCCAAACTTCAGGTCACACTGGAGGCCAACACTGATGCCAATGTCTCAGCTGAAGCTCAGAACAGTGAAGCCAGTGATCATCTGAAGGTGCTGAGAAGCCAGTATCAAGAACGATACAGTCAGGTCAACAAACAATATCTTCTGGGTATGATTCCTGTTTTTTTCACATGAACTCTCAGTCTCTTTGTATTTTTTATTTTATCTGATAAAATTGATTAATAGACTACTCCATAACTTATAGTGTCAGACCTACAGACTAAGGTGGAGCGTCTGGACCTAAAGTTGCATTACCTGCAGAAGACAGACTCTAGCCTGTCTTCAGACGTCAAATCTATAATAAATGCATCACATAAAGTCCAGAAAGAGAGAACTCAAGCTGAGGAGCACAAGCACCATCAGGTGAAGTTTCATATCTTTCTCTTCTAGAATGCACTTGTTTTAGGGTTTGCTGTTGTTTTTTATAAAAATATCTCCTTTTATCTCTGTCAGGACCTTTACGTTGACCGATTAACAAAGCAAGTGGGAAAGCTCTCATCCCAGATTTCTCTTTATGAGGGTCAAATCTTCACCATAAACAAAGACACCAATGTTACCAAGGAAGCACTGAGTGAGGTCAGAATCTAGTTTAATTGTACTCAAGCATGTAATCATTAATTGTAATCAGCATGCTCAGTGTTTGTCATAATGTCAGAAATAGAACCATATGACCAGGAATAACACATGACGAAAAAAATATTGCAAGTGGGCATTAGTCATCTGATGTTAATCAATATTGTATTCCTGTACATTATCCCTTTTGGTTGATAACAGACTTGAGTCATTTTCTGAAATTCTCAACACGTTTGAAGCATGTTTCCTAGGAATATTAGCATATTTCTTTCAGGTAGTAATAATCTCTCAAGCTCCTCCAGATTTGTCAGTTTTCTGGCACAATCTCTAGACGTTAAAGTGCCCCACATGTTTTCTATAGTAGTCAAGTACTGTTTCTTTTTGTTTGGAAGTTTTTCTTCACTCGAAGTGAGGTAGATTTTGGGTTGTTGTTATTCGGGAAGACAAAATGTGGACCCAAGATTTACTGCACAATATTTTCAAAGGATATCCTCCACTTTCATGTTATAGTTTTCTCCTTTGATTTCGCCAACCTTGATAAGATTCCCAATGCCAAATGTACTGAAACATCTCCACAAAATGAGACTCACACCACTGTGTTTTACTGAAAATATTGACAATATCTCTTTGGCAACAAATCTAGTTTTGTCTAATCAGACAAAAAACTAAAAACATTTCCAGTGTGCATCACAATGTTCATTCTAAAGTGTAATCTTTCTTGGTCGACAGCCTTGCAGTTTATTTCTCTGCCTTGCCTTTAGAAACCTCACACTGATTGTTTTCCAAACTTTTCCTTCGGCCTCATCTTGTACTACACTGTGTTTGTCTTTTTAAACAAACAACCAATAATTAGTGATTCTTACAAGCTTTGTTCGTTGAAATAATTCTTTACAAAAATGCAAAATTAGTGTTTGGATGGGCTTCCACAGGTACAACTGGAATTGGATTCTGTCATTGTTGAGTCTAAGCATCTGCTCCATCAATATAACCAGAGTGTGCAAATCCTAAAGAGACGAGATGAGGTTCACACTGGTCTGCAGGATGAATTGAGGTGAGCGTACATAGACAGTGTCTTGTTTCTCTGTTCTCCTTGGGCTGCAAAATTGACATTTTGCTGATACCTTCTCTAGGCAAGCGAGAGATCACGCGACTTCTCTAGATTCAGTGATTGATGGTTACAGAAGGTCCATCATACTTGAAGAAGAGCAACATGAACATCTCACTCTGCGCCTTAAACAAGTTTTGGAAAAGATTTCTGCCTCAAACAAACTTCTCAAACAGTTCCAGGAGAAAACAGAGATTCTGCAAGTTCATTTCAGAACATACACACAAGCTGTGCAGGAGACTGAAAAGATCCACAGAACACTGCTTCAGGTAAACACATTTATCCATTATCATTTAGCTGGGTCCTTTGGTACTAGTTTAACTGATTTTAAGGTTTCATTTAGAGATACGTTCAGTAAGACTTCAGAGCAAAGTTGGGGCCAAAAGTCAAAACAAGATGATCTTAGTACATTGTCCTTAGATTGATACTATATTTATAGTATATAAAGTGTGATATAGCAGGGCTGTCAAACCCAAAGTTTGCTTGTTGCTCTAACATAAATCCTTTTAACATAAAATTTTGTCACCTTATGAAAACACACACTAACTCCATTATGAAGGATCAAACTGTCCAAGTGAATAAAGAAAAACAACATAAAACTGTGGAAACACTGCCATGACTACCATAGACGAAGGGCATTGTGGGAAATGTAGTTTTTGGGCAACTCACGCTCTTAATTTCTTTTTTCTATTTATTTTTAGGCACTCAAAACTTTTAAGTTCTCGCGGGCCACATAAAATGACATGGAGTACCACATCTGGCACCCGAGCCTTGAGTTTGACACATGTGTACTATAGTATTGGTTTAGTAGTATTACTTAGTTTGAGGTCTGATCTGCACCACTATCTTGGCTAATCCACATTCATATAATGAATCTTGATTTTGGTTGCAAAGAGATGTTGCTGGATGCATTTGTTCCCTCACAAGTCAGGTCTGGTTTCACTGTGATCCACCAAACAGTTCATTTCCCGCATTGATTTTAGCTATATTAGCTATATAAGAGTTTCTTTGTATTGATGTGATTCTAATCTGTCGACTGAATCTGTCTGACTTGGTTTCTGTCGGACTTTTGCAGGACTGTGAGGCACATCAATTTCAGGTCGAGGTTCTTAAGAAGCACATGGAAAAAGAGTCTGAAGTTTATGACGGACTGGAGAAGGAGCTCATTAACAAACTGCAGGAGCAGGTCATGCACTCGAACGCTGCCTCAAACTCGGCTCGTCTGTCAGAGAAAGTGGCAGAACACCGACGAGAGAAGGTACAGCCGTTCCATCACACATGTAAATCACAGTGCAATGCTCTGAATCATCAACAATGTGCGATTCAATGTTCTTAAACATATTTATTGACAACCATTTGGACATGGGGTGTTGCAGGTGACAGAACTGGTGAAACTGGAGAATGACATCACTACACTGGCACTGAGTTGTCAAGGCGTGAAGGCAAACATTGACTCAATGTTAGAGTTGCAAACTGAACTTGTGGAGAAAATCAATCAGCAGAACCATCTCCTGTCCGCATGTGAGGCTGAGACTGATAAAAACGGCAAATTGACCCAACGAAAAAATGCCACCATAACTTCACTCACTGAGAAAATCAACAGTATCATGCACAGCACTGGGGTTAGAACTTACTTCTTCTCATGGTTTATGTGCCAGTGTATGTGCTTGGCTGAGATAAAAATGTCTTTCTAAGAACTATATCTTCCTAATTTAGAAGTGATGCCTTAACCTGTGTGATGTTAACTTTTTAGGATATTAAAAGTTGAAGTTCTATTTGCCCGTTCCATTTTTGACTCTAACGCAAACAGTACAATGTAAGAAAAATGTCAAGTGCAAATATAATTGACAACAGACTATACCACACGTAGATGTTGGGATATCCAAATATTGAGAAAACGTTGAATATTGAACGTGTTTAATATTCCATGCCATTTATGAAACATTTTGATTTGTTTTTGTGATATCAGACCGGAGACATGAGTCCTCTGGAGATCGACCTGTCCAACCTGACAAAAGCCATAAAAGAAGTTGATGCAGAAATTGAAGACCTTCAGCAGCAGTTGTCTTGGCAGCAAGGAACGCTGCTCAAACTCATCCATGACAAACAAATCCTCTTGAGCTCCACACACACCTTACGCACACAGCTGTCGATACTGGAGCAGAGCAAGTACAAGAGGGAGAGTAAGTACCAGCTCCATCTTACTCCACCCTTTTTCCTCATAACATCCATTTGGTCTTTTTTTGTTTTTCTCTTATTTTCAATTGCCAAATAATAACACAAAGCCTCCTGCATAAACTGATGACGAGACGAACAAGAGTAGACAGGACTTTATCTCAATCCTTTTTGTAAAGTGGTACATTGGGAGGACGGTATGGTGGAGCAGTGGGTAGCACATCAAGGAGGACTGTTAGGACTGTTTGTGACTCAAGGTGTGAGTTCGAGGCTGGTCGGGGCTTTTCCTTGCAGAGTTTGCATGTTCTCCTTGCATGTATGCTTGCGTGGGTTTCATCCGGGTCTCCGATTTCCTTCCCCAGTTCAAAAACATGCATTTCACACGGAAAATCGACCATAGTTGTGTGAATTTGTGTTTCCTGCTCTGCAATTGTTTGTTCTACCTCAGGTCCAGAGTATATAGACGCCAGCTCCTCCTTGGGAGAATTTTTCAACGATTACTTAAAAAAATATTATAAACTCACTGGAGTAAAATAACAGAACTTTTTGAACATATCCCAGTAAATCATTTTGACATTGATTACACCATTTCAGATCTTTGTCTTGGGTTTGTGTCATAGGGGAGCTAGAACAGGAACAGCATGAGGTGGCAGACCTGGACAAAGATGTCAAGGCTCTCAGGACTGATATACTAAAGCTGAACACTCTTCTCAGTCAGAACTGCGATGTGAAACAAGCTATGCAGCAACGGAACACTATCATGGAAATGGAACTAAGGCAAAAAATCAAGGTCAGTTGAGTGTTTTTTTTTGTTTAAGTTTTAGATTATTATTCCTACCAGAAAAGAGGAAATAGAAGTTGTGGTGCAGCGTTAGGGAATTGGTCTTGTGTCCAAGAGGTTCTACAACTGAATGTCCTTGGGCAAGACACTGATGCCCACATGCCCCCTGGCACCACGGTTTAAAGCTGCCTGCTGCTCCGGGTTTGTGTTTGTAACTTCTAAGAATGTTTAAATGGAGAACACAATGTTGATATGCAAATCAACTAAAACACAAGCACAAGATGGAATGCACACTTTATTAAATATTAAACACTTGTAAAGTAAATATGTGTGTGATCTGTTTTTGTTTAAGGAGGAAGAGCAGAATGTGGTTCAGACTGAGATAAAGCTGGAAAATCTGGAAAAAGAGAAAGAGAGACTTGTCCACTGCATATTAGAGGCTGAGTAAGTTCCCACCACTGTGTTTATTTCAGTCACATTTTTATTCATTATTCCACCTGATTCATGAAATTTACAACTTATTTACTTATAATACACTGAACAAAAATAATGATTTACGATACTTGTTATTGCTCCAGTTTTAGTGAGATTAATTAAAAGATCTAAAACATTCTCTACAAACACAAAATACCCATATCTCTCAGATATTGTTTCTGTCAATATGTGATCGTGAACGCTAATGATTGTGAACCAAGATAACCCCATCCCACCACACAGGTGTGCCAGTTCAAGTTGCTGATTAGACAGCATGATTAGTGCAACCCAATCACACTATCACAAATTAACCAAAACAATATTTGAGAGATACGGATATGTTGTGCATGTTGAAAATGTTTCAGATCTTTGAAATCATCTCACATTTACAGTCATTTAGCAGACGCTTTTATCCAAAGTGACTTACATTTCATTACTAATTTTTTACATAAACGAGAATAATACCTTGTTACATTTGCTAGATATCAAACATGTATGTACCTATATTCAAAGAGAGCTTTCCGTAAACTGGTCTGAAAACCAATTCCCTTTAGTTTCTTTCTGGAAACATGAAACTGATTCGCTTTATTTTTACACTTGAATGATCCTAATCTGGATTGATTTGCAGGGGTCAGATCATGCTGTGGAAAAAGAAAACTCTTCTGCTAGAGGAAACTCGGTGTGCTATGAGTTTAGACACTGAAGAACTCAGGGCCATGAAGGCAGATATCCGTCGCATGGAGGTGTGTGCGTGTGTGTGTGTGTGTCGAAACATGTTCATTTCAAAATACTGTGCAATGAACAGACAAATGTTTTTTGTCAAAGGTTGACTACACACAGCTAATGAAGCAGCAGAAGCAGTTGTTGAAAGATATGGATGCCGAGGGCATCCTGATTGGGCAGATTATGGCTGGATCACATTCTAAACTGAAGCAGTCCCCGCACACAGATAACTACAACCGTCTCCAGAGTCTCCGCAGGACGCTTCGCGAAACAAGAAAGGTGCTATAGAAGTGTAGTTTGATAATTGAAAAATATTTTTGATAAAGTTCACCGCTGGGTTGTTCAGTTAACTCCGGTTATCAGAACAATCTCGTACCAGTGATGATAATCTGTTTCCAGAGACTGTATAAATCTAGTGATAAATTGTAGTTGTTCCTAGTAGTATCTGCTGCATAGGATCTCGCTGTGATTAACACTGTTTCGAAAATGTGACATCATACTTAGCAGCCAATCACATAACAGAATAATGGATGAATTGATGTAATTGGTCAGATTTTCACAAGGCTCATTTAAATAAAATATAAAAAAAAAACATTAACAAGAAAATTAACATGTAGCACAAAGTGTGAATGACCATGTATCTCAATCTTTGTCGTAAATCTGTTTGTGGGGTTGTGTTTGCAGCAAGCGGAGGAGTGTGATGGTGTTATAGATCAGATGAAGAGGAAACGGAGTTCTATGTACTCAGAGTTAAACGACAAACAAGCGGACCTCACTGAGCTTCTCAAAAGAAGAGTGACGGTCTCTCACAACATCACACAACTACAGAACACTAAAGAGAGAGTAAGCATCACAAACCTTCATTTGGACTCTAAACACCCCATGCTCACCCCAATATTTCAATTCACTGTCTGTAGTGTTGTTGGCCATTATTTTTGTCAAGAAATCAATTTTATACTATTTGAATTTTGGGTCATGATGTGGAAGTAGCCGTCACTAGTAGCCGTCACTTTGTCATCTTGATCCACCAACATAAAGCAGCTGCACAACATGATGATGATAATAATATTAATAATAATAATATTGTGTGAACATCACACACACACACACACACACACACACACACACACACACACTATTTGCCCTGCAGAATAGCAGCAGCCAAATGCACCAGCGTCCACTCACATCTGTACATCACCAAACGCATGTTATTGAGCTGTGGGAGGAAACCGGAAACTTGAAGTAAATCCAGGCAAGCACGGACATGCAAACTCCAGACAGAAAGGCCTCAAACTCACACCTTGAGTCTCGAACAGAACTTTCTTGCTGTAAGGCACCAGCGCTACCCACTGCTCCCCTGTGCAGCTGATATTCCATTGCTTAATTGACAAGAATGACACTCGGTCCTCTGCTGTGTTCAGAGATGTTCTTATCCAAACATTTTTTGTTGGAGTTTCTGTTGCATTCTCATCATCTCTAGCTGGTCTGCCCATTGTCTTCTGATATCTGACCAAGTATATCTAAGTACATTATACAAAGTAAATTTGTACCCACAACTGTTGCTGACACAGCATTTTTTTCTTTTCTTATTATTTATCCTAAATGTCAAACTTTAATATGCTCTTTATACCCTAGAGATGGTTGTGCATGAAAATTCCAATAGATCAGTTTATTAATTATTCACCAATTATTAATACAAATGATTCATGATAAAAGTTAGAGTTTATGTCAAGCTCAGGTTTATTTATATAGCACTTTTCTTTAGACCAACGCAAAGTCGTTGTGCGGAATTAGTAAAAAATAGTCTTTAAAGAAGAAAACTGTCAATTGTTCATCTACGTTCAAAAATTAGGAAAAAGTCAGTTAAAAAAGAAAAATGTCCATTGTTCGTCTGTGTTCAGACTATGGACAATGACCAGAAGAGCTAGATCGCGGCAGTGGCTAGGAAACAAATCATTAATAATATAATCCACAAACCTATAGAAACCGATCTTGAGAAATTAAATAAAAAAGCGTTTACACCACATTTTTGAACAACAAACCAATATTAGGAAGATTCATATCATTTTCTGAAGCCACACAGTTCTGAAGTCATTTAACCATTCTCCCTCCAGAATTTTCTTCGTCTTCTTAAGCTACAAACTCGAGCAAAAAGGATGGAGAAATTCATGAAGCGTCCAGGCAGTCGCATGGCCCCAGATGTTCTGGAGAGCACTTCACAGATGCTGGAAACAAAACTTCAAACGGTCAGCACAACAATTCATTGACACAATAAAAATCAAATATGCGATATGATGTTTAGAGGGTGTTAATATTTTTCAAAAAATTTAAGTGATATTTTAATACCTATTTTAAAGCAGATCTGAACCAATTTTAGGACACAGAATACAAATTCTCAATTAATTTGTGTAACAATAATAATAACAACAACCAAGAAGAAAGGTGTATCACAGAATAGCTCCATCGGTTTGGTTTGTCATCAACCTTAGGAAAAATTAAAATGTTACTTTCTGCTTTGATCGCAGGTTGAATCGATTGTTAAACGCTTGATTGAAGAGAATCCGCAGCATGGCAGCGCTCTCCGCAGAGTGAATATCGCGCTGGACGAACACTTTCACGCCATTTCTGTGGCTGGGAACAAAAAATAACATGCATGACTGGATTGGATGGTGATTGGCTTTACCATAATGACATTTGAATTTCTGTCAGTGTCCAAAATAAAAATGTAAAAATAAAGTAAAATAAAAAATGTATTTAAATAAAATAATAAAAAAAATATATATAAAAACACATAACACGGTCAAATAAACCAAAATGATTACAGCCCTGTTAAAGCACACTGAAACTGTTATTTTTTCCATGCAATAAAAAGTTTGAATGATTTGAAATACCATTCTGGAAGCACTTTTGATGTACTGATAAATCTGCCAGATGATGTGGGATTCTAAACCGCGGAGGTGGATCTACATGCAGTCCAAAGTTCATTTCTGGACTTATACTGTCGATCCAAAGGCTTGAGTTTTCAAAAAAAAGAAACCAGACTGTTTATGCAAAAATGCACGTATCCAGTAAATGTTGCTTTGAATAGATAGATATCGGTCTATTCTCAAATTCAAATCAAAATTAAAATTAAAATGTTGTTTGTCACATACAAATTACGTGGTACAACATGTAGAGAAATGTGTTTTTGATTGCTCCAGCATTTAAACATAGGGATGGGGGAAAACACAATAAAAAGACAAAGAATATAAATACGATAAAAACAATTGTTTTCTTTTCTTAAGATAAAAGTTTTTATCTTTTTCTTATCTTTTCCTTTCTTAATTGTTCTTAAGATCAAGATAAATTATGAAATATTAATAAAAATACTAAATTTCCAAGACAATCGAATAACGCAGAAGTGAGTAAAATACAAAAAAAAGTGACTACAGAAAGGTTTCCAGTTTAAGGTGTCTAAAATGTGAGTGATCCAGAAAGTGTTTGTAAAAGTGACCGGTTAAAGTTAAATTCTATCTAAATATATTCTGTCTAAATCCAAAGTTCAACTTTCATATTACGAAAAATGTCTTAATCTGATTTTGTCAACTTTTCAAATATAAATAAACGATTACCCACTTCCCCCGTTTTTTAATTGGGTTTACACCAGTGTAACAAAAGGTGTTGTTTGCCTGACGCGTGAATGGCGCACCACGTAAGTTTCGTTTTCCCCGCCCTTACAGTTTTCCGTACTTTCGCTTTCATTGAGATGCTTTAAAGGCATTCAGCCATCGAAGCTTCGCTGACACTGACGGGCCCACGATGGCGGAAAACACTCCTCTGACGGATAGCATGTCTCTGCTGGGACTGGAAGACGAACTCACTTGCAGCATCTGTCTAAGTCTGTTCGAGAAGCCGGTAAGTTTGATGTGCGGACACAGTTTCTGCTCCAGCTGCCTCGAGGCGACATGGTGCCACGGCACAAACCTGTTCTGCCCGCATTGCCGAATGGAGTTCAGCTCCAAACCCGATCTCAAACACAACACGGTGCTCAGCGCGGTGCTCGACGCCTACAGAGTAAAAGCCGGTTTACCCGAACCAGAACCAGTCCAAACGCCCCCTGAAGAGGGCACGAAGAACCCAGACGTGGTGAAATGCGACTACTGTGCGGAAGGCGAAGCCGTGAAGACGTGTCTGACTTGCGTGGCCTCATACTGCGCGCTTCACGTCAGGCCGCACATGGAGAACGCTATCTTCAGGGCCCATAAACTCGCCGAGCCGCTTCCCGACCTGCTGGAGCGCCTGTGCTCGGAACACAGCAAACTGTTGGAGCTGTTCTGCACCAAGCACAGCTGCTGCATCTGTAACGCGTGTCTGCAGTTTGCACACAAGGGCTGTGAGTTCATCACCACAGAACAAAAGCATGACAAACAAAAGGTGAGTCCAGAGGTGTACCTGAGAACAAGTCCAAAAAGACTTGAGTAAAAGGTCGTAAGGTATCAAGTTTTAAAAGAACTCAAGTATTTTACTCTGAATTTAAGCAAACAAAACGGGTAGGGGTAGGGGCCATGGACTCGTGTCCAAGAGATTGCTGGTTCAAATCCCCCTACGGCTGATTCTGCAACTGAGTGTCCTTGGGCAAGACACTAACCCACATGCACTGCTCTTGTGTTAGATCGTGGTCCTGATTAGATAATTGCCCCAGGGGGATAAATACAGTGCTTACAAAAAAAATGAACAGCATTCTGTATCTTCAGCATCCTGCGGATGGCGAGATCGTCTCGTCCGGCTAAGAAAGTAACCGCAGTATAGAAATATCGCTGACAATATCACAATGTAACGAGTAACGGTAAGCGTCCAATCAAATGTAGTGGAGTTAAAAGTACAGATACTTAATCAAATGTAGTCAAGAAAAGAACAACATATTTTTGAAACTCAGCACAAATACAAAATGGCAATTTAATAAGTAGGGTATTTTTATACTTAAGCAAAGTAACAGTCATTTGTAACTCAAGTACCTCAAGTAGCAAGTACCTCAAGTAACTCAAGTACCTTTTTTTTTTTTTTTTTTTTAACCACTGGGTGAGACATAAATGAACCACATGCAAGTCGACTCGTAATGTTCAGTTTCAAGATTTGCAGTACAACAACATTAAAGCACCAAAAGTGCTTATGTGAAGCACAGATGAGTTTGATCTATGTCCACATCAATGACTTCTGATTTATTTAATCACCTGCTTGTGGACAGAAGACCTAGCTCTGCTCTGTTTTTCGTAATGTTTCTTGTAAAATGATTCATGAACAAGGATTTTTGCAAACCAATGAATATTGAATTTGTGTAACACTCTCTGTAACACTTTTAAACACTTTTAAATACTGTCAGAAATCAGTTGTCAGTTGTGATGGACATTTTCTCATAATTTAAACTAAAAATAGATAACTATTAATGTTTAATAGATAATAATATGTGCCAAACAAATATAATGTAATGGTTTGACCCAGATGTACAGCTAGAAGATTTGGGTGCTAGGGAACATTATTAGTGACATTGATATTACTTTTGATTCTTTCAGAGTTCATTTGCTGACTTGCTCGACGCTCTCAATGTCAAAATTGACAAGAACCAGAAGGTTATCGTGGAGACAACCGAACAGCAGATCAAGCTGCAGGTTTGGACGAACATTGTTTTTATTATCATTATTTTCACATATATATTTTTTTAATATTTCATAATTTCCCAAACTTTTTGTTGTTGTCTCAGGGCTTATCTGCGTCCCGCAAACAGAGTCTGGAGTCAGAATACAGGCAGATACGAGAGATGATTGACCAAGATGAGAAGGAAGCCATGCGCTTAATTGATAAGGAGGAAGAAAAGGGTCAAAACAAACTGGCCTCCATGATCAAGAAATTTAATGAGAACATAGACAAGATGAATAGGTCCAAGTCTGAGATCAACAATCTTCTGGACCATTCTCACTCTCTCAAGTTTCTTAAGGTAAAGTCTCTCTCTCTCTGACTCTCTCTCTGACTCTCTCTCGCTCTTGCTCTCTCTCTCTCTCTCTCTCTCTCTCTCTCGCTCTCGCTCTCGCTCTCTCTCTACTAAATCATAAGTGCACTCTAGGCAGCAATACACACTAATGTGCCAAAAGTCTGATAAATTTTGCAGGTAAAAAATGAAAACTTATGAGCTGTTTTTAAAACTAAACTAAATCAGGAAATAGCTTATAATATTTAAAAATGTTAATTGAAAGGGTTATTTCAGTTTATTGGTACTTGACTGTTTTGTGTCAAGGATGTGCTATTGTAATTTCATTAAAATATAATCCTAAAAGTATCTCATAAAATGACTTAACTGCCTTCTTGCTGGCAGGTTTCTGTGGATTTACCTTCGGTGGTGAATTTCGACCCGTACTGTCCTCGCATGAATGTGGACGGTAAGGAAGTGAAAGCGTGTGTGTCTTCTACAATTGCGCTGAAGGAGTGGATCACAAAGTATCTGGATCAGCCTGCTGAGAAAAGAAGCTCCTGTCTGAGATCAGGTGGGAATACACTTCAATGATCTGAGGAAAAGGATTGTAAAGGCCACTACACTAAAGACATTTGATTCATAATGGATCAGCGACTCCACAGATACTCGTTTGAAGATAAAAGTCGCTGATCCATTCTCTGACAGTAACAGATTCATGCGGCTGTAAGCAAATTGTTTTAATACTCTCCATTTACGTAAAACTCAATATGAACAAATATTGCAGATGCATTTGTAATTCATTCATAGGGGATTTTATTGATAGATATAATGTTTACAATTTATATAATTGTGTAAGTTAAGCAGTCTTACACGTTTCTTAAATTGAGTATCCATTTTTTTTTATCTGAATCACCAACTCTAACAGAGAGAGTTTGAGACCCTGTCGGGTTCTTTATTTGTGGTGTTTTCATGTTTTCCGCTGCTCGGCCTTCCGCAGTCCCAATGAGTGTGAGTGATGGTGTGCGTTTGTGTGTCTCACTCTACAAATACCGAATGAATACCCACTCTTCATTCCTACAATTGCTGGATTGGCTCTAGCTCCCCTTGATCTAGAAATGGACAAAAACTGCTCGGAATACAGACAGATGGAGCTTACAGACATGTAGCTACCTGTAATGTTAATATTGTGGGACTGAACAACAAGTAAAACTTTAAAGCAATGTGTGCATATGAGTAAAGCAATGTGTGCATATGAACACATACACTGAAAATCATCCAGTATGTGTGTGTGTCATTTTTTTATCTTATGCATTGAATCAAGAATTTTGTTTTTATTCACTCCAGAAACCCAGAATCCTGGTACCAGTGACAGTCCAGGACTCATGCAAGGTACTCCAAAAACTAGTAACTCTATCCAATTCTATACTGACTTTAAACAAGGAGAACAAAGTAGGGTGACTGGTCATCATCCCGGAGCCACTCCACAAGTCAATCCTTCCGGAGCCAAACAGAAAAGTCATCAAAGTACGTTTCATGAAAAATGACTGTGATCAAAATTTAATTTAAGTTTTGGATAGTCTAACTCGCCAATGTGTTTGATTGTGCTAAATTAGATTTTAAATAATAATGCATTCTTGGGATTTCATTGTAACGTAACTTAATTTTTCCATGTTTCTGTGCTTTTTCTTGTTTATACAGAAATTAATCAAGCTAAAAAAGGACCGAGGGAGAACAGTAAGTTTGTAGTAGACCTTATGAAGTTCATCACAGAAGCACAGTACTCTTATAAATTCTCTCACAGGAAGCGGAATGAAAGTTCTCCTAACTTTTGTTGAATATATCTCTCATATTGCAGTCCGTAGTCAAACTACAGATTTTCACAGGATTGCAAAAAAATGTTTTTGACTCTTCATTAAACTCTCTGTTCTGTTCTGATCTTATGCATAGTTAACAGTATTTAAATAAATACTAATTAAAATAGCATTTTTATAATTCCAGACACCGATTGTAATTGTAAAGTATTTTTGTACTGTGCTGTTTTGCATTATTTCCTCAGTTGCTTAAAAACATTAACATCTTAAATATAATTTGCTCTCAATTCTGTCTTGGCACAGTTTGTGCAGAATCAACAGTCATGAGATGATTTCTTTGAGTTTGACTTTCTCAGAAAAGCTCTACTTTGAACATCACACCTTGTACATTGGTCATAGTATCAAGTTTTATTCTCGAAATGTGACAAGTGGGCCAAAGATAATCCAGGCAATGCAGGTTTAAAGATTAAGCCTTTATCTCTGTTTATGTACGACAAACAAGGTTATTTGACTTGACGTTTGCCCTGGGTCTTGAGGATGATGACAATTATTCGGTAGTCATAAACTCACCTTACATTATGAACGGAATATTTTTCTATTTATGTATAAAATAAGACAATGATCCAGCAGGCAGCTAACACAGAGCATCTACATGCACTGAACTGCAGGATCATTGTCATATGTATTTATTATCATGATATTAATGTTTGATACACACAATTTCATAAAAAAAAATGAAAGATTTTTTTTAATAAAAAATAAGTTCATCACAATAATAAAATAATCATAAATTAAATCAAACCATAATAAAATGTATTAATGTGAATACCGGTATTGAGTTGCGCCACGATATGGATTTTGCAATATCGTGGATACCGTGGCACTTTCATGAATTTACCTTTTTTACACACATATCAACGCTTTAATACATTTCAAATACATTTGTTTTGTTAAAACTTTTAATTACGACACAGATACATTGCTAATTGAATACAGAAATCGTTGTAAGAAACTGAATTAATGGATCACCCGCGAGGCGCATGCGCTGTGCCGCTCCATGTCTGTAATGTGCCGTTTTTTTGAGCGGCTGTTTTAGTGAGCGCGAGTCCCGTAGAACGCGCGCACGATAAAATTCTGCTCGTTTTATTTTGGTCAAAGTCTGTTTTCGATTGTTAACCTTGGTTTCACGCAACTTTAGATTCAGACGCGCGCGAAAGAGTGAAAGCGTGACGCTCCATTTTTGTCTGTCTCTCTCTCTCTCTCTCTCACTGTCTATCTCACTCTTGCTGTCTATCTCACTCTCTCTCTTTCTCCCTCTTGCACTCTCTTAAAAGATAGACCGCAGGCCATTTAATTTAGATGGTTTTTTTTTAAAATAAATGCCTGGACTACTTTTAACAGATATACGGTATTAAAAATGACAGCTGCTTCTGCAGGTTTCCCCTTGCGTTTTAATTTCGTACTTTATATAAAATAACCCCCCCACACACAATATCGTGATATAATACCGATACCGTCTGTACACTAGAAAGTACCGTGATATGAATTTTAACCCATATCGCCCACCCCTACGATTCATTGTGGAATTTTAAAACACTTAATAGTTAGAGTAATTTTCCTGAAAATGAATGAGAAATTTCTTGAGATATTCTTTTTTTTACCCAACTCTCTAGAAACCAGTCATTTTTCTAAAGGAGTAAATCCTGCTTTTGTAAAGACCACCGCAAGAACCGCCGGCAGTCCTGCAGAACCTGCTCCAGGTAAGACAGGTTTTGTTGTTGTTAATATCCAGTTGTTGTATTCTAGTAGTGGTAAAATTAAATCTAACACTGGTTACATGAAACCCTGCAGTGCGATTTCATGGACCCCCGCTCCCATTTATGTTGTCGCACGGTTTTTCCATCAACAGGAGTGATCTTCTTAAACGTAAGTTCTGTATTTCTGAACTTGTTTCAAATCCAACAGGTCATTGATGTTTGAGGGCTCGAGTTTTATAGCAACAAAAATGTGTCAAAAAAATAGAAACAATTCATTTAATTTACATATGGACACGTAACATGTGTTCCCTTTCATAGTCAGGTCACTTCGACGTCAGTCAGTTACCTGACTATGGGATATCGGATGGCTAGCCATTCGTGTCTCAAATCTTTTACAACCGGCCAATGAACTGTCAAGTTCATGGCTGCATGAATTGCATGTCACTTTTGACCTGTACCAGCTGGTATAAAAGGCGGTGCGTGCGTCTTGCACATTACCTTTCTGATGATTGAAGCGTTCGTGAATGTCTTCATCTCTTCAACCAAACTCGATAAGACTCTTCGTCTTATGTTTCCATCTCGATTACACTACGCATGCGTGAGCTCTCTAGTGGAGTCCCGATCACGGGCGCTTTACTGGATTCGCCCGACGTTAGCGGCCGTCAGTGTTGACATCGGTGAAAGCCGCACACTGAGGACGATTGTGTGCTCTTGCTCTGCAGTGAGGTAACAGCGCATGTTTTCTGTTTGCAGTTTGTGGTTATCTTGGTTCGCGTGTGCGTTCGTACTTAGTCAGTAGTCCGTTAACGTCACACTTTTTAGCATTAGATCCTTGGTAGCGGTCCAGCTAAACACTGGCAGCTCAATGTTAATCCCGAGATTTCATAAAGTAACTGTTGAGAACGTTGCGCCTGTCAGTGTGCACACGGTTTCTCCAGCAAATGTTCCTCATTTCCCTAGTGCGGTGGGCTTAGTTCTCCAGTGGTAAGTATCTGCTGCGGTTGTGGACAGACCAAACACTGGTAGGACTGGCATAAGCCGGGGTGAGTAGAGTGAGTCTTTTGTTCCCACTCACTTACTGGTCAAACCGCCAAGTTTTTGGTGAAGGAAGTGTGCCCCAGCACGTAGCTGGTGAAGCCCGATGTCGACTTGGTGGCCTGGAGCACCACCAAAGGCTCGACCTCGCAGACACGTCGAGCGCAGACAGGAGCCAGTTCCTGAACGCGCCCATCTCTCGGTCGCGCCCCTTCGGCGATACGGCGGAGCAGCTGTGCGACAGTTCTCCGCACTCCAGCTACAAATAGGCAATTTTTTCACGTCTTTTCCAGGCCGTGGCAAAAGTTGCCCCAGCTGGAAATCAGCGGCTCCGCTCCGTGACTGCGGCTGAGACTCCTCGACCTCCGGCACTGAAAGATTGTTATCTTTCTTGTGGAGGCTTTATCATAATTTAAATCAGTCAGGAGTTTCATCATGGCCGAGATGCAGGTCTCTGTCGAAGGCAGTTCAAAAGTTAGATCCAGGAGCAATGCATGAGCCGACACAGCGTTAGGGGTTAACACGTGTTTATTTTGACGTTCAATGCATAACAGTCAGGAAATGCGGATCTTTTATGCCCTAAATGATATCATATATTGCGTGACTATCGGCAGGATGCGAGATTTGTAGGAGGACGGAAATGCGGGTATCATATCAGAACATAGATAGGCGTTGGCATGGTTACACACAAATGACACATAACCAGTCTTTATTCGGCCTTCAGAAGGTCTCAACATGGAAAGAATGAGAATAACATTATTAAACACTAATTTTAATTTTTTTTATCCTGAATATTATCTTTGGTCAATCATAAATTAATATAAGTTCTTAGTTCGAGTTCTGAGTTATTTTAAGAAGCTTTTCACAGCTTTAACTGTCTCAAAGCACGCTATGTATATCAGTAAAAGAATTATCACTTTTTATTCATTTGATTGTCTGGTTATTGGTGTTAATTAAATTGCTATGATTAGAACAAGAAAGTATTAATAAATATAATATAAATTTAACTGTCATAAACACTGTCAGGATTTCTTAGTTAAAAGTTTCTTAACCTTTGACACAGATTTTTGCTGTTTGTGTGTTTTAGATGGCGTTTTACTGAACTTTAATGTCAGAACAGCTCACAAGCGCATCTCTCTGTCTGAAAACAACACCAAAGCCACCGTCTCCGATCATCCTACAGACTATCCGGATTGTCCCACTCGCTTCTCAGTCTGTTCCCAGCTCCTCTGCACCACAGGCTTCACTAAGGGCCAGTATTACTGGGAGATCAGGATGAGCAGTAATAACTTCTGCGGCCTGGGACTCGCGTACGGGAGAATCGACCGGAAGGGCCCGTGCAGCCGCTTGGGCCGCAATGCTGAGTCCTGGTGCGTGGAGTGGTTTAATGTCAAACTCTCAGCCTGGCATAACAGCATCGAGACGGTGCTGGTGAATCCTAATCCCAGTCTGGTGGGGATTTTACTGGACATAGATGCGGGAAGCGCAACGTTCTATAACATTCACAACCAGGAAGGGGCTCAGCCATTTTACACGTTCGTCTTTCCTTTCTCTGAAGCTGTCTATCCCGCTTTCTGGCTCTTCTCAAATGGCTCCCACATCTCTCTTCCCAAGCTCAGTTTGAAAACGTAAAATAGTTCCTGCACAAAACGCTTCGAGTGTTGGTTTCTGCTAGTCTTTTTCAGTGTCTTTACTTGCTAAACATCACAGTAATGTCTCTTTGAAGCACAAAACAGAAACAAAAATATAACGGGTAGTTATTAACATTTGTCATATTAACAATCATCCAGGACGAGCGATTCTACATTAAACAGCTTTAAGCTGCCACCAAATATGTTGAAATTTTAAACCTTGCACTTACTAAAAGTCTTACTGTAGGAAAACTGATTGAGTTTATGAATCATTCCACCAACACAGTGGGATCAAAACCAATGAGAACAATTACAATCGCCAGCCATGAAGAATCAGGTAAAATGTTTGCCAGTATAAATCTTGTATGCATGTAGCGTGTCGTCTCTATCTGTCATGAACATCTAATGTTTATTAATGAAAATCTATGTAATATGCTTATATTGTAGTGTTATTACTATTGTTACTAAAATTACAGTGCAAATGTTGTGGATTCAAATCGGCTTGTTCTCAAAAAATTGAATGTATTATTTGATACATTCAAATTATTATTTCAAATGTTAATAATTGTATGTCGAGAATGAATGACAAAATTTAATGATTGAAGAATTTGCTGTTAGATTAACCGTAAGAATGTACTCATGTACCTGTGTGGGGATCTGTAAAAACCCTGTAAATTTTATTTACATAATTTTCTGTGTGATTCAAGATTAACAAACCTGATTAAAGATGTTCCGTTTATTTCAGACGGATGAGTTAAAATTTTGGGTAGCAGAAAAAGGATTTAAAAAGCTAAACTAAAACTCTTCTAGTCATCAGCTTGTTTATGCGCTTAATGAGCAGAATACACGATGAGGGAACAATTGATATACATTATTTTACAAATATTATTCATTTATCTTAATAAAACTACAAGTTAAAAACTTTTACTTCCTCAATGAGGCGATCGAGACGCCTAGGAAATCTGAGTTCTCAAAAACCCTCAACCATCATTGGACCGCGCATTGGAACCACCTCAGCCAATCGCGTCAGAGCTTCGGCATGTAGGCGTGCCTACCGTACCGACTCGCTCTTCAGAATCGTCTATCCTGACCAACGAACAAAAGTTGAGTTTCAAGTCCAGGAAAGTAGAGAATCAGGCTGCCTTGATCTCTTCTGCATTGTCCGTGGCGACGTCTTATTGTTTTCGAAGCTTCCGTATCTTTTCATGAAATGATTCGTAAGAAAGTACAGTATTGTGACGGCCAACGCGGCAGACACGCCTACTGGCAGGTGCTTGGACGCTATTGGCTGTTGTGGTTATACTGCCTAATTCAGTAAGTCGTCAGTATTTATGAGGAAACACGTTTTCGTTAATTTACACGGTTAATTTCGTGTCTTAAATGATTTCAAGTAGGTAAAAAGTGTGCAAAGTGACTGCTGTTCATACCGAGGAAACACATTTCTTGTTCATTATATTGTAACCGTACGTAAACGTTCCACTTGAAATAAGCCAGACAGTTCTTATTTTAATGGGTTTAATATACTCAAACAGAAGCATGGCACAAACATGTTTGGTCAGGTTTAACTCCGTTTTGGTTCGATAAAGTTTGGTGAATCACATTTTATACACTTCTCTCTTACAATAAAGCTGAACTAACAGAAGATCAAATTATAGGTGAACGTGAACATTTTACACAAATGTAAAACCATTCCTGAAAAAAGGGCCAAGTGCATCTTAACAGCAGAAACAGAAGTAAAACCACACTTTTCAATCTTAGCAAAGAATTATCTACATGATGATGTGACTTCAGCAGGAGGCACAGAAACGTCCACAAAAAGAGTGGAGACAACATTCATCTGATCGGACGGACACAACAATTCACAATCTACAGCTTGATAGACTTGTGCTAAACTAAAACCATATCCTCACTTTAAATAGAATATTAAGGGTGCATTAAAGGAAAAAAACAGAAATAGCTCATAGTGCAACTCGAACATGGCGTTTGAGAATTGTGAACTTCACAGCTCATCTCACAACATTCACATCTCAGCAGATCATGATTTTCTGAGCTCAATTATGTCATTGGGAAAGAATAACAAGAAAAACGAGACTGGACAAAATTATACGTGTGAAGATCTGGAAAGCTCTGGGATGAAGCTACAGGTCTGGAGCAGAAGCCTCCTCACACTCAGAGGAGCTGGACTCATCCGTCTGCTCGGAGCAGTGATACAGCATCAGCGCCTGCGTCTTGTGGGTGATGGTGATGGTGCATGGCCCCTGGGTCCACGGTTCTCCATCCACCTGCATTGGCATCTGTGAACTCTTCAACACCAGCTGAAACACACGTTATTGCATTTGAGACCTATTCAAGACCATCAAATCTATTGAAGCTTGTTAGAGTAGACTTTTTTTTTTTTTTTACAGTAGACTGTAATAATAATAAAAAACAATAAAAAAGACACGTGGAGTATGGTCTCACCCGAACTGTGTGCGCTTGTCCCAACCTCACGGGATTGGCAAGTTTCACCTGGATCTGTGCACAGTGGAAAGAACCATAAACACCCACCACCTCTAATAAACCGTCGTCCAGGCTGAAAGCAAACAACAACAAAAAAAATCAGTACACCTTCCATCAGAAATCATCTCAAAAATGTGAATTGCACAGGCGTTTGGTGTTTACCGAGTAGGTGGGTAGGGTTCGTCACCCATTCCTTCCCAAATCCGACAGCCTCCACCCCAGTAACCGATGTTACACACTATAATTCCCTCCAAGCTGGGCAAAGTCACTTGCTCTCCATCCAGCTCCAGCTAAACAGCAATTTCAGAGGACACTCAAATAAGTTCATAGCAATAATCAAAGTGTGTGTGTGTGTGTCCCTGTAAAGTAGTCCTCAAATTACCATGGTACTTTAATTTACTTTTTAGTTTTTTATCTTTCAGCTTAGAAATAAACCAAACCTGAAAGTGGTTCAGTTTGGTCAGGACAGGACAGAAAAGCCTTAACAGGAACGTCAGGGGAAAATACAAAATGTGGCAGGACTTTTACATTTCAAACTAAGTATCTGTGAAACTAGACACTGGTCTGGTCTTGTGCTGATCAGTCATGCGTCAGATGAAAGTCCTTCATGTGAACGTTTACCTCAATCCTCTTGTCTAGATCTTTGCATTCTTGCACTAAACAATCTTTGGTTCCATACAGGAAGTACACCGCCTGTGTAAAACAATGAATGATGAGCTGTTTTAAAGAGAACACGTGTCCATCATTTTCCCGTGAAAATGCACACAGACCTTGTTGATGATGCGGCTGGAGAAAAACGATGGTGTCTTCTCTCTGTGCGTGTGGAAGTTCAAGGCCATGAGAGCATCAGGACCCACTGAGAAATAATTGTTCATGGACAAAACCTAGATTAAAAAAAGACAATTAGAGCAATTAATGTTCAAGTAGAAAGTAAAATGTGCATATATTTCAGATACGAAATAGCCATAAAATACCCAAGTAACAAAGTCCATTTACTCAAGTACTGTATTTTGGTCCGGGCACTGACCTTTGGTTTGCGGAAGAGTTGTCCTTTAGAGGCTACCTGGACTTTCCACCTTACCATGAACAACAGACAGAGAAATGACTGGAACAGCTAGAGAAGGCTGGACGAAGCATGACCAGGCCTTACCGGTCCATCTTCACCACTTCAGCCTCCAGAACATTCCTGAGCACTTGTTCAGCAGAGAACTCTCCTGCGTAACCGGTTCCCCATCCCAAAGAGTTTGCCAAGTCATTGCCGGTACCCAGCGGCAGGATGGTGACGAGAGGAACAAACTGATCTTGACCCTGCACAGAGCAGAAGTATGACTGTAAAAAACGGCCTGCTCATTTTTCAAAGTCATTTGTTTTTACTTGCTCATCAACTTTCTCATGGCTTTCTTCAATGTTTGGTCATTTTAATGGCCAAAAAGCAACATGAAAAAATAGAAATGCAAGGTTTTTAAATTCACTACATTTCCAAGTCAACTCACGTCTGTGTAGGTCTAAAATCCAGAGACAATTTTTGATCAGCGAATATTTCAATCAAGACATTTACATTCTTGTCAAAGAAATTGCACTATAGTCAATCACAAAATGTCAGAATCCAACGATAATTCCCTCACGATCAATGAATTCAAGCCTGCCATTACACATTTTTTAACTGTTAAAACAATTAATTAAAACAATTATTTCACTACTGGGGCACACCAAGGATCAGTGCTTGGACCACAGATCTTTTCAATTTTTTTTTTTTTTTTACATGGGTTTGATTATTTACTCCGCTTTCAAATTATTTGAGTTTTAACTACCTATAAAGTCCACTTCTTATCAATTTTTTAATTTTCAACAAAAGTCTTTTCAAGGGTTGACAAGTAATAGTAAAGTTAACATGCTAGTATTTGAAACATTCCAATCCAAAGCTTTAGTCATTTCTTGGACTGGGAACTCCACACAGAAACATCGCAAATTTGAACGCCACAAAATGTGTGCCCGCCACATCACCATCTACAAAAAGGTAAAAGGAGAGTCCTTGATGAGATGACGATTTTATCCCATTTTAAATAAAATCGCAAGTATGATTTTATCCCATTTTCTGCAGCTCTCACCTTAAGCTTCATGGTATCAATGGCATCCAGAACCCATCCGACCGTGCCGTCTCCGCCACACACTAGCACACGCACCCGGCCCGGAGGCAGCAGCGTGCACAGCTGCAGAGCTTTGAAAGGAGGCATCTCCGACAGATCAAACACCTGGAACATACAAACCAACAGTCACAAAAGGGGAAATAAAAGTAAAGTGAGCAACCTGCATTGGAATTATTATATTAATGAATCACTTCTTTTAGAATGGTATTATCGATTAGACTGTGCACAAGTTCTCTGTGCTAAAAGACCAGTATAGCACTGAACAAGGCCACACTTTTTTGCCAAGCTTACATTTTCCACCAAACAACATACAAACCAATGAAAAAGACAATTAATGATTATTAAGATCAGGGGAAGCGATGCAGTGAACCAGCTAAAATCTAAAAAAAATCAAAGATTTTGTGTCGTCTGTGAACATGTGATGGCGCTTCATGTGCTAGAAACAAGCCATGAAATTAGATTTTTTTTATGCTGTTGGTCAATATACCCAACACAGTGGTGGTTTGGTGCCCAGAAGAGACCGTTTTGAACTTTGTTCTTCTGAGACCTGGCCCTGAGAGTTTTGACGTCCTTCTCATAGTGGTGATTGTCCCTATAAAACAACTTTGTCACGTCTGTCAAATTGGTTTGGACAGTAATAGATGTGTTGTCTAATTTGCATGTTGTTCGTTTGTGTACTAATTTAGTTTTTCATTTGTGTGTATTAACTATGTACGGTATTTGTAAAGTGTCAATGTGTATAGAGTTTGCCTACAATTCCTGCATTCAACTGTGAAGTTTTATTTTATAAATTATTCAAAAAATATATTTCTTAACGCTGTTTTAACACCACCGGCCATACTGATGGACATATAGTTGTTCACAATATCACAATTGAATATTCTTTATTCTTTACTTACAATGCAGAGCAGGATAAAAATGCGACTGTTGTGGCTAAAGTATTATTAAATTCATTACATTATTGGTTCCTTTTTGAACAGAGAAGCAAAACAAATGTTAGTAATATCTAATAAATAACCCAATGTGTTTCTGAAGCGAAAAGTGTGTAAAAAATTGTCAAACTGCCTTCTCAATGCAATGCGTTCGCTGTTAGAAGGCTTTGTTGTCATAAGGTTAAGAATGTTTAAAGGCTTGTAACTACTGCTTTGAGAGAGTAGGACTGTGGGACTTGTTGGTTGAGATATGAGAATTAAACGGATAATAAAGTCAAAGGAACCTGCAGAGGGTTGAGGAGGGACCGGAACTCGCCCAGCAGAGCTTCTCCCATGTTGTTCCCACTGCGAGTGTTTGCCAGGACCAGAACAGGAGTCCAGTCACTTAAATACGATGAAGCGAGCTGCACATACAGTGATTAAACACAGTGGTTTAAACTCATGTTATCTTTTACACACACAAACACAAGACACAAGACACAAGACAGCAATAATCTATCTGCTCACCTTGAGGTACTCGTCCGGATTTCTGCAGCGCAGTTTGTTGATATGACCGAGATAAAACGGGGGAATAATGACAGAGCGAAACTCTCCCAGGTCACAGACGTCTTCATCCTTCAGGCTGGACAGACAGTCTTCATGTAGCGTGATCTGACACCACACACACCTGATGATGCACATAAACAACAACCACATGAGAAAAGCAATATGAGATTACAAACACGCTGACGGAATATCTGCTCTTATGAGAACCTGATAAGTAAACTACGTTTTCCGTTTACTGTACCTGAAATCGCACAATCTGGGCTGAATGCCACACTGCTGTTTGCACTGGGCACAGTAGCTGGCGAGGGGCACGTTGCCTCTGACCCACTGGTGGCAAAAGCCTTGAGATGGACTCGGGGTCATGACCTCTTTACACGGCAAGCCGCGGTCGGCTCTGCGCACGCAGCTCTCGTCTGCGCACGCGCCACAGCAGTCGCAGAACGCCCCCTGCAGGATGGGCTGAGAACACACGCAGCAATAGGTGGGTTTGTGGAACAGGTCAGTGTAGCGCCAGCGGTGTTTACTCTTCCGGAGCAGATCTTTTAGCTGGATCATGCGTTTGGGACGTTGGAAACTGCACCACAGTGTGATGATCACGGGGATCAGGACGGCGACCGCAGTCCACGCGAGTAGCGGCCATTCCTCTCTCTGCGCCTCGGTCAGGTCCATAGCGATCAGTTAGTAAAGGTTTCCAGCCAGTGTGGTGTTCCGGGACCGCAGTTTGATCCCGCACGATCTTCAGGTTCTAACCCATTTCTCGTGGAGCCTGTCAAAACGTCCCCGGTTGACCCAGCCCGAATGACGTCGGTCTCTTGACACGGGTTCGCGTCATGCTGTCTTGTTTAAGCCGCAGTTCTGCTGATGTCGGCAAGACGAGCTGTTGCCGATACCGGTAAAAAAAATCGTTAAATGATGTGTCTAGATTTTTTTCGAGGAAGCGGAAATGAGGTGGCAGCGGGAGTGACCAATAGTCACGGTTCTTTTTGTTTTGTCGAACGATAGTTACCGCCCCTTACTGGCAGTCTGGACCAATCAGTCTGTGTGTGTCAATAATGAGTGCGCGGCGGCGTCACCATCATCACTGTCATTCTTGAGAGATGAGACAATGCGTTTTATATAAACACATTAAAAAATAAAGAAAAACAATTCTGATCTGTAACAATTTCGAAGTATTCGATTTTCTCCTCGTATTTGTTTGACTTTTATGTAGTACCTTCTGGGAATTCGTAATTGACGGGATAGATTACAGAGGTAAAGGTTAGTATGTTTAAGTCGATGGGTAGAATAAAAATAAAAATACTCAAATGTTACAATTGTGGTGTGCACTTTGAGTCTTTTTTTTATTTAACTACTACTTCTCATTCGGCTTTTCCCTTATCAGGGGTCGTCACAGTGAATCATCCCTTTCCACCTCATTGCATGGTTCAGAAAATAATAATAATTAATTAATTAATATTCATTATTATCAATAATAATTGTATTATCATTCATATTGATTTGATATTGAATTGATTGATAATTAATTGATTGTATTATCAATCAATGAATATCAAGTTTTTGCAACAGTATGTAATCTATGTCTTTTGTGAAAACGAATGGATGAATGATTGGATGGATGTATGTATGGTAATTTTATAATTTTTTTTCTAATTTTATTCTATTTTTATTTTTAATAATCTTGTGGTTGTTATACATGTTAAAGGGGTAAATACATTTTCTGTCCATGGGTTAGTTTAGAAACAGATAACAATGCTAATAAAAACACAGCAATTTTTAAATTAATAAAACAAACAAAAAATGATTCTGCTTAAATTAAATTGATAATACATTGTTAGCATAACAGTAACAGGCAGAAATAGTGTTAACAATGCTGCCGGTGTACAATAACACAAGGCAACAAGAAGCATCTACAGACACAGATAAAAGTGTGGCAGCAAGCAGACAACATTTAAATCGAATGGTCAGAAAGTTTTTTCTGTGTGCTTTTAATTGAACCACGTATCAGAATCAGAAATTAGAAATCTTTATAGGACAAGTTGTGATTGACAACCAGGAATTGAGTGTGGTCTTCTTTTTACATGTTTTAACATAAACATATCAATAATAAGGAAAAAACATGAAATGTCATAAACATGAAGTGTCATGAAATGAAACATAAATAACATAATTGCACAAGTATTGGACATTATTGTAGCAGGGGTTATATCACATGGTTTTGGATGTTCATGTCATGAGTCTGGTAGAGTTCAGCTCAAACCCGGCCTGTGTCTGGTGGTTCTGGTGCTTATGGCTCTGTGACGCCTGCCAGAGGGGAGGAGTTTAAGTCTGTGGGCGGGGTGTGTGGGGTGAGCGGTGATGCTGACAGCTCTTCTTGAGTCTGGCCTGGTACAGGTGCTCAATCGATGGAAGTTCAGTTCTAATGATCCTCTCTGCTGACCGGACCACCCGCTGCAGTCGGTGTCTTATGCTAACACTGTTGTGTAATACTGATGTACGGTAACTGAAACTTGACTGGTCGCCATGCACATCCTCTTCTTCACATTTAGACTTTGTACCAGGGCCTGTTTGTTTAAGTCATAAAGACTGATTTCTTTATTGGATAAGGAAACAAGATGACAATTTATTATCGGCCAATTATACCATAGACAACTTTAGTCCGTGGTGCCTCCGCTCACAAAAAGTTCAGATCACAAATTATTTTATTCACAAAATAATTTTGTTCAAACTGAATTTGTAGAAAAATAAATTAAACAATGTTGACACATTTACACTGCATTTTGCTGTCATTCTCGGTCATAGTCAATACTCGCCGGCTCTTTATCGCAGAGAGGACTATATTCTGACAGTGCCCAAAAATATACTTTTGATTCATTATTTTGCCTCTGTGTTGTTAAGTTTTGCAATAGCACATTTTTGTCATGCTTTTACCTGGCATCCAAATTTGCTTTTTTGATTAATAAATAATTAACAAATTAAATGATTTTCAGTCTTATCTCTTCCCCTGTTCTTGAAATTAATTACACATGTAGTTAATCACCCCTTAATTTAGTTAATTTCTACTGTTGTCAGTTGTGTTCAGTTATCAGCTCTTTATGCTCTTAGTTTTGACTGTCCTTAGATCCTTTACTAGTTAAATCCAAGCGTCCAAGCAAAGAAGTTTTTACCTAATCATTTGTTTTAGATCATTATGTCTGCTTAATGTCATCTTTCAAAAATGAAGCATGAAACAAATTGAGACTTAATCTTTACATTTCTTTAATTTTCAAACTTGGCAATTGTCACGTGTCGGTAATAAGACAGAAGACGGTATTCTTGTAAGCTGACTTTAATGAACAAGCCATAGTCAAACAACAAGAAGCTACGTTCAGCATGCACAGTATACCACTCATTGACTGGCAACTCGTTCCATCATGCCATTAGCCCTGCTTCTTCTCTTTTCGCCACCAGGAGGAGCCGAGGAGCAGGATTGTTACAGCAATAAAACTTGCCCCTCTCATTATCTTAGTTAATGTAACCAACAGGAAAGTGTTAACGAAAGCATGTTTTCCATAGCTGTTTCATATGGATTTTTCACACATTTTGTAAGTTGCTTGGGAAAAAAAACGTCAAATAACTGTAAAATGTAGTTTATCACAGATTAATTGGATTCTGGAATATAGATGAACATAATCGTTCAACATAAACAGTTGCAGTCATAACAATAAAACACAACGAGCCCAAGAAAAGTCATGGACCTAAATGAATGAATCATTAATCAACATGAAGGTCAATGAAAGTTCCGCAAATAACCGTGATAAGTATAAAGGAGAGATCCACTAAGAGCTGCAAGGTGTCTGTGTTTATTAATGTGGCGCAAACTTCAGACACCTTAGTAGCCATTAAACCTCAGTACCAGAGACTGAAATTTAGTTATACATTGACATACAACTGACCAGACCAATGAGATTTCTGAGGTACGAGCAGTCAATTGGTCTATTTTTGTATTGAATCATAAGCAAACATTGAGCTGGAGACATTGAGAGTGACCTCACAGCGCCCCCCCCCCCCCAAGCCGCCACACACAGACCCGAGAAGTCATTCTTGCGTTTTGCTAAGTTTATGTCTTGTTTTTATTCATTTGTTATTTATTAAACTTTTTTTGCCCTTATTGCCCATGAAACTCACAGACACTGACAGTCCTGGGAAGCAGGATTTTTGCAAACGCTATATAACAGAAAAAAGTTTTTAAACCACAGAAAAGGTATTAAACCACCTTTTTGGAGAAACAGAAAAAAATGTTTTTGGTTCAGCTTGAGGAAAGAGTATCAAAAACCAAGTGAACACATTGTTGACAATCAAGAAAAAGAAGAAAGGAGAAAAAATTCCTTTTCTACACCTGCATTAAAACTGTATACGACATCTGTGCACTTTTCTTCACTCCATTTATTGTATTTAATCACACAAGTTATCAAATGTTACTTATTAATTGCATATTGTCTTCTAAAAATCACACTCTTCAGCGTGACTTCAGAAGAATAATGTTCTATGCAACAATGAGACAATCATCAAAACATGACAAGTATTTGAATCGTGTTTCCTGCATTACCCAATCCAGGTGAGAAGCACACACGCACAATAAGTAAAACACTTTTGGCATTTGGAACACTTTTGACCTGAGGTTGAGGTAGTTGAAATTTCACTATTATGGAATCTAGCATTATAGTCTTGTTCATTTACTCAGTTCTGTTTGTTTGCTGCTTTTCATGGAGAAATTCACGCACCCTGATATTTGATCAGCACATGAACTGCCGGGAAAATGTTCCTTGTATTTCCTGTTTCCTCATGCGTAAGTAAGTGTGGTGCAACATGGGAGGAGTCTGAACGGAACGCTCCCTTTACTCTCACTTCAGTGCTGAGCTTGTGTCAGAGTTAGTGAGAATTGAATGGTCTGAGGTTTGTGTGATCTTGGGACTTCAGCATGGCTGAGAGTCTGGACACCACGGATCTGAAAGACATGGAAGAGGAGGTTCTGTGGAATCTTATCAATGACAACCGTCATGCCGTGTCTTTGGCTGTACGTCCTTGTCTGCTCATCCCGTACCTGCGGCAGGCGCGAGTTCTCACCGAGCTGGACGAGGACGAGATTCTCAGCTGCCTTAAACTCACCAACCGAGTCATGAGAACAGGTCAGAGTTCTCAGAACTATCTGAATATTGCTTGGACTGTAAAAGCCATAATGACTTATTAAGTCTCTATCATTTGAAGTGTTGGAGTGATGTTGTTTGGTGATGGTTAACATTAAAGAGAAAATTTTATGTAAAAAAAATCATATTGAAGACAGCTTTCCTGCAGCCAGTGACTATCAGTAGATGTCCTCAACACTAACAGTCATGGAACAAAATCATTTCAATTTTCAGACACACATTGTAAACCATATTTTAAACCAAACAAGAACATTCAATTCTCAAAATAAAACCCAAAATTAATAATTAAATACAATAAAACTAAGCTTTTTGGCAAGTTGCAAGTTAACACTGCAACTGACGAGGGTCAAAAACACTAGCACGTTTGCTTCATGACCAACGGTCCGTAGCATTAGCATATGACTTCCTCACATCTTCAACAACAAGAAATTAATTAGTCATTGTCAAATCACTGGATCTGTCATTGGATCTCTAACTTTCTGATGGAAAGGCAACAAGCATTATTATTGAGAAAGCATGTTCTCTCACTCGCAGTACCGGAGCACCCCAGGGCTCTGTTCTAAGCCCACTGCTGTATTCACAGTACACTTTTAGTTACCACCTTTGGTTCCAAAACAATTTTGCTGGTGACATAGCAGTGGTGGGCCCGAACACCTACAATTCAGAGAAGACTACCTAAAAGAGATTATAATCCAGGAAAAATGTGCCAAAGCATCAATCTGGAATGCAAGTAAGACATTTATAGTGGACATCAATACAAAGCAAGAGGGATGGTACTATCAGTCTATAACAATTGATAGGAACCCAAAATAGAGTGGGCGGCTTTAGATATCTAGGTGTCATTTCACTCAGGAATCATCCTGGAGCATCTTACTATATCTTAGCAGTCGGAATAGGAAGAGATGTCGAACAATTGCAGAATGAATCGTCTATAATTGAATTGAATTCCACAGGACACATGCTGGATCTCCTGCAAGCCCAGGGACGTAATGGTGCAGTGGCTCTGTTGGAAAGTCTGATGATCCACTACCCGCCTCTCTACACAAAAATCACTGGCCGCAAACCCACGGCGGAACCATCAGCCTTCAGTGGTAACAAACAACACATTCTGCCACAGGAAATTTTATTTTATCAATAGTTGGCCATTCATCACCTTATGTGTGCCAGTGTTGATCCCAAACTTCCAATTTCTTTTCCAAAATTAACTAGATTTCAAAACACACTAATATTGCTTTCTGGTTTGACAACATTTGTTTTACTAAAGTGATTCCCAGAAAACCTGTAAAAAAATTTCTAGTGCTTTCATGCTTTTTCATGCATCATAAGTGTAAATCACTTATGTGAAAAAAATGAAAAAAGCCTTAGTGAAGGTGAAATAACTGAGACGCGAATAAAATAGTACTTTTAGTAAATACTCTTTTTGTTGATGTGATTGGCTGATGACTGGTTGTAAAAACAGACCATTATATAGTAGAAGCCAATAGCATTTTTCTTTTCAAAATAAAGTCAGAAGTAAAGAATTAAAAAAAAGTAAAGAATGTTTGGTATGAAGTCTTCTCTGTGCCACCAGGCCTGATTAAATACACAGAGTTAACGGAGTACCTGGTTCAGGCGGTGAGCACCATGCAGCGGGAGCTACACGAGGCGCGGCACGAGGCCGCACAGCAGCAAGGCCGATGCAGTGATCTGGAGATTAAGTTGAGTCAAGCTCTGCAGAACAACGAAGACCTGAGCCAAATGCAAGGAGAGCAGACACGGCTGCGCAGTCAACTCTCAGGTGCGTTTCCTTTGCACAATAAAGAAAATGATTTGTGGGTCCAAATCAGTGTTATTTTTTATGCTCCTCATCTACTTGATAGAAAAACAATAAAGGATACAAATTTAAGTCAGCAGGACCAGGTTGTGCTTAAAAATTGTTGCTATAGTATAACAAAAGACACTTTAAAACCAACAATGTGATCCAAATCTCTTAAAAATGCTTGAGTATATTTTAACACTGGACCCATTCAAGTCTTTTTCAGCATGAATTTATAATTGTATAATTTTGACAAGATATATTTTCATAAAGTAGAAAAAAAACAACATATTAATCGATTAAACACATGTTATACTGTACAATTGTTTGCATTATACAGTGTTACAGTATTGCAACATACACAATACAGCTTAGTGGTTACTAGACCGGTCTACCATGTTTACAAGACTTGAACTAATAACCTTCACCAGAATAACTTTTTCCATCTTTTTAAATATTTTCCATCTAAAAATACCATAGAGAGCTTTTTTAGTTCATCTGAGCTTTGTGTCATTCTAACCTTCAAAGGTTTGCACCGAGATCTATTAAAGCTAAAGGATGAGAAATGTGATCTGTACGTGAGATATACTGCAGCGGTGGAGGAGAAGTCTGCGCTGAGTATACGCAACCAAGACCTACTTCTACAGGTTAGTAACTGTGGCAAGCACAGGGGAAGACCCTGAGACCCACCCAAGTAATTAATTGCGGTGGAAAAAGATGCCGGCTTGTCGCGCACAATCACAATGTAACAAGTAACAGTAAGTGTTTGTGTATTTACTCCACTGGATTCTCTCATGTATTCATTCAAAAATGTAATCAAGTAGAGAGTAAAGGTTGCTCGTGTTTTTGATACTCAGTACAAGTACAAAGTAGCCAAAAGTTCTACCTCTTTATTTTACTCAATTTACTTACACCACTGCCAATCAATCACCAGGAGGAAATCACCAGAGACCTGGAGGAAACACAAGTGATTAAAAGACAACAACCATTAGCATAGTTTGAATTTTTCTGATCGTCAAAAGGTCTTTAGTATGTTATAGTATGATCACCAATCATCAGTCCAGTGCATTAGTCCCTAATCAAATCACTGTCACGACGACTATCACTGGGACAAGGCAGGGTGGACTCGCATGCACTTCCTGGGCGAGATCACGACAAACAAGGCGTTAAATGTCCAATAAGGGACCCTCGTTCAGGAATCGTAGTCAGGGCAGGCAAGAGGTCGGTACACAAGATAATCCAAACACATGAACTAAAACAAGGCTAGTCTAGTCTAGGCTAGGCTAGGCTAGGCAAGGCAAGGCAAGGCAAGGTGTGGTGGCGAGAGTGACAGGAACATCAACTGACAAACTGGCAGTGATACAAAGACTGGGATGAACTTAAATACTAACGAGTGACACACAACACCTGGGACAAGGGACATGAAACTAGGTCACAGAGACACAAAAACTTCAAAATAAAAGTTCACCGATCTTTTTGAGACTGGATCCGTGACAATCACAGTGCTGCAGGGTGTTTTGATCCATCTCTCTACCTCAGGTTTATCAGATGCAGTGCGAGTTGAGGAAAGCACAGAAAGAGACAGACTTCCAGAGGCAGCGCTCATCAAGGAACACTTCACCCAGTGAGACACATCAGCTCCGGGAGGAGAACACTGCTTTACGTGCAAAGCTACTGGAGGCAGAAACATTTACCCCGGTGAAAACAAAATTGACATACAGTACATAAGGTAAAAAAAAAAGTTCATGACAAACTGAAATTGTAATTGTTCAATTAGGCCAAGAACGACATCCTGGCTCAGGATTTGAAAGAAGCAAGAGACCGGCGTTCTGAGCTGGTGGAGGACGTCAACAGACTGAGTGAAGAAAACCAGAGACTTCAGCAGGAGAAAGAAGAGGTAACGGTCACAACATGTAGTGTGTGTATTAATATATGTGTGTGTGTGTGTGTGTGTGTGTGTTGATATATGCATGGTTTTTCCACATGTATTTTCTCTGGCCTTCGTTCAGCTCTTGGAGGAGAAGGACTGTTTGATCCTAGAGCTTGAGAAACTCACCGTGGACTGTGAGATGTACCACCACAAAAGCTCACTGTTCCAGAAACAACTAGGAGAAGTTCAGGCGGAGCGGGACAGGGTTAGAATCTCCGTCACTCTTGCATTTAACACAATTTCTGTAAAGTAAAGAAAAATGTAAAGTGTCTTGTCAATATGACCACTAAAGACCACATCGAAATTGTCCAAGTTGTGACTGTGATGGTGTGGTTGTTAACAGGAAGAGCACTGGAATGGGCAGTGTCTATAAGACCAATAGCAAATAAGTAACTACTACGAGTTTACACACTTAACCATTGAGGTACAATGCTCTACGCACCTTTTTCCATCTTCCTCTAAATGTGGATTTACAAGTTGAGCTTGCATTTCAACAACCTACTCTGAGCTCGTCTGCTGTTTAGATCTCAGATATTGCGCAACTGAAAAAGCAATGCCTTCTTCTTAGTACAGTGGTACCCCGACTAACAAAATTAATCCGTGCAGACGGCCGTTTTACATGCAATTCGTCTAATCCATGCTACGAGTTCGTGAATTCAGACAAACATTTTTTTTTTACAAGTGATAAACTATTGTTAATAAATATAATAATAACACAAAGTGGTTGTTTAAATTGCCCATTGGTAATTGTTTATAAAGGTAGGTACAGGTACAGTTTATAATAATACAGCGGAAAATCTCACATGAATGGTGACCGGGATCTTGAAGTGACGTCACACTGACGCGGAACAAACGTCATCAGAATGTTGCTCCGCCCTGACCATTTAGAGCAGAGGCACTCAATAGGCGGACTCCGGTGTTCTGAAAATTCCTGCTACAGCTCAGAAGTTCCTACACTGACGTCACTGCTCAGCTGTTTCTAGCTAGCTCGCCACGCAAGCGCGTTAAAACACGTCAAAACTGAATGCTAATATAAATAAGTACAATATATTGTAACACGTACGCTAGAACATGGCTCTGCTCCAGCACAGCACTCACATCAGCGGATCGCCACAATACTTCACTGCTCAGCTGTTTCTAGCTTGCAAGTTGCGCATGCGCGCTAATGAAATGTCACTTCTCAGCTGTTCTCACCCTTCGCGGTGCGCGATAAATGCACTAAATGAACATGGACACCTATAACAGTACACACGATATTGTACTTATTTATATTAGTATTCAGTTTTGACGTGAACAGCTGATCAGTGACATAGGTGTAGGAACTTCTGAGCTGTAGGAGGAATTTTCAGAACACCGGTCCGCATCCGGACCCAATTACTTTTGGACCGACGGCTAAACCAACGTGCTACTCTTGTGATCAAAATCCAAAGGCGTTTTCAGTGGTCACGCAATTTTTATTCTGCATTGTTCATTCACACACACGCACCAACGCAAACGAATATATGTATAAATGTCTTGAATGATTGTGCTCTTTTTAGCTGCGGGATTTGTCCAATCACAGCGGCTGTAGGAGCAACGTGACAACTACGTCATCTGTTTGCGCTCTGGCGGCATTCAGTTACTTTAGAACACGGCCGCCGGCCGCGGCGCTTAGTCGCTCGATCAGGTCTTCAGGGTAGCCAGGCGAACGGGCGCTCTGTCGTTTGCGTAAATCGAGAGATTTTTTTAACCTTAAAGAATATGGCGAGCTCAAAGCTGGCCGTCGATTAGAAAAGAAAAGATGACTTTGAAAACTGCAAGTTTAAGAGTGAGTGGACAGAAAACGCGCTGCCCGTGCGAAGCAGAAAACTATATAGTTACGTATGTAACTCCGGTTCCCTGAGAGATGGGAACGGATGACACCACAGATGGGGAACAACGTTTCCTGACAAAACAAGTGAAGCAATAGAATGACGCCGTAATAACTGCAGCCAATGGCGACAGAGCGCCGCCCCTTGGGCGTGGCCAAGCTCGCCCAAGCAACCGCTCAAGCCGCCATTTCCTCAGTACAATGAATGAACGACAGGAGAGCCTCCCCAACCACCCCTACTCCCATCGCCCCCCTTGCGGCAACCTATGTGGTGTCATCCGTTCCCATCTCTCAGGGAACCGGAGTTACATACGTAACTATATAGTTCCCTATCGAGCTGTCCACTACTGACACCACAGATGGGGACGAATACAATCCCCGCCGCAAGGGGGCCGGGCACCGAGCCAGCACCATGACTCAAGAGTCCATGGCCAAAACCCGCACCACGTCCCTTCAAAGCACCTGCCCCTACGGCCCCGGCTCCGCCGGAACGAGGCTATCGTCCCGATTCTGCAGCAACACATGCGGCGCAAACGAAACGATATCCAGATTATAAAACCTAGCGAAGGTGTCCTCAGACGCCCAACCAGCGGCCCTGCAGATGTCCTGCAGTGACATGCCCCGCACCCATCCCCAAGACGCCGCCAGCGCTCTTGTGGAATGAGCCCGAACGCCATCCGGACAATGTTGACCCCGCAACACATACGACCGCTTTATAGCGTCGACAATCCAATGCGACAACCGCTGCTTAGACAACGGTCTCCCTTTATTCGCACCTGAGTGACACACGAACAACTGGTCGGATTGACGAAAACCCGCCGTTCTGTTCACGTACACCCTCAACGCCCGCACTGGACACAAAAGCGAACTCCCCGCACCGAATGCACGGACAGTAACCACCTGGTCCGAAAACGGCGTAGACAAAACCTTGGGGACATAGCCCTGTCTAGGAACCAGTCTCACCACGCAATCGTTCTCACCGAACGACAGGCACGAAGGATCAACAGAGAAAGCGTGCAAGTCACCAACCCGCTTCCCGCAAGCCAACGCCAGCAGGAAAGCAGTCTTGGCCGACAACAACGCCAGACTACAGTCCGCCAACGGTTCAAAAGGCGCCTCCGACAACGCCTCCAGAACCAAGGTCAGGCTCCACAAGGGGGCCAACCGAGAACGAGCCGGTCTCAGACGCCTCGCCCCTCTAAGGAACCCGGCCACCAACTATGCCTGCCCAACGGGCGACCCTCAAAGTCGCCCCTATGAGCTGACACGGCCGCGACGTACACCTTCAGCGTAGAAGGGGAACCCCCACCTTCAAGCCGGTGCTGCAAGAACGACAAGACAGCGTGGACCCCGCAAGCCCGCGGGTCCAGACCCGCCGTCTCGCACCATCTCACGAACACGCGCCACTTACACGCGTACAGCCTGCGCGTAGAAGAGGCCCTCGCCTCCTCCACAGTCTCGAGCGCCCGGCGCTCCAAGGACCGCGCTAGGAGGGGACCACCTTCCACACATGGAGTTTCCACAGCTCGGGCTGCGGGTGCCAAATCGAACCCCCCGCCTGCGTAAGAAGATCCCCCCTGAGCGGGATCTCCCACGGGGGGCCGCACGACATCCCTACCAGCTCTGGAAACCAGGCTTGTTTCGTCCAGTAGGGCGCCACCAATAGGACAGCGTCCTCCTGCAGCCGAATCCGCTCCAACAACACCGGAATGACCTTCACCGGCGGAAAAGCGAACTTCAGACCGCTGGGCCAGACCGACGAGAGTGCATCCCCCTCCAGAGGAGCCTCCGTCAGTGAGAAAAACAGCGCGCAATGAGCGTTCTCCCTCGAAGCGAACAGATCGACCCGAGCCTCTCCGAAGCGCTCCCAAATGAGACGAACCGTCTGGGGGTGTAACCTCCACTCCCCATGGACAATACCGCCCCTTGACAGGAGATCCGGCCCCACGTTCACCTTCCCCGGGACGTGGATGGCCTTCAACGACAGAAGCTCCTCGTCTGCCCATAGCAGAAGCTCCCTGGCGCCACGGTGCAGGGCCCTCGACCTCACACCACCCTGGCGATTCAGGTAAGACACCACCGCCGTGTTGTCCGACCTGACAAGGACGTGCCTCCCGCTCACCTGCGGCAAGAATGCCCTCAGTGCCAGGGACACCGCCCTCAGCTCCAGCTGATTGATGTGCCGACCCGCCAGGCGTTCCGGCCACCGACCCCAAGCCGGGGTCCCGTGGCACACTCCGCCCCATCCCGAAAGAGATGCGTCGGTGGAGACAACAACCCTCATGGGTACTCGACCCATGGGCACGCCCCTCGCGAACATGCGACCATCGTTCCACGGAGCGAGCGTCCTGACACAGCCCGGTGACACGCGGAACCTCGCCCGGCCCCTGTCCCAAGCCGAGGTCGTGACGTTGTCGCGCAGCCACCACTGCAACGGACGCATGTGTAGCAGACCCAGCACACAGACCGACGTCGCTGAAGCCATGAGGCCCAGAAGCCTCTGGCATTGCCTCACCGACACGGAGCGCCCCAGTCTGAACTCCGATAGCGCGAGTCGGATTGCGTCCACCCTGGGGGCAGAGAGGCAAGCCCTCATGGACCGAGAGTCCAGCTCGACCCCCAGGAAACACGTGGCCTGAGTAGGGGTCAGCCTGCTCTTTTCGAGATTGACGTTCAGACCCAGTTGCTCTAAGTGAGACAGGAGCTGACACGTCTGCCGCCTCAGGCACTCGGGCGATTGAGCCATGATCAACCAATCGTCCAAGTAGCAGAAGATCCTCATCCCCTGCTCTCTCAACGGCCTCAAGGCCTCCTCCACGCACAGTGAGAAGGTCCTCGGCGCGAGCGAGAGACCGAAGGGCAAGACCCTGAATTGAAACGCCTTGCCCTGGAAGGAGAATCGGAGGAACTTCCGATGCCTCTGGACAATCTGGATGTGAAAATAGGCGTCTCGCAGGTCGACGGTGACAAAATAGTCCCCGGCCCGGACCATAGCGAGGATCTGCTTGAGGGTCAGCATCCGGAACGGGCGCGTGACCAGCGCCTTGTTGAGAGGCCGCAGATCCAAAATAGGCCTCATAGTGCCCCCTTTCTTCGGGACCAGGAAGTAGCGGCTGTACAGACCGCACTCCTTTGCCTCGTCCCGAACGGGCTCGACCGCCCCCTTGCGCAGGAGGGAAGCAATCTCCTCCCACATCAGGGGGGCCAGCACTTCGCTGACCTCCGTCTCGAGCACCCCGCTGAACCTGGGGGGTCTGCGCTCGAACTGGAGTGTATAGCCCCGCTCCACGATGCCCAGTACCCACCTGGAGACGTGGGGGAGGGCCCTCCACTGCTGCACGCAGTCCGCTGGGCAGAGTCTTACCTGCGAGCCGACCGAGGCTCGGGGCGGGGAAAAGAGTTGTGTGTGTGTGTCGCAGCGTGTCGCGATAATCGCGCTCATTGTGCTGCACTCGCCCTGGGCCTGACCGAGAGGCCGTCGGGAAACTACCCCCACCGAGGAAGGAACGACACTCACATTTGCTGACACACTCTTTAATAATGGCTCGCAATGCCCCGAGACACGCGGACAAGCGACTGCCACATTCAACACAGCCGGCGGGACCAACCGGTCCCGACCGGCGGCACGAACCATACACCTCTTGGCCGGGAACGGCGCGGCGAGAGGCGCGGCCCTTCGCGCCCGGCCGCACGTCAGGAGCCTTGCTGCTGCTGCTGCTGTTGCTGACCGGCACTGGTGTAGGGGCGGTCTCTCCGCTGCTGGGATGCGGCGCCTCGCGCCCTCTGCTGCCGTGCGCCCTGTGGCCGACGAACAGACGGCTCCTGCGCTGGCCTGGTCGAAGGCGGGTCCCTGGACCATGGCACGGCGCGGCGTGTGGACGACGCGGGACGTCCTTTCTCAGCGGGGCGGGGCTGCGGTTGCCGCAGCTCCCGCTGCTGAAAAATACGGCCGAACGCCTTGGCCTTCTTCTGCGCCTCGTCGACCCCTTCCACCAAGGACTCTGGCGCCGAGCCAAACAAACTGGCCTGTTCGATGGGTGCGTCGAGGAGCCTCTTCCTGTGTTCCTCGCGTACCTCGGCAAGGTTGAGCCACAGGTGGCGATGCAGCACCACCAGTCCGCCCATGGTGCGGCCCAGTCCCTGGCAGGTCTTCCGCGTGGCCTCCAGCGTGTGGTCCAAGACACGCAGAAGGCGGGGCAGCAGTTGAGGGTCGTCGTCGCCCGACTGGATCCGACGAGGAGGCTAGCCGCCAACACGAGCAGGGCCCCCTGCGAGTGGAGCGCGGCGGCCGCGTGGCCTCCCGCGGCGAAAGCCTTGTCCGCGACCGCCGCGGTCACGCGGCAAGGCTTAGACGGCAGGAGGGTATTGCCCCAATGTGAGTTGGGGCAAAGCTGGGAGGCCATGCCAGGATCAATCCGCGGGATCCTGGTATAAGCAGATCCCTCAGCCTTGTCCACAGTAGTTATCATAGGGGAGCCCGCTGGGCGCGCGCGGGCCGAGATGGGGGCTCCCCAAGAGCGTGTTAGCTCTCTGTGGATCTCCGGGAAGAAAGGGGCCGCCCTGAGACGCGTGGCTTGGGCGCCCAACCTGGTCTTGGATCCATCCAGCCAGGATTCCACCGGAGCCGCGGGGGCCTGCCACTCGAGGCCCATGAGAGACACGGCCTCAGATAGGCAGTCCGCGAGGTCGTCGTCGGAGAGCACGCGGTCGACGCCCGGCGCCGCGTGCTCTCGGAACCCCGACTGAGACGCCGTGGTCGAAAGCGCGTCATTGTCGTCGCCGCCGCCGTCGTCGTCGTCGTCGCCGAGGCGCCGGACCGCGTGGTCACCCTCAGCCGGAAAATGCCATCCACTCACCACATCGTGCCGCGACAGGCCCGCTAGGTCCATCTGTGAGCCCCAGGAGAGAAGTCGCGGCTCCTTGGCTTGCACGCAGGGAAGAGGAGGTGAGGAAGGGCGGCCATCCGCCTGCCTGACGATCTCGATCCGGCGCCACAGGGTGCCCACCGACAGCTCTCTACAGTCTCGACACTCGGCAGATCTGTCGAGAGCGCGTGTCGCGTGGGCAAGCCCCAAACACGCGATGCATTCGGCGTGGGTGTCGTCGGCCTCGACGGGACCCCCGCATCGCGTACAACTTCTATTCCCGGGCCGAGCCGTCGCTCCACGGGAGAGGAACGACTCAAGCCCGGGGCCTCTAGCATCCTCCATAGCTACGCTAAAAGCTAATCGCTAAGCTACGCTAGAGACAAGCGTCTCGCTATGCTCACTGTTCGTGAAGAAAATTGTACTGAGGAAATGGCGGCTTGAGCGGTTGCTTGGGCGAGCTTGGCCACGCCCAAGGGGCGGCGCTCTGTCGCCATTGGCTGCAGTTATTACTGCGTCATTCTATTGCTTCACTTGTTTTGTCAGGAAACGTTGTTCCCCATCTGTGGTGTCAGTAGTGGACAGCTCGATAGGGAACCAATGTGTTTAATCTGCAACGAGACTGTCGCGATCGTCAAAAGTGATCGTGTTTATTAATTATTAATCAAAGCACGCACAATTTGAACAAAATACATAAAGATTTGTAGGCGCGCAGACTAGAACTGAGCAAGAGCGAATGTAGATTCCAGTAGATTCGAATGTAGATCTCAGTTCAAGCGCGCACACTCAGTTCAAGCAGCGCGCTCTCACTTCACAGGTTGCGCGCGCTCGGTTCAATATAAATCGAGTTGCGCTCGCTCGCTTCAAGTTTCTCGCTCGCGAATCTTTTTGGCACTAGATTGATCCCATACTCAAATGGTGGAGTATTGGTGTTTGGAACACAAAATCATGGTTAGCTTTGTTGGGAAAGCAGGAAATTGAGGATTGTAAGAAAAAAAGCAGTATTGTAAAGTGTAAAGTGAAAAGTATTGTAAAGTGAGTATTGTAAAGTGTAGAGTGAAATTGTCAATATGGCGAACCATATCAAAATGTGTTCTCTGCTTTTAATGGATGGGTTAAAATGGAAGTATAGCTTTGTATATAAATCTTTTTGGCAAGAGGAGGAAGTCCTCCATAGAGATGGAGGAGCTCACAAATTGTGGACAAAATGATTAGAGAGGACAGTAATTCATGTCAAAAGTCTGGGCCAATACACCCAGAGCAGTGGGCAGCCTAAGCCGTGGCATGTGGGGGTCAGTTTCTTTTTCAAGGACAGTTGTGAAATCCATTGGGCCAGGATTTGTACCGGCAAAGCCACAGATCCAACTCTCTACCACTGGACCACAACTGCCACGTTACCTATCAAAACCTGCTGAACTGACTATCAAAACCTGCTGAAATACAGACACCACCATTCTGACAGATTACTAGAAAGGCCAAAGAAGTCTGAGACCCAACCTGAGTACTGAATCTCTCTTACCAGTCTTTTGACCATTAAAGAATAGAGCTTTGATTTACAAATAGTTTGGAACTGAAACAAAAAGCAATATGTTTGGGTCATTTTACAGGCGTATTTATCTCGTGATGAAGCTCAAGCTCAAACGGCTTGCAGTTTGGCAGAAAAGGACAATCTGAGAGATCAGCTGATGGAGCTACAGGAGAAGACATTTGCTCTGAAGGCTTGGGACAGACAGAGAGAGGGAAAAGAAAAACAAAGTGTAAGCATTACTCATTGGCACTGTCTTTGTTTAATACGTAAAACTCTTTTTGATTGAATGGCTTTGATTGAGCAGGTCAGTAGTTTCTGCTGGGAGAGCACAGACTCCAGCAGTGAGTCTCCTGTGTCTCGACCTAGAGCTCCTCTACGCCGGACACTTGCACTGCATCCTGAGTATTCCTGCCTCTCTGATGCATCACAGGTACAAATTCTTCATCTCTTCAGGTCTATTGCGACATGCCAGTTATTAATCTTCAAACCTTTAAAATAACTTTTTTTTTCTGGTAAAATTTGAAATGAACCTAATACTGTGTTGACAATAGACTATATCTGAGTGTGGAAAAAATACAATTGCTGGTGTATTTGTGCGGCAGCACACTGGGGTGAAAATACTCCAGTCACCGACTTTTACTCTCTGGGTCGTTGTTAAGGACAACAGAGATGTTCCGTAATGTCTCCTTTTAAAGATTGTTCAAATCTTTTTCTACATTTTTCAGTGTTTCAGTTAGTGGCTTTAGAGCTTTGGATGTTACAAGTACTGCATACTGTATAGGAAATGTAATGTGACAATAATCAAACTTACTCCCCAGTAAGTCAAATCTACATCACCAGGAGCAAAATAATAATGGCTTGAATCTCACAGCTTACACGTTATGGACCTTGTCAGATGTAGAATTAGTGTGTTTGTGTCTTATTGAATCTTTGCAGCTCAGTGGTGATGCTTACAGCAGTGTTCGTTCCAATCAAGTGGAGCCTCCCTGCTCTGAATCTCTACGCAGAAGAGAGTTGGACCTCCACTCCAGCCGGGAGGAATTGTATGGGTATGTTTGTTTTCTGGTCTCCGGATTCTCCATTATGGAAACGTGACAAATGTAATATTTTCAGTTAATGTTCTAATCACCCTGTTTCAGACAAGAGAACATTCCTGAACTAGCTGGAAAGAACGTGTTGTAAAAATGACAAGTATTTAGCAACGTCAGACAATGATGTAATTGAGTTTATAAATAGATAGCAAAAGAAGTTCCGAAGCTTCAACCTAGCAGACATGGAATTTCCCAACAATTTTCCAAAAATCTGGTGCTAGTTTTGAGCAGCTGTCCCATCACTTGTCAATGGTTAAGAAGCAGAAAAAGGCCATACGTTTACTTTATCTTATTTCACTTCACAAGGTTTTCTCTTTAGAATGGTTGCAATGGCTCCAGCCCAACATACTCTCAGCAGAATATCGACTCCATCCATTAGTTTGCTGATAGGTTGCCAAAAGATCCACGTAAATCTGGGAAGAAGACCTAGAGAGAGAGATGAAGCTATGATTTTAAATGGAAAAGCAGGAACATGACCCTTTCTCCACATATTTTCCACCATTTGATGTTACTCTAGGTAGCCATGTTGTCCAGCTGGATCCATTATTATGATCACTGGAGGCATGGCACTCGCTCCTGTTCCATTCAAAATATTGACTCAAAAGACCATTCTTACAATCGTCCAGTACCAGAAATAATTTGCAGAATTATAATTACCAGAAATAGTTCTTAATGTCACAATGTCTTGTCCAATTTCATCAGTGATCAGAGGTTATACAAGTAATCAGGGCACTTAATGTATAAACGGGTGTGAGTGGCAATTGATCTTCATTTTAAATCAGTTTATTGGTTAAAATCCTGGTTTCCTTCCTGTACATTATGATCATTGAAAGTGAATTAATGTTTTTTTTTTCCAGCAGTCAGGATCTGACTGACGACTCAGCCAGCCACCTAGATGACTTTGTGTTTATTCCAGATGAGGGAGGTAAGTCAAATGCCTGTATTTCTTTCTTTGGACCTTTTTGTAACACTTTTATTTGCTGTAAAGACAAACGTTCATATGTTTCATTTGTTCAACTCAAATATGTAGATTTACATTTCATTGCACATACTATTGTATATGTGCTAAGTCTATCAGGATTACAGAAACAGGCACCCAGCACTTCTCTTTGGGTACATAGCCCTGCAGATCCACCAAATACTGAATTCCATTCCCCTGTTGTCTAGCTTTAAGAATGGGATACACAATGTAGGCCAGCTTTGACCTTGGGGTCAGTTTTGACAGGATTGACGTTGAAGATGGGGAAGGGGCAGATAACTTTAGGGTCTAGTTAAGCCGAATGACTTGTGTGTCGGGGTCTGACCAAATGCTGATCAGCAAGTCATTTAATGCATGTTCTTGCCTTGAGGAGAACTTGTCTGGCTAGGTTCAAGTTGCAGACTACTTTAGATTCAAGAGCAGGAATAATAATGTAACCTTGATTATTGTATTATTTAATTATTAATCTCATTTAAGTTTATATTAATCTATTTTAAGTTATTGCTGATTTATGTTACAATTTAATTTAATTTATGTCGGTCTTACTTTATTTTACATGCATTTTAGTTGTGTTAAAAATGCACTGCCCCTTGGAGGTGAGGGGGAGAATTAGAGAAGGAAGAAGGGAGAGACACGGTCGGAGTTCTCGTGGGTTACAGACTGTTAATGCTGCACGTTGTTCGTGTGGAATAAATATTCGTTCCATATCACCCGTGTGACCCGATTATTTAATACACCTCACGCTGAAGAGACTGGAGCATCGAAGGACGAGAAATAAGGGTTACAATAATATTACGCTGCAATCAAAAGACGAGAGGTCTATGGCAGAAACTGGAAACAAATTGAGAATATTCTACACAGAAGTTGCACAGAAGTCTTGATTTGCCCGCTCAGACTGCCCATTGCTTTGGGGATGGAACGCTGAAGACAAACTAACAATAACTCTCAGGAGCCTACAAAAACCACACCAAAACTTGAACACACACTGATGACCATGGTCAGAAACTCAAAATCTCAAATGAGCAGCCTTGGAGAACAGGTCAACATCTGTGAGGATGAATGTATTCAATTTCTGATCATTCTTCTTTCAGTGAATTCGGTTGCGTGTTTTCTTTCAGTTCTTAATATTAACGCTTAAAATAAAACCTTTAAAACTCTCTTGTCTATCATAGCACCTTCAGTGGCGCAATGAAACAGGCTGCTTTGGGTTGCAAAACTCGCCTATATCAATTTGTCAACTTTTCAGAACAATTCACTTTGCCAAGCTGGAAATCCGGTCCAGGTCTTCTGTAAATCAAATCCAGCTTGAGATTTCCGGTCTAAATGTTTTAGTCAGTTGATAGTAAATATGTTTTAAACTTTCTTGGGAGGTCAAGTGCATATATTTCATTCTTGATGTGTTTCCCCAGTCCATGCATGTCATGGTCCCACTGTGCCTCTGTGTTCCAGCTATAGTTAACAGTTAGTGTGCAAAAATCAATCGAGTAGTAGTGTATGCAACCGACTATTGGCCTTGATGGAGTTCCCTGGTCACCTGGTTTGCCTCTTGGCTTTGTACAGATTGGTCAAACTTTAGTCTCTTCAGAAGAGATGGTGGAAGTTTAAATTAAAATTTGGGGAGCTCTTAGCAGGTATTAGACTTGCCTGAGTTCCCTGATAGTCAAACTGCATCTAGCAATATAGATAACTAAATGACAAGAAAGCCAATGAAATTATCTACAGATAAACAAGCCAGCTGATAAGCTGCAGGTGGACCGCATACAAATGAGGCCAATCTATGTGGAAGGACGGGTTTTGTAAGATTCTAGTAGTAGTGTGTCATGGGTTACAAAGGCTGTCAACTATCATGTACGACAACAAGAAAAAACAATGGGTAACACTTGACAACACTTGACACACAAAAACAAATTGGAGACACCAAAACAGGTACGTGTATTGAGATTGGTAGTTGAAAATCTCTATTTAGGTATTTGACTCTAATAACACACCACTGTTTCTGATCTCATTTCGATTTGATATCTTGAATATATCTTTTACCGTTCTAGTATCACTTGCTTTATTGTGCCAAAATGATGGTAACTCCAGCTGTAGTTATTATGATCCAAATAACTCACCCACCATTACCTCTCTCTGTTACAGCAAAAAACTAAAAATAATGCTTCATTTTTACATTGTTTGAATAGAATCAATATCGTCAAATCGTTGCCATGAGTATTTTTTTTTATTATACATACTGATAGCTAACCCTATGCAAAGGATTAAAGAAATTGAAGAATAATAAATTGTAAACATTAAATATAAATACTGTTCTTGGTTATAAATATTAATTATACTTTTGGTTTAAATTATTCTATAAATATTTTATAGTAAATAAGAAATAAACGATTTCCGTTGATGGCAATTGTTGTCCAGTGGGTAGGGAGTTGGGCTTGCCACCCAGGTGTTGCAGATTCAAATCCTTAGTTACTCAGGGATTTATTCCAGAATTGTTTTCAGGCAGGCAGAGGTCAGTACACAAGAAAATCAACATCCAACAGGGCAAAATCTTTTGAGCACGTCGGGTAAAAAAGACGAGAGCAATGGTCAAAACCGGTCAAGACTAGATATACAATGCCATGAACAAGGCTAAACAAAACACGAACAAGGCAAGGCTAGATATCAAATGGCTAGAATGACAGATAACAACACTGACATACTGACAAAGAAACAGGTAAAGAGCTGGAGTATAAATACAAGACCTGATTACACAAATGATTTCAAATAGATGAACAGCTGGGCAGGAAAACGAGACAAACTATTGTGATGCAAACCCAGAAGTAAATAAACCAGCTGAACAGGGAAACAGAATGAAATGGTCACGCCGCGAACCCGGAAGTTAACACGCACGGAGGCTTCCAAAATAATGGTTTGCTTCGGCTAGAAGCCAGAGTCTGTGACGTTTTTTTTTTCTTTAAAAAAAAAGTTTGCCTCAGCAATGAGCCAGAGTCTGTGACCCATGAACCCCCCATTTTTTTATTCTTGTGCACTTTTATTCTTTTTCTGTAGATTTACGTTTTATTAAATAATTAAACAATGTATTTTATGTAACATTTGTATTTTTATTTTAGATGAGAATGAGCCACGACGAACCTCACCAATTGGTTCTGCTTCCACCAGCAGCCAATCTGACAGGTAAAAACTACAGTGTAAATTAACAGATAGAACATTAGTCTAACCAGAAGACACACTTGTTAACCATACGGCTTGTTTTATATTTATAGTGTCTCGAGAGCTCCAGCTCCATTGTTCCTTGTGCGTTCCAGGCAGCAGACTTTGTCTGACACTACTCGAGTGAATACAGTGTGTTTTCAGGGGGAAATGCTACTGAAGCAGCTACAGGTTATCGGTGGAAATAAGACCGGCGTGTTTGTGCATCATGTCAATGAGGAATCATATGCTCACAGTGCTGGCATCAGCCCTGGAAGCCAAATTCTCCAGGTAATTGTGTAAAGTTCCATCTAACATAAATCCTGGATATTTAGTATATACAGGTAAAAGAGGTAATTAATATACATATTAAGGTAACTATATATATATATATATATATATATATATATATTGTGTTTTAATCAGTAATCATAATCATTGAAAATGTCATTTGTCTTGATAAAGCTATCGATTGAAAACAGAGCATGATGTGCATGTGTAGGTGAAATATGAGTCGGAGCAGAGAGCTGTAAGAATGGTCCTGGAAGATATCACAATGGAGGAGGCTGAGTGGGCACTGGGGCAAGTTCAAGGGCAATGCCAAATGACACTGAAGCCTAGTCAAGATGGTAAGATTACACACATTAGTCACTATTAGAATAACACACCATAAATGCAAAGAGAGAGATAGAGAAAGAGAGAAAGACTTTTCATTTTGGTGAGATGATAAAGATTGTGCTGTCTCTGACTGTCCTTAAAGTTTTTTTTTTTTTTAAATAAAAAATCAACCCAATGGTCAACCCAATGGGGCTTCTCAGCGGGATCTTATCTCTCTGACAACACCATTCTGGCTCCCCGGACTGGGTGATCCGGATGTCAAACTCTGTAGTGTTCTGACCACCATAACTTGAGGTTTCAGAGTTCTGGCCCTGGGTGCTTGTGTGGGGATGTCAGGAGAAGTTAGTCTAAGATAAGTGTCAATGTATTGACATTATGCTGGAACCTCATTTTGCTCATGGTCTGTGGAAACGACGAGAGGAAAGGTATACTTCCATATACGTATGCTAAAGGCCATTGCGTGTTTCCTGTTACTACAAATCAGACAGGCCAATATGATGACACTTGTAAGGCAATGCTTAGAGTTGTTTGTGAACAAACAAACATCATGTGTCTTATAGTGAACCACCTACAGATGAGTTTGTCATTGCCCATTGATGGATCCTCACGTAGAGGGCTTCAGAACACCTGAGATGTTTCCACAACAGTCGCCAATAGTTCCACAACCAGATGCAGCTTGATGCAATCTTTGTGTCTCTGCAGAACCATGCCTTGTCTCTGCTCTGGACTGTGCTAATATTGACCAGTTGTAGAGATAAATGATTTCGTTTTTATGGGAGAGGGATACAATCTGCGATCTTTGCAAAGAAGCAGGAAGAATGCAGCAGACCAGAAGGTAGAATTTTACTAAAATGCTCATCACTTTGAAACCAAACAGAAACAGATGCTGAGGAGAAATTAAGCCGTTGAATAACCCGTCGCACAGGTCTATAGCTGCTAACCAATATTGGGACTGAAGCATGGGATATCCTTGTACATTAAAACCTGTACGGCTGCTAGTTCAATGACCTCAGGTTCAGGATTGGAAGTAGACTTCTACTTTTCTTTGAGTGGTAAGGAACTGGACTTATGTTCAAGCGGTTGCAGGTTTGAATTCAGGTCTGGTGAGTTGTTCTTGAGCAAGACCCTCACATGCCCCAACATCGAGGCTTGAGGGTGCCCACTGCTCCCGGTGTGTGTGTGTGTGTGTTACTACACTGGATGGTTAAAAGCAGAGCATAATATTAATACTGTCCCCTAGTGGCCATATTTACACACTCCTTCACTTTCTTTCTTAACAGCTTCATAACATTTAGAAAGAATGTTTCGATTGTGTTCGTTGCCAATTAAATTTCTGTTGATTTCCTCCTAGTCTATGATCACTTGGTACAGCAACTAGAGAAGGGAGAAGTAATGTCAGGAGACTCATTCTACATCCGAGTAAATTTGACACTGTCTGGAGATGTGGCAGGGTCTCTCACAGTGCGATGTAATGATATTGTACATGTGACAAACACTCGGCCTTCGGACGACAGCTCCTGGTGGGGCAGTCATGTTCACCCATGCCAGCTGCTGGATCTCAAGAGTGGCTCTTTGCCCAACTACTACAGGTACACCAAATACTTGTTCTGAACTTACACGGCATTGTTAATGTAAAGCAATAAAATAAATGTTTAATTGTTCTTCAGAGGGCAGAGGCTTTTAATTCAAGCTATAGAAGCAATGACACACACAAGACAAACACGCAGAAAGGTGAGATTCTCCCAGTTCCGAATGGTTGATCTGACTATATCTGAACATTTTTGTTAATTGTTTTATCAAGACTAGTACGTATTTGCATCTTGTGCTTGTTAAGCAGTATTCTACAAATGAAAAAATGTCTCTACTTCACATGGGTACTGATAACAAGTTGTTATTGTTGAATTTAAATAATCCTCAGATGATAAAGACAGATTGTCACAATATGATGTGGATGGATGTGTAAGGTTGATGACGTCTTTGTTACACTTGTAACTTTGAAGTCACTTACAGACATGCGAGTTTCAGTTTGTAGTTTTTCTAGTTTACAGATTTGCTGTGGAAAAAGAAGATTTTTCAGAGACAACTTAATGTCTCTTTCCTGGTTTTAGAGGAAGTCCTTTATGCATTCCTGACAGAGTTATTTAGCTTAAGTTAACTTACCTTAACAAATCACTGTATGTACTGTACATATATTATATATAAGGGTATAATGCACAAACCCGGAGCAATGGGCAGCTCCTAAAACGTTAAAATGTAAGTGTGAGAGAATAAAGACTGTAACAAATGGCGGTCTGCAGGTGGCTCGATCGGGAGCTGGTGAGAAGCAGAGAGCAGTGCGGATTGTCAGCACCGGTCAGCGGAGCAGAAACCCAATGTGGGTCAGCGTGGAAGATGACAAGAACGCCGCACGGGACAGTCAGTGCAACGTTTGAATGAATGTGATGGTGCAGAACCTGAACTAAAGACAGTTCTAAACCTTTTACAGATGACTGTGTGTCCTCTCGATGTGTGACGCTAATGCCCTACACACTGGTCACCCCCCATTACCCACCGATTTGTCGACCAGTTTTACTGCTTCCCACAATCCTGGGACGTGTCTTGCACAAACGACTGGCAGAGCAGGAAGGTTATCATCTCTGCGAACCAGGTCACTTAAAATAACTCCTCAAAATAAGTCAGTTTGGAAAACGAATGCTTTGTGCATTTGTGAATTCATAGAGTCTGAATGTTTAAATTGAAATTACATTTGCATAAATTATTTCACGTAACTGCAAAGTTTGGTAAATTGTAGAAATGTTTTTTATAGTAATTTATAGGCTCTCAGATTTATAATGTTAAGTAACAACTGTTGACATGGCCGTCGTTAGTCAGAAATTCACAAGCGGAAGATATAGATCACATTTTCACTGGGGATCAGCTTCTGAAATAAAATCATTTCATATTAGATTAGTAAGATCACTTTCGCTTTTGTGCGGATACTTTTCTGGGAGACCAGCAATTTTGAAAAGAAACGATCATAGCAAAGGCAGGCTTGACAAATTCATGGAATGCCATCATTTGTTGGAAGAGTGAAAATCTTGCATCCAATGATGGGTTGTATGGTTGTACTGTAAAAGAATGAGAGATTTAAGCATTGTTCTGCTGCTTTATCTTAATACTGAAAGTTAGAAACTCCTTTTATTCTGTCTGTTGTGCCAGTCAGCTTTTTCCAAATGTTTATTGTATTACTCCATGTTTCCATCTTGCATTCTTCACCTCATGTTCCCTCACATTTCTCACTCCTCAGAGATGTTGATGGGAAGTTCATATGCTGCTTACCTGCAGAAAGGATGGATTCTGGAGAAACATGATACGCACCTTTACTACACACATCAAGCGGTGGAGAAGATCATAAGACAGGTCTTGATTTCTGACTGTGATTCTCATTCTTTGTGTGTGTGTGTGTGTGTGTGTTAGTGGCGGATCATTAAAAAAATATATGTTTTAATTATTAATTTTGCGAATTCCAATTCTCTCAAAAACATGGGGGCGCCTATTTTCACCAATTTCAAATATGAGCATAAATACAAGCACCCATTTTTTACCAATTTCAAATTAGTATCAATCACAAATAAATGGAAATACGTCAAAATATTAACCGTTTATGTTACACGGAGAAGCAGAACAGATTTATATCAGTCTTGGACAGATGCTCGTGCTCCAATACTGTGACGGTGAAAAAACCAGCACTGTTTTTAAACATATTCATCATCATAGAGTAATATGGATGCCGCTTTGAAGCCATGCTTCAGGGAAAATTTATTTTTAAGAACCCTTCCAATGGAAACCTCGAAACAATTATTTCAAATTAGTTTACTGTCGGATTTCTCTCATATACAGTATATCATAACTGCTGTTTAATTTACACTTAACTGTTACTATTTGTATTCTTTCAATTGATTACGGCATGTTTATGTGTTGTTTTTCAGGGAATTCATTGCGTCCTGCCGCTGGGTTTGGATTGTGTGCGCCGGCTCCATCGAGCAGAAATCTTCCCCATTGTTATGTTCATAATGTCTTCAGAGAGGAGCATTCGCAAACTGAAGTACTTTTAACTCCTTACTTTTTCAGTGCCTGTCTGTCTAGCTGCACTTGTACGTGCTCAATGCATTACCTTTGGATGTGAATATATTTCCCATGATACTGAATCAGGAACAATAACTATATTGAAACAAATAGCACCTGTTTTATTATAGATTATTATACTGTACTGGATGTACAGGATTACATATATTATATTTCCACCAGATGGCAGCAGATAATAACTAGTTTTCAGTTCAGTGCTTTAGCAGCCTTAAAAATTACAATTGTGTAATGTGTAACATTTATGTAAATTCAAGTAATTCGTAGTTTTTGCAGCATGTTCAGAGTTTGAATTTGTATAATTTGGACACAATTCATATTTATGGATGAAAAATATTTTAAGCCATTTAAAGTTTACAATTTATTTATTCTAAAACAATATTTATACTTTTTTCTATTGTATGTTCTAAAACCATCAGTGAGTTTTACATGTTTGTGTGTAAAATGTATATAGCTGCATCACATAAAATCTTCACCTAAAGCAAAGCCAAGATGTGTCCAAAATATAAATCTGTTGAAATCTTATTGTTACTGAGGAATAAATACAATATCCTTTTTTCCTAGGTCTGTGATTTTGTTAGACCTATGAAAAAAGGATATTGTATTCATTCCTCAGTAACAATGAGATTTCAGCGGATTTATATTTCAATTTATTAGTGTTCTCAGAAAGACTTTTTTCTAACAGACACCGGCTGCGGCAGAACGTGGTGACGGAGTCTCAAGTGCTGGAGTGTGTCAGTAATGAAGAGCCGCTGCTGGACAAGCTGCCCTGTCTCTACCGCAGTGTTCCTCCGGACAGCTGGAGCGACACGTCCAGCCTGGTTGACACGCTGAAAGCCATAGTGTCGGAGGAGCAGAAAAAGGTTGTTTGGGTGGAATCAGATATCTGGTGACCATTCCACATCTCCACATGATTCTGCAGTGTTAACAGGTCGAGAGAGAAGCACAATACAGTACACAAGAGTATATATTTTTAATAAGTCTATTTTTTAAAAAGCAGTTTTTTTTGCAAAGTGCTGTTTCTAGAGTGTTCTATGCTCTTTTGATTTTATTCTCTGTGACTCGTCACAGTAAAATACTCACGTTTTTTTGTGTATTAGCAAAAGTGTTTCAGAATTTTACCTCTAACTTTAGTGTTACAGTGTAACAGCATATAGTGCAACAGTCCAGTTCATGGACAAGTCACATCTTTTGTTGGTTTAAACTATAACTAGCTTTTTTTGGTGAGTGCAGCAATTATTAATTCTCCCTCCCCCCATGTTTTTAACGTAGAAACTTTGTGAAACAAAAGCTACCTGAAACAATTTGGCTAAGCGGTTGTCCTTCCTGTACAGAAACAGCAAAGAAATCTCTAGTGTGGAAGCAATAAAAATGTCAAATAATGACATATGGCTATATTTATAGTTTGCTACAGTGAAATCTGTTTTCATTTTTTAATGCATTGATGTAAAGTACTTGAGTAAATGAATTTTGTTACTTAAGTACCTTGCGGCTACTTTGTATTTGTACCGAGTATCAAAAATATAATATACTTTTACTCTCTTACATTTTTGATTGAGTATATGTACTCTTTTTCTCCACTACATTCAATTAAACACTTACCATTACTCGTTACATTGTGATTGCTGAAGGTACTGGATGCTATTTATGAGAAAAATAGCATGAACGTGAATTAGCGATTTAAAGAGTGACTAATTAGCTACTTTTGCATGTTTGCCTGAGACACTTTCTCGTTTTTTATTTTGTTCTGCCACTTTGAAACACTGAGGCGCTAAATTTCATTTTTAGTTTAGGAAATAAGTCCTCATGGATAAATAGTTTCTTGTTCCCTTTCATAGTCAGGTCACTTCGACGTCAGTCAGAGACCTGACTATGGGACATCGGATGCTTTAGCCATTCGCGTTCATTCTTACGAACCGGCCAATGAACAGTCAAGTTCAATGGCTGCATGAATTTGCATGCCACCTCTGACCCGTACCAGCTGGTATAAAAGGGCGGTGGCGTGCCACATGCAAATACCTTTCAGATGATTGAAGCCAGGTCGTTGTTTCATCTCTGCAACCAACTCGATAAGGCTCTTCGTTGGAACTCTGCAGTAATCCAAGCTGGTTTTCGCTCCTCCGAAAAGACCCCGGAAGCAGCTGAAAACTCCTTCTTACATCGGCGAAGAGTTTTTATCTGAAAGAGCTCCAGAGCGTTCGACACGTCCTTTTAAGGATGGAGTCACGCTTGTGCAAATCTTCTGATTGCGGTGGCTGTCGCCGTCGGATGAGCACGAGCGCTGCGTCCGCTGTTTGGGTGCGGCGCATGCGGATGCGGCGCTCGTGTCGAGTTCGTGCTCGGTGTGTGAACGCATGCCGATCGTGACGCTGCGGAAGAGACGGGATTTCCTCCGGGAAACCCCGTCTGCAGCCACAGCGCCCTCCCGTGGCGAGGATCGGGACGCCGCGGCTTCCCGACCCGCTGGTGCCGGTGAGGCGCGCTCGTGGGGAGATAGGGTAGATGACGATCTCGGGTCTCCATCCCGTAGTATCCACTACCGTATCCGGTCACTAGAACTCTCCGGTGAAGCACGAGATTCTGATGCTTTACTGGATTCGTCCGACGACGAACAGTCGCTTGAGTGTCCATCGAAGGATGACTCCCTCTCGGCGTTGGAGGACATGGTCGTGGCGCCCGCAGAGACGCCGGCGCGATCACGTTCCGACAACCCGTTTGTGGCAGTGCTAGCTCGCGCCGCGAAGAAGGTGGGATTAGAGGTGGAGATTCCACCTCAGCCCGCCCCTTCGCGGCTGGATGATTGGTGCCCGGCGCGCCCGTCGGCTAAGCAACCGGCGACGGCCCGGGTTCCTTTCTTTCCCGAGCTGCACGAGGAGCTGACCAAGACGTGGCAGGCCCCTTTAGTGGCGCGCTCACGTGGTGGCAGCGACTCCTTCCTCACTTCCCTCACAGGCGGTCCTTCCCGGGGCTATTTGGACCTTCCCTCCACGGAACGGGCTATCGCGACCATTTTGTGTCCGAAAACGGCCGCTTCCTGGAGGGACCGTCCAAAGCTTCCTGGCAAGTCGGCGAAGTTCCTGTATGCGCTAAACGCTAAGGGCTACGCCTTCAATGGCCAGACCGCATCCGCGCTCCACGCACTGGCGGCTATTGCCGTTTACCAAGCACAGTTGCTGGCGGAGCTCGGAGGGGAAGCAGCGCCCCCTGATTTGGTTCAGGAAGTGCGTGTGACTACCGACCTCATTCTTCGGGCAGCTAAGGTCGCAGCACGCACGACAGGGGCGTCGATGGCCACTCGGGTGGTTCAGGAGCGCCACCAATGGCTCGATCTCTCAGACATGCCGAGCGCAGATAGGAACCAGTTCCTAAATGCGCCCATCTCTAGGTCGGGCCTCTTTGGCGACACGGTGGAGCAGCTGTGCAAGCAGTTCTCCACCCTCCAGCTGCAGACTAAAGCTATTTCGCATGTCTTTTCCAGGCCCATGGCGAAAGCATCTCCAGCTGGAAGCCGCCGGCGACGCCCAGTGACTGCGGCTGAGGTCCCTCGGCCCCGGCACCACCGCCACAGCAGAGGAGCAGATCTCGCCGCAAGAGGGCGGCGCGCTCCGAATCCAGATCAGCAAGGGACGCCAAACGGCCTCCCTTGCGATCCTGATGTGTTCGGAGTGGAGGGAGCAGAGCAGGGAGTATGGTTGAGCTCCGACGATCGAGCCACCACTGTCGAAGTCCATCCACAGGTGGACACAGAAGTGGGGCTACCACCTATGGTGCTAGCCAACTTTTCAGTAAAAGACAGATGCACCCACACTCACACTCCCTCCACTCCTACCGAGGAACAGAGGCCTCCTCTGTTCCCTCGCGGGTCGAGTTGTCCGCTAACCGGATACTCCCTGCGCGGTAGAAGACCGGAGCTCCGGAGGGCTTCGGCCCGACGGAGTTCCAGGTCGGGGGGCGCTCTCCTCTGTCATGGGGGAGAGAGGCCCCCAACTCACCAAGTTGGTCGAGGAGCAGGCTCTGCCGGCACCTCCCGACATGGTGAGAGGTCGGTTGTCAGGCGGCCTCCGGCTGCCTGCAGACTCAGACGGGATGCGGAACTCCCTCGCCTCACGCCAGGAGTTACCTGCCTCAGGCTCTCCCCGGTGGGGACTCCCGTCAGAGCCCCGGCCCCCCCAGACCCCAGTCTCGGGGACCCCACGGCCTCGTTGATTCCCCTCAGACGGTACTTGACGGAATGGTGCGCCCTTCCTCGTCTGTCCCCCTGGGTGATCCGAACCGTGAGACTCGGCTACGCTTTGCAGTTCGCCCGCCGACCTCCGGTATTCCGAGGCGTCCTCACCACTCACGTGGGTCTGAGAGACGCTCTCGTATTAAGGGCAGAGGTTTCCTCGCTGCTAGCGAAGGGCGCCATCGAGGTGTACGCCTTCCCGCCAGTTACCCTGATTCCCCAGCTACTGGGTCGAGTCAGGAAGGAGGGTCAGGTCATAGTCAGGTCTCTGACTGACGTCTCGTTCCCTGACTTATTCAGGGAACAGAGGTTACGCAAGTAACCAAGACGTTTTTCATATTTCTTGGTGTTTTTGGAGCCTAAATTCAGTACAAGTAAAATACAAAAATAAAAAAAGTTGTTTTAAATGCAGATACTTTATGACTTTTACTCAAGTATTCTTGGAATTGATGACTTGTAATAGAGTAATTATTACAGTGACATTTCCATTTTATTCAAGTATGGTACTCTTTACACCTCTGGTATTATATGAATTAGGTGTTATTGTGTTGCGGTACAGTACTGTATATGAAAGATTGCCTCAATGGCAAAATAAACAAAATTGCAATAAATTATAGATTTTTTTATTTTTCTATCTTTTTGTATGTTTTCTGCATGCCTCTGCACTCCAAACAATCTGAAGAATTGGAGTCTTTGAAAAATTGCCTTTAGATGTGAACTGTACATGGCTGTATGTGTCCTGGAAGCCAGTCTAGCGTGTGTTCTGCCTTCAATTGCTGTGATTTACTTCAGCTCCCCGTGACCCGGAAATGGACAAAACATTAAAGAAGATCAAACCTCAACAAAATTGCTGAGATTTAAAAATAAATAACGAATTGCAACTGCTACTGTGAGGTACAAATACAATTTATAGAATTTGAGAGGACATTGTTATGGAAATGTAATTGAAAACATTTTTCTTTTTTCTTTCCATCCATTGATGCATGTTCTTTGATGTTGATGCATGAAAATTGATGTTTCTGTACATTACTTTACATTTACTAAATTTACAAATAATTAATATAATTAATAATTATAGATATAATAATAACAATAATATAAAAATATTATTATTAACAACATCAACAACATATATTAGTATATTTATATAACTTGACCAATAAATAATAAATTAATTATATAACATAAGATATAACAATAATACGTACATTAATTCATTACAGCTGTTCAACGCATAGCAAATAAATGTTTTTTACGAAAACGCCATATTCACTTAGTCATTGTAAGGAGGACGGGAAGATGCCTGCAGGCGAAACCACGAAGCACCGGGACGTTTCATGCGGCGTGATGACGTCATACGAAGCTGCAGCGCTCGTGCGGAGCCTTGATGGAGGTAAACATGGAGCTGTCGGCGGTCGGAGAACGGGTTTTCGCGGCCGAATCTATCCTAAAGAGACGAATCCGAAGGGTACGCGTGGTGGCAGGAATTCCCCGAACGTCCTTCCGCGATAACGAGTTGCATTGTGTGTGTTTTCTCCTACAGGGGCGTTTAGAATATCTGGTGAAATGGAAGGGATGGTCGCCGAGGTGAGTGATGCTGCGGCCGCAGAACTAACGTCAGAAAACACGCGGCATCATTCTGCCATGTCACACCGCATCAGCAACAGAGCCTCGGATTCAATTATCTGATTTTTAACTTTGATTGTCAAACATTTGACGTTGAATATTTTCTTTGGTACAGGTACAGTACCTGGGAACCGGAGGAAAACATTCTGGACGCGCGACTTTTCGTTGCTTTTGAAGAGAGGTACAGTACATGAAACACTGTGCATGATTCAAAATGCAATTCTGTTTTTATTTTGATTCAATTTGCATTTCACAAAAGACATTGTTAAATATGAACTTAACATGTCACAATCCCTTTTATAAATGAACAACCAATGCTATACACATCTGACTGATGTCAATTTTTGTACAACACACTTTGTTTTAAGTAACTTTAACGTTGGGTACTGACTAAAAACTGCTTTTGTATGACTTTTATAATGGTGTGGCTATAGTCTCTTCAGCAGCATTATCTTGCTTTGCGTTTTTATGTTTAATGTAATATTACAGTTGTGTGTACTTACCATTCCACTTAACTTTATATAAATAAGTGTCAACACATGCATTATGAAAGTAATTATTGAAAACTACAAGTGGACATTGTTAGGCCTCAAGGTGGTGGTGTATTATCAGAACCTATTGCAGGGGTCGAGAACATTTTTGGCTCAGAGAGCCATGAACACATTGAACATATTTGAACATGAGTATATGAACATATTTGTAACAAACGTTACTCTCACCAACACACGCGTTCACGTTCACTCACCCCGGTACAGGCACACACAGGCAGCGCGCACTCTCAGTGCACAAATCTGAAACGCAACGGAAGAAATAAAGTTTTGATAGTGGAGATTGCAAGTGTAAAATTAAAAATAAAACAAAAATGCTTAGAATTGTATTTGTTTTTTTTATTAATTTACATTTGATATTTTTAAAATCTGATTCCACATAGAAGCTCTCTCTATAAAGGCGAATTACTCCATTTGTGTTGAAATGTACGACACTTCTTGTCTTTCTTTTTTTTTCATCCATTATCTTCGATAAAAGGGTTTTATCCAATAAAAAGATGGTGCTGTCTTGAGGACAGCTGTGTTTGAAATACAAGAGAACGTTTTATAGTTTTAACGTTATTATATATAATTAAAGCTTTGTCTGCGAGCCAGATGCAGCCACCAGATGAGCCATAAATGGCTCGCGAGCCGTAGGTTCCCGACCCCTGGTTTATAGTGTGTCAGTAATGGTTTCACTTACTAAAGTTGTGTTCTGTGCACTATAGCGCCCCCTTTGTACTGTTTGGGTTTTTTTTTTTAATTATTTTTATTATTATTATTATTGATATTAGTAGTAGTAGTAGTAGTAGTAGTAGTAGTATCTGTTATTTGTACTACATATTATGGACAGATATTTCAGCCTTATAGCATTGAACTTCTAGTATCATATTAATTCTTGAATGAAATGACCAGTGCTGTTCTCACATCAGTTTTCTTCATGGCTTTTGCCTTTTTGACAAATAGTGATTATGATATTGTGACAATTGGCTAGGATGAGCCTTGTGTAACGTCTATGAACTGTGAATTTTCAGGTTTCATAATTCAGCAGAAGTGTATATGTTGTGTTTTTCTTTCTATTACTCAGGGAACAAGAGAGGGAAATGTTTGGACCTAAGAAACGTGGCCCTAAACTGGAGAACTTTCTTGTTAAGGTTGACTTTTTTTAAAATACAGTAATCCCTCGCTACTTCGCGGTTCGACTATCGCGGATTCACTGTTTCGCGGATTTTTTTTTCTTTATTACATATATTCGCAAATTCATTTTTTTCCCGACCGTATCTCGGCGGAGGATGCTCGCAGTGTCTCGAGATGGACCGCCGCCAGACGCGTCTTGGCGGAGATGCGAATCGCTATGTCGGACGTCCCCCCGCGGGCTGCAGGGACCCGCCCGTGTCTGCGCCCGCGTGCTTCTGCCCGATCGTCCCGTTCACACCCTTTGAAAATTAATATCCCCGCGTGGACGACGCGTGCGGCAGAGAGATGTTTGTTAACATTACTATAATAAAGAATACTACTTGAAAAAAAGTGTTTTAAAAGTCTGAATAAGTGTTAAATAAATATGTAAATGTTGTTCCTCCACTTCGCGGAAATTCACCTATCGCGGTTGGGCTTGGAACGTGTCTACCGCGATAAACGAGGGATTACTGTATATACATTTTTGTCAGCGTTACATAAATGTATTATATGGATATTTGTTTTGGATAACCTTTCCAAAAACTTTTTGTAGGCGCAAGAGGGAATAAAAGCAAGGTCCTATAATTTTAGAAATGAGTCCTTCTGTCCAAACCCAAGGCCCAGAACGAGAGAGGGGCTGCGGGGGGAGGTCAGTCCAAACCCATCGAGACCTCCTGCAGACACCTTCACCCTCTCCCAGAAGAAACGAGGTCGGAAACCTAAATTACGCTTTACAGAAAGCTACAGCAGCTTCCTCCACCTAGAACAAGCTAACAAAGCAGCTGATGAATCCATGGCAGGCATTCCTTTAAAAATGGCAAAATTGGGTCTGGGGGAAAAGGAAGAGATATGCTCCGAGGTAAGAAGCATTATAAGGCAGCTTTGTAAAACATCTTATTGGAAGTCACATTTAAGAAGAGTGAATTCTGACTTACAGGATCTCATAAAACAAACAAGCCAGCTTTATCACAAGCACTTACAGCACAAATCCCAATCGGATGCAATCGAACATGGCGAGGCCTTCACGACACGACCTTCTCTTGTCGCCAAAATCCCAGTGTCACGCATCTTGGGAGAAGCAGATGAGGAAGCGTGGAAACCCTCGTTCAGCAGTGTGGAGAAAGTGATGGTCACTGATGTGACAATGAACTTTCTGACTGTCACGATCAGAGAAAGTAACACAGATGAAGGCTTTTTCAAAAGATAACTATCTCTGTTATTGTCATTGCATAACACGTTACTAAGTATTGTTTTATTGTATACATTATGGAACAATAACAGTTGTTTGTGGAGTTGGATCTACTGTGGTACCTTGAAGATGTGCATTAATAACCTGGATCACAAAGTATACAATTTTCAAAGTAGAAGTCGTCGCTTAAGGTTATATCAACAGCCAAATGTGTTAAACTACCGGTAATTCCTCTTATTTTTATTCAAGACAATGAACATGTACATGCTCATTCTTTCGAGTTTTTAAAATATTTGTTCATCAGAAGTGTATTCTCACTGATCAACGTCAAGGTACTGTACCACTGCAGTATTTTGATAATTGTAAAATATATGGCTCTGTTGAGGTGTTAAACGTTCTAGAACTCATAAGCACACATAGATTTGTGTCCTGCTGTAATATGCATACAGAACATAAACAACTTTTGTAATTTTTAATGTTTAAAATCCTTCCAATGTAAGAAAAAATGTCCCTAATTGAGGTTTCTTAGAAAACTAATGTAGTTGTGTCCCGATTTGGAAAATGTGAAAAAAGGATATCGTATACTGTTGATATATGGTGCTCAACAAAGGTCAGTACTAGTTCCTCTGTTAGAATTCATCTTGTCTGTTCACTTATTTGTTCTCTTCAGCACCAGTAAATGCGTTACAAACACTGCAAATCTTTGTAAAGTACTAAATTTTTTTTATGCATACTTTCATTTTCGAAAATGCTTTTTTTATTTCTGGACCACCAGGAGATGCAACCACTACCTGTGCCTGAAGGTACCTGTCACACAATACACATCATTTGCAGAGCAAAACACACAGACACACATTCAAACAGCAACCTAGTCAATTGTCCGAGTTTTTCTGAAATAATGTTTTTGGACAGTGAAATCTTTATCTATACTGTTAATAAAATCTAGAAAAAACTAAGACTATCCCACTGCTCCGGTGTTGTCATTGTGTGTGTGTGTGTGTGTGTGTAGCTTCACTAGATGATGAAATGCAAAGCACAATTTCGGTGCTTCACTAAAATCAATTCAACTATAAAAGTGTGGTAATGTAGATGTTTGCGTTCTACAGAAAGCCATCCATCCTTTTTCTACCACTTATCTGGGGCCGGGTGACGGGCCACAGCCCAAGCAGCGATGCCCAGACTTCTCTCTCATCACTCTTTAGCTTCTCTGATGGGACACTGAGTCCTTTACAAGCCAGTCTTGAAACGGAAAAAAACAAAAGTTCAAGTCACCTCATCTGACTCAATTCTGCACTTCAAATTTGGAGCAGGCTGGTCTACTACTGCAAAGTAAAAAAAATGTCTTGCTACTTGGTTACTTGCTACTACGAATTTCTTGCTGCTTGGTTCTGAGACAGACTGTCGTTTCAGTCACGGTCCAAAACTCATGACCTTCGGTGGGAACGAGGATTGGCCAGTAAATTGAGCGCTTTGACTTTCGTCTCAGCTGTTCCTTCACCATAACAGGCCAGTACATTGACCTCAATACTGCTACTGATGCACTGATCTGCCCCTCGATCTCATGGTTTTATCTAGCGCAGTAAATTAATATGGCTTTCTTTAACAGTGTTTTAACCTGAGATGTTGAGCTGAGCCAGCATTTATTTATCAATGGTCACCATGCGGGTCACAGTGGCATAATTCTGCCAACATCGTCTTAAACCATCTTTTCATGAAACACATTGTCAGAGTCTCGGCAAACCTGGCAGGAATGTGTCCAGTTGGCGGAAATTTCTGCTCACATTACTGCTTATTTTGCCTGTTATGTTTTATTTATCTTTATCAGGACATTAGCTGTTTTGGTCGACACACTGGACGTTTAGATAAGGGCTCTTACACCCAACAAGGTCATTACTATATGTTCAAATTAGTTTGTTGTGTTATTTCTTCATAAGATGATAGAAATTAGCAGACACACTACTTTCAGTCGTAGTTTGTTAATTTCAGCAATTGTCTATAAAACAACATTTAATTGAAATATTTATTCACATGTAAATGATTGATTGATAATCTTCTGATAATATCATTGTTTTTTTTTTTTTTACCTCCATTCTTTATTTTAGAATATTTGTGAAACGGATGGGTGGATGGATGGATGGATGTATATTTTTTTAAAATATTTTACTCATAAAATTCCAGTATAGTGAAAAACTATAGTGAATTATAATTATTCACTATACATTTAGTTTCTAAAAAAATTAAAACATTTTGAAACATTGACAATTGCCATTTTGCTTCACAGTTATGGGAAAGACTGCTGACTTGACAATTGCATAAAAAACAATCATTGTCACAAATTGCACAAGAAAAACAAGGGCAACTGCAAAAGACACTGGCTGTTTTACACTAGACACTAGCTTTGTGTCCAAGGACCTTAGTAGAGAGTCAAAGGGAAGGAAAAGATGTGGAAGGAAAACGGAAAAGCAAAAGGGATAACCACATAGAGAGGATTGTGAAACTAAACCTATTCAAAAATGTGAGGGACATTCAAGTGCAGGTGGAGAAGAGTGAACTGCATAGCTTGTTCCAACATGCTACTGTACAAAGTAGTGGGTAGCTAAATGGTTAAACCAATTTGTTCATTTACAAAAGTGTTGAGCAAGGAACAGCTGTATTGTTGTCAAAAATATGATCATTAGCTGTTTGTGGCCCTAGTCAAGTTCAGATTTACATTATTTATGAAGCGTTTATAAAGCATTAAGACAACTGTACATCGAAATGCAACACTAATCATACAGTTGTGGGACTAATATAGGTATTTTCTATATACTGTATATAGAATACAGTATACATTTATATTATGTTATAGAAGGAGTCTGAAGACCTGAGGAAACCCAGGCAAGCAAAGCAAATTAAAAAGTCATTAATCACACATAGCATTAAATGTGGTGAAATGTTTGTGGGACAATATTATATACCTGTACTGTGGGTGCAGTTTGTCCTTTGTTGAATTAGTTCAGAATGTACAGTACTAATAAATAATAGGAAAACATAATAAAAAAAACACTAAGTCACCTCTTTTGTCTTCTGGAAAGAACCGCCTTCTCGAATCGAACCCACAACATTGTCAGAACATCACGATGTCCTAATTGAGCCACATAAAAGCAACCAATCAACAGTCGCTGTGATTAGAGCCGCTTAAAGAACCGCCCAATAACCTGTCGCTCCTGCTCCTGCTCCCGGCAGAACACCCGGCGTCACGACACTCGGGTCTGTTCCACGTCACATTACTAGACTGTCCCGTAGAAAAGCTCGGATCTTCAGCGCTCTCCATGTTCTGAGCGCGATGCTACGGACCACGGTTACTTTAGTGTGGGCGCTGCTGCGCGTCGCCTCCGCCTCGTATGTGCCCTGTGAGCCGTGCGGTGCCGACGCGCTGGCCGCGTGTCCGCCGCTACCGACGGGGTGTCGGGTGGTGAAAGAGTCCGGCTGCGGCTGCTGTTTCACCTGCGCGCTGGGCGAGGGCGAGGCGTGTGGGGTCTACACGGGCACTTGTGCGGCGGGACTGCGCTGCATGCCGCGCCGAGGAGAGGAGCAGCCGCTCCACGCTCTGCTCAACGGCAGAGGAGCTTGCGTGGATGAAAACCTGGAGCTGAACAAACTACGTCACCCGGCGAATAGTAAGTTTTACTTACTCGCGTTTAACTTCTAACGAGGGTCAAACCTTCACGGGCACCCGAGCGGATGGTTTGGGCGTCTTTGTGATCTTACTTAATTTAAATGTTTCTTTATTATCACAGCATAAATCTAGCACCACCATTATAATTTTTATAGTTGTTACGATTTGTTTGTAATTTTCTTACACTTTCATTAACACTTTGTTTTTATTGTTGTTAATAATGTTCATACATTATAAATAACCATCACCATCATTATTATTACTACTACTATTATCATCATCAATAACAACAATAATAATAATAACAACAACATTGTTGTTGTTGTTATTATTATCATTATTAGTATCATCATGATTATTATTATTATTATTATTATTATTATTATTGACTGCAGACAAAAACAAAAACTGATAAAAATGTTATTTACGCATTTTCTAAAACATCAAGCAGGAGCACTATAGCAATTTTAATCCATGTGAAAATTTTGGATGAAAGAAAGAAAGAAAGAAAGAAATATTAATTTTATATATTTTATAAAAAATAATAAATCTGGTCTCTGGGGGGCCCAGAAGTCATCCTCACCCCAATAACACCACTGATATCAAAGTTTTAATACCTCTGATATCCATGTTTTCTGTTCTCTGCAAAACGGAACAGACTTTGAGACCATTGTCATTACAAAACTGGTATTTAATTACCAGAACAGAGTTTTGCCACTTTTGTTTTTAAATAAAACAACAAAAGATATTTGTTATATCTTTATAACTGCCAGTCAAGCTAGTATAAACCACTCAGAGTACAAAAAGCAATTATAATGACTATACTTCCAATGTAAGTCATTTTGGTAAAATGACATCGCTTTCAGTTTTTTAATTTGGTGTGTGAAATTCCCTTGTGGTTTTTCAGAGGATGGGTCACAAGATGATGATCTTCCTCTCCTGGCAAGAATCCCTCTGCACTCCCATGCTGACAGCAGGAAGGTACAGGCGATGCGTAGAGATCGGAGAAGACACCAGAGCAAGCTCCGCACGGTGGTCCGCGGCGACGACCTGTTCACCATCATGGAGAAACCACAGTATGAGATCGTGAGTCTCTCAGGATCCGTCATCGAACACCTCAAAATGTACTTTATCCTAAAAGGCCCTAGAAGTCTAAAACACACTCTATACTGTGCACTGAAACCTATTCAGCTTAGTTATCACTTAACCCTCCCATTATGTTCGTATCAGAGGAACATCAATAATGTCCACGGGTCAATTTGACTTGGGGGGCCTTTTAATATGCATAAGTGTCAGAAACCAAAAAGTTCCCCCAAACAGTGTATACTGTATATGTGTATGAGAGAGAGAGAGTGTGTGTGTGTGAGTCTGATACAGCTGTGTATTATGTCTCCTTGTTGCAAAGAAACAGTCGTTACAAAGCGGGCGTTACAAATGTGTGAATGGAACCATTTTTTGTATTGTATGTAGATTTCACTAAGACATGCATACAAAGTTTACTAGTGAAAAAAATACTTTAAAGCATTATTTTCTTTTAACATGAGTCAAATTGACCTGAACATAATAGGGTTAAAATAGAAACTTGTATGTTTTCTTATATAAAGCAGTTACCTATTATTGTTCTAGACTAGAGTGTGTGCAATGACTGTGACTGAGAACTGAAAAATATCTTGGCTAGCGTTCTTCAAACAGGTTTTGGTTGCACCAGACATGCGTGTGTGCATGTAAAAATGGCAAGTCTTTTATACAACTGAATTTAAAGCATTAAGTGATGGACATTTGTAGAAAAGCCACACAATGTATCATTTGGTGCTCCACGATAATTAAAATTCTTTAAAATTAAGTTGTGCACATGTTAAATTCAATTCAATCCGTCAAGCTAAAAAATGAACGAAAATCACATGCTCAATCAAACGCTATTCTTGTAAGCTATTTCTTTTAAGCAGAATTAAATGCCATGACACGGTTTGGTACCTGTAGGGTCCATGTCAAAAGAAACTTGATGACGTCATCCAGCGAATGAAGGTCACCTCCAGAATCACGGCTTTTTCCCTTTACCTGCCCAACTGTGATAAGAAAGGCTTCTTCAAGCACAAGCAGGTGGGTTCTGCGCCTTTCAGCAGATTCTGTCTCCTGGATAAGGGCAGAGTCAGATGACACTTCTGCTGACTGACACCGTGCCGATGTGGCAGTGCAAGCCCTCTAGGTGGCGTAAGCGCGGCGTCTGCTGGTGTGTGGACGAGACTGGAGTTCAGATGCCAGGCACCGAGTCTAAAGGAGGCGATGTCCGCTGCAGGGGTCTCCAGAGCAACACCAGCAAAGACGAAAGGTGGAAATACTAATGTGACAATAGTTTCTTCTGGAAAAATGTTTTTTTTTTTTCCTTCTGAAAAAATTATGTCACAGTATCTGTTCTGTTCTCTGTGCAAACACATCTAGGTTGTTGTCAGTATTTTATGCATAGTAATGTTCTCAAAAATATTATTAAAATTTTATCGGTTATGGATTTGTAAATTTCCTCCACAATGTTGCTTTATGTCAAAATCAAAGATCATACATAGTATCTATATATTGTTATACTGTTAATATTCTTGATGTGTGAAGTGTGTTATTAATTGTGTAGACAATATTCTACGCTGCAATATTTGTTTTTAGCCTAGAATAATATATTTGTTTTACAAAACTAAACTTGTCCAAAAACTTGAAATGTAAATTTTCTTGCACAGTAAATTTGCAGCACAGTATCACTAACGTTTCATCTTACTAATCACAGTTCTGTAAATTAGTTGAACTGCATATAAATTGTGGAATAAAAGTCCTGCTTTACATCTGGATCTGTCGAGAGATCAGACCGTCCACCTGCAAAATCTGACTTTTTTTTTTTTTTTAGCAATACTGGTAGTGACTGTGCTTGCAACTGTTCTAGTGGGAGAAAGAATGCAATTAAGAGAGAAAAAGTAACAAATAAAATATACAGCATTTAAAAAAAACTGTAAATAATGTGTAACATTTCTTTAATTTCGATTACGTTTTCCCAACATGTTTATATTTGCAACTGGATCTTTTTTTCGGGTGACAAAACTCCTTTCATGGCCACAAGAGACCAGGCTCTCGCCGTTTTGGATGTTGAGGGTTTAGAAGGCTGTGGATTGAAACTCCTCCTCCGTCTGACTTCTCTGACTGAAGTGGAGAGAAGTGTCCGTTGTTAGGGTGGCGGAGGTCTTTCAAACCAGGCTTTGGTCCAGGTCCGCTCGCTGTAAATGGTCTCTAGGTTATGGAGTTCTGTGGAGATTGAACTTTACATGGCAGTTGTAGAGATGTTGCAGGTAAGAATCCCGAACACTCCAGAGCACAAATTTGATTGTCCCTAGTGGCCATATTTACTAACTCACTAATGATTTTAGCTAAATTAGCCGACCGTACCAACATCTGGATAAAACGTATGTCCTGGTACTGTTCGCAAACCAGATTGTGACGGAAAAACTATTCAGTTTAGTTGTTACTCAATACATTATTTAAAAATAACATTATTTTTTTGTTTCACACTATAAATCTCCAGGGGAAAAAAAACTCACTAAATTTCATGCTTTTTCTTTCAAGACTTTCAAGAAGCGATTTGAGACAAATAGCACCAGCGACACAATAAAGAAACGGATAAATCACAAATGACATATACTTTTTTTGGCATCTAGATCTCAATCTTCATCCGAAATAATTCTTTGGTGATTTATTGAAAATATGGTATTAGTGTTTTTTATTATTAGATTTGTAAAAATGCTGTGAAGTTGACACCATGGAACCTACAGGAATGTGTTATAATAGGGCTGCACCACATTTATAAAAAAAATGTTTTTGTTCGAAAACTTTGTGCAACTACAATGTAACAAAAAAAATATATCGCAAAAATACTAAACCAAGTCGACATTCCAAGATGCACGACTTGTCGTAAAAGACAAGCTGAGTCAAGTTGAGAACATGTAATGTGAGTTCAACAAAAAAAACTGTCACAACTTCAGAGAAATAATAAAAGATATACAGTATATACATGTATACAAATATACTGTATATATTGTATGTGTGTATGTATGTATATATATATATACTCTCTATAACTTTCTATATACAGTGTATATTTTGCGTCAAATATGTTTTTCATACATAAAGATATTTAATTATATGTTATAGCATTTGTGAGGTTTCCTGATATGGTGCAGCCCTTGTATGTTAGCATGATGATGACAACTGACCAGAGAGTGCAGCTGAAAGCTGGATCAGGGCTGCTCATCCTCGGGTTCCGTGTGAGGAAGCAGCTCCTCCAGGTACTGACTGCAGTTGGGATCTCCTCGTACCAGCTGAGTGGTGGAGAGCTGCATTCCTGAGTGTGGATCCACACACCAGCACTCACCACGATACCCGTTCACCGACATTTTACACTACAACACATGAAGGAGTCGTCAACCAGTCTGGTTTTTTATGCATCTCACAAAAAGCTAAAAATGTTTGTCCTGCAAAAAACCTTGTCTTAACTGGTCCTTACACTCATATCATTTCTGCAAAACTGAAACATCACCTCACTCTTAATTACCCGACTCTTGCTTTTAAAGGCTTTTTCCATCACAATAAGCTTTTGTCATCACATCAGTTCCTAAAGTAGTACCTGTTTAAGGTTGTACTGGCCTGTCTTGTCGCAGTTGGGTATGTGAAGGGAGTACAGGTCCTCCAGGGGACCACGGTTGTCTTGGAAAGTTAATTTTGAGATCTTTATTAGTACCTTATCCAACTCCTGCTGGCACATGCTCTGAAATAAAAGCAGGTTTTGTCATTAGAAGTATCACCGATAATGTAACACACATATATACTGTAATAAAAACGTGTTATTCAATGCCATTTAAGTGATAACACAAAAGAAATGCTATGGTAATTAGGGGAATGCATACAGGATTTAATCATAATTTTAATTCACTATTTAATTTGAAAAACATTATTTTCCATTATTATAAACAATGGGCATCTGTAAAAATTAAGCCTTTTTGTCAAATAATAGAAACAAATGTCAGATATTGTGATGTGTAATCTTTTTTAGGTATGCAAAAACATTTCAAATGCAAAAGAAAAATTGCAAGGCCACTTTCTGGATCAGGAGAAGCCTAGCGCAGATCCCGGGAGATCTGGTCTCCAGCCCCTGATTGGTCTGTTCACTTGTGGTGTGCAGATGCTATGATGTTGTTATGTGATTAGCTCACTTTAATTCAAGCTTGCTTTGCTTCATCATATGCAGCGCATTTCCTAGGTAAAAGTTAGTGCATCAGAGTCTTCTCAATGGCCTTAAGAATAGTGAAGTGGATTACGACGCAACGTCTCTTCACTTTACAGAACGTGCCAAGTTAAATGGAAAAAGACGGCGTATTACATGGACGAACTGATCTTATTGTGTTGGTTTCCATCCACTACCTGTTTGGCATGTTTTGCTTTGGGGTCGTCTTCTTTCTGGTACTTCATTCTGGACTTCAGCTGGAGACGGTGTTGAAGCACAGCGCTCTCCTTCCCCACACTGTCTTTAGTTGGCTTCCTTATGGGAGGAACCTCAGTCAGACCAATGTCCAGAGCTTCAAAGACCTCGTCTAGTAATAACACACACATACACACGTTCAGTTATTTTCAAAAGTGTCACAAGATAGTTCAATTATATGAGACAAATGTGTATGCACCTGAGTTAGGAGTGGGCGATTTGAGTGAAAATCCATATCACGATATTTTCTAGTGTCCAGACGGTATCGGTATTATATCACGGTATTGGAGGGGTGGACATTACATTTTAGTAGACTTTAATTATATTATTTGTACACAAAATCTGTATTGTAACTTTATTTAAAGTAAGAAATTAGATAACCTAAAGCGGTAACCTGGATTAGCAAATTCAAATATTAATTGTCATATACACATTATACATGGTACAACATGCAATGAAATGTATTTTACAATCGTCCAGCATTTAAACATGGGATACTACCTGTCTCTGATTCATGAATGTGTGACAATACGACATCCACAATTTTGCAAAATCCATATTGTGGCACAACTCAATACCGCAATATTCACATTCAAACCAGTTTACTGCCCATCCCTAACCTGAGTTAGTGTTGTGTTGCTGCCAACATCATCTTCTTCTACAACTGAGACACCAGTGGATGTTGTTGGAAGTAGTGTTGCCACCTACAGAAGCCCCTTTCCCTTCGCCATGTATTTTTGGTCTGACCTTTTATCTGAACTGTCTGAACCTGTTTTCATACGTATCAGTATTAGGCTGAATATTTATGTGACTTTAGTTTTAAATAATGAACCAGTTAATCTGCTCTCTACGTTAAGACCTGGACCATGGCCTCTTGATGGTCCTGGTGAAGACTTGGTGAGAGCTTCCGCTCCCAAAAGATAAGTGATCTGATGTTGTGGCCGTTTAATTGTCTCTAAGAGATTGTGTAATCACTTCATGAACTCCATTGTGAACTCAATTCCTCACAAGTCTCCACATCCTGACTCAACACAGGCCCAGCAATGTAATTACTCATCATGTGACCCGCCGGCAAGCTTTTATATATATAGCCACCTATAAACATGCACTTTATTTAAGGACTAAGCCATTGTCCATTTGTGTTGCAGCTTGAAGCAGGAAAATTATTGTTGTTGCTAATTTGACTCTAAAGATTATGAACAAGATTATGTTCATCTCTTCATTTTAAAGTTTTGGATGTGTTATATTTTAAGAAGTAGAGTAGACTTTTCATGCAAACAAGTGGAGTCAGAAGAAAGGTCCAGGAAGATGAGACAGAAGAAAAAAAATATGGAAAAATACAATGGAGAAAATAAAATGCTCAATGCAGTATAACATTCTTTTATGATTCTGCTTTTAAGGAGAAGCCCAGTGTGTTTTTGTTGGTGTGATTTTTGTCCTACTTTTTTGTTTGTTTATTTCAAACTGAGTTAATCACGCAACAAATTCAAGTGTTTTAGGGCTGTCTGATCCGTGTTCCTGCTGTTCTTTTTATGACTGTGTATATGTGTGTAGGCACACACACGTGTGTGTGTGTGTGTGTGTGTGTGTGTGTGTGTGCGCGTG